>CM038681.1:168462371-169062371 GCA_021605205.1 Aegilops longissima | reverse complement strand
ATGAACAAGCAAACGAGAAGTAACTCCCAAGGTTTCATAAGTAAAACAGGTAATAGGTACTACCTCAATCTACTTCCCAAACCCACAATTTAATTAGATCCTAATCATGCAAGTGTTTGAGGAATAGATCTAATGCATAAAACTGGGTATGAGAAGGGTATGATCAAAGTGTTACTTGCCTTGCTGATGATCCGCGAGTCCTAGAGATTCAAGTAACAAGCGGCGACTCGGTGATCTAACGCAGTCAAACAACAAGCATACAATAAGTACTCATCTAATGCACAGGGAAATCTCGAATAAAAGATCTAACCAGAAAGTTCAACTTAAGAACCCTGGTTGCAAAAGAATCGAATCAAAACAAACTCCGAAAGTCGAAACTCGAGAGAGAACCTCTCGGTTTAGCGATCCGAAATTAGGTCAAAATTTCACAGTGGCAAAACTCTGTGAAAGTAGGATAATCGGAACGGCGGTTTCGTTACGAAACTCCAGGCGCTTGAATCACCTGATTCCGGTAAACGAGCGAGAAATAAAACAGTTTTGAAAATCAGATCTGAAATCAAATCAGAAAATAACGGATTAATTCCGATTAAAAAGAAAAACGACGAACGAGTTAAATTGCGAACGTTCGTTAACAGAACGAATCTAACGAACGCGTTCACTGAAACGAACGGTTCGGTGAACGTCCGTTAATTAAGAAAACCGAAAAAAAAAACCAATCTAGGTTTTCAAAAAAAAAACCAGACATATAATTTTTTTTTAAAAACCGGATCGGTTCGAGGGGAGAAAACCGGTTCGGGCGCGGGGCGGCGGCTACCTCCGGCGGTCACCGGCGGGCTCCGGCGGGGTCTCCGGCGGGTCGGGCGGGGTCGGTGGGTGGCGGCGGGGTCGGCGAGGGGCTCCGGCGACGGCGGCGTGCTCGGCGACGAGGGCGACGGCGGCGGCGTTCGGGGCGACGCGGCGGCGTTCGGTCGAGGGCGGCGGCGGCGGGCGATGGGAGAGAGAGGGGGGCCGGGTATTTAAGGAGGAGGGCTCCGGTTGCTTGGGGAGGCGGCGAGGGTCCCGGGCGGAGCCGGACTCGGGCGGCGGCGGCCGTCTTGGCGGCGGGACGCCTCGCCGGGCGGCCGGGCGGAGGAGGAGGGAGGTGGGCGGAGGGCTGGGCTGGGGCTGGCTGGCTGGGCAGGCTGGGCCTCGTCCAGTAAGCGCGCGTTTTTTAAAATAAAATTTAAAACAAAACAAATAAAATAAATATCAAATGAACTCCAAATTAATTAAAACAAATTTTCTCCGACTCCTAAAAATGAGTCGAACAAAATGAACTTTAAAAACAAAATACATGCATAAAAATTTTTAAATGCTCATTTTTGCCTAAGCAAAATAAATCTTTCAAAACCAAATTTGGTTTATTTATAATATCTTCATTTTTCCTAATTGTTTGGGAAAGTCATATTATTCCCTCTCAAGATATTTTTATAGGAAAAACTTTATGAAGATAATTTAAATAATCCAATGATCCCATTTTCAAAATTTGAGAGATCCCAAATATGAAAATTATGAAACTTCCAACTCTCTCCGAGGGTCCTTGAGTTGCGTGAAATTTCTAGGATCGGAAAATGCGAGAAAATATGATATGCATGATGACCTAATGTATAACATTCCAAATTGAAAATTTGGGATGTTACAAACCTACCCCCTTAAGATGAATCTCGCCCTCGAGATTCGGGTTGGCTAGAAAATAGGTGAGGGTGGTCCTTAAGCAAAACTTCCTCTCTTTCCCAGGTGGCTTCATCCTCAGTGTGGTGGCTCCACTGAAATTTGCAAAATTTGATAACCTTGCTGCGGGTAACTCTGCTGGCATAATCGAGAATCTTAACCGGTCTTTCCTCATATGTCAAGTCATCCTTCAACTGAATTGCTTCCAGTGGCACTGTGTCTCTTAACGGTACCTCTGCTATCTCGGGGTGACATTTCTTCAACTGAGAAACATGGAATACATCATGAACTCCTGACAGTCCTTCCGCAATTCCAACTTATACGCAAACTTCTCCCATGCGTTGCAAAATCTTATATGGTCCAACAAACGGGTGCTAACTTTCCTTTAACTCCAAAACGCTTCACTCCTCGAAGCGGGATACTCGAGATATACTCTGTCTCCAACTTCATACTCAATCGCTGGCGCTTTGAATCGGCATAGCTCTTACATGCAGATGGGCTACCTTGAGCCTGTCTCGAATCAACTTAACTTTCTGCTCAGACTCCTTAATCAAATCTGGTCCAAACAACTGACGATCTCCAGTTTCATCCCATGACAACGGTGTTCTGCACCTTCTTCCATACAAAGCCTCGAAAGGTGCCATCTTTAAGCTGGTTTGGTAACTGTTATTGTAGGAAAATTCTGCATACGGCAAATTATCGTCCCAACTAGATCCATAATCTAGTGCACAAGCTCTCAGCATGTCCTCCAAAATCTGATTGACTCTCTCAGTCAGTCCATCGGTCTGTGGGTGGAAAGCTGTACTGAATTCCAATCGGGTTCCCAATGTTTCGTGCAACTGGTTCCAAAATTTCGAAGTAAATTGGGTTCCTCTGTCTGATATGATGCTCCTCGGAATTCCGTGTAAGCATACAATTCTGGTCATGTATATCTTTGCCAACTTAGCACTGCTATAGGTAGTCTTGACTGGAATGAAATGAGCTACCTTAGTCAAACGGTCGACTATGACCCAAATCGAGTCATATCCTGAACGGGTCTTTGGCAAACCTGTGATGAAATCCATGCCTAGTTTATCCCACTTCCATTCGTGTATCGGCAATGGTTGTAACAATCCTGCTGGCTTCTGATGTTCTGCCTTTACTTTCTGACATACGTCGCAAATTGCTACATACTCCGCAATATCCTTCTTCATTCCGTCCACCGAAAATATTCTTCAAATCCAAATACATCTTGGTATTCCCCGGTGAATCGAATAGGGTGAATCATGGGCTTCTTGTAAAATCAACTTCCGATCTCGGGTCATTGGGCACATAAACACGGTCTTCAAACCATAGGGTATCGTGCTCATCCTCACGAAATCCTTTAGCTTTTCCTTTGCTCATTTTCTCCTTTATAGAGGCAACTTCCTTATCTGCCTTTTGGGCTTCTCGATTTTGTCCATCGATGTCGATTGAATTTCCAATGCTGCTACATAGCCTCTCGAACTATTTCCAAACATAGCTCTCGAAGGTCCTCGGCTAACTCATTGGGTATTCCTCCCATCATTAGGGTATTGACGTGGCTCTTACGGCTCAATGCGCCTGCCTACGACATTAGCCTTTCCGGTGATAATGCAATCTCATATCGTAATCCTTGATTAGCTCTAACCATCTCCTCTCATCTCGAGATTCAATTCTTACGTGTGAAGATGTACTTCAAACTCTTGTGATCCGTATATACTTCACAATGATTTCCAATGAGAAAATGTCTCCACGCCTTCAAGGCATGCACAACGGTTGCTAACTCCAAATCATGAGTGGCATAATTCAACTCATGGGGCTTAAGTTGTCGTGAAGCATACGAAACAACTCTTCCTTCCTGCATAAGCACTGCTCCAAGTCCTCGACGTGAAGCGTCGCAAAACACCTCATAATCCTTAGTTTGATCCGCAATATCAAAACTGGTAAGGTAACCAATCTTTTCTTCAACTCCTGAAAACTTGCCTCACAGTCCTCACCCATATGAATTTGTTTTCCTTCTTCAACAATTCTGTCATAGGCTTTGCAATCCTTGAGAAATTCTCAATGAACCTTCGTAGTATCCTGCGAGTCCAAGGAAACTCCAATCTCTCCAACTGTCGTTGGTGCTTCCCATTTGGTTACGGTCTCAACTTTTGTGGGGTCAACTGCTATCCCTTCTCCAGAAATAACATGTCCGAGAAATCCAACTTCCTTTAGCCAAAACTCACATTTGCTGAATTTGGCATACAACTGGTGTTCCTCGCCTTCTCAAAACCAATCGCAAATGTTCCTTGTGTTCCTCTTCATTCTTCGAGAAAATCAAAATGTCATCAATGAACACCACGACGAACTTATCCAAAAATTCCATAAACACTTTGTTCATCAGGTTCATGAAATAGGCTGGCGCGTTAGTCAGTCGAAATGACATAACGGTATACTCATACAGTCCATATCTCGTGGTAAATGCTGTCTTGGGTATGTCTTGCTCCCGAATCTTCAACTGATGGTACCCTGATCGCAAGTCGATCTTAGAGAACACTTTGGCTCCTTGCAAGCGATCAAACAGATCATTTATCATCGGTAGTGGGTATTTGTTCTTGATTGTTACTTCATTCAATCCACGATAATCAACAACCATTCTCAAAGATCCATCCTTCTTCTCCACTAACAAAACGGGTGATCCCCAAGGTGAAGAACTTGGGCGAATAAAACCTTTATCCAATAGTTCCTTAATCTGCTTCTTAATTTCTGCCAAATCCTTTGCGGGCATCCTGTACGGTCGCTTCGATATCGGGCCTGTTCACGCAACAGCTCGATCAAAAACTCAATGTCTCTATCCGCGGCATTCCCGCAACTCTTCCGAAATACATCAGATAATCCTTCACCACCGGTACTTCTTCCTGTACCACTCCTGTTAAGCAATTAACTTGTGCTCTCCTCGGTTCGTGCCGTGATACATACTTAATCCTTCTTCCTTCCGTGTGGTGAGCAAAATTGACCTTGTGGTACAATCTATGTTTCCTCCATACTTTGATAACCAATCCATTCCTAATATCACATCCAATCCT
Source organism: Aegilops longissima (assembly GCA_021605205.1). NCBI lineage: Eukaryota > Viridiplantae > Streptophyta > Magnoliopsida > Poales > Poaceae > Aegilops > Aegilops longissima. The sequence continues at coordinate 169,057,593 of CM038681.1, read as the reverse complement.
TGGGATTCCGAACTATTAGGTCCGAGGGGAAAACATAGTGTCCGATCCTTAGTGGCGATCGATCACACCATTTACTAGCCATGTACTCTGCTCCGGTGAGGTTACTAGCATGGGTGACCTAAGGGCTTGGGTTGGTAACTTGTACTTATCCACAAATCCCTTGATATGTATGAATGCGATGCACCAAGATCAAAAAGAACAACTGCAGTAAAAGACTTAACCAAAAACTTACCGACATCGTGCATCGGGCTGATCTTCAACCTCCTCCACATCAATGTGGTTCACTTGTCCCCTGTTGAAAGGGTTGGGCTTCTTTCCGAGCTTCCATTGCCATTTCCATTCTCGCCTTCGGACAGTCATTTGCATAATGCCCATCTTGCGGCACTTAAAGCAAGTAATGTGACTCAGTCTACCTTGGATGGTGTAGACGGGTTGGTGCGGTTCTGTCCGCTGCTTCCTCCATTCCGCTCCCATTCTTGGTGCCATTATGGTTGTGCGAATTACCTCCTCCATGGGTATGCTGAAACTGAATTCTGATTTAGGGTATAACGTGGCTTCGCCGGGATCCTGAGTTATACTTCCCTTGTCCATACTTCCGCTATGTTCTCAATTTGTCTGCTGCTTCCTTCAATCATGAGAGCTCGGTCTACTAACTCCTGGTAGTTATTGAAACTTGCTACCATCAACGGCATGTTGAACTCATCATTCAGTCCTTCTAGAAACTTCTCCCGTTTAGTCTGCATCCGTAGCAACGCTATCCGGGGCATAACGTGCTAGTTTGCTAAAGTCATCCACGATCGCCAACAGTCCTTCCTCCTTGGCGTAAGTTGCGAAACTCACGCTTCTTCATGGCCATGGCTCCTGCTGAAACATGGGCTGTAAAAAAGCTTGTCAAACTGGTCCCATGTGGCGGTGTCTCACGGATAAGTGGCTGTTAAATTCTCCCACCATGCTGCTGCGGGTCCTTCAAGCTGATGTGCTGCAAACTTCACTCTTTCACCATCCGTGCATCCTGCAGTAGTCAGCTCCTTCCTATCTTGCGGAGCCACCATCTGCTACAATAGGCTCGGTGCTATTTGAATACACCGCGGTTCATCTAAGGAAACGAGTCGATGATCCGCAGTGGTGGTGGTGGTGGTTGTTGTTGTTGTTGTTGTTCGCACCAATGTTTGAATCGAGGTATTCTGCTGCTGGATCAATTGGGTGATCTCTGGCGGAAAACGAATCCGGGTCGCGTCTCGGAGGCATCGATGGGTTTAGAAAAGGAGAGAAAGTAGAATAGAATGAGGTCTAAGGAATCACTACCCAAATGCACATGAGCAAATGCACACAAAATCACTTCATTCAATCAAACAAGGGCTACAACGATCTAACTATCGCAAAAGTGCGTGTACTATAAAGGTTTACATGGAGGGAATACTACTAATATGTGGGGGACTTCTACTAATTTGAACCGGTGGAAGACTCCATGATGTCTGCTCCAGCTTCGTCTTCAAAATCGGGTTCACTTGGATCCGAATCGGTGTCGTCGATGTTGATGTAGTCGATTGGGTGTTCGACATACTGGTCTTCATTCCTGAGCGCCAACTTCTTCTTGAGTTCTTCGATCTCGTACTTAAGATCGTTATTGTGTCTTGCCAGAGCTACGATCTCGTCCATGTAGTCCTTGCGTGTAGTCTTTAGTTCTTCTTCCAGTTCGATGATCCTTTCCTTTGTCTTCTGCAACTCCAACATGTCATTGCACATTTGATTCTCCCGCGCCGAATGTGCTGATTTAACTCTGGATGAACGCTGCAATGGATCTATCCTTCTTGGTGTTGACGACGTCCCGCTTGTCATCTCGGCGTCCATAAATCTGGTAGATGGTGTCCTTGAGATCTTCTTGATAGACTTCTCCAATGCGCCCCATGGTGATGTGAGCTGCCATGCTCTTTCCTGCACTCCAAGTGGGTGCAATCAAAACACTATCTATAGGCCTGGTGATCGGGCAAATGTCCTTCCCGAACGTGAGCATGAATCTTCCAGCGCTCCTCTTCAGGCAGAGTGGCGTTGAAAGTCCCGGTGAAGCTTGGTAATCCAATGTTCAGGTACTTAGTAACTTCCTTCAAGTGAAATCCAAAAGGTGTGCCTTCATCCGGTTGGGTGTACTTGATCTTCGCGTCCGTCATCCTAAAGAGAGTAGAAAAGATGAGGAGTTAGAAATGAGAAGAGAGAGTGATCTATGGCTTTAACTTAGTGGTCGTGTCCTACATGATCAGCAGTGCTCGATACCATTCTCTCAGAGCGACCAGACCGAATGGATCTAGCGCTCGTGCTCGATGTCATCCCCGGATCGAATGCCGACACCACACAAGATTTCAAGGATTTATAGCAGAGTAGCAATCACACACTTATTACATCGTTGTCCACAAGGAACTGAATACAATAATATGGCTTAAGGCCATCTAATAATAACAGCGAAGGCTTGGAAGATAAGCGAGTCCATCAACTCCAACGGCATCACCGAGTATAGAACCACGACCTAACACCTTACTCATCGTCTCAAAAGTCTCGCAGCGTGAAAAGTTGCAGCCAAAAACGGGTCAAGACATGGAATATGCTGGCAATGTAACACATAAAGAGCAATGAATGAATAAGCCTATACTACATGCTTATTTGGCTGGTGGTAAGGCTCTCTGTTACATTTGCATAAAGCTGATTTTTCCCTACATCAAAGGAATAATTTTATTTAACTATCATGGTGGTTGTTAAACATTGAGAATGGTTGACAAGATCCTCAATCCCAATTAAAAGTACTCATCAAAACCCAATAACTTTTATTTAGAAGTAACATGTTGAGATTCACATGATAATCAAGTACGGATACTCAAATTGTCCATAACCGGGACACGGCTAATCATGATTAGTTTATACACTCTGCAGAGGTTTGCGACTTTTCCCCACAAGACTCGATCGCCTCGCTTGGTTCTCGTGACTACATGGTGTTTGAGAAACGGATGACCGAGACATAGTCTTTCGAAGCGCTTAGCACCTTACATGTGGGTAGACCATACCAACCTATATCCCCTACATCAGCTAGCCTACCCGTAAGAGTTCGCACGACTTAGTCAACTACGCCAGAGCCCATAATTGGCTTGTGGCTGCACACGGAAGTTTCCAGTTTGACAAATCTTATGATCCCTTAGAGCCTGGGTGGCGGTCCGAAGAAATACAGGCAAGTCCTGATAGAAACCAGGTGCCTCAATCCACCCAGATGTGTGTTAGGTTGCCACCTTAGATAAACCATTAATTAACAATCTCACATCTGTCATGGATATTCACTCACCCAATCCACGTCTACTAGCATAGCATGGCATGAACAAGCAAACGAGAAGTAACTCCCAAGGTTTCATAAGTAAAACAGTAATAGGTACTACTCAATCTACTTCCCAAACCCACAATTTAATTAGATCCTAATCATGCAAGTGTTTGAGGAATAGATCTAATGCATAAAACTGGGTATGAGAAGGGTATGATCAAAGTGTTACTTGCCTTGTCGATGATCCATGAGTCCTAGAGATTCAAGTAACAAGCGGCGCACTCGGTGATCTAACGCAGTCAAACAACAAGCATACAATAAGTACTCATCTAATGCACAGGAAATCTCGAATAAAAGATCTAACCAGAAAGTTCAACTTAAGAACCCTGGTTGCAAAAGAATCGAATCAAAACAAACTCCGAAAGTCGAAACGAGAGAGAACCTCTCGGTTTAGCGATCCGAATTAGGTCAAAATTTCACAGTGGCAAAACTCTGTGAAAGTAGGATAATCGAACGGCGGTTTCATTCTTAAACTCCAGCGCTTGAATCACCCGATTCGTAAACGAGCGAGAAATAAAACAGTTTTGAAAATCAGATCTCAAATCAAATCGAGAAAATAACGGATTAATTCCGATTAAAAGAAAACGACGAACGAGTTAAATTGCGAACGTTATTAACAGAACGAATCTAACGAACGCGTTCATTTGAAACGAACGGTTCGGTGAACGTCCGTTAATTAAGAAAACCGAAAAACAAAACCAATCTAGGTTTTCAAAAAAACCGGACATATAATTTTTTTTAAAAAAAAACCGGATCGGTTCGAGGGGAGAAAACCGTTCGGGCGCTGGGCGGCGGCTACCTCCGCGGTCACCGCGGGCTCCGCGGGTCTCCGCGGTCGGGCGGGTCGGTGGGTGGCGGCGGGTCGGCGAGGGCTCCGGGCGACGGGCGGCGGTTCGGCGACGAGGGCGACGGCGGCGGCGTTCGGGCGACGGCGGCGGCGTTGGTCGAGGGCGGCGGCGGCGGGCGATGTGAGAGAGAGGGGGGGGGGGTATATTTAAGGAGGAGGGCTCCGGTTGCTTGGGAGGGGGCGACGGGTCCCGGGCGAGCCGACTCGGACTCGGCGGCTGCCGGCTGTGGGGGACGCCTCGGCCGGGCGGCGCGAGGGAGGAGGAGGAGGTGGGCCGGGAGGCGCTGGGCTGGGCTGGCTGGCTGGGCCGGCTGGGCCTCGGTCCAGGGGGCGCGTTTTTTTTTAAATAAAATTTAAAACAAAACAAATAAAATAAATATCAAATGAACTCCAAATTAATTAAAACAAATTTTCTCCGACTCCTAAAATGAGTCTAACAAAATGAACTTTAAAAACAAAATACATGCATAAAAATTTTAAATGCTCATTTTGCCTAAGCAAAATAAATCTTTCAAAACCAAATTTGGTTTATTTATAATATCTTCATTTTTCCTAATTGTTTGGGAAAGTCATATTATTCCCTCTCAAGATATTTTTATAGGAAAAACTTTATGAAGATAATTTAAATAATCCAATGATCCCATTTTCAAAATTTGAGAGATCCCAAATATGAAAATTATGAAACTTCCAACTCTCTCCGAGGGTCCTTGAGTTGCGTGAAATTTCTAGGATCGGAAAATGCGAGAAAATATGATATGCATGATGACCTAATGTATAACATTCCAAATTGAAAATTTGGGATGTTACAAAGACAAGCGGACGTGGTCGAACGAATCCTCACAACTCCGGAACGAAACCGAAGCTAACGAGAGAAGCGACCCGGAAAGAAGCAAACAACATGGTAAACGCACAAGCATAATCATGGCATGATGCACAACCAAGTATGATGCATGTCCGATTTAGATAGGCATGGCATGGCAAAGTGCAACAAACAATACTACAAATTAAGTGGAGCTCAATATGCAACGAGTTGCATATTAATGAAACACCACATTGACATATTTAGTTTAATCTCGTTTAAGCTACCAAACAATATTAAATGTTGTTAAACATGGCAAGAGGTGTAGCATAATTAAACTAACTATTTAGGCAAGTTTAAATGAGGCCGGAACAATCAAACAACAATTCCGGAAAATCCCCATATGCATATTTTAGATTTGGTACTGTTCTGCCTATAACATAATTTTAAAGTTGTTAAATAGCAAAACAAAGTGCACCAAGTTAAACTAGGCTTTTTTCCACCCCAGTTACATATAAAGTTTATTTAAAACCAAGCTACGATTATTTAGTTATGAAATAAATCATTTTAACATGGCATTTAGCAAATTAAATGCAAACAACATTTTAAACATTTTAAACAGGGACGAAAGTGGCATATTATGAAACTAGACAAAATTCTGAGCATTTTACATATTTATATCATTTTAATCCGATGCATAGTTCATGAGTTATTAAATGCATGAGGATGAGGGTCTAATCGGTAAACATGCAGTTTCCTGGAAATTAGATAAAATCGTCCTGGCAGGGAAAAAACATCACGGGCCAAAACTGGCTGGGCCAACAGGAGCATACAGAGGGCGGGGGCTGCTCACCAGGCCTCATGGGCCGGTTGTGTTGGGGAACGTAGTAATTTCAAAAATTTCCTACGCACACGCAAGATCATGGTGATGGCATAGCAACGAGAGGGGAGAGTATTGTCCACGCACTCGTGAGACCGTGAAGCGAAGCGTTATGACAACGCTGTTGATGTTGTCGTGCGCCTTCACGATCCGACCGATCCAAGTACCGAACGTCGGCACCTCCGAAGTTCTGCACACGCTCATCTCGATGACGATCCCGGACTCGATCCAGCAAAGTGTCGGGATGAGTTCCACAAGACGACGGCGCAGGACGATGATGATGCTCTATCGGCGGAGGGCTTCGCCAAAACTCTGCGACGATATGACCGAGGTGGAATATGGTGGAGGGGGCACCGCACACGGCTAAAGAATGATCCGTAGATCAACTTGTGTGTTATGGGGTGCCCCCTGCCTCAGATATAAAGGAGCAGGGGGAGGAGGCCGGCCCTAGGAGGGGCGCCAGTGTGGAGTCCTACTAGGACTCCCTAGTCCTAGTAGGATTCCACCTCCCTTGTTGGAGTAGGAGAAGGGAAAGAGGGGAGAGGAATAAGAAAAGGGGCTGCGCCTTGTCCAATTCGACCAGAGGGGGCGCAGGCCTCCTTCCTTTGGCCTCTCTCCTCTATTCCCGTATGGCCCAATAAGGCCCATATACTCCCGGCGAATTCCGTAACTCTCCGTAATCCGAAAAATACCGAATCACTCGGAACCTTTCCGAACTCCGAATATAGTCGTCCAATATATTGATCTTTACGCCTCGACCATTTCGAGACTCCTCATCATGTCCCCGATCTCATCCGGACTCGAACTCCTTCGGTTCATCAAAACTCATAAACTCATAATATAACCATCATCAAACCTTAGCGTGCGGACCCTACGGGTTCGAGAACTATGTAGACATGACCTAGAAATATTCTTGGTCAATAACCAATAGCGGAACCTGGATGCTCATATTGGCTCCTACATATTCTACGAAGATCTTTTATCGTTCAAACCGCATAACAACATACGTTGTTCCCTTTGTCATCGGTATGTTACTTGCCCGAGATTTGATCGTCGGTATCCAATACCTAGTTCAATCTCGTTACTGGCAAGTCTCTTTACTCGTTACGTAATGCATCATTCCGTAACTAACTCATTAGCTACATTGCTTGCAAGGCTTATAGTGATGTGCATTACCGAGAGGGCCAGAGATACCTCTCCGACAATCGGAGTGACAAAACCTAATCTCGAAATACGCCAACCCAACATGTACCTTTGGAGACACCTGTAGTACTCCTTTATAATCACCCAGATTACGCTGTGACGCTTGGTAGCACCAAAGTGTTCCTCCGTAAACGGAGTTGCATAATCTCATAGTTACAGAACATATATAAGTCATGAAGAAAGCAATAGCAACATACTAAACGATCAAGTGCTAGGCTAACAGAATGGGTCAAGTCAATCACATCATTCTCCTAATGATGTGATCCCGTTAATCAAATGACAACTCATGTCTATGGCTAGGAAACTTAACCATCTTTGATTCAACGAGCTAGTCAAGTAGAGGCATACTAGTGACACTATGTTTGTCTATGTATTCGCACATGTATTATGTTTCCGGTTAATACAATTCTAGCATGAATAATAAACATTTATCATGATATAAGGAAATAAATAATAACTTTATTATTGCCTCTAGGGCATATTTCCTTCAGTCTCCCACTTGCACTAGAGTCAATAATCTAGTTCACATCATCATGTGATTCAACACCAATATTCACATCTGTATGTGATTAACACCCATAGTTCACATCGACATGTGACCAACACCCGAAGGGTTTACTAGAGTCAATAATCTAGTTCACATCGCTATGTGATTAACACCCAAAGAGTACTAAGGTATGATCATGTTTTGCTCGTGAGAGAAGCTTAGTCAATGGGTCTGTCATATTCAGAGCCGTATGTATTTTGCAAATATTCTATGTATACAATGCTCTGCACGGAGCTACTCTAGCTAATTGCTCCCACTTTCAATATGTATCCAGATTGAGATTTAGAGTCATCTGGATCAGTGTAAAAAGCTTTCATCGATGTAACTCTTTACGACGGGCTCTTTTATCACCTCCATAATCGAGAAATATTTCCTTAGTCCTTACTAAGGATGTTCTTGACCAATGTCCAGTGATCTACTCCTAGATCACTATTGTACTCCCTTGCCAAATTCAGAGCAAGGTATACAATAGGTGTGGTACATAGCATAGCATACTTTATAGAACCTATGACTGAGGCATAGGGAATGACTTTCATTCTCTTTTCTATTTTCTGCCGTGGTCGGGATTTGAGTCTTACTCAATCTCACACCTTTGCAACACAGGCAAGAACTTTTCTTTGACTGTTCCATTTTGAACTACTTCAAAATCTTGACAAGGTATATACTTATTGAAAAACTTATCAAGCGCCTTGATCTATCTCAATAGATCTTGATGCTCAATATGTAAGTAGCTTTACCGAGGTCTTTCTTTTAAAGAACTCCTTTCAAATACTCCTTTATGCTTTCCGTAAAAAAATTCTACATCATTTCTGATCAATAATATGTTACTCACATATATTTATCAGAAAGGCGGTAGTGCTCCCACTCACTTTATTGTAAATACAGGCTTCACCGCAAGTCTATATAAAACTATATGCTTTAATCAACTTATCAAAGTGTGTATTCCAACTCTGAGATGCTTGCACCAGTCCATAGATGGATCGCTGGAGCTTGCACATTTTGTTAGCATCTTTAGGATTGACAAAACCTTCTGGTTGCATCATATGCAACTCTTCTTTAACAAATCCATTAAGGAATGCAGTTTTGACATCCATTTGCCAGATTTCATAAAATGTGGCAATTGCTAACATGATTCGGACAGACTTAAGCATCGTTACGAGTGAGAAAATCTCATCGTATTCAACACCTTGAACTTGTCGAAAACCTTTTGCAACAAGTCGAGCGTTGTAGATAGTAACACTACTATCAGTGTCCGTCTTCCTCTTGAAGATCCATTTATTTAACTTGACTTGCTGATCATCGAGCAGGTCAACCAAAGTCCACACTTTGTTCTTATATATGGATCATATCTCAGATTTTATGGCCTCAAGCCATTTCATGAATCTGGGCTCATCATCGCTTCCTCATAGTTCGTAGGCTCATCATGGTCTAGTAACATGACTTCTAGAATAGGATTACCGTACCACATTGGTGCGGATCTTATTTTGGAAGACCTACGAGGTTCGGTAGTAACTTGATCTCAAGCTTCATGATCATCATCATTAGCTTCCTCACGATTGGTGTAGGAATCACAGAACTGATTTACGTGATGAACTACTTTCCAATTCGGGAGAAGGTACGATTACCTTCTCAAGCTCTACTTTCCTCCCACTCACTTCTTTCGAGAGAAACTTCTTCTCTAGAAAGGATCCATCTTAGCAACGAATAACTTGCCTTCGGATCTGTGATAGAAGGTGTACCCAATAGTTACCTTTGGGTATTCTATGAAGACGCACTTTTCCGATTTGGGTTCGAGCTTATCAGGTTGAAAACCTTTTTCATATCGCAACTCCAAACTTTAAGAAACGACAGCTTAGGTTTACTGCTAAACCATAGTTCATACGGTGTCGTCTCAACGGATTTAGATGGTGCCCTATTAAACGTGAATGCAGCTGTCTCTAATGCATAACCCCAAAACGATAGTGGTAAACCGATAAGAGACATCATAGATCGCACCATATCCAGTAAAGTACGATTACGATGTTCGGACACACCATTACATTGTGGTGTTCTGTGGGCGTGAGTTGCTAAACTATTTCACATTGTTTCAAATGAAGACCAAACTCAGAACTCAAAAATTCATCTCCACAATCAGATCGTAGAAACTTTATTTTCTTGTTATGATGATTTTCCACTTCACTCTAAAATTCTTTGAACTTTTCAAATGTTTCAGACTTATGTTTCATCAAGTAGATATACCCATATCTGCTCAAATCATCTGTGAAGGTCGAAAAATAACGATACACGCCATGAGCCTTAACACTCATTGGATCGCATACATCGGTATGTATTATTTCCAATAAGTCGATGCTTCGCTCCATTGTTCGGGGGACGGAGTTTTAGTCATCTTGCCCAAAAAGCACGGTTCGCAAGCATCAAATGATTCATAATCAAGTGATTCCGAAAATCCGTCTTTATGGAGTTTCTTCATGCGCTTTACACCGATATGACCCAAACGGCAGTGCCACAAATAAGTTGCACTATCATTATTAACTTTGCATCTTTCGGCATCAATATTATGAATATGTGTATCACTACGATCGAGATCCAACAAACTATTTTCATTGGGTGTATGACCATCGAAGGTTTTATTCATGTAAACAGAACAACAATTATTCTTTGACTTTAAATGAATAACCGTATCGCGATAAACATGATCAAATCATATTCATGTTCAACGCAAACACCAAATAACATTTATTTAGGTTTAACACTAATCCCGAAGGTATAGGGAGTGTGCGATGATGACCATATCAATCTTGGAACTACTTCCAACACTCATCGTCACCTCACCCTTAACTAGTCTTTGTTTATTCTGCAACTCCCGTTTCAAGTTACTAATCTTAGCAACTGAACTAGTGTCAAATACTGAGGGGTTGCTATAAACACTAGTAAAGTACACATCAATAACATGTATATCAAATATACTTATGTTCACTTTGCCATCCTTCTTATCCGCCAATCCCTTGGGGTATTTCTGCTTCCAGTGATCATTTCCTTTGCAGTGTGAGCACTCAGTTTCAGGCTTTGGTCCGACTTTGGGCTTCTTCGCAGGAGTGACAACTTGCTTGTCATTCTACTTGAAGTTCCCTTTCTTTCCCTTTGCCCTTTTCTTGAAACTAGTGTTCTTGTCAATCATCAACACTTGATGCTCTTTCTTGATTTCTACCTTCGTCGATTTCAACATCACGAAGAGCTCGGGAATCGTTTTCGTCATCCCTTGCATACTATAGTTCATCACGAAGTTCTAGTAACTTAGTGATGGTGACTAGATAATTCTGTCAATCACTATCTTATCTGGAAGATTAACTCCCACTTGATTCAAGCGATTGAAGTACCCAGATAATTTGAGCACATGCTCACTAGTTGAGCGATTCTCTTCCATCTTTTAGCTATAGAACTTGTTGGAGACTTCATATCTCTCAACTCGGGTATTTGCTTGAAATATTAACTTCAATTCCTGGAACATCTCATATGGTCCATGACGTTCAAAATGACTTTGAAGTCCCGATTCTAAGCCGTTAAGTATGGTGCACTAAACTATCAAGTAGTCATCATATTGAGCTAGCCAAACGTTCATAACGTCTGCATTTGCTCCTGCAATAGATCTGTCACCTAGCGGTGCATTAAGGACATAATTCTTCTGTGCAGTAATGAGGATAAACCTCAGATCACGGACCAAGTCCGCATCATTGCTACTAACATTTTTCAATACAATTTTCTCTAGGAACATATATAAAAACATAGGGAAGCAACAACGCGAGCTATTGATCTACAACATAATTTGCAAAATACTATCAGGACTAATTTCATGATAAATTTAAGTTCAATTAATCATATTACTTAAGAACTCCCACTTAGACAGACATCTCTCTAGTCATCTAAGTGATCACGTGATCCAAATCAACTAAACCATGTCCGATCATCACGTGAGATGGAGTAGTTTTCAATGGTGAACATCACTATGTTGATCATATCTACTATATGATTCACGTTCGACCTTCGGTCTCCGTGTTCCGAGGCCATATCTGTATATGCTAGGCTCGTCAAGTTTAACTCTGAGTATTCAGCGTGTGCAACTGTTTTGCACCGTTGTATTTGAACGTAGAGCCTATCACACCCGATCATCACGTGGTGTCTCAAAGACGAAGAACTTTCGCAGCGGTGCATACTCGGGAGAACACTTCTTGATATTTAGTGAGAGATCATCTTATAATGCTACCGTCAATCAAAGCAAGATAAGATGCATAAAGGATAAACATCACATGCAATTAATATAAGTGATATGATATGGCCATCATCATCTTGTGCTTGTGATCTCCATCTCCGAAGCACCGTCGTGATCACCATCGTCACCGGCGCGACACCTTGATCTCCATCGTAGCATCGTTGTCGTCTCGCCAATCTTATGCTTCTACGACTATCGCTACCGCTTAGTGATAAAGTAAAGCATTACAGGGCGTTTGCATTTCATACAATAAAGCGACAACCATATGGCTCCTGCCAGTTGCCGATAACTTCGGTTACAAAACATGATCATCTCATACAATAAAATATAGCATCACGTCTTGACCATATCACATCACAACATGCCCTGCAAAAACAAGTTAGACGTCCTCTACTTTGTTGTTGCAAGTTTTACGTGGCTGCTACAGGCTTAGCAAGAACCGTTCTTACCTACGCATCAAAACCACAACGATAGTTCGTCAAGTTAGTGTTGTTTTAACCTTCGCAAGGACCGGGCATAGCCACACTCGATTCAGCTAAAGTGAGAGAGACAAACACCCGCCAGTCACCTTTAAGCACGAGTGCTCGTAACGGTGAAACCAGTCTCGCGTAAGCGTACGCGTAATGTCGGTCTGGGCCACTTCATCTCACAATACCGCCGAACCAAAGTATGACATGCTGGTAACCAGTATGACTTGTATCGCCCACAACTCACTTGTGTTCTACTCGTGCATATAACATCAACGCATAAAACCAGGCTCGGATGCCACTGTTGGGGAACGTAGTAATTTCAAAAATTTCCTACGCACACGCAAGATCATGGTAATGGCATAGCAACGAGAGGGGAGAGTATTGTCCACGTACCCTCGTGGTATGGAAGCGAAGCGTTATGACAACGCGGTTGATGTAGTCGTGCGTCTTCACGATCCGACCGATCCAAGTACGGACGACGGCACCTCCGAGTTCTGCACACGCTCAGCTCGATGACGATCCCGGACTCGATCCAGCAAAGTGTCGGGATGAGTTCCACAAGACGACGGCGTGGTGACGATGATGATGCTCTACCGGCGCAGGCTTCGCCTAAACTCCGTGGCGATATTACTAAGGTGGAATATGGTGGAGGGGCACCGCACGGCTAAGGAACGATCCGTAGATCAACTTGTGTGTTATGGGGTGCCCCCTGCCCTGTATATAAAGAGCAAGGGGGAGGAGGCCGCCCTAGGAGGCGCGCCAAGTGTGAGTCCTACTAGGACTCCCTAGTCCTAGTAGGATTCCACCTCCCTTGTTGGAGTAGGAGAAGGGAAAGAGGGGAGAGGAATAAGAAAAAGGGGGCTGCGCCCCTTGTCCAATTCGGACCAGAGGGGGGGCGCAGGCCTCCTTCCTTTGGCCTCTCTCCTCTATTCCCGTATGGCCCAATAAGGCCCATATACTCCCGAATTCCCGTAACTCTCCTGGTACTCAAAAATACCGAATCACTCGGAACCTTTCCGAACTCGAATATAGCCGTCCAATATATCGATCTTTACGCCTCGACCATTTCGAGACTCCTTGTCATGTCCCCGATCTCATCCGGGACTCGAACTCCTTCGGTTCATCAAAACTCATAAACTCATAATATAACCGCCATCGAAACCTTAGCGTGCGGACCCTACGGGTTCGAGAACTAGACATGACCTAGAACTATTCTTGGTCAATAACCAATAGCGGAACCTGGATGCTCATATTGGCTCCTACATATTCTACTTAAGATCTTTTATCAGTCAAACCGCATAACAACATACGTTGTTCCCTTTGTCATCGGTATGTTACTTGCCCGAGATTTGATCGTCGGTATCCAATACCTAGTTCAATCTCGTTACTGGCAAGTCTCTTTACTCGTTACGTAATGCATCATTCCGTAACTAACTCATTAGCTACATTGCTTGCAAGGCTTATAGTGATGTGCAGTACCGAGAGGGCCCAGAGATACCTCTCCGACAATCGGAGTGACAAAACCTAATCTCGAAATACGCAAACCCAACATGTACCTTTGGAGACACATGTAGTACTCCTTTATAATCACCCAGTTACGTTGTGACGTTTGGTAGCACCCAAAGTGTTCCTCCGGTAAACGGAAGTTGCATAATCTCATAGTTACAGGAACATGTATAAGTCATGAAGAAAGCAATAGCAACATACTAAAGGATCAAGTGCTAGGCTAACGGAATGGGTCAAGTCAATCACATCATTCTCCTAATGATGTGATCCCGTTAATCAAATGACAACTCATGTCTATGGCTAGGAAACTTAACCATCTTTGATTCAACGAGCTAGTCAAGTAGAGGCATACTAGTGACACTATGTTTGTCTATGTATTCACACATGTATTATGTTTCCGGTTAATACAATTCTAGCATGAATAATAAACATTTATCATGATATAAGGAAATAAATAATAACTTTATTATTGCCTCTAGGGCATATTTCCTTCAGGTTGGTGGAGAGGGAGGCCGGCAGGGGCGCGCTGGGCCTGCGCGGCCTGTGACCCAGCCGACGCTCGCGGTCAACGGGGACCGGATCGAGCATCTCCCGACGCGCGAAGAACGAACAAGGCGGCGTCACTGGAAGCAGATTCTTCGTGGGCACGCGCTGGGACTTGGCGGCGGCTGGCAGGCGCGGGAAGCAGCGGGTCGGCGAGAAGGCGAGCAGATCCCGGCGGTGGCACGCCGAACGGAGGCCAATGGAGGTGGATCCGGCGAGGCAAGGTCTTGGCGGCGGCGAACGATGCAGGAAGCAGCAGAAGCAGCAGGCAAAGCGGCTCCATGGACTTGGCGGGGCGACAGGTCAACGCGGGGTCGAGCGGCGCTCGATGCAGAGGCGATGCAGCGGCTGGCATCCATGGCGACGGAGTATCTGGGAGAGAGAGGGATTAGAGAGAGGGGAAGCCGAAGAAGAGGACGGGAGGAGGAGGCAAGGTGCTGGCCTGCGGTTCAACGGCGGTGACGAGGCTGACGAAGTGGCCGTCGGGGTGCGAGGCCGAGGCAGGGGAACGGCGAGACGGTGGTTGGTCGTGGTCGCCGGTAGAACTGCTCGCCGGGGTCAACGGCAGGCGAACTGGAGGAGAGGCGCGGGGCTCGGTGGAAGGAGCACGTCGTGGAGGAGCACGGGAGGATGCTGCTCTCCCTGGATCAGACGCGGGAGGCTGCAGAGGCGCTCGGAGATCGATGGAGGGAGGTGGATCTATGGATTGGTCCGGTGGGGAAAACGAGGTGGAGCTCGGGCTGTGGTGGTTGGTGGGATGGGGATCCCGAGCTGGGTGATGAGACGGGCGGCGGCGGCTAGAGGATCCCTAGAAATTAGGGATTTGTCTGATGATTGCACTGCTATTTATAGTAGGTGGGTGTTTGGCTAGGGGCTAATCTGGATCCTTTGATCGAAATCGAGCGGTAGTGAATAAATGGCTTAAGGGAGTCCAACAAAGAATCGAGGATATAAGAGGGGTGTTTGGGGATGATCCGGACCCATCGGTCGTGACCGTGCGGTTCGGGTTTGGGGAAGTTTCGGACACGCGCACGAGGGGGATGCGTGCTGGCGAAAGAGGTTAGGTGGTCACGGTCAAGAGGGGAGCGAAAACCCGATTGGTCTCGGAACGGTCAAAGAAGGCAAGGGGAAGGCGGCAACTACGAACGGGTGCAAGCTTTATGAAAACATGCAGATGCAATGCGCATGATGCTATGAGATGAAATGCATGACATGAACAAAATGCAAAACAAAAGACAAAAACCCAACCATAAAGGAAAATAATATAGCACATCTCCGGAAATGGCAAGAGTTGGAGTTACGAATATGGAAAGTTGTATCCGGGGCGTTACAAGACTGGCGATGGGGGCCATATCCAATTCGGCCCCCAACCGAATACCATTCGGGAGACCCATACGGATCCAGAATCAGGCAAGTAGCCTCCTTCGAAAGAAGGAGGTGCACCTGTTCCACCGGTGACCTTTGTCCATCCAGAGGCACCGGATACTCTATTGGAAGCGCTGATAAGCGCCTCCATTGTTGAGGAACACCGTGTCCTTATGGGCACGGTGGTTGAGAGGGTTCAGTCTGTTAAGAACGGACTGACCGAAGCCTGCACCAGCCTTCTAACAGGCTTTGAGGTATGCGATGTAATTGTGCAAAAGGAATGTCATAGTATAGACAGTAGCCCATGAGACTTTGTCCGGTGTTCAGAAAGATAAGCCGGACAGAGAATCAATAATTTTCGCAGGAGACGAACTATACATGTCTATGTGAATAAGCAGGCGTCATTGCTGGCTGCGACCTCCCATTCTGCCGAAGTCTCCGAACTGAAGCACAGTCTGGAGCGGGCCGAGGAAGAGCTCGGTCATGTGAAAAAACAGCTATAGGACAAGCAAGGTATGCAATGGCCTATTCAGATCTAGAAAGATATGAATTGATTGTATTGATCATGGTATCATGATATTTTTGTAGGAGCTGCGACCGAGGTGGAGTCCCTCAAAAACGCGTTGGCCCGGGCCCGGAAGAGAGCGGTGAAGGAACAAGCCGCCCGTGAAAAACACGAGGCAAGGGTCGGGGAGGTCCAGCAAGAGCTCCAGGACGCCGTAAAGAAATGCGAGTCCTTGGAGCGCAAATTTGTGGACCAAGAGTCTGAACTTGCGAAGGCCCGCCAAAGCGCACAAGAGGCCCGGGTTGAAGCCCAGGGCGCCCTCCAGGAAATCTAGGAGGCCAAGAAAATCGTGGCGGGTAAGGCCTTTATTATGCAGAGCAAATATGTGAAGAAAAGGTACCTCTTACTGACCCGGATTTGGAGTTCTCCAGCGGCGTTTGCAGATCTGCCGCGCAGTGTTGCTGATGCTACAGAGTTCTTCCGAGCCGAAGAGGGGAGCTCAACGGAGAAGCTGTTCTGGTCGCAATACCTTGCGCCAGAGCATCCGGTGCCCTTTAGCGATCAGCTGAAACAGCTGACCGAACTACACAGGGTGGCCGAACTGGCCATGAAGCGTCCCCCTCCCTCAAGCCTTAAAACTCGCCTATTCCCGAGGGGTCATGCGAATGACACGATTGGATTACCCAAATATGTATTGATGAGAATCCCACAATGAGGGGACATGATCTATGCCTTGACAAGACGTGTCAGTAGAAGTTGCGTGTTGAAACGTAAGGCGGAAGGCCCAAAAAACGGTTCAAGATGATAACAGAGCCAAGCATGGCGCTCCCCAGAAAAGGCCGTCGATGAATATATTCTAAGTATTATGCTTTTATGGTTGGATGGTTAACCTGTTATTCAGAGCCAGATATAGATCTCTTGCTCAGAGAGCTGCTTTGAAGTGTTCGGAGAAGGAACCCGCCTTGCAATGCCGAAGACAATTTGTAAGCACAAGTGCTCCCTAGGTGGTTTTGGTAATTAATGTCAACATATCTCTTGTTGGACTAACACTTTTATCTAGTATGTTTCAGATAAGTTCAACAATGGAGTGGCATGGACAAAAGGATGTGGGAACTCCTTCAAGATGCTAAGGACAAAGGATTGGCTCAAGCTTCAAGCTCAAGACTCTTCATTTTCTATTTTAGTTATCCAAGATCACATTGAGTCTATAGGAAAAGCCAATACTATCAAGGAGGGATGAGGTGTTGCTTAGTGAGCCTCTTGCTTCAAGTGCTTAGTGATATGCTCCAAATACCCTCAACTACTTTCCCACTTCCACACATAAGTCCTAAAAACTAAAGTCAAACTCGGCCCCACTGATTCTTTCTATCCGGCGCCACCGAGTTTGGATGTCTTAGCCACTGCCACAAACCCTAGGCAAATCGGTCTCACCGATAGAGATCTCAGTCTCACCGAGATGGGATTGTAATCTCTCTGTGTATGTCCATTATCAAAATCGGTCCCACCGAGTTTGAGCAATCGGTACTACCGAGATTACAATGCAAACTTTCTGGTTGACTCATTATCAAAATCGGTCCCACCGAGTTTGAGTAATCGGTCCAACCGAGTTTGCCTCACCAACTCTCTGGTTAGCTAATTACCAAAATCGGTCTCACCGAGATTACGTTATGCCCTAACCCTAACCATGTCGGCCCTACCGAGTTGCATTTCGGTCCCAGCGAAAATCCTAACGGTCACTAGGTTTACTAAAATCGGTCTGACCGAGTTTGTTGATTCGGTCCCACCGAGATTGGTAAATTGTGTGTAACGGTTAGATTTTGTGTGGAGGCTATATATACCCCTCCATCTCCTCTTCATTCGTGGAGAGAGCCATCAGAACAAACCTACACTTCCAACTTACCATTTCTGAGAGAGAACTACCTACTCATGTGTTGAGACCAAGATATTCCATTCCTACCATATGAATCTTGATCTCTAGCCTTCCCCAAGTTGCTTTCCACTCAAATCTTCTTTCCACCAGATCCAAATCCTATGAGAGAGAGTTGAGTGTTGGGGATACTATCATTTAAAGCACAAGAGCAAGGAGTTCATCATCAACGCACCATTTGTTACTTCTTGGAGAGTGGTGTCTCCTAGATTGGCTAGGTGTCACTTGGGAGCCTCCGACAAGATTGTGGAGTTGAACCAAGGAGTTTGTAAGGGCAAGGAGATCGCCTACTTCGTGAAGATCTACCGCTAGTGAGGCAAGTCCTTCGTGGGCGACGGCCATGGTGGGATAGACAAGGTTGCTACTTCGTGGACCCTTCGTGGGTGGAGCCCTCCGTGGACTCGCGCAGCCATTACCCTTCGTGGGTTGAAGTCTCCGTCAACGTGGATGTACGATAGCGCCACCTATCGGAACCACGACAAAAACATCTGTGTCTCCAATTGCGTTTGAATCCTCCAAACCCTTCCCTTTACTTTCTTGCAAGTTGCATGCTTTATTTTCCGCTGCCTATATACTCATTGCATGCTCACTTGTTATGTATTGAGAATGTTAAACTTGTGCCTAAACTCCATTTAAACCAAAAGAAGTTAAAAACTGCAACTTTGGTACTTAGTGTCTAATCCCCCCCTCTAGACACCTGTTCTCAAGATCCTACAAGTGGTATCAGAGCTTTGGTCTCCATTACCTTGGTTTAATCACCATTGGAGGAAGATGGATGAGTCTACTTTGGGGAGTCTTAGTCATAGAGTGCCTATTCTTGATGGGGAGTATTTTCATGAGTGGAAAAATGAGATGCTTGTAATTTTCAATCAATATCATTTGAACAAGTACATTGCTAGCCCTTGTGCACCTCATGTTGATCATATGCATCCTACCCTTGATGAATCTATTGACATGACTAGAAATCTTAGAACTGTTAATCTTATCACTAGAGGCTTGCCTAGAAACTTGATTAGAATCTTGCCTACTTTTGAGTGTGCCTACACTATATGGAAATTTCTTGAGGAACGCTTTCCAAATTATTCCTTGAAAAATCTAGATGAGATTCTCTATAAATCTATTGCCTTTAGTAAGATGAACACTAGTGATCCAATGTTTGGTGATCGTCTATTTGAGCTTACAAACCTTATGCATGCCAAAGGAGATGTTGCAATTATTGGTGATATTATTTCCGAAGCTATAACAATTCATAAGCAAGATCTTTGTCAAACTCACTCTAATGAATTACCCTCTCCAGGACTTGATCCACCACATGACGATGTTGAACATGGATACTATGATGAGGATGATGATAGTGATTTCGATCTTCATGATGCAATGAGACATTTTGGTCTTATGGCAAATCTTCGGGGATATATGTCAGGAGGAAAGGAATGGGTTCTTGACAGTGGATGTACCGATCACATGACCGGAGATAAAGACATGTTCCGTGAGCTTGCTGAAAATGATAGTCCTCGAAAGTATGTCACTTTTGGTGACAACTCAAAGGGTAAGGTGGTTGGCCTCGGTAAGGTGGCCATCTCACATGATAGCTCCATAGAAAATGTCATGCTCGTTGAGTCTCTTGGCTACAACTTACTTTCAGTATCTAGACTTGCTGATTTCGGTTTCAATGTCCTATTTACTGAAATTGATTGCCAAGTGTTTCCTCGAGACAATCATAAAATGGTCTTTACCGGTATACGTAGAGGTGATCTATACATTGTTGATTTCACTAAAAAGGCTCAACCTAAAACTTGCTTCATTGCTAAATCCTCAAAAGGTTGGTTCTGGCATAGACGATTAGGTCACGTTGGCATGAGAAACCTTGACAAGCTTATTAAAGGAAATCATATCCTTGGAGTTAACGATGTCATATTTGATAAGGATAGACTTTGCAGTGCTTGTCAAGATGGTAAACAGGTTGGAGGAAGGCATCCCGTGAAGAACATCATGACCACAAAGAGGCCACTCGAGCTACTTCACATGGATCTCTTTGGTCCCAACTCCTACAAGAGTCTCGGTGGAAATTCTTTTGGTTTAGTTATAGTTGATGATTTTCAAGATTTACGGGTGTTCTTTCTCGATGATAAATCGCAGGTCCAAAAGATCTTCAAAACTTCGCTAGGAAGGCCCAAAATCAATTCGAAGTGAAGATCAAGAAGGTTCGCAGCGACAACGGAACGGAGTTCAAGAACGCAAATGTGGACACCTTTCTTGACGAAGAAGGGATTTCACACGAGTTCTCGGCTACGTACACACCTCAACAAAATGGAGTTGTTGAGAGGAAGAACCGGACGCTCATCGAAATGGCGAGAACGATGCTTGATGAGTACAAGACACCGAAGCACTTTTGGGCAGAAGCGGCTGAGACAGCTTGTCATGCAACAAATCGCTTGTACCTTCACAAGCTACTCGGCAAGACGGCATACGAGCTCCTCACCGGTAACAAACCCCAAGTTGGATATATTCGAGTATTTGGCTCAAAATGCTACATTCTTGATAAGCATCGTCGTTCTAAATTTTCTCCTAAGTCTCATGAAGGTTTCCTACTAGGTTATGGCTCAAACTCTCACACTTACCGTGTCTACAACAATTTCACCCGAAAGGTTGAAGAGACGGTAGATGTGAAGTTTGATGAATCTAACGGCTCGCAAATAGAGCAATTTCCAATTGATGTAGGAGACAAAGATCCTTCGGAAGCAATCCAAGACTTGTCTATTGGCAAGGTTCGTACAACGGAGGTGAAGGAGAGTACCTCGTCCGTCCAAGTGGAAGCTTCTACTTCACAACAAGGTGAACCCAGGGTTGATACGGAAGCATCCACAAGTGGGACACACCAAGATGAAGAAAACGAGGAAGTGCATCAAGATGAACGTCAACAACCTCCTTCTCCACCACGACAAGAGAACGACAACGCCAACAATGAAGAAGGCCAAGAAGAAGAACAAGATGAAGAAGATGTTCAACGAAGACCCAAGCAAAAGCTTTCACGAGTTCGAGCAAGAATTGCTAAAGATCATCCCATTGAGCAAATCTACAATGATATTCAAACCGAGAGAATCACTCGCTCTAAAACTCGTTTAGCTAACTTTTGTGAAAACTATTCTTTCATATCTAGCGTTGAACCTATGAAGGTTGAAGAAGCATTGGAAGATCCGGATTGGATAAATGCTATGCATGAAGAGCTACACAACTTTGAGAGGAATCAAGTTTGGACATTGGTTGAGAAGCCCGACAACAACCACAACATCATCGGTACCAAATGGGTGTTTTGCAACAAGCAAGATGAAGATGGACAAGTAGTTCGCAACAAAGCACGTCTCGTCGCCCAAGGCTACACACAAGTCGAAGGTATGGACTATGGTGATACTTACGCCCCCGTTGCTAGACTTGAGTCCATTCGCATCTTACTTGCCTATGCTAATCATCATGATATCACCTTGTACCAAATGGACATTAAAAGTGCTTTTCTAAATGGTGAAATAGAGGAGGAAGTTTATGTTAAGCAACCTCCCGGATTTGTCAATCCTAAGAAACCCAATCATGTTTACAAACTTCACAAAGCTCTTTATGGTCTTAAACAAGCTCCTAGAGCATGGTATAAATGCTTGACCAAGTTCCTTATTGAAAAAGGCTTTGAAATTGGGAAAATTGATTCCACACTTTTTACTAAAAGGGTCAATGGTGAATTATTTGTATGCCAAATTTATGTTGATGATATCATATTTGGATCAACTAACCCTCATTTTAGTGAAAAGTTTGGGAAGCTAATGTCGGAGAAGTTTGAGATGTCTATGATGAGTGAACTCAAATTCTTTCTTGGGTTGCAAATCAAGCAAACTAAGGTAGGTACTTCTGTTTCTCAAACGAAGTACACCAAGGACTTATTCAAGAAGTTCAATATGCAAGAATGCAAAGGTATGACTACACCCATGTCTACTAGTGGACATCTTGACTTAACCAAAGATGATGAACCAATTGATCAAAAGGTTTATCGCTCTATGATTGGTTCATTGTTATATCTATGTGCTTCACGTCCCGATATTATGCTAAGTGTGTGCACGATATCAAGCTGCTCCTAAAGAATGTCATCTTAAGGCCGTGAAAAGGATAGTGAGATACTTAATCCATACACCAAATTTTGGCATTTGGTATCCTAAGAGGGCCTCTTTCGATCTTGTTGGCTATTCTGACTCGGACTATGCCGGAGACAAGGTTGATAGAAAGTCCACTTCGGGTACTTGTCAATTTCTTGGTAGATCTCTTGTGTCTTGGTCCTCCAAGAAACAAAACTCAGTATCCTTATCCACTGCCAAGCGGAGTACATTGCCGCTGGTTCATGTTGTGCTCAATTACTTTGGATGAACCAAACTCTTAAAGATTATGGGATATATGTGAGACATGTTCCATTGCTTTGTGACAATGAGAGTGCTATCAAAATTGGTCACAATCCCGTACAACATTCTCGAACTAAGCATATTGAAGTTCGTCATCATTTCATTCGAGATCATGTTGCTAAGGGTGACATTGATCTTAAGCATGTTCGCACCGAAAAGCAATTAACGGATATATTCACTAAACCACTTGATGAGAAAGTGTTTTGCAGGTTAAGAGGAGAATTGAACATCATTGATGCTTCAAACTTGGAGTAGAAACTCCATTGGATACATGCAAGACATGAGCTTATGACTAATCCTTGATATTTCTCTCATGATGAAAATCTTATGTCTTGGATATATTTGTATCTTGCATGTTATCTAACTCATGTAGGAACTTGGTTGAATCAAATTCCATGAGGTTGTAATCAACTCATATCTTGAGCAATCTCTACATCACCAAGTCTCTACACAAAGGTGGTTGAAGACAAAAAAAGCACGAAACCATTCAAACATATCCTTTGACAAATTCTATGTTGAGCTTCATGATTGTCACTTTTGGATATACAAGTGCCTTTCCTTGCAAGAACTAACCCATGTAGGTAGATGGACTCAAATTCCAAGTGGTGCTCGAAATTCTTGATGAGCTACATCAACCTTGAGCAACCCACACAAGTTCAACTACATGGACGACACCACCAACCAAGGTATGTTATTCCATCTTAGAGAAGCTTTACTCCAAGTCATGAGTTAAAGCAACTCGACAAGATGTGAATACATCAAGATGCTTAAACGAAAAATGGCAACCCCATTTTGAGCTTAAACGATGAGTATGACCTATGATCAAGTGATCTCACTTGACTCCTAAGTCAATATACTCTAACATAGGTGACTTTGTCACCGACCATCTCTAGATGAAGCTCTCTTATGTTCCTTTCTGTGTTTTTGCATTTGTCTCATGCATATGTGTTTCCCATTACTTCATCTAGAATTCTTTCTGTTTGCTCTGCATTTTCTGCATTCCAATTTGTAACACCCCAAAAAATTTAACCTTGTTTTATTAATTAAAATTTTGCCAGGAAACTTAAAATTTTATTTTCTGGATTCCCTCTTGATTTCAGAACCTTTCTTTTCTTTATTATTATGGAGTTTTATCCCAAGTAAAAGCTTTTCAATCACTTTTGGACTCATTTACCCTCTCAAATAAAACAATTCTTTTACCAGTAGGATTATTTTATGATTATTTTTCCCCTGAGCTTTATTTCTCTAATTTGGTTTTACATAAGTTTAGGGTCCCATTTGCACTGCAACCCTTTTATAAAGTCATTCAAAAATTTCACCAAAATTTGGGGATGCCATGTGATGTTTTTAAATCACTTTTATGCAAAAATATATTTCAATCTTTGGATACTTTGAGTTCTACACCAAGTTTTCAAATCTGGTCAAATCTCACTTTTGCACTACAACCTATCTAAATATTTCTTTAAAACTTCTACCAAAATTTTGGGATGTCAGTAGGAGCATATTATTCCATTTTATGCAAAAATCCAGGGATGTTCTTTGAAAGATTTGAGTGAATCAACCTCTTTTCCATTCTGGTCCAACTTGATGATTTGTACAGCAACCACTTTTTAAGTTGCTCCTTTATCCATGATTACTTTTCCTACTTGTAGTCCTCCCTGCTAAACCCTTAAGACTAGAAGCATGAACCCATTGGAATATTTTTGGCCCATGAAATGACAACCTCTAGTTTCTGCCAAAAACTGATTTTCTCAAATAATTGCACTAGCAAGTTTTCTTCTTTTGCCCAAATGACCTTACCACTCTCTTTTGCACCCAAAGAGGCACTAATCTGGAGATTATGACCACTCCAAGAACTGCCTAGATGCCGCTGGCATTTTGTCAAACACCCTGTGTGCATAGACAGATTAGGCATGGGTGAAAGTTTTGTGTTGTGAACTTCCCCCTTGTCCAAACAAAGTTGTCTAGTAGCTTTCTAACTGTCTCTAACCTAGGCCTGTGGATTTTCATTAGCTCTCTAGCAATTTTGGTCGCCCTGGCATTTCGTCGAACGAGTGCCGTGCACGCCCAGAGCGCGAGCAGAGCACGCGTTTTGCACGTGCCGCGCCCGAGCCGCCGCGTCGCGCCCCTGGTTTTGCCCACACTGCAGAGCCGCGCCACACACTCAACCTCTCACCAGAACACGCCAAGCAACCCCTCGCCACGTCTCCAGCAAGCCAGGAGCTAGCCGCCCGACGGCCCTTGCTCAGGTCGGCGCCGCCCGAGCCTCTCTCGCTCGCCACCTGCCCCTGGAGCAGCTCAGACTCATCCACAAGCGCGTCCTCTAGCTCTCGTCGCCGCCGCGCCGCCTCGATCACTCTGAGTGGCGGTTCGCCGGCGACCTTATCCTCGGCCGCGGAACCGCCATGGATGCGCTATAAATAGGACCCCCCGAGCTCGTCCAGGCCTCAAGCAACCTCACTCACTCCCTCACCGATCCGCCCGTAGCAGTAGGAAGACCAGAGAGGTCGTCTTCCTCATCTCCGGCAATCACAGCCGCCGCCACTGTCTCTATTGCTCCGGCGCCACCAGGGCCTCCCCCTCTCCACTCTCTTCACCAGGAGCTCCCTCTCCCTCTCGTGAGTCCACCCCCCTACTCAATTCTGATCAGGACTCGCCGCAGGAGAAAACCCACTCTGCCCAACGGCCACCGTCCGCTGTGGACCTCGCCGCCGGCAGCTCCGTCCACCCCGGGGATCGTATCGACCACCGATAGGACCGCCTCGACCCCCTGAGCCCGCGGATGGCCTCGGTTTCCCGAACGGTGCTGCCGTTCGCCGGCGAGCATCGCCGGAGTCCCGCCTCCGCTCGGGCAGAGGAAGAGTTGGGAGGAGAGAATAGTCAAACCTGACCAGTGTGCCAGGCGGGCCCACTGTCAGTGACCCACCGCACCGGTCCACGTGGGTTAAGTGAAGGCGTAAAGGGCAAAGTACGTATTCGACGTATACCTATTCGAAGCGTTTTCCTTTTTATTCTGTTTTATTTTTAAACAGATTTTTGACCAGAGCTTTGACTGGCTATATCTTTTTAAATAAAACTCCAAATGAGTTGATTCTTTTTCCTACCTTCCTCAAATTTTGTCTAGTTTATTTTAAGATTTATTTCAAAAAAATTCAGACAACTTTTTGGTATTGTTTTGAAACTATATATTGATTCAAAAATATTTTAAATATGATTTTTGGAGAGAGGAGAAAGCTTTCAAAAGTATTGGAGTGCACCCTACCTTTCCACACCTTGAAGGCAAGCATTCTGAACCCTGGCATAATATTTTGCATGCATTGTTTGACACGATTATGACACCACCTCAATACGTAGAACTCGTTATTTTATGTGGTGATGTGATCATTTGCATGAATGCTTATTGGAAATTTCCTTGCTGTTGGAAATGAACATGCTTGTGATAATGATCATCCTCAGATGCCTTTCGTGCCTACTGAAGGAAAACGGAAAGTCTCTGTCTTGGGTAGACCCGAGCTTGTCCCTAGTTCCCGTCGAGACGAAAAGGCCCGCATGGCGTGAGAGGTATGATGAGTGGTGATTCTGTCTGTTGGATGAAATATATTTGTTATGCTAATCATGCAGGGAATACTTAAACCTCCCGAGTCGACCATAGATCGAGTCTTGTTCCAGTAACCCCCATACTTGTTTCGTACTACCACTTGTCTCTACAACAAGTAGGGTACGATTCAGTAAGTCGTCAACCCCTTTCTAGCACACACCGTACAGAGAGGCCATGGTGGAAGGTATAGGTTGTAGCTGGTAGGCAGGCCACCTGGTCCGGGGGCATGGGTGTTTCCGGTTGAGACCGAGAGGGGAGGCCACCCCTTAGAGTGCGCGATATAAATTTGATCCCATGCTACGTGAGGTTGTAGCCTCCCCACTTAGAGTTTTGCTTGACAGGCGTCGTGGGTGATTCCAGACACCGGTAAGTTAAGCTGGTGTGTGCAAGTTAGGTGTGTTTTCAACTAAAAGGCCGTAGATGGAATTAGTCCCGATGGACTAAAGGAATCCGTTACTCGTGGGTAAAGAGTACACCCTCTACAGAGTTTAAACCTATTCGAATAGCCGTGTCCATGGTTAAGGACTATAGTCTGGGATGGGTCAAGTGTTGGTCTTAGTGTCGGTCTTCGGAGGAGAAACTGTTAAACCAAACTTGGATAATGACTTGTGACTTGTGAGGACCATGATTATTATTTTGTTATGGACTAACCCGTTATATTATTTGAATTATCGAGTATCCCTGGGATGGTTCTACCTCCTGGATATTCACTGTGATTATTTATAAGCCCTTTACGTGGTGTCGCTGAGACGCCCGACTGTGGCATGCTTGTTACTTCCTTACTTTATAAGCCCTTTATGTGGTGTCGCTTAGACGCCCGACTGCGGCATGCTTGTTATTTATTTACTTTATAAGCCCTTTATGTGGTGTCGCTGAGACGCCCGACTATGGCATGATTGTTATTCATTTACTTTATAAGCCCTTTATGAGGTGTCACTGAGACGCCCGACTGTGGCATGCTTGTTATTTATTTTACTTTATAAGCGCTTTATGTGGTGTCGCTCAGACGCCCGACTGAGGCATGTTTGTTATTTACTATCAATTAGAGACGTCGCTTCAGACATCCGAATGGTGCATTTTATTCCTACTCTGTCATTACATATTCATTGTTACATATTAATAACCTGCTTGCATGCATCAAGGATTTTATTTATTTTATGACTGACGTTGTGATCATAGAATATTTTCAGAGCATGATTATCGGTTGTTATATTATACCTGTGTTCATAATGTTTGCGAGTACATTCAAAGTACTCACTGGCTTGTCCGTGGCTATTGTCTTGGCCAGATTTCTTGCGTGGAGAGGAGCATTGCGATGACAGCCCCGGAACCTACGCAATGGTGATAGCAGCCTCGCGAAGATAGGAGTTAGCCTGGTCAGCTGTTCCTGTGGGAAATGGAGTCCCATAGACGCTGATGATCCACAAACCGCTTCCGCCATCAACCACTAGAAACCATTTGTTGTACTCACAGACCAGAATGGTCTTGTACTGCATATTTTTTATTTTGCTTGGAATTTCTGTATCAAGTTGGTGCCTCATCAGCTAACAGTAATCTTGGGGCTAGTGAGCACAAGGGCCATTTTCTGGAAATTAATACCTGGAAAACCGGTCGCGACAAACTTGGTATCAGAGCCAGGCTGACCATTGGCTAATCCTATCTTAGCCGGGTCAATAAACCTAGGTAAACCAACCCACCAGACCATAACCTAAACCCAGCCAAGCTTCTCGTGCAAGTCAGCCACACAGTGACCCCGACACTTTTGGCAGTCGGTGCCCAACCTATCAACCTAGCCTGTTGATCACGCGCCAGTGACCGACGCCTATGATGTCTCATTCGCAAGCGTGCGAAGGAAGACTTAGTCCCCTTTTTTATAAAAAGGGCATGCTCGCCCCAAACCCAGCACAACACAGCCTCTGCCCCAAACCGAGCCATAATGCCTGGCCCCGTCGTGCACAATGAGACCACAACAACCAACCTTGGAGGTTTTGTGACCATACTCGCAAACCTCACCCGTCGTGCCTATCGTTAGAAGAGCCCCTGAATATGTTGTGTACCAAGGATCCATGAGCGTGAGAGCCGTCAATTCTGGGCCACTGTGCACATCTACGGTAGGAGTCTGTCGCCAGAACGCCCCTACAGGTTCACCGGAAGGACAACTTCCTTCGGGCCACAAGCCATCCAGCTAGCTGCTCGAGAGGCTATAGTTCAACTCCGGCAGTTGTCGCCCAGAGTTAACTGTCGCTCGTTCTACTACTACCCAGCACGTGAAGGGTATGGTAGACCACCCAAGTTGCCAGCGGAGATCACGAGACAGATCCTGCATTGTTGCATCTGGTGCGCTATGTAGGTGCACTAGAGGAACTGTTCGATCAAATCACCATTGATCTGATCGCAGCTCGTGGAGAGCTGGTTCATCGAGCCCCGGCGAGAGGAGAAGGCGAGCCCGACGCTGACAACCCAGTTGTGCTGTTCGCACACCCAATCGAGACCTTGAGGTCACCCCCAGCCATCAACAAAGGTGCTTTGATGACCCCAGAAGTGCTTCGTCGCCTTTTGGGAGCACACTCCAACGGGATTGTGGCCAACAATCCCCGCGATAGTCATCATCGCCACCCCGACCCTGCAGTCCCTCAACCACCTCCAGCTAATCCCGACGGTGAGACCCGTGGAGAAGCCTCGACATCCACAAGGCAAGCCCACTTGGATATAAACGAGGTAGACTGAATCACTCTAATAGTACCGAGTCTCAGTGTATCCACGCCTTGTAATCGTGTGACCTTGTAAATTAACGCAGCCGGTTGTTGTGCCTCTGTTTTAAATAGTAACCTTGCATAATTATGTCAGCACGCAATTGCATATTTTCCAGGCACAGCTACCAAAACCACCCCGACAACCCCCATAGTGATGCGTCACTTTAGTGAGATATGTAACTGTGGCTTTGACCCCGACCCTTGGAGCTGAGCTGGCAAATTAATTACCTTTCACCACGGTAAAATGACCCAGCTCCAGTGCTATAAGAAGGACACCTCGTGACCTTGCCAAGCACCCCCCACCTCGTGCACCATTTCTTGCCATGCCGAGCCCTAGTATTTATCTAAGAACCCCAGATGCAACCCCGGGTAGTTTTGTCAAAGTATTGTGGGATTTTACCTGCAGTACCATGGGTTCTACCCAGCCACCCCAGTACGAGCTACTCAAATCGAGGATCACCCCATCCACCTCAAAATATTGGGCAGTAGTACACATCCCTCCCGTAAGTCCAAACCAAGACCCAACGGAAGTTTCCTTCGTGGGGAAATCTATGCCAGCTCCACTAATGGCCATAGAAGCGGCTGCACACGAAGCACTTGCCCACCTTTGATTCGCGGTACCCTATGCCAGTGAAAGAGGATATTATTACTTTCCGAGCCATGCTGCACCTGGAGGAGTAATATCTTTTCCCGGTGGACGAATTGAGAGAGACCCAGTACTGGCCAACCTGGTCCAGTACGTCATTGCTCAAGAACGTTTGACCCAACGAGTAATGGGTTATCTCCAGAGTCTCGCGGATTTAAATCCTCAGATCGCCATCGGCAGACCACTAAGGCCCGACCAGGAGAGACACATTCATCGGCTGGTCAATCCGCTTTCCCCGATAGAGGAGGAGTGTGTCCCAATACCAGAGACGTTTTCTCGGGACCCCTTCCAGTTACCGTTTGCATTATAGACGTCACTGTTGTGTTTATTATTGCAACATTTACTTATATGTTGTAGCTTATGCGTGGTACCCCGAGTTTGTGCGGCGAGTAATTTATTTAGTTTCTATTGATTTGAGTAGTTTTTGTTGCGGTTTTACTCTTAATTTACTATTGTTCTCTCGCGAAAAATCCTGGAGTGAGATTTCTTTTCCCTGAGTTGCCGCATCATATATCTTCTCACGAAATGGATTATTTTTTATTCACACAGCACCACGGCAGCAGACTCACAACCGCTCGAACACATACCCTGCTTGCAAAAACACGTAACCATGGGGTATATGTTTTTCAAAACAGCTCTTAACAAATCTCGATGACGAGATTTTTTCTTAAGGGGGGTAGTGTTGTAACACCCCAAAAAATTTAACCTTGTTTTATTAATTAAACTTTTGCCAGGAAACTTAAAATTTTATTTTCTGGATTCCCTCTTGATTTCAGAACCTTCCATTTCTTTATTATTATGGAGTTTTATCCCAAGTAAGAACTTTTCAATCACTTTTGGACTCATTTACTCTCTCAAATAAAAAAATTCTTTTACCAGTAGGATTATTTATATGATTATTTTTCCCCTGAGCTTTATTTCTCTAATTTGGTTTTACATAAGTTTAGGGTCCCATTTGCACTGCAACCCTTTTATAAAGTCATTCAAAAATTTCACCAAAATTGGGGGATGCCTTGTGATGTTTTTAAATCACTTTTATGCAAAAATATATTTCAATCTTTGGATACTTTGAGTTCTACACCAAGTTTTCAATCTGGTAAAATCTCACTTTTGCACTACAACCTATCTAAATATTTCTTTAAAACGTCTACCAAAATTTTGGGATGTCAGTAGGAGCATATTATTCCATTTTATGCAAAAATCCAGGGATGTTCTTTGAAAGATTTGAGTGAATCAACCTCTTTTCCATTCTGGTCCAACTTGATGATTTGTACAGCAACCACTTTTTAAGTTGCTCCTTTATCCATGATTACTTTTCCTACTTGTATTCCTCCCTGCTAAACCCTTAAGACTAGAAGCATGAACCCATTGGAATATTTTTGGCCCATGAAATGACAGCCTCTAGTTTCTGCCAAAAACTGATTTTCTCAAATAATTGCACTAGCAAGTTTCTTCTTTTGCCCAAATGACCTTACCACTCTCTTTTGCACCCAAAGAGGCACTAATCTGGAGATTATGACCACTCCAAGAACTGCCTAGATGCCGCTGGCATTTTGTCAAACACCCTGTGTGCATAGACAGATTTGGCATGGGTGAAAGTTTTGTGTTGTGAACTTCCCCCTTGTCCAAACCAAGTTGTCTAGTAGTTTTCTAACCGTCTCTAACCTAGGCCTGTGGATTTTCATTAGCTCTCTAGCAATTTTGATCGCCCTGGCATTTCGTCGAACGAGTGCCGTGCACGCCCGGAGTGCGAGCAGAGCATGCGTTTTGCACGTGCCGCGCCCGAGCCACCGCGACGCGCCCCTGGTTTTGCCTACACTGCAGAGCCGCGCCACACACTCGACCTCTCACCAGAACACGCCAAGCAACCCCTCGCCACGTCTCCGACAAGCCAGGAGCTAGCCGCCACGGCCGCCCGACAGCCCCTGCTCAGGTCGGCACCGCCCGAGCCTCTCCCGCTCGCCACCTGCCCCTGGAGCAGCTCAGACTCATCCACAAGCGCGTCCTCTAGCTCTCGTCGCCGCCACGTCGCCCTGACCGCTACAGAGCGGCGGTTCGCCGGCGACCTTATCCTCGGCCGCGGAACCGCCATGGATGCGCCATAAATAGGACCCCCGAGCTCGTCCAGGCCTCAAGCAACCTCACCCACTCCCTCACCGATCCGCCCGCAGCAGTAGGAAGACCAGAGAGGTCATCTTCCTCATCTCCGGCAATCACAGCCGCCGCCACTGTCTCGATCGCTCCGGCGCCACCAGGGCCTCCCCCTCTCCACTCTCTTCACCAGGAGCTCCCTCTCCCTCTCGTGAGTCCATCCGCCTACTCAATTCTGATCAGGACTCGCCGCAGGAGAAAACCCACTCTGCCCGACGGCCACCGTCCGCTGTGGAGCTCGCCGCCGGCAGCTCCGTCCACCCCGGGGATCGTATCGACCACCGATAGGACCGCCTCGACCCCCTGAGCCCGCGGATGGCCTCGTTTCCAGAACGGTGCCGCCATTCGCTGGCGAGCATCGCCAGTCCGCCTCGCTCGGGCGGAGGAAGAGGAGGAGGAGAGAATAGTCAAACCTGACCCGATGGGCCAAGGGGGCCACTGTCGGTGACCCACCGCACCGGTCCACGTGGGTTAAGTGAAGGCGTAAAGGGCAAAGTACGTATTCGACGTATACCTATTCGAAGCGTTTTCCTTTTTATTCTGTTTTATTTTTAAACAGATTTTTGACCAGAGCTTTGACTGGCTATATCTTTTTAAATAAAACTCCAAATGAGTTGATTCTTTTTCCTACCTTCCTCAAATTTTGTCTAGTTTATTTTAAGATTTATTTCAAAAAAAATCAGACAAATTTTTGGTACTATTTTGAAACTATATATTGATTCAAAAATATTTTAAATAGGATTTTTGGAGAGAGGAGAAAGCTTTCAAAAGTTTTGGAGTGCACCCTGCCTTTCCACACCTTGAAGGCAAGCATTCTGAACCCTGGCATAATATTTTGCATGCATTGGTTGACACGATTATGACACCACCTCAATACATAGAACTCGTTATTTTATGTGGTGATGTGATCATTTGCATGAATGCTTATTGGAAATTTCCTTGCTGTTGGAAATGAACATGCTTGTGATAATGATCATCCTCGTATGCCTTTCGTGCCTACCGGAAGGAAAACGGGAAAGTCTCTGTCTTGGGTAGACCCGAGCTTGTCCCTAGTTCCCCGTCGAGGCGAAAAGCGTCCGCATGGCATGAGGGGTATGATGAGTGGTGATTCATGCATTGGATGAAATATATTCGTTATCCTAATCATGTAGGGAATACTTAAACCTCCCGAGTTGACCATAGATCGAGTCTTGTTCCAGTAACCCCCATACTTGTTTCAGACTACTACTTGTCTCTACAACAAGTAGGGTGCAGTTCGATAAGTCGTCAACCCTTTCTAGCACACACCGCATGAGAGGCCATGGTGCAAGATATCGGTTGTAGCTGGTAGGCAGGCCACCTGGTCCGGAGGCATGGGTGTTTCCGGTTGAGACCGAGAGGGGAGGCCACCCCTTAGAGCGCGCGATATAAATTTGATCCCATGCTACGCGAGGTTGTAGCCTCCCACTTAGAGTTTTGCTTGACAAAGGCCGTGGGTGATTCGCACACCGTAAGTTAAGCTGGTGTGTGCAAGTTAGGTGTGTTTTCAACTAAAAGGCCGTGAGCGGAATTAGTCCCGATGGACTAAAGGAATCCGTTACTCGTGGGTAAAGAGTACACCCTCTACAGAGTTTAAACCTATTCGAATAGCCGTGTCCATGGTTAAGGACTACAGTCTGGGATGGGTCAAGTGTTGGTCTTAGTGTCGGTCTTCGGAGGAGAAACTGTTGAACCAAACTTGGATACTGACTTGTGACTTGTGAGGACCATGATTATTATTATTTTTATGGACTAACCCGTTATATTATTTGAATTATCGAGTATCCTGGGATGGTTCTACCTCCTGGATATTCACTGTGATTATTTATAAGCCCTTTACGTGGTGTCGCTGAGACGCCTGACTGTGGCATGCTTGTTACTTCCTTACTTTATAAGCCCTTTATGTGGTGTCGCTGAGATGCCCGACTGTGGCATGCTTGTTATTTATTTACTTTATAAGCCCTTTATGTGGTGTCATTGAGGCCTCGATCGTAACATGCTTGTTATTCATTTACTTTATAAGCCTTTTATGAGGTGTCGCCGAGAGGCCTCGATCGTAACATGCTTGTTATTTATTTTACTTTATAAGCCCTTTATGTGGTGTCGCTCGGGGCCTTGATCGAGGCATGTTTGTTATTTACCATCAATTCGAGACGTCGCTTCAGACATCCGAATGGTGCATTTTATTCCTACTCTGTAATTACATATTCATTGTCACATATTAATAACCTGCTTGCATGCATCAAGGATTTTATTTATTTTATGACTGACGCTGTGATCATAGAATATTTTTAGAGCATGATTATCGGTTGTTATATTATACATGTGTTCATAATGTTTGCGAGTACATTCAAAGTACTCACTGGCTTGTCCCTGGCTATTGTCTTGGCCAGATTTCTTGCGTGGAGAGGAGCGTTGCGATGACAGCCCTGGAACCTACACAATGGTGATAGCAGCCTCGCGAAGATAGGAGTTAGCCTGGTCAGCTGTTCCTGTGGGAAATGGAGTCCCATAGACGCTGATGATCCACAAACCGCTTCCGCCATCAACCACTAGAAACCATTTGCTGTACTCATAGACCAGAATGGTCTTGTACTGCATATTTTGTATTTTGCTTGGAATTTCTGTATCAAGTTGGTGCCTCATCAGCTAACAGTAATCCTGGGGCTGGTGAGCACAAGGGCCATTTTCTGGAAATTAATACCCGGAAAACCGGTCGCGACACAATTCATTGCATATCATTCAGTAAATTCCTTGCAAATCTTTGTGAGATCTTATTAGTCAAGTGAGCTGAGGTGAAAAGTGTTTTCTCTGTGATGAACTCGGTTCCACCGATTTGTTATTTTCGATCCAACCGAAAACTTTCGGTACCACCGAAGCATACCACTCGGTGCCACCGATTTCACAACAGGAAAATCAGTTTACCACTTATTCTGTGTTTCTTTAGATCCAGCTCCACTCAATGAATCTTGTCCTCTACAAGCATCACATTTTTATCATTGCTTTATGTTGTGACTCAAGGATCAAACCCGTTCACGTCAAATTCTAGAGGGGGAGAGAGAGATCACATCTTTATCAAGCCCTTCTTGGAAATTGATGTCAAAGGGGGAGTGTCGATGTCAAAACCGGCGGATCTCGGGTAGGGGGTCCCGAACTGTGCGTCTAGGCGGATGGTAACAGGAGACAAGGAACACGATGTTTATCCAGGTTCGGGCCCTCTTGATGGAGGTAAAACCCTACGTCCTGCTTGATTGATATTGATATTGTGGATGTTTACAAGAGTAGATCTACCACGAGATCAAGGAGGCTAAACCCTAGAAGCTAGCCTATGGTATGATTGTAAGGGTTGTTGTGATTGTTGTCCTACGGACTAAAGCCATCCGGTTTATATAGACACCGGAGAGGGCTAGGGTTACATAGAGTCGGTTACAATGGTAGGAGATCTACATATCCGTATCGCCAAGCTTGCCTTCCACGCCAAGGAAAGTCCCATCCGGACACGGGGGGAAGTCTTCAATCTTGTATCTTCATAGTCTTGGAGTCCGTTCGATGATGATAGTCCGCAAATGATAGTTCGGTGATGATGGTAGTCCGCTATCCGGACACCCCCTAATCCAGGACTCCCTCAGTAGCCCCTGAACCAGGCTTCAAGGACGATAAGTCCGGCGTGTATATTGCTTGGCATTGCAAGGCGGGTTCCTCCTCCAAATGATAGAAGATTGTGAACACCAGGATAGTGTCCGCTCGCAAAATAAATTCCACATTCCACCGTAGAGAGATAACAATATATACACAAGTTCAATCTGTTGACGTTTTCCGTGGCATGACGTCACACCACTACCAAGCCATTACTCAAATTGTTTTTACTTTACCACCTCAACGCATTTAAGCGAAGCGGTTTCCTGGCACGCCTTGTCGAAGCGGATCGTGTTTCCCCTTAATCTGGGATTCTCATCAATACGGGCGTGGGTAACCCAACGCGTCATTGATGGTGACGCTTGGGAGATAAGCGAGTTTTACCAGGGCGGTGGGGGCGCGTAAGACTTCGCCCGCCCATATAAGGGATAAGGATTCACCTTCTCACCTCGCCTTCTTCCTCCTTTGCTTATCCATCTCCGTGCACTCGAGCTCCAGCGCCCAAGTTCGCAAGATCTCGTCTCAACCTTCTCCGACCATGTCCGGGCGGGAGGTAAATGGTTGGCCTCCACCGTTAAGGAGGAGCAAATCGCTAAACTTCGCGCGGCGCGGATACCTCTCCGCGACATCGCGACCGGCTGCCCGACGAGGGCAGCTCATCCCCACCCAGGCCCCATGAGAGGTTGTCTTTCTTTCCCACTTCCTCCACGGACTGGGCTTTCCACTTCACCCCTTTGTCCGGGGCTCATGTTCTACTACGGCCTGGATTTCCATGATCCGGCGCCAACTTCATCCTCAACATCTCGGCGTTTATCGTCAGTGCGAGGCCTTCCTCGCATCCAGCCCCACTTGACTTGTGGCTCAAGACCTTCAATGTCAAGCGAAGGTAGTGAAGGGCATTCAAGCGGAGTGCGGAGCGCCATGTTGGGCAAGATGCCCAACGTCCTTTGGTTGAAGGGGCCTTCGTGGAATCCGTCAAGGGGTGGCAATCGGGTGGTTCTACATCATGAAGCGACCCGACCTCGACGGTCAAGCCTACGTATTCTTGTGCCATCCACGGATCGGTATCTTTGGCACACACAGTACATCAATGTATATATCAAAGTGCAATCACATGTATAAATAACGTAAAATGATATATACCTCATAATACTCAGCGAAACAATCAAGCGGGTGTGGAGTCCCATCAACGCCATCGGCGGGTTGAGTGTAGACCGTAACCTGTATCGTAATTCTTACTGTCGAGGAAATATCTGCAACATGATACGTTGCAGCCGTGTAGGTCGAGTACATTGAATGTACCGCAAGATCACAATAAGAGAAAACAGATGATAAACTATACTATATGCAGTAAGGCTTTATGGCTCTGTATCTGAATTTTGTTTGCGTAAAAGCTGGTTTTATTTTACCTACATCAAAGGAATAAGATGAAGCCTGTACTATGGAGTTTTCGATCATGACATGGTTCCGCCAACCGATGTCTCATAGCCCAAAATCAACATAAGTTGCCCACAATTCAGTTATCAATCCGGTGTTGAGAGTTCTGAGATAGATCCAAGTCCAGATGCTCAAATTGTCCGTAACCGGGGACACGGCTAATCGATTAGGTTATAACCCTCTGCAGAGGTTTGTACACTTTACCCACAAGATTCGATCCCTCTCTTTACGTTCTCGCACTTCAGGGTGTTTGAGAACAAGATGACCGAAACATGGTCTTCCAAAGAGTTCCTCTGACCACTGTCCGGTACCCATCCGTCCTACCGTAGTTCTACATCTGCTAGTACCGTCCCAGCCAGAGTCACAACTAAGGTCAACCAAGCCAGAGCCCATAATGACTTGCGGTTGCACGGGTAAGCTTCCGGGCGTGAAGTATTCATCCGTCTCTTTGAGTGCAGGTGAAGCTTTCCATAAGATGTCATGGCGCTTCTCCATGCATCCCGGCCAACCACTGGTTTCTCCAGGGCTGCCCGTCAACCGTCCTTCACCCAGTAGTGTGTATTGAAATCCTGTCTCGAGTCTTGAAGTCTTGAGGTCTTGAAGATGCAGTCCTTGCAGATTCCATCACGGAGTTGTCGTCATTGACGTAGAATCCTCCATTCTCACACCACTCCCGTACACTCATACCAAACCCCGTCTACTATAGTGTAGCATTAAAAGAAATAACGTCCCGGGCTTGGTAACAGGGTGATGGGTTCCTACCTCATGCATACTACTCAACTACAAGAGTTTCAATAACACTACTGAGGGGTGGTTGCAAAGGTGCCACTACATGCAATAAAACATAGGTAAGAAAAGCATGGTCAAAGTGAACTTGCCTGGTTGACGATCTTCGAAAACTAGGGTTTCGTAGTAGGAATCTTCGCACTCCGGAAATTCTACCGAGGCAATAACTATAATAAGCATGTAGCAATAGGATCACATAACACAACATAACAAAAGTAACATAACACAACAAGTCAAACAAATCAAAAATCCAAAGGAAAACTCAAAGAAAAACCAACTCAAAGTTTTTCCTACTTCAAATAATAACTAAAAGTAGTTTTATATAATAAAATTTTCTTAATATAACCTAACCATGGTTTTAAGTTAACTTAACGAGAAAAGGATTCACTAAGCAACTAGGAACAAAAAGAATTAATTAAAAGCTATTATAAAACTCATTTTAGGCCTAATCCAATTTCTATTAAGAGAATTAAATTAAAACTTTTATTAATTATAAATAAAAGTTCATCTAATGGAATAACAGAAACTAACCTAGAATAACTAATCACAAGTTAAAAATAAATTCATTTACTAATTAATTAAATAGGAAAACAGGAACTAGTTAATTAATTAGGTTTAATAGGATTCTGTCTAAAACTAATTATTTATTAATCCTAAAATACCCAAATTAATTTCTAGGGTTTGGCAATGTTAAAATAAAGTGGTGACAAAAGAATCATGCAAAAATAATTTTTTTTAACTAAAGTTATAGCAGATTTACTATTCTGACTAAAACTAAATTAAAGCATTTTTAATTATTTTTAACATAGCTAAATATATATTCTACAAAAACTACATAAAATTTGCAATCCAACAAAAAAAGAATCACTCAAAAATATTAAACAGAATAAACGATATGAATTTTTGAAAACAGCAACTATTCTGCTAAAACAGAAAATCAGAATAAAAAGAAAAAGGCCTAATGGGCCTAAACTGTGCCCTGTGCGTTAGATAGGCTAAATGGGCCCTAGGGGTTAACTAAAATGAACCGGGCCTAAAATAAAAACCTAAACTAATAAATAAACCGATCGGGCCGGCCGGTTTTCTAACTAAAACCTAACCCTTCGGGGGCTTCTAATCCTAGCTGTAGATCTACGATCGGACGGGGAGGGATTGCAGGGGCTTACGGACTCGGCGGCGGCGGCGGCGGCGAAAGTGCTCGGGCGTCCGGACGTCGGCGAAGCTCCGCGACTCGTCGGGACGACGCACGGGTCGGGAAGGGTTCGTGGTGTTGGGTCGAGGTGCACCAGGCGTCGGCGCGGCAACAATGGCGGCGGGAGGCTCGGGACTCCGCGACGTCGAGCGGGAGGTGAGGGGTGCGGCGGGCTCTCGGGGAATGGGGTGCGGGGCTCGGCTCTTTATAGCCGGGCCTCGGCGAGCTTCGGAAGGGCATCGGGCGTCGGGATCCGGATCCTTCGGATCCGGTCGATCTCCAGCGAGTCGCAGCGTGGGCGAGGAAGAAGAGGGAGGCGGGTCCCACGGGTCAGCGGGAGAGAGAGGCGAGATCGGCGGGTGGCCGCGCCTAGGGGATCGGGCGAGGCGAGGCCGGTCGGTGGAGCTGGGCTGGCTCGGTCGGCTGGCTTGGCTGCAGTTGGGCAGTAGCTTGGGCAGTCTTGGTCATGAGGGGGGGGGTCTTGGGCTGGGCTGGGGTGGCTTTGGTGGCGCCCAGGGAGTTTTTCTTTATTTTTGAATAAAACTAAAACAAAATAAAACAATATCTATAAATATTTTATATAGGGTATATATATACCAAAATGATCAGAAATATTCCTTTCATTTGAACATTTTTCCAAAGGCAAAATCCCAACTTTATAAAAATCTATTTTTTTCAAATTCAAATAAATTTCAGATTTGAATCCAAATCTTTTGGCATTGTTTCTTCTGATATTTTTGGAGTGTCATGTTTGCTCCTCTCATACTTTTGATCAAGTATTTATCAGGCATAGTTTTTGAAATGATTCCCATTTGCCAAAGTTTGAATTCAAATTCAAAACTCAAAATTGGAAAGAGGGTTTCAAGGCACTTTCAAATGACTTTCAACTTGATTCATTTTAACTTCCAATTCCTATTTCATATAATTGAAGAAGTCATTTTATCTTCCCTCATGAAAATCATTGAGTTGCATAAAGTTTTGAATTTGAAATATCCCCAAATGAAATTCAAATCTTTTTCCCCAAAACCCTTTTCATTTCAACATGGAAGAAGTCATGTCATCTTCACTCTGGGTTTTGGTGTTGCAATGAACTTGAGTTCAAGTGGGATCCAAAAAAGGCAAAAATGGAAAGTTTGGGAAAGTCATTTCATTCCCTCTCATTCAACTTTCAAAATTTTCAATTTCCACTCAATTCCATTCAATCAATCAGTCAAACAATCAGACAACAACCATAGTTATTTATTTAATATAACATTCCAAAATTTAGAATTTTGGGATGTTACAACATCACCGAGCCGCGCGACCCTAAATGGGCGGCGGCCCCCGAGTTTAGATCTGGTATCCCCACGCAGCTCACCTCACGGAAAGAGAAGGGCTTGTGGGGCAGTTTAAACAGTGACGGGACTCAGACCTGTATCAAGAAGCTGGTGAAGAAGCTCGAGGCTGGTTAACGTGGTCCAAGTCATGCTCGTCGCGGATTCTCCCATGCCAAGAGCGGGCATTCAATCTATGGGAGTTCGATCCGGAACAGCACCAGCGCT
This sequence comes from Aegilops longissima, assembly GCA_021605205.1. Classification (NCBI taxonomy): domain Eukaryota; kingdom Viridiplantae; phylum Streptophyta; class Magnoliopsida; order Poales; family Poaceae; genus Aegilops; species Aegilops longissima. Next base: position 169,017,179 of record CM038681.1, on the reverse strand, counting down.
GAACAAGCTCTTGACACAACGTCTGAAGGCGCTGGAAGGTGCTGTTCAAGGCGCCAAGCCCCGCATCTGCGACGGAAGATCATGGATTTCGCCATGACACCAGTGACGAGGTAAGTGATTCTACCCTTTACGGGACACTTGTTTTTCATAGTTTGACTCTATGCGGTTTTAATTTCCCTTTTCCTTTGACAGACTTGGATGAAGAAGGCGGAACAGATTGCTGTCCGACTCCTATGCCGAAAATCCGATGACGCCTTTCGTCTAGCGAGGCTGCTGGTTCCGCACCGCACGTGGTGCCGGAGAAGAAAACCAAGAAGGAGGCCACGGGTGCTCGAAAGAGTGCCTGCTTTCAGTGTCCGATGACTCGGGGCTGACTCCTCCCCGAAAATGAGGAGGAGGAAGAGGACTCTCTCCGGAGGAGGGAGAGAGGAAGAGGAAGGCTTCCCCAGCTGGGAGGCGGAGGGTCAAGAGGGAAGGACTATTCCCGGACAGCTCTGCCAACATCAACGTTGGCGAGGAAGAATGGCCTTCGAGGGCCAGGCCTCCGGCGAGATCGTAAGTATCCAGATTCCTTAATGATTTATAATTTCTTTTTCTGCGTCACATAGTGTCATTCTAATGCCGCATACTGCCTGTAGTCCGGCCAGTGATGATCTCCCCGCTTCATCGAGCGGGTCGTTGGCTTCTTCGGATGTAGACTCCATCCCGACTGCCTCCACCCCTCGCGGCCGAAGACGCCGAGGTGGGATCCCGAAGGACCCACCAGGGGAGGCTCGGGCGCCACAAGGCGCCCTCCGGACTTCGCGCCGACTCCACAGCGGAACCCGCAGTGGTTCCGGAGTCCGGCAGCGCCCTTCGATCGAAGGGCAAGACCGTGGCGCCGCGGCTTCCGTCAACCGGGCGCCAACAATTTGTTGGGGCGCTGAGCGCTTCCATCGAGGAAGAACACCGCACTATTATGAGTGCGGTGATTCAAAGGTGCAGCTTCGCCAAAGGCGGGCTGACCAGCTTCAATAGCCTTCTATCGTGCTTTGAGGTAAGAAGTTAAAATATGCAAAGTAATACCGCATAGACAAGAGCCCCGATGCTCGGTTTGGTGTTGGAAAGAAAAGCGGATGAGGATCTTTAAAAGGATATCTGCAGGGTTGCTAAAAATTATGTCAATATGGGTTGCAGGCTGCTGCTGCTGACCTCTGCCGACCGATCATGGAGGTCGGTGCGTTGAAGCAGGAGCTTGGCGGTCCGGGCAAGATCTCGGCAGCGCCAGAAGCAGCTCAAGACAAAGAAGGTGAGCAACACCACTTTGAATTTGTACCTTCTGAAAAGGATTTAGGCTGCGACAAAAATAACAAGGATAACGTGGAGTGCTGCAGGGCCACGAGCGAGGTGGCGGCCTCAAGGAGGCCGTGTCATGACGAGCATAATCTGACCACGGAACAGGCAGAGCGAGAAAAGCAAGAGGCGAGGGTGGCGGTGGTTCAGCAAGAGCTCCGTGCTCTCATGGAAAAGCATGAGAGTTTGGGCGTGACTCAAAGACTTCGAGTCCGAGCTTGCCTCGGCTCTCAAGTGCTAAAACCGCCAAGGCCGAGGCCAATAAGTCCCTTCAGGAGGTTGAATTGATGAAGAAGATAGCGGCGGGTAAGGCATTTTTCATGCAAAGCAAGCATGTGAATGTAAATTACGTGATACTTACCCGGTCGGAGCTCTCGAGGCGTTGCAGATCTGCCTCATGGCGTGTACGATGCCGCCGCATTCTACCGAGCCGAGGAGGGAGCTCAGCGGAGAAGGTTTTCGGTCTCGATATCTTTGAGGCCGGCCATCCGTGCCCCTAGCGACCAGTGAAACAGCTGGTCGAGCTTCTAAGGTGGCGAGCAGGCCATGAAGGGGCTCATAGTCCGGTGTGGCCGGAGAGGCCATGCACAGGAGCTACTTCGGCCTCGTCGCGACGGCTGGTGGATCGTGCCCTGGGTGGAGGTTATCAAGCGCTCCGCTTTGTATTGAAGGTGCTCGTCGGGCCCTTGCCCGCAAAAGGTGCATTGGGGCAAGCTGGATGCGGAGAAGCTAATCAGCGACGCGCCACCAGCGGGCAAGGAGCATCGTCGCCCGAACTTTACTATAAGGCTGTCTGAAGGGTGCCCGCAAGATTGCGGATGAGTGCCCCGAGGATTTAATTATTGAGTGAATTCGCAATGTGTTATCCTGCATGCTGAAAACTTTGTTCATATGCGCTAAGCAACGCTTGTTTAATTTATAATATTACCTTCTGTGCGGCCATTCATTAAATCTGAGAGATGGCAAGTCATCGGCTTCAGCCCCCATGCCACGAGTGCTGGGGTGTTCGGGATAAACTTGAGCACTCTTGTTCCCATTTTTGGGTCCATCTAGGGAGGCGCTCAACACAACGAACAAGGCAACCGGACTTATAGTGCTTGAACACTCTCACTTAGCCATAGAATTCTATAATTTTAAATTTCAGCGAAGCCCCTACTATTCGGAAGACCGAATTAGGGCGCTATCCATGCCTTCGTCGGACATAATCCGGAACTTCGCTCGAAGCGGCCTAGGTCTTTAAGGACCCGAAAGAACCTCTCGAACAGCGACCAGTCTCACGCCTTATCATGCCGGTCAGTTTTAGCTTTCTCCACTAAGGCGTTAACCGGCTCAACCGGGCGCAATCGCAGATGGTTCTCCAGTGCTACCTTAGCCGATAGAACGGAAGCGTAAGGTGCCAAACATGGGAGCAGGCAAACCCAACTATTGACCCAAGACATGATTGGAGCCGATTCATATAATGCTATAAGTTCGGGTGCCGCACTTGTGAAAGTGTCGGACTTTATCACACCATAAAGCGGAGGACATAAGCCCTGGTGTGTTTGGCGTACCAAGATGCAGGTGCAACATGTAAATAAATGAACATATATATATAAAGTAATGCAATTATAGGCAAAAAGTGATGCATTTTATTCGAGAAGATATGCTATCGGTGCGGAATGATACAAATAGTGCGGAAAGCAAGGGATTGGACGAATTAAAGGCATCTCCCTCGAGGTAGGCAGCGGAATGTTGTATTTTAACAAATTTAATGCTCGTGATGGAGACCACACGAGTGCTCGCCGCGCCTTTGTCCTTCCCTGGCTGTTGCATCATGAGTTCGGCGGTTCGCTGCCGAACTGAGTTCTATATAAAAAGAGAAAATAAAAAAAAGCGACACACTTGGGAGCCCCCGTGTGGTCGAACCGCACTGGTCTGTTGTGGTGGTGCCCTTCCCCTATGCCCATGGTATCTCCGTATGTAATTATGTCTGTGGAGAGTTTGTCTTGCAATTTTGCGAGGGCTGGGGTTGGGGCCGCATTGCTACACATGCACGGAACGTGCCAGGTGGTCTTGGTTGATGTTGCTCCGGGCGCGTTTGTTCGTGTCCGGTCGTTTAACGGCCGGACTCGAGAATTGCCTTAAAAGGCTGCTCGTACTTCGCCGCGAGAGCTTGTATGTTCCTCCGTTCGGAGGGAGCATTTCGTGTTTCCATTGACCGTGATGACTCCACGAGGGCTGGCATCTTGAGCTTAAGGTATGCATAATGCGGCACGCGTTGAACTTTGTAAACGTGGTTCGTCCGAGCGAAGCGTGATAGCCGCTGCGGAGCGGGACTATGTCGAAGATTAACTCCTCGCCGGAAATTATCCGGGATCGAAGACCACTTCGATGTAATCGAGCACTGTACAATTGGCCTCTACACCTGGTATGGCGCCTTTGAAGGTCGTCGTTGTAGGTTTAATCCTTGAAGGGTCTATGCCCATCTTGCGCCTTTATATCACGATAAAGCAGGTTCAGGCTCTGCCGCCGTCCATAAGGACTCTCGTGAGGTGAAATCCATCAACGATTGGGTCTAAAACCAATGCGGCGAATCCGCCATGGCGGATGCTGGTCGGATGGTCTCTTCGATCGAAGGTGATCGGGCAAGAGGACCATGGGTTGAATTTTGGGGCGACTAGCTCCATCGCATATACGTCCCTTAGTGCACGCCTCCGCTCCCTCTTGGGAATATGCGTTGCGTATATCATGTTTACCGTCCGAACTTGAGGGGGGTATCCCTTTTGTCCTCTGTTGTTCGGCGGCCGGGTCTCTTCCTCGTCATCGCTATGTAGCCCCTTGTCACTGTTTTCGGCGATTAATTTGCTGCTGCTTGAATACCCAACAATCTCTGTTGGTATGGTTAGCTGGCTTTTCGGGGTTCCATGTATTTGACAAGAGCGGTCGAGTATTCGGTCTAGATTGGGCGGGCCGGAGTGGTTCTTTTGAATGGCTTCTTCCATTGACGGGTTTGGAGCCTCGGAATCCGGCGTTGACTGCCGTATCCTCATTCTTTATCGCCGTTAATGCGGCGTTTTTTTTTTTCGCGCAACCTGCCGTTGCGGTCCTTGGTATCCGGACTGCCAGCGTTTTTGCTAAGGTTGTTACTGCAAGCAAGCCAGCTATCCTCTCCCGCATGAAGCGGGTCATGAGGATGTGAGGGCTGCCATAGATTTCGGCTTCTCTGTCCTAGGTGCGGGCCAGCCACTCGTCGCGGATGTTATGTTTGAAGGCAGCGAGTGCCTCGCATCCGGACGGTCGGCGATTTGATTTTTCTTTGTTAAGAACCGTGTCGAAGTGCTGGCGATTAAATGCGGCTGCTGGATTATGTGGCTTAGGTCATCTGCGTCCGGTGGTCGCACACACGTGCCACTGGAAGTTGTTGAGGAATCGGCTTCGGGTCTTCCCAACATCAATTGACTTTGCGGGCAGGTTGTTAAGCCAATGCCGAGCTGGTCCTTTAAGCTTGGCGGGAGATATTTGATGGCGTGAAGATGCGTCGCCATGGGCCATGTGTATATGGAGGAGATAATCCTCAATCCGACCCTGGGTCTGTTGTGCCATCGTGGGATTCGATATTAACGGGTTTGAACCCTTGAGGATTTGATGATCCATTACTTCGTCGGTAAAGCATAGTGGGTGTGCGGCGCCTCTGTATTGAGAAATATCGCGACGTAGCTCGAGAGAGCGTTGTCTGTTGTGTTCGGCCCGGCCGGAGTAGTTGTATCCGGTGCGACGGTATTCGTCATGGGTCGTGGGGCGTCCACGTGATCCATAGATAGATCTGGATTGTCTTGCCTTGTCCTCCAATATATCTTGCAAGTCCGGCGTGTTCCCACGTGGCTTCCTGCTTTTAGAGCGGTGCTGGGGTACAGTTTTGGTGGAGGGCTTGCACGCCTCTCTATCGCAGCCACGAGGTGGTCGGTCTGCCGTATTATGCGCTGGTGATGCTGCCTCCTCTAATCGGGGGAGCAACTTGCGTTTTGGGTAACTTTGGAGGCGTTTGAGTTCATACTCTTGACGCGAGGACCTCGGTCCATCACAGTCGGCCATGGGTCTTGATCAGCTTGAAGCTGTTGTTGCTTTTTCTTTAGGCTGTTTGCCGTGGCCATTAGCCTGCGTCTAAAACGCTCTTGCTCGACGGGATCCTCAGGCACGACAAATTAAGTAAATCGCCGACGCTTGCCTCGTCTCCGGAGGAGGTAAGTAATTGTCATCCTCGACCTCTTAAATCGCCGCCCTCTCACGAGGGCTTGCTTCTCCTCCTCCTCGCTGGATCGTGCTAGAGGGAGTTGTCTTCGGCACTTTCTGGGGTGTTATTATCTCCTGTGCCGGAATCTCATTCTTGTTGTGGCGGGATTTAGAGCGGCACCGCTGACGTCGGCGCTTGGGCTGTTTCTTTAAGGAATCAGCCTCCGCTGCTTCTTCGCCGTCCCCATCTTTTGGGGTGTCCACCATGTATATGTCGTATGACAAGGTGGTCTTCCATTGTCCTGTAGGCACTGGTTCTTGGTAGTCTCCGACATCGTCGTCCATACCGTCGATGTCTTCGGAGTCGTAGTCGAGTATGTCGGTTAAATCGTTGATGGTGGCTACGAAGTGGGTGGTGGGTGGGATCTGAATTTCTTCGTCATCCGCGTCCCAACCGTCCTGGCCGTAGTTCGGCCAGGGCTCTCCGGATAGCGAGAGATGCTTCAATGAATTTATGATATCGCCGAAGGGCGAGTGCTGAAAGATGTCCGCAACGGTGAATTCCATGATCGGCGCCCAATCGGATTCGACTGGCAGGGGCGCAGGAGGTTCGGAGTCCGGAAGGGAGTCCGGCACCTCGGAGTCATGGACTTTGTGTGGGACAAGGTAAGTGTTCGGCTCCATCGCCGTAGAAATTGCGGCTCCCGAGGCGGTGTCCAGCCATCCGTCCTCGATTGACGATCGGCTCCGGACTATGAGTCGGGCGGATCCGGTCTGACCTCAAGGTCTTTGTCTGGCGGCGAGTTAGGTCATGCCCATCGTGACAACGCGGCGCGCTCGGCTGTGGCTCGAGATCCATCGAGGATCAAGTCCCGCGATATCGGCCGTGAAGTTTAAGCTTCAAACCTGACTGACGGCGGGGGCGTAGCTTCGATCTGCTCGGATGGCCAAGGGAGTTGGCCCGTAGTCTGAAGCCGCCGAATCTGAAGATCTGTCCGGGAGAAAGGTCTCACCCAGACTGCGTCGTTGTTGATTGAAGAGGCCATCAAGCCTATCGGTGGCGACACGAGAGGAACTCTCAATGAAAGCACCAATGTCGGTGTCAAAACTGGCGGATCTCGGGTAGGGGTCCCGAGCTGTGCGTCTAGGCGGATGGTAACAGGAGACAAGGGACACGATGTTTACCTAGGTTCGGGCCCTTGATGGAGGTAAAACCCTACGTCCTGCTTGATTGATATTGATATTGTGGATGTTTACAAGAGTAGATCTACCACGAGATCAAGGAGGATAAACCCTAGAAGCTAGCCTATGGTATGATTGTAAGGGTTGTTGTGATTGTTGTCCTACGGACTAAAGCCATCCGGTTTATATAGACACCGGAGAGGGCTAGGGTTACATAGAGTCGGTTACAATGGTAGGAGATCTACATATCCGTATCGCCAAGCTTGCCTTCCACGCCAAGGAAAGTCCCATCCGGACACGGGGGGAAGTCTTCAATCTTGTATCTTCATAGTCTTGGAGTCCGGTCGATGATGATAGTCCGGCAAATGATAGTTCGGCTGATGATGGTAGTCCGGCTATCCGGACACCCCCTAATCCAGGACTCCCTCAGGGAGAGAGGGATCACATCAAAGCTTATCATTTAGAGAGAGATCCTCAAGGGAGAGAGAGAGAGAGAGAGAGAGAGAGAGAGAGATCTCTAGGAGGAGAGAATACTCAAGTAGAAAGTATTTCTCAAGGATCCCAGATGCTTGATGTTCAAGAGGAGAGATGCCACATGTCTTTTTGGGGGAAAGACATGTTCATATGTGCTTATTTGCATTAGCTTGCATTAGCTCTGTTCATTTATATCTTTCAACTCTGATTTTCTGTTCCATATCTTCTCCAAGTATCCCATGCTAGATTCAGGGGGAGTAAGACATCTAACGGAAAGAAATCATCTAAATTCATTGCATATCTTTACTCTTGGGGACATGTCAAATCCAATGTAGTACTTAGTACTCACTCTCTACATGTCATCCCAGTCTTGGTATTCTTGTGGTTTCTTTTGTTTGCTCTGGCTAGTAGGTGCATCTGTGTTATCTAACCTTGTTTACGTAGGTTCATTCCATCCTAAGCCAACTCAAGACTACAAGGTAAGTATATGCATCACAATCATGTGTATTAGGAATTCTTGCTGATGTACATACTGTTTGCAAGAAGGACTCATGGGCATGAGGGTATTTTCTTTAATATTCTTTGCTCTGATGCAGATGGCCAAGATACATGTAACACATTGCCTGCTCTATCATGGTAATGCTATCACATGCTTCTATATTCCATATTCACATGATTGCATACATGTAGGGGGAGCCTATGCCAGTTACATGTATTTCCAAAGCTCTACTTGCTACTCTTTATATCTTTATCTAAAGCTTTGATGTATATTGTCATCAATTACCAAAAAAGGGGAGATTGAAAGCACAATTGCTCCCTAGGTGGTTTTGGTAATTAATGTCAACATATCTCTTGTTGGACTAACACTTGTATCTAGTATGTTTCAGATAAGTTCAACAATGGAGTGGCATGGACTAAAGGATGTGGGAACTCCTTCAAGATGCTAAGGACAAAGGATTGGCTCAAGCTTCAAGCTCAAGACTCTTCATTTTCTATTTTAGTTATCCAAGATCACATTGAGTCTATAGGAAAAGCCAATACTATCAAGGAGGGATGAGGTGTTGCTTAATGAGCCTCTTGCTTCAAGTGCTTAGTGATATGCTCCAAATACCCTCAACTACTTTCCCACTTCCACACATATGTCCTAAAAACTAAAGTCAAACTCGGCCCCACTGATTCTTTCTATCCGGCGCCACCGAGTTTGGATGTCTTAGCCACTGCCACAAACCCTAGGCAAATCGGTCTCACCGATAGGGATCTCGGTCTCACCTAGATGGGATTGTAATCTCTCTGTGTATGTCCATTATCAAAATTGGTCCCACCGAGTTTGAGCAATCGGTACTACCGAGATTACAATGCAAACTTTCTGGTTGACTCATTATCAAAATCGGTCCCACCGAGTTTGAGTGTCAGTCAACCGAGTTTGCTGACCAACTCTCTGGTTAGCTAATTACCAAAATCGGTCTCACCGAGTTTGTATGTCGGTCTCACCGAGATTACGTTATGCCTAACCCGACCATGTCGGCCCTACTGAGTTGCATTTCGGTCCTAGCGAAAATCCTAACGGTCACTAGGTTTACTAAAATCGGTCGACCGAGTTTGTTGATTCGGTCCCACGAGATTGGTAAATTGTGTGTAGCAGTTAGATTTTGTGTGGAGGCTATATATACCCCTCCACCTCCTCTTCATTCATGGAGAGAGCCATCAGAACAAACCTACACTTCCAACTTACCATTTCTGAGAGAGAACTACCTACTCATGTGTTGAGATCAAGATATTCCATTCCTACCATATGAATCTTGATCTCTAGCCTTCCCCAAGTTGCTTTCCACTCAAATCTTCTTTCCACCAGATCCAAATCCTATGAGAGAGCGTTGAGTGTTGGGGAGACTTTCATTTGAAGCACAAGATCAAGGAGTTCATCATCAACGTTACTTCTTGGAGAGTGGTGTCTCCTAGATTGGCTAGGTGTCACTTGGGAGCCTCTGACAAGATTGTGGAGTTGAACCAAGGAGTTTGTAAGGGCAAGGAGATCGCCTACTTCGTGAAGATCTACCACTAGTGAGGCAAGTCCTTCGTGGGCGACAGCCATGGTGGGATAGACAAGGTTGCTACTTCGTGGACCCTTCGTGGGTGGAGCCCTCCGTGGACTCGCGCAGCTGTTACCCTTCGTGGGTTGAAGTCTCCATCAAGGTGGATGTACGATAGCACCACCAATCGGAACCACGACAAAAACATCCGTGTCTCCAATTGCGTTTGAATCCTCCAAACCCTTCCCTTTACTTTCTTGCAAGTTGCATGCTTTATTTTCCGCTGCCTATATACTCATTGCATGCTCACTTGTTATGTATTGAGAATGTTAAACTTGTGCCTAAACTCCATTTAAACCAAAAGAAGTTACAAACTGCAACTTTGGTACTTAGTGTCTAATCCCCCCCCCCCCCTCTAGACACCTCTTCTCAAGATCCTACACAATTCGTGCACCAGATACATCGTCATTGAAGCCAGGTTCAGGGGCTACTGAGGGAGTCCTGGATTACGGGGTCCTCGGATGTCCGGGCTATGTAACATGGGCCGGACTAATGGGCCGTGAAGATACAAGATGGAAGACTCTACCCTGTGTCCGGATGGGACTCTCCTTGGCGTGGAATGCAAGCTTGGCGTGCGGATATGAAGATTCCTTTCTCTGTAAACCGACTCTGTACAACCCTAGCCCCCTCCGCTATCTATAAAAACCAGAGGGTTTAGTCCGTAGAGGCAATCATAATCATAGAGGCTAGACATCTAGGGTTTAGCCACAACGATCTCGAGGTAGATCAACTCTTGTAACCCCTATACTCATCAAGGTCAATCAAGCAGGAAGTAGGGTATTACCTCCATCGAGAGGGCCCGAACCTGGGTAAACATTGTGTCCCTTGCCTCCTGTTACCTTCGATCTTAGACGCACAGTTCGGGACCCCCTACCCAAGGTCTGCCGGTTTTGACACCGATAGTTGGTTTGATTGATTTGTTTATACATGTGGGTATGTGTGCATAGTGGTGCCAACTCTCTCACATCGCGAGAGCGGTGCCAAAATCTTTTGATTTGACATCGATGCGTATTATGTGGCATACTTTTGAGAAATATGGCATCGGCCACATAGTGGAAGGCAACAAATGCCCAAGCTCTTCACATGCTCCTAGGTAAATGAGAGGAAGAGAGAGAGAGAGAGAGAGAGAGAGAGAGAGAGAGAGAGAGAGAGAGAGAGAGATAGAGTGAAAAAATATCACTAGCCAGCCAGTCCTATCATATGAGCGAATGATATTGGTACCTCTTGATGACACGACAATCTTATACAGCCAGTTGCTCTAATATGTTCTCTTCTTTTGCAGATAAAAAAGATCCGAAAGTGAAAATTGTGCTGCACTATAAGAATCTCATCAAATGCCTTGATCTCCATCCTAGAAAAATTGATTTGATCGACTACCGGGGCAGCTCATCTGAGATTAAATTGGCCAGGTTCTTTGTTCTGGAGGCAAGTGTGCTCAAGGTAATGAGGTTTGGCATTCTTTGGTGCAACAATGAATGGCGTGCTGATCACCGCAAGCGTCTAAGCCTAAATGACAAAGTCTCCGCAGAAGCTGAATTTGTTTTTGAAACATCAAGTGGCCAGAGACTCGGAAATTTATTTGCCCATTAGTGACTTGTCAGGGCGGTGGATTTTAGTTTGTATGATAATGCTGCATCCACCTAAAGTAACGAAAGTTCTTACATAAACTTCCTAGTAATTCCCTCTTCGTAGGTGCAGCATTACTCCTAACATTTGTAATATCAGTTTGACACTTGTAATATTGCCGTGTCCTATTCCTATGTTTTCAAAATCCTACGAATCAAAGAGGTCCTTAGTTGGTCATGATGTTGTGCCTGCCATCTTTCACCAATAGCCGTCGGATCTAGATCCGACGCATACAAACCAAACTTCTGCAGTTTTGCAAAAAGATGCCCGCACTTGTTCCCTATTTACAAACAACTCCTTGTCTCTCACAATCAGCCTTATCTCCTCCCCACCACATCTAGAAGGCTATGGAAAAATCTTGCGCGATGGCCGCTATCGGCGCCGTCCACCCCCAATCTTGGTTTTCCGTGCAATGCACGGGCATCTACGCATGGGAAATTATGTCGAACACGGCTAGTTGTAAGCAGGCTAGCTCTACAGCCATGATGATAGTGATTGCAGACGGTGAGGCTGACTATGGTATGCCGAACACGGCACCTATACTCAGGTGTCATCTCCGGCGCAGGGTCTTGTCACCTCACTGTGAGGAGCAACACGTAATAATTTGACCAACGGGTAGTACAGTACTACTACATTGTTAGTACTACTAGTAGTACTAGCACCACCGTCTGGATTTAGTAGTACTACCACGTCCATCTGGATTTAGTATTTGACTAGCAATATCTAGTAATGCATGTCACAAAAAATGTACTACTCCCTCTGTAGATAAATAAATGATGTATTGTTTTATTCCTTCCGGTAGATGGCTCAGATCAGAAGTCTCATCTATCAGACTACTATTGTACTCACCGAGCGCTCAGCTTTGTAAGCTACCAACAAAAAATTGCAATAAAAGATTACTATTGTACTTCCTCCGTACTGGTGCATTAGCCACGTTACAAAAACCAAATAGTAATCCCAAAACTTTTAGGCGTGGTGCATTAACTACCCATCTCGTTCCCTGTTTTTTGCCACGAAAAAATAAATCACCTAATACGAGACGTGGGGTGCATATGCATCCAATGACTTGAGACTACTCCCTCCGTCTAGGTGTATAAGTCATCTTAGAGCAAGTGAAAAAGAGGAGTGCGCTCTCATGCAAGAGCGTAGCTATATGCGGATTCCTAGGCCGATACAATAAATATGAAGAAAGAGAGAGAGAGAAGATGGGAAAAAGTAGTACTCTTATAGCAAGCCTTATAGCTAACCTTATTGTATGAGTGGCTACAAGTGATGGCTCTATATGACATGGCAACATCATATAGCCAGCAGCTAGCTATACTATTATCCATTCTCTTAGGTTGTGCATCATGACCAAGACGAAGGGGAAAGCGAGAGAACTTAATTTATTTTTCCTAATTAATAGGATTACATGCAATGAACTAACCACTGCATGTCATGTTTGGTAGTCGCAAGTCATTGAAAGCATCCACGGCCCACATCTCTCATGGGTTGATATGTCACGAAATAAGAAACGGGGAGGGAGTTAATGTACCGTGCCTAAGTGTTTTGGGATTATTTGGTTTTCGTAAGGTGACTTACAAAACATTTTTGGTTACATGCAATAACATTTTATTAGTTAAATCAAAGGTCAAAACTTGGCGCAAAATGCAAAGGGGACCAATAAACCAGTAAACATCAAAGTTCTCTCAGTTGGCCCCAACTAGAGGTCCGGTGAGGTGACTATACTGCACCGGCACGGAGGGGGCGCAACTTCATTGACTTACTCCACCTGCCTTTGGGTGTATGACACGTGGGCCCAACAGGTGGTTGCCCCTCCTGTCATACAGCCAAAGGCAGGTGAGTAGAGGGCCGAGGAGTAGATGGCCAACACACACGTGAATGCAACGCAGTCTGCACTTCTCATATAAAGGCTCCCCTCCAGTCCAATCTATGAAATCCTATGCACCTACGCACCCTAACTAAGGGCAAGAGTGATCACTCCAATCGCAAGATCAGTTGACTAGAAGCTAGACCCATGGAGGCGATGAGCGCGAGCATCAGCCGGCTGTGCCAGATGGTCCACGACACCGGCATGCGGCCCGGCACCGAGGAACGTCTCCAGGTCGTGCTTGAGGCCGCCAGGGCGAGAGGCCGCTTGGACGACAGCTTCATCTCCTTGTTCGACGAGGTCCTCGTCGGCTTCCTCAACAAGTTCACCATCGTCAAGAAGCTCGTGGACGACCTTGACGTACGCGTCTAGCCCACGCGCCCAGGCTCTGCGATGCCCACCACCCTCAACGGCCTCTATGGTGACAACCTCTTTGACGCACTGGTGGCCCAGCGGCTGCCCGCCGTCGCGCCGGAGAATGTCCACCTCGAGGTCGCGCTCGCCATGCAGCGCCTGGCGCAGCAAGACACCGTCAACATAATCACCCATGTCTACACGCAAATCTTCCACAAGGACTACTACGTGCCAGAGGAGGATGATAGGTCGTGATACGTCTCCAACGTATCTATAATTTATGAAGCATTCATGCTATAATACTATGTGTTTTGAATGATTATGGGCTTTATTATACACTTTTTATTACTTTTGGGACTAACCTATTAACCGGAGGCCCAACCCATATTGCTATTTTATTGCCTGTTTCAGTATTTCGAAGAAAAGGAATATCAAACGGAGTCCAAATGGAATGAAACCTACGGCATCGTGATTTTTATGAAGAATATCATCCTGGAGGCTTGGAGATCAAGTCCGAAGACCCTCGAGGAGCCCGGGGAGTTGGGGCGCCCCCTACTGAGGCACGGCCCCCTGTCTCGTGGACCCCTCGAGCACCCCCCGACCGACTTCTTTCGCCTATATAGTCCCACGTACCCTAAAAACATCCACGGAGAAGATAGATCGGGAGTTCCGCCGCCGCAAGCCTCTGTAGCCACCAAAAACCTCTCGGGAGTCATTGCGGCACCACCGGGAGGAACCCATCACCGGTGGCCTACTTCATCATCCGGTGCTATCCATGACGAGGAGGGAGTAGTTCACCCTCGGGGCTGAGGGTATGTACCAGTAGCTATGTGTTTGATCTCTCTCTCTCTCTCTCTCTCTCTCTCTCTCTCTCTCTCTCTCGTGTTCTCTCTATGGCACGATCTTGATGTATCACGAGCTTTGATATTATAGTTGGATCTTATGATGTTTCTCCCCCTCTACTCTCTTGTGATGAATTGAGTTTCCCCTTTGAAGTTATCTTATCGGATTGAGTCTTTGATTTGAGAACACTTAATGTATGTCTTGCCGTGCTTATCTGTGGTGACAATGGGATATCACGTGACACTTGATGTATGTTTTGGTGACCAACTTGCGGGTTCCGCCCATGAACCTATGCATAGGGGTTGGCACACGTTTTCTTGACTCTCCGGTAGAAACTTTGGGGCACTCTTTGAAGTACTTTGTGTTGGTTGGATGAATCTGAGATTGTGTGATGCATATCGTATAATCATGCCCACGGATACTTGAGGTGACAATGGAGTATCTAGGTGACATTAGGGTTTTGGTTGATTTGTGTCTTAAGGTGTTATTCTAGTACGAACTCTTTTATAGATTGATCCGAAAGAATAACTTTGAGGTGGTTTCGTACCCTACCATAATCTCTACGTTTGTTCTCCGCTATTAGTGGCTTTGGAGTGACTCTTTGTAGCATGTTGAGGGCTTGTTATATGATCTATCTATGTTATTATTGTTGAGAGAACTTGCACTAGTGAAAGTATGAACCCTAGGCCTTGTTTCCTATCATTGCAATACCGTTTACGCTCACTTTTATCATTAGTTACCTTGCTGTTTTTATTATTTCAGATTACAAAAACCTATATCTACCATCCATATTGCACTTGTATCACCATCTCTTCGCCGAACTAGTGCACCTATACAATTTACCATTGTATTGGGTGTGTTGGGGACACAAGAGACTCTTTGTTATTTGGTTGCAGGGTTGTTTGAGAGAGACCATCTTCATCCTACACCTCCTACGGATTGATAAACCCTAGGTCATCCACTTGAGGGAAATTTGCTGCTGTCCTACAAACCTGTGCACTTGCAGGCCCAACAACGTCTACAAGAAGAAGGTTGTGTAGTAGACATCAAGCTCTTTTCTGGCGCCGTTGCCGG
This sequence comes from Aegilops longissima, assembly GCA_021605205.1. Taxonomy (NCBI): domain Eukaryota; kingdom Viridiplantae; phylum Streptophyta; class Magnoliopsida; order Poales; family Poaceae; genus Aegilops; species Aegilops longissima. The sequence goes on along the minus strand of CM038681.1, from coordinate 169,002,125 downwards.
GGAGGTGAGTGCTTGAAGGTATATCTTTGGATCTTGCAATCGAATCTTTTTGTTTCTTGTTTTATCACTAGTTTAGTTTATAAAAGAAAACTACAAAAAATTGGAGTTAAGTTTGTCTTGTACGCTTCGTCTTTTTAATATCTTTCGTGAGTTTGATGGAAAGGAAAATTGTGCTCAAGTGCTAGAAGAAGAATGCTTTAAAATTCTTGGTACTAAATCTTTGAATGATGAGCATGATTGCAATGTTGTTAGTATAAAATCCTTGAATATCCATAGTACTAATGATGATTTCTCTAGTCATGATGAAAATATCTCTCATAAGCATGTCAACTTTTGTGGAGTGCATGTTTGCATTAACACACCAAATAAAGAAGATATATATTGCAAAGAGGCATAAGTATTTAGAAACTAAGAAGTTGCAAGAAAGTCTAGATAAGAGTGCGGAGAATTTAAGATATCTTTCCCGTTGTGAATTTTGCAATAAACAAGATCATTTACATCTCCAATGCAAATTGTTTCATGATCGGATCGTGTCCAAAAATTGTGATGATTTGATCTCCCTTTCTCGTTACAATGAAATTAGATTGTTTTTGGGTTGTGAAGAGTTGAAACGTTTAACTAAGCCTATTCCATAATTTAATCTTAAGCATTTTCTTGATATTGATCTAGAAAAGATTTATATGTTTTGTGCGGAGAATTGCATTGAAAATCCTTATATTGCCAATTACCTAAAGAAAAGAAAGCAAATGGAAGATGATGAGAATACTAATGAAAGGAAAGAGACTTCCCAATCTCCTCCTATTATTTCTTATGATAAATCAGGTAACGAGGAGGAGCTTTCTATTCAACCAATCTCATAAATAAGGAGCTCAAAGAGGAAGGTTGAACCTACACATAATGTGAAGAAGAAAAATAAAAGAAGGATCAACAAAGGTAGAAAGGTATCCCTCCCAAATGATGTTGCTCCTAATACTCATTGTGATGATGATAATTGCTTTACTATTGGTGCTATCCATATTTTTAATGATGAGAGTGATTATGCTGATGATATGAAAGAGCCCAAGCTTGTGGAAGCAATGTTTGATGAGGATGAAATATTTGAGAATATATTTGCTGAAATTAATGTTTGTCCCAAGCTTGGGGATGCTATGTTTAATGAAGATGATATTTTTAGCACCCCAAGTTTTGATATGCAAAGTTGTTATGATGATAGCATGCCTCCTACTTATGATGATTATATTGATGAAAGTGGGTTTGGAAGAGTGTCAACTTTAGGAATTAGTGATCCCACTATTTTGGAGGATGTTGAATCTTATTGTGATGAATATGAAAGTGGATTTGGAAGAGTGTCAACTTTATTTAGTGATTCCACTATCTTGGGAGAGGTTTCAATCGATTATGATGAGAACGAAGTTGCTACTTATGATGATTATTGTGATGAAACTTATGCTATAAAAAGTAGTGATGATTATATTTACAAATATTGTCATGATTATGATTACCCTTTTTCTGAACATTACTCTTTTAATGTGGAAACAATTTTTAGTGTTCAAGTCTCTTATGATACTCCCACTATTCCGAATGAGAAGAATTTTGCTTATGTGGAGAGTAGTAAATTTTCTATGCTTGTAGATCATGAAAAGAATGCTTTAGGTGCTGGTTATATTGTTGAATTAATTTATGATGCTACTGAAAATTATTATAAGGGAGGAACATATGCTTGTAGGAATTGCAATAATATCAAGTTTCCTCTCTATGAGCTTAAATTTTTGAAGTTATGCTTGTTTTGTCTTCCTATGCTTGTTGATTATTGTTCCCATAAGTTGTTTGCTCACAAAATCCCTATGCATAGGAAGTGGGTTAGGCTTAAATGTGCTAGTCATATTCTTCATGATGCTCTCTTTATGTTTCAATTCTTATCTCTTATGTGAGCATCATTGAAATCATCATGCCTAGCTAGGGGCTTTAAACGTTAGTGCTTGTTGGGAGGCAACCCAATTTTATTTTAGCTTATTGATTTTTGGTTCTGTTTAGGAATAAATAATCCATCTAGCTTCTGTTTATATGTGGCTTTATGTTTTAATTAGTGTTTGTGCCAAGTAGAACCTTTGGGAAGACTTGGGTGAAGTCTTTATGATCATGTTGTAAAAAACAGAAACTTTAGCGCTCACGATATTAGCTAGAACTTTTTACTGGAGAGTGATATTTAGTTGATTCTTTTTTAAGATGATTACTAGACAAATTCCTCAGGTCCAACAATTTATTTTAGAATTTTTGGAGTTCCAGAAGTTTGCGTTAGTTACAGATTACTATAGACTGTTCTGTTTTTGACAGATTCTGTTTTTCGTGTGTTGTTTGCTTATTTTGATGAATCTATGAGTAGTATCAGAGGGTATGAACCATAGAGAAGTTGGAATACAGTAGATATTACACCAATATAAATAAATAATGATTTCACTACAGTACCTTGAAGTGGTGTTTTGTTTTCTTTCGCTAACGGAGCTCACGAGTTTTCTGTTAAGTTTTGTGTTGTGAAGTTTTCAAGTTTTGGGTAAAGGTTCGATGGACTATGGAATAAGGAGTGGCAAGAGCCTAATCTTGGGGATTCCCAAGGCACCCCAAGGTAATATTCAAGGATAACCAAGCGTCTAAGCTTGGGGATGCCCCATAAGGCATCCCCTCTTTCGTCTTCGTTCATCGCTTTTGATAAAAAGAGAAACCATGATATGAGAGGAATTAAGGAGACACAAAAGTTCAAGCTTGGGGATGCCCAAGGCACCCCAAGATAATATTTCAATAAGTCTCAAGCATCTAAGCTTGGGGATGCCCCGGTAGGCATCCCACCTTTTTTCTTCAACAACTATCGGTTAGTATCGTTTGAGCCTAAGTTTTTGCTTCTTCACATGAGTTGTGCTATCCTTGCAATGTCATTTTATTTTGTTTTGCTTGCTGTTTGAATAAAATACCAAGATCTGAATTTCTTTAATGAGAGAGAGTCTTCACATTAGCTACATAATTATTTAGCTACTCATTGATCTTCACTTATATATTTTTGGAGTAGTTTGTCATTTACTCGTGTGCTTCACTTATATCTTATGAGTAAATGGTTGAATGAGTTGATTGTCATAAATCTGAAATTATATATGCCTCATTTGCTTATCCCATGGGAAGTAATGACTTCACGTCTAAGAAGTAGAGGTTGTAAATTTATTGAAGGTTAGCAAGCATTGTATTGGTCATTTGAACAATTCATGAAAGAATATTGAAGGAAGAGAGATTTCACATATAAATACACTATCCTAGACATCTTTTATAATTGGGAGCACTCATTAAGTATGACATGCTAAAGAGTTGATGTTGGACAAGGAAGACAACGTAATGGTTTATGTTTTCTGACATCTCAGTTAAAATATATTGTCATGGATCATTCAAACATGTTGAGCTTGCCTTTCCCCCTCATGCTAGCCAAAATTCCTAGCACCAAGTAGAGATACTACTAGTGCTTCCAAATATCCTTAAACCCAGTTTTTGCCATGAGAGTCCACCATACCTACCTATGGATTGAGTAAGATCCTTCAAGTAAGTTGTCATCGGTGCAAGCAATAAAAATTGCTCTCTAAATATGCATGACTTATTAATGCGGAGAAAATAAGCTTTGTACGAACTTGTTATGGAAGCAATAAAAGCGACGGACTGCATAATAAAGGTCCATATACAAGGGGCAATATAAAGTGACGTTCTTTCGCATTAAGATTTTGTGTATCCAATCCTAAAAGCGCATGACAACCTCTGCTTCCCTTTGTGAATGGCCTATCTTTCACTTTATGTCTTTTACTTTATGCAAGAGTCAAGGTGATCTTCACCTTTCCCTTTTTCATTTTATCCTTTGGCAAGCACTTTGTGTTGGGGTGATCCTGATATATATATATCCAATTGGATGTAAGTTAGCATGAACTATTATTGTTGACATCACCCAAAGGTGAATACGTTTGGAGGCAACATTAAAAGCCCCAATCTTTCTCTGTGTCTGATTAAAACTTCATAACCACAAGTATTGCGTGAGTGTTAGCAATTGTAGAAGACTATATGATGGTTGAGTATGTGAAGTTTGCTAAATCAAAGCTCTGACATAGACCCTTCCTGAAAATAGGATGACTTGCAATTGTTTGATGACTAAGAATGAAGTTTGCTAGTTTTCAAGAAAGTTTATGGTCTATGCTTTAACATGTGAATTGCTTGTTACTTGATTATGAAAATTTTTATGAGATGAACTACTGTTATGACATATTATCATGCTAGAAAAGGTGATTGAAATTATCATTGATCAAACTTGTGCACCTTCTAGCATTCACACTTCATAAATTCTTTCTTTTATCATTTACCTACTCGAGGACGAGTAGCAATTAAGCTTGGGGATGCTGATACATCTCCAACGTATCTATAATTTATGAAGCATTCATGCTATATTACTATGTGTTTTGAATGATTATGGGCTTTATTATACACTTTTATATTACTTTTGGGACTAACCTATTAACGGAGGCCCAGCCCATAATGCCGTTTTATTGCTGTTTGATATTTGAAGAAAAGGAATATCAAGCGAGTCCAAACAGAATGAAACCTTGACATCGTGATTTTTTGGAAGAATATCATCACGGAGGCTTGGAGATCAAGTCGAAGACCCTCGAGGAGCCTAGGAGATGAGGCGCCCCTCTGGTGCCCCCTGTCTCGTGGACCCTCGAGCACCCCCCGACCGACTTCTTTTGCCTATATAGTCCCACGTACCTAAAAACATCCACGAAGAAGATAGATCGGGAGTTCCGCGCCGCAAAGCCTCTGTAGCCACCAAAACCTCTCGGGAATCTGTTCGGCACCTGAGGGGGAACCCATCACCAGTGGCCATCTTCATCATCCCGGCGCTATCCATGACGAGGAGGGAGTAGTTCACCCTCGGGGCTAAGGGTATGTACCAGTAGCTATGTGTTTGATATCTCTCTCTCTCTCTCTCGTGTTCTCTCTATGGCACGATCTTGATGTATCGCGAGCTTTGCTATTATAGTTGGATCTTATGATGTTTCTCCCCCTCTACTCTCTTGTGATGAATTGTGTTTCCCCTTTGAAGTTATCTTATCAAAAGTATTTGGTTTGAGAACACTTGATGTATGTCTTGCCGTTCTTATCTGTGGTGACAATTGGATATCACGTGCCACTTGATGTATTTTTTGGTGGCCAACTTGCGGGTTCCGCCCATGAACCTATGCATAGGGGTTGGCACACGTTTTCTTGACTCTTCGGTAGAAACTTTGGGGCACTCTTTGAAGTACTTTGTGTTGGTTGGATGAATCTGAGATTCTGTGATGCATATCGTATAATCATGCCCACGGATACTTGAGGTGACAATGGAGTATCTAGGTGACATTAGGGTTTTGGTTGATTTGTGTCTTAAGGTGTTATTCTAGTACGAACTCTTTTATAGATTGATCCGAAAGAATAACTTTGAGGTGGTTTCGTACCCTACCATAATCTCTACGTTTGTTCTCCACTATTAGTGGCTTTGGAGTGACTCTTTGTTGCATGTTGAGGGCTTGTTATATGATCTATCTATGTTTTTCTTGTTGAGAGAACTTGCACTAGTGAAAGTATGAACCCTAGGCCCTGTTTCCTATCATTGCAATACCGTTTACGCTCACCTTTATCATTAGTTACCTTGCTGTTTTTATTATTTCAGATTACAAAAACCTATATCTACCATCCATATTGCACTTGTATCACCATCTCTTCGCCAAACTAGTGCACCTATACAATTTACCATTGTATTGGGTGTGTTGGGGACATAAGAGACTCTTTGTTATTTGGTTGCAGGGTTGTTTGAGAGAGACCATCTTCATCCTACGCCTCCTACGGATTGATAAACCTTAGGTCATCCACTTGAGGGAAATTTGCTACTGTCCTACAAACCTGTGCACTTGCAGGCCCAACAACGTCTACAAGAAGAAGGTTGTGTAGTAGACATCAGGTCACTGGCCTTCTTGGACCGCAGGGCAACCTTGGACGGCGTTGTTCAGAAGCACGTTGACCTCGCCGCCAACGCCGCTGCTTCTCACACGTCGGTTGGTGACCTGGCGTACTAGTGCGTGACGATGTCGTTGATGGATCTGTATGTATCTTTATCTTTCTGTCAAATCCATGTAGTAGTATATGGTACTACTAGTAATTATCTTACGTTTCGCATAAACTTCATAAATTTCATACATACTCCATTCATGAACCGCGCTAGAACCAAACTTCTCATTACTCTAGGGAAAATCGTTATTTCTATCTATTGGTCGCGCCATGGAGCAGAACCAAATTTTACAAGTTACAAGTTCAAAAGGAAAAGGCTGCCGTGTTCGCGTCGCACCCCCACACGGTTGGTCCGGCACGCCGCTCAAGGGGAATGCGTGCTGTGTTGCATTTTCACTTACAAGTGGGATCGCAGTTGAGCAAACCGACTAGCGGCAAACCCCCACCCCGCCCACCGCGCGATGGCTGAGAAAACAAGAGGGAGAAGAGATGGTTGTAGCACAGACTCCAATAAAATTGATGTCAGATGGGACTCGTGTGGGTGGCGTGTGCCGTACTGCTAGACGTGAATGCTAGTTATGGACCATGCCACCCCACTATATTGAGCCTATATCGAGGTGTTGGTTATGTAGAACAAATTTCCTGGAGTCTGTGCTCAGCCCTCCTCTATCTCTCTTCTCAGCCAGCAGCAGACGTGCGGAGCCCATCGTCTGTTTGCTCACATGCGGTCCCACATGTCAGTGAAAACGCAAGAGGACCCACTGAACCTGCACATCTTTCACCTCGATGTGCTGGTGATGAAAACAAATCAATAAAGATCTTGGTGGGCGTTTTGGAGTTACTCAAGAGTAGTAAGATTCTATTCTGATTTAACCCAAGATGCACATCACGTGGCTTCAACTACCACTCCATTTTCTTGCATGACACGACCTGGATGCTGGATGTCCCACGTGTCGTCAAAAGGAGGAAGAACTCGACCAAATCTTCTCCACATTTAGACCGAAGGAGTAGGAAACACGGCAAGCCATGTGCCTACATCATACTACGTACAAGCCCACCTCACGCAGTCACGCTATCATCATATTTCTCATCATCCGTGCGACGCCTAGCCCTAGTTGATCTAACTAGAACTAACAATTGGTTGGCTCTATGTGATGTGGCAACTTCATACTACTACGGATGATGGCTATACTACTACGGCACTAACACTCCAAGAAGTGAGTCAAAAACCATTTATAAATTGAGTTTATGACATGCATATGCAAATGTACCATATATTACATACAACAAGTCATCAACACACAACGACAATGAGGATGCATGTTGGATTATAAATTAGTTCCAACAAAACATTCTAGTAAATACGAAAGTTTTCATCAGACAACAAATAACAAGTGATGAAATGAACTTCAGCTCAACCAATCCTCGGCGTTGGAAACGCTTGCTTTGAACCAGAAGAGTTTGTCTCGGAAGGACCAGCTACTGTCAATCTCGGGACCAATGCGAGACTGATCATCCAGGCTGAAGCGGCCTATTTCATGACCCATATTGTGATAGCCATGGTAGGGAAGCATAGCAATGTCCGAGGTATAGATACAGTTGCTTCTCATAAATGGTAGTAACGTTGTGTGAACAGCAGCTGGATCGCCTTTCACCATCATTGGATAGTTTTGTCCAAGGAAGAGCGAGTTTCCTCCAAGAGTATCAATACTAAACCAGGGAGAAGGTGTTGGCGCTACCACAGTAGTATCCATCCCGAATACCTTGCAACGGATGTTGGAATAGGTCCGGAGAGTGCGACCATGGGAGACAACACCTTCTTCCTTAGTAACGTCAGCGGTGCCCTGTATACAGACAAGAAGAGGTGATCCATCGGAATAAGTTGCCAGGCGCCACTGAGTATATGGGTCCTCATGCTCGTGATCATCATCGTCGTCATCTCCCCCTTGGTTACAAATTTTTTCAAGTATAGGTGGTGGAATGTTCACAGGACCTTGGAAACAGAAGAAGGTTAATTAGTAATGGGAAACTAGCTAACCCGCATGCATGTGGATGAAACAATTATAATTACGGTGGAAGACAAACATACCGAAAGCATAAGGATTCCATGCAAAAACAGTGCCACGAGTGGTGGCAGCAAACACAAGACCGTCGTATTGAATTGCATCACAGTACACATCCGTGTATAGAAACTGATGTTTTAGCAATATCCATCCATTCGAACTATGAAGGAAGGCAACAAGCTTGTCGAACATAGCAACAACTCCATAGTCCGTGTAATCCCAAGAGCGGTCGGGAACTCGACAAATTGCTATCTTCTGTAGATGACAGCCACCATGATCGTAGTTGAACGTACGTAGAATACCGGTGTGCTCAACCTCTGGGTAGTATGAGATTTTTGGAAGTGGAACCCGGCAAAGAGTGTACACATTCACAAGTTCCCACTCACAGTTGTACCCAATATAAACAACCCAATCTCCATTTGCGCCTTTCCAAGCCTTACCCTCAAGCGATGGCATCTTAACATCACACCTATCATTATGAAGCGGCACCAACTTGCATAAGAAGAGGCTTGCATCATCCGTGCGCCAGTGACCAGGGTCACAATGAAGAAGATAGGGGAGATCAAACCGCTCCTGGACCCTTGGGTTCTTTGTAATGATGTTATTAATTGAGTCAAGAATGGTCTTGAACAAACCTGCCATGCTAGCCGAGGTGATGACGTCGCACCGATCAATGAGTTCCTCCACCACGTCATCATTCAGATCAGGGCAAGAATAACGGGGTCGTTTCCGGCCTATTCCCTCCATGGAGAAGACGATCAAACAATGGCAGAAGGAAGGGTGAAGGAAAATGGAGGAGGGAGGAAGAGCGTGCGATAGAAGATCCAAATCGAGAGGGAAAGGTGAAGAGTCGGTGGACGGTTGCCACAGTACACGAAGAGGCGCCCCAGCCTACATAGGCGTCCATTTGGAAATTGTACAAAAGGATTCGCCGTCGTCTCACTGACATGTTGGAACGGGACCACATGTCAACGAAGAGGCTAGTGGGGAGCAGACGGTTGCCACGGAGGTCACACACTGACATGCTGGAACAGGACCACATGTCAACGAAGAGGCTAGTGGGGAGCAGACAGTTGCCACAGAGGTCACACACTGACGACAAGGCCGTCCTGTCAGACCTAGCGCCAGCGCGGGATGGCTTCCGTCCCCCACACTAGCGAAGCCACTTTGCACCCCCACACGGCTGGTCCACCACGCCGCTAGGCCAACTCCAGCATGTGCAGCTCGAACGCGCGCTCGCTCAGTCCCCTTTCCCTCGACGCCCCGGAGCTACCCAACCACGGCTACGTGTTTTGCACGCCCGGCGGTCGGATTTGGAGCGGATCCGGTCGGGCTTGAGCTCGCCCAGCTGTGGGAGGCTGCGTCGCGCCATGGACTGGCCGGGCAACGGTTCGGAAGGCCCCGGCAAGGCCGCAAGGCCGCATGCAGGTACTGACTCCTCCTCTAGCCGCTCGGATCTACACCGTCGGTGGTCCGCCGGTAGATACATGAATGGCGGTCAGTCGGGCTCGGTGCTGGCCCAAAAGCTCGCCGGCGCACCGTTGCCACTCATTACGTGCGACGACTGCCCAAAGAAGGTCTTGTGCCGCCTGTCTACAATGCCGGAACATCCCGGATGGGTGTTCATCAAGTGCTCAACCGATGGAGTATGTGCTACTTTAGCTTCGGTTGTCCTCTCGAATTAGACTAGTTGTGCCAACTTAAAATTTTATTGTGTGGAATGGATGCAAGTTTTGGTATTGGGAAGAAGAGTACATCGATATATTGATATAGCGCAATTTAGTAGATGTTCTAGCACTTTTAGCTAGCATAGAGGCTAGAGATGAGACTAGTGCACTTGTTGATAGAATAGAGGCTAGACATGAGAATAGATGCGAGGAAGCAACATCTACTTCTTTAACTCGAAGAAGAAAGAAGCACGCAAGATCGAGCCTCCGCAGATCAACAATGAATGCATCGAGAAGGCAATAATCCAACTTACAGGAGCAGTTATGGAAGTTGAATATCTTCTAAAATGTATTCTTGTGGTTCTTGTTTTCCTTGGTCTTGCTTTTCTAGTCAAAATTTGGTGACGTATTTCCATGTACCAAAAATCAATGATGAAAAAAAAGATATGTGTTTGCAAAGAAAAATGTACGGCGGGATCGTCCGTAGCGTTAGGCGCCTGACCACGCATCGAGAAATGGCGGACCGACCCCATTGCCCTACCCAAGCGGACAGAATCCGGGCAAAATGGAGGTTCATTTGGGGTCGTGCGTTGGAGTTGGCCTTACAAGTGGGACCACAGTTGAGGAAGTCGACTATCGGCATCCCACCTCGCATGCCATGCGATGGCTGAGTTAGAGAAACAAGGAGGTTGAAGAGATAGTTGTAGCATGGACTCCAAGAAATATGGTGCCAGATGGAAGTCGTGTTGGTGGCGTGTGCCATACTCCTAGACGTGAATGTTTGTTCTGGCACATGCCACCCTACTATATATCGAGGATTCGAGGTGCTGGTTACGTACAGCGAACACACTAACATGTGACCCACCTCACACTATGGCCAAATTTCCTTGAGTCTGTGCTAGGTTAAAAAGTGTTCTTTGTGAGGGTGGGTGGCTGGTCTCTAGTTTAAAACTTTTTGTATTACGTATGCGTAGACGTAGAGATAGTGCAGCAGTTTTGGAAGTTTGAACCCAAACATCAGAATGCAATTTCTACTGGACTCATCCGAGGACCTAGGATGATGGGATTCACAGCTATAGTAAAAACACCCGCCCGACGCGCGAAGAATGTGAAGCTATTACAAATAGTTGTACTATTGTTGATTGGACTCATCCGATAACCTGTTGCAATGCACGTACAATTATGTATTCGGAAAATATTTTTTTGCCTCATTGCAGCACCCACTCAGAGAAGCGACTCGAAAGCCATTCATAAATTTAGTAAGTTTATCACAGGCATATCATTTTATTACATACAACAGGTCATCAACCCACAACGACAACGAAGATACATTATAAATACTAAATTTTTCATCACACAACAAATAACAAATAATGAAATGAACTTCAGCTCAACCACTCATCAGCGTTGGAAACGCTTGCTTTGAACCAGAAGTGATTCTTTGGGAAGGGCCAGCTACTGTCAATCTCGAGACCAACGCAGGACTGATCATCCAGGCTGAAGCGGCCTATGTTAGGACGCATATTGTGATAGCCACAGTAGGGAACCGTAGCAATGTCCGAGGTATAGATACAATTGCTTCTCATAAATGGTAGTAACATTGTGTCAACAGCAGCTGGATCGCCTTTCACAATCATTAGATAGTTTTGTCCAGGGAAGAGCGAGTTTCCTCCAAGAGTATCAATACTAAACCAGGGAGAAGGTGTTGGCGCTAGCACAGTAGTATCCATCCCGAATACCCTGCAACGGATGTTGGAATAGGTCCAAAGAGGGCGACCATGAGAGACAACACCTTCCTTAGTAACATCAGCGATTGCCACAATATCTGAGACAAGAAGAGGTGATCCATCGGAATAAGTTGCCTGGCGCCACTGAGTATATGGGTCCTCATGCTTGTGATCATCATCGTCGTCATCTCCCGCTTGGTTATAAAAATTTTCAAATATAGGTGGTGGAATGTTCACAGGACCTTGGAAACACAAGAAGGTTAATTAGTAAATGGAAACTAGCTAACCCGCATGCATGTGGATGAAATAATTATAATTATGGTGGAAGAGAAACGTACCGAAAGCATAAGGATTCCATGCAAAAACAGTGCCACGGGTCGTGGCAGCAAACACAAGACGCTCGTATTGAATTGCATCACAGTACTCATCCGTGTACAGAAATTGATTTTTGAGCAATATCCATCGAGGCGTGGAAGTAAGGACGGCAACAAGCTTGTCGAAGATAGCAACAACTTCATAGTCCGTGTAATCCCAAGAGCGGCCGGGAACTCGACAAATTGCTATCTTCCGTAGGCGACAGTCACCATGATCATAGTTGAACGTGCGTATAATACCGGTGTGCTCAACCTCTAGGCAGTCTGAGATTTTTGGAAGTCGAACCCAGTGACGAGTGTACACATTCACAAGTTCCCACTCGCAGTTGTACCCAATATAAACAATACAATCTCCATTTGCGCTTGCCCAAGCCTTACCCTCAACCGATGGCATCTTAACATCACACGTATCAAGCAGCATCAACTTGCACAAGGCGAGGCCTCCATCGTCCGTGCGCCAGTCAGCAGGGTCACGGTGAAGAAGATAGGGGATATCAAACTGCTCCTGGACCCTTGGGTTCCTTGTAATGATGTTATTAGTTGAGTCGAGAATGGTCTTGAACGAACCTGCCATGCTAGCCAAGGTGATGACGTCGCACCAATCAATGAGTTCCTCCACCACATCATCTTTCAGATTGGGGCAAGAATAACGGGTCGTTTCCGGCCTATTCCCTTCATGGAGAAGACGATCGAATAATGGCAGAAGGAAGGGTGAAGGCAAATGGAGGAGGGAGGAAGAGCGTGCGACAGCAGTTCTAAATCGAGTGGGAAAGGCGAAGAGTCGGTGGATGGTTGCGACGGTACACGAAGAGGCGCCCCGACCTACATAGACGTCCGTTCGGAAATTGTACAAAAGGACTCGCCGTCGTCTCACTGGCATGTTGGAACGGGACCACATGTCAACGAAACATGGTGTGTAATTTCTCGTGCAAAATGCGACCTGGCCGCGTTGGTCTGAGGTGCTGCATGAGTTATCGACCTTTATTTTTTTAATGGCGTGCCGTTCAGTTTTGAAGCACGACTAACTGGTATCGTATGCAGAGAAAATATAAACTACTCTACCATTAATCCACGTCTAGTACTAGTAGTATAAAAAAGATATATAGGCTGGAGCTTCAGCCCTTTCTTGCTAAGGGCTGCCCACTTGCTTCTCAAACTATCACCCTCTCTCCAGATCTAAAAAGATGGCCTCTCTCTCCCTCCTCACCGGTGGTCACAGATCTGCTAGGGAAGAAAAGTACGTGCAGCGTTGATGCACTCATTGTCGGCGAGCAAGGTCACGCACTGATGACAAGGCCGTCCTCTCAAACCTAGCGCCCGCACGGGATGGCCTCTGTCCCCAAGCTCGCTGTCGTAGTATGTGCGGAGGACGACGACCACGAGCGAAGCCACTTCCTGCCAACCCTCAGGTATGCTACCTCTTTTCGAACCATACCCTTGTTCTATTGCCCCATCTACCATGTCGCTGCATGTGGATCTTTTTCCACTCCACCATCTTCCTAATTTGCTATCCTCTGCTCTGCTAGTCACGCAGATGAAAACCTTAATTTGCACTATTAAAGGAAACCCTACTTCATGCAGACTAATCCATGTCTAGGTTGAATAAGGAAAGGAAGGGAGACTATACTGTCCAAGAGACTAGGCGTCGAACCCGCATCTAGGTTGAAAAGGGGAAGTTAGTAGCTAAGGAACGAGTCTCGTGTCTCTTGGTTGAAGAAGGGTAGAAAGGCATGACAACAGAATAGAGAATGACCAAGTCGATCGGTTTGTTGTCCTCACATAGGAAAAAGGTGGCTAAAGAGAACAAAAATGGGACGTAATCCACATATGCTACCTGGATATTTGTTTCTCTAGACAACCATACCTCCCTCACCACTCTATGTGTCCGTGGAGGTACATCGTACTGGTGCGCCCACTGTTCGAATGGGCCTCCCATGCTCTTATTGCCACTTTTTTGATGTTAGTATAACGCCAACGGTCAAGTCAAGCAATGCTACTGCTAAAGTGATGCCACATTTAACTAATGCCACACTCAGTCTAATGCCACCGATAAATTTAAGCAATACCATTTAATGTCACTGGATTGTTTCAGGGTTAGCTGTTGATTGAAGATGTATTAAAGATTTTTCAGCTAAGGCATTCTAATGTTGTTGCACAGCCAGTATACCAATGATGAAACTTGTTACTACCTTCAGATTTTTGCACTGTTAATGCTTATAGATTACATACCTCACTTTCGTGAGATAAGTCAATTTTTTGTACAGTGTCACCAAAATGCCAAGGCGTTGATGTCATTTTATTTTGCTTAAACTGCACAAAAAGTTATGAAGACAAGAGGAAAGGTCAAGAGTGGGAACCTCCTCCTCTGGCTGTTCTCTTGATTCGTTCAATCAAGTTTTTATGTTTGATCGATTATCAAGATTGGGATAGCAATTTTTAGGTCCCCTCGAGTTCGAAATGATATTTACCTTGAAGGTACATGGTTTGCAAATTTTTTATACTGTCATTAGTTAATAATGCTAGTTACCTTCAAACTTTTATATTTGGTTTAATGCTCTTATACCAATGCTGAAACTTGTTACCTTAACATTTTGTATTGTTAATTCTTATAGAAATCTTCCAGTGCTAGAGCTTATGGAAATCTATTCAGTAAAACCATTGTACTGTACCCTGTAATAAAATAACTACTCTACTGTTGCACTAGCCACTAGATTAGTGTATATTTGTACTATTCGAATGGTGTTGCATTAGCGTATGGACATATAAAGTGTGGCAAGCTTTCCCAGATACGTGCTCAAGAAAACTACTACCTGTTTTTCTAAATACTAGACGTTTGGGTACTTTAAATTGAACTGCAAAAACGTCTTATATTAAGGAACAAAGGGTGTAGGGTTCACTCAAATTATCCCGGTAAAGCTAGTCACACCTTTGTTAAAATTAATGTTCATTATGTTATCGGAGGAGGTCCGTATGTTTGTCTCTAATGCCTGTCGACTACATACCTGACATCATGATGTAATGTTAAGTCATTTCCTTTTGTACAGTGAATTATCAAGGCGATGATGGCATTTTATTTTAGTTGAACTGCACAAAATATGCTTAAAAGAAGAGGAAAGGTTAGGAATGGTTCAACTTTCAGAAAAAAAAACTATGTATGCCTTCCTGACATCAGCCGATGTTGCCTTATTTATTCCTTCAAATAGGTGGTTAGAAGCAGTCTTGCTACCTTTTCCCATTAAGAAATTTGAATGCTTATATTTGTGAGTCTATGCTTCAACTAGTGCCACTTTTATAGTAATCACACTTTCAATATCTATGCAAACAGTGATGCTCAAGTTTAGTGGAACTGCACAAAAAGTCCAAATGGTTCAACATTAGGAGCATGTTTTCTTCCAAACCTTTATATCCAATTGGTGGCACTATGAGCTGTTCATTACGAAGGTACATGGTTTGCTACTATCTTGCTACTCTTTTGGTACTGTCATTAGATAGTAATATTAGTGGTTTGCATGTGAATTTATTGGCAGGGCGGACCTACATTGGAGGTGCAGGACAAGATTCAATGATTGGATGGTCAATTTCAGTTGTATTGATTTCACCTCTTCCATCACTGCAAACATGGATATGCTTGGTCTGATGAAGAATAGGCGCTATATTTCTGCTCTGAACCAGCAAATCAATTCAGTATGAAATTGTCTAGGGCAAAACATGATTGTATCAAATTGGCCAGTGCAAAACATGACAGATGCTAAGCGGAAGAGACGTGTTTAAACCGAAAATACAAGGTGGGGTATATGTTTACTAGCTGCTTGATATTTGTGCGAGACGAGAGATATCGCCCGTTGCTATTGGCAAACAAACAAAGTGACCGCAATTTTGGTTGAACTGCACAAGAGAATAGTATAGTCACTGCATGCAGTGCCATTTGAAATAGACACAGAAAGATTGGATAGTCACTTCAAGGACTATAGAAAAGTAGTAATGTACTATTTATTGGCCAACACTAGGTGCTTCATTGCTTTGGTCTGATTATACCATGGGCATCATTTTTCCTAAGTTAAAGTTTGTATTCCGAAAATAGTCTCGTCGTGTGATCGAGAGAAGACCAAATCATATTGCGGTGGATGCTCCACCATCATGTGTGGTTCATTCTCATGGTTCCAGCTGTTGGTGAAACCACTTACGGTTGCAAGAGGAATTGTAGACTTCACAAACAAATTTGTCTTTCACTCTGTACTGAATGTTGGCCAAGAGAAGCATCCATGTTAGTTGGAAGAACAGATGTTTTTTCTAGATCTTTGCTTTTGGAGCTACATATTTGTATATGATCTGTGAATCATTGAGATGCATTAACATGTTGATCTTATGTATGGGAATCGTACTAGTTGGTTTTGAATTTGGGCTACTAATGTGAACATATTACAATGCCAAGCTTGTGAGTCTCATGTGAACATTTTGAACGGATCGGCTCTTACTGCTGTGCACAGCATGATCCCTATTTATGTGTTCTCAGTGTTTACAAGTTACTAACAGTTCCTTATTTCTGTTCGCTCAGTGTTTACAAGTTACTGATCGATCACTAGCTAGCCTACTAATGCGCTCCTGGCAGTTTTAGTTGTGATGCAAGATCCGAAGTGGTGGTTTTTTGAATAAAAATGCCTACCTCTAAAGAAACTGACAAGCTGCTCTGAAGAAAATGCCATGCGAATCTGAAGAAACTGCTAACAAAAACGTTCGCAAATGCCTTATCTCCCAGCGAACGTTCATCAGCTAATGCGATCCTACACGTACACCATCCGACCTACTCGATCCTACCGTACACTATCCAACCTACTCGATCCTACACGAATAAATAGCGGATCACGCACATACTACCTCCTTTCTGGTTTGCAGGGCTCAATTCAAAAAACGACCTACTCGATCCTACAGGAATAAATAGCGGATCACGCACGTACTACCTCCTTTTCGGTTTGCAGGGCTTAATTCAAAAATCTCACCAACCAAGGTAGATCATGAGTGGTGGAATCATTTTTGACTAGGAGGGAGTACCTCATCTGGATGATTCGAGTGCACTCGTTTGACCATCATGCCGACGTGCGACCCAGCACGGACGGGACGCACCACTGCAGGGACGGGACAGCACAGTCAAAATTTCAGTTTTTCTAGTTTTCCACGGCAAGTTGGCGCGCTAAGCCATGCCTGCTTATGCATTGAATTCCGATGACCGCGATGACCGTCGTGTTTCCCTTGACACGCTGGTTCGCCTACCTTCCGCCTATAATTACTGTTTCCCAGCCTTCTCCGGTGGCACCATCACCCAGCTCGCCCTATCCTCATAAGCTCCCACTGACCCGACATCGTTCGCCACTTATCCTTGCTCTCGCCACGTTCGCCATGCCCCCGCCCGTCCGCAATAGGCGACGCCGGAGGCAGTCACCGCCAGAACTAGTGTTCGGTTTTTCACCAGAAGGCAGACGGAGGGAGGAGGCATTCTATCGGTCTTTAGATGGCAATGCGGAGTATGAGGAGTTGTTGGAGCGCGACCGCCTGGTGGAGGAGTAGCGTATCGCCGATTTGCACCGCCAGCGGGACATGGAGCAGCAGCGCACCGACGCTTTGAGTCGCGAGCAGAGCGCCCGCAACTGGGCCAACTACATGGAGGCCGGCGCCTGGCAAATAGCCCTGGAGGCTGTCGAGCACGCATGCGTTCGCGACGCCGAATTTTACTACCAGCTCATCAAGTGGGTTTCCCGCTTAGAAAGGCATGGGAAGGGACAACGCGCACGAGCAACACACCCTATCGCACCTCTGGCAAGTCTGAGGCGAGGTGGAGGACGCCGGTGCCGATGTTTAGCATGTATCGCAGATGGCCGCCGACATCGTCTAGTTAGCTAAGAGTAAGTTAGTACTTGTACACTACTAGAGTATAAGTGGGAGTAGATAGTTAACTTGGCTATGATGGTTATCAACATGGAAGTTCAGTACTCTATATCTGGATCAGACCTGTTACTTTGCTCTGAATGTTGAACTTTCCGTTTGAACGTATGGAATGGGCTGTTATTTTTTAGATGGGTTGTATTTGTCCGCCACGGGTTTAGAGGCTGACTTGTGGGCCTACCAGGTTGACGCGTACACAATCAGGAGATGATTGTATGTGGAGAGGGTGACAACAAGGATCCACCAAGGTCATGTTTACCATAGACTAGCCCAGTAGTTTTTTTTTCTTTCTGAAAATGGCTAGCCCAGTTTTTTTGTGCTTTGTCAAGTAAGTCGCTTTATCAGGCCTGTTGGACTGCAAATCTTTCAAGACGAGGAGAGCTTCATTTGGCTGGCCTAGAAAATGGCCTATCAGTAATGAGAAATGGGTTGTACATTTTTAAAACACATCAAGCTGGCAATTAGTTTCAATTTTTTTTTCATTTCGAGATTTTAAATTCCATTGATTTTTATGCGTGGACAATTTGTTGGATTTTATATTGATATACATTTATTTTTAAGATCAGTTTGAATGTGACTCAAAATTTCGGGATTAAAAATAGTTCGGACCGCACCAAAATATGCAAAATTTCATATAATTTTTTAACTATGGCCACAATATGGGCTGTAATGCTTACAAAAAATAATATGGGTCCAAAAAAACCTTAAGAATTAGCAAATGGGTTGTAAATTATTAGAAATAATGGCAGATGGGTTTTATGTTGTTTTCCACAGATTTGAGGCTATTCTAAAAAAATGTTGACGCACAAGCAGTGATTATTGGATGTCCATTCAACGACCATCGTGCTTCTTCAATCTCTGCTCTTCCTGCTCCATCCGCTCAAACAAGCCCCGACGGGACTGCCTTCTCCCTCCTCCCGCGGCCGGCTGTGCTGCCGCGCAGGCCTCATCGCTCCACCATACTCCCATCGCTGGCCTAGCCATCCTTCTACTCACCCACACCTGCTATTATTCTCCGGCGACGGCAGATGAACCAATAAACCCTCGTACTCCCCTCTGCGTGGGAAACAACTGCCGAGTCTTCCCTGGCTCCGTGTCGTTCCCTTCCTAGGCCTCGCCGTCGTCCACCGCCTTGGTGCTCTCGGCACGGCGTGGTCAACATGCTCAACGAACGACATCAATCGGAAGTGGACTGTACGTGGAGAGGCTGACAGCTGGGTCCACGTCCGCATGCAAGGAAATGCCTCCTTATTACACGCAAAATAATGATTCCTCCACCTGACAGCTGGGACCCACCGGAAAGGCCTCTATATTTCGTGAAAAAACGTTCCCCCCGCTGACAGGTCGGACCCACTAGCTATATCTTCGCACGCAAGGAAGTGCCTCCTTATTACGCACAAAAAAATGAATACTCCCCCTACTAGCTGGGACCCACCATAGTGGGAGGCTGACTTGTGGGCCTACTAAGATGATGGTGACGAAGGGCTTTGTCAACTTAGTCAATATGAACGATTCTAGCTCCAGTGACCGTTCGATTGTTGGGGAAGTAGTAATTTCAAAAAAATTCCTACGCACATGCAAGATCATGGTGATGCATAGCAACGAGAGGGGAGAGTGTTGTCTACATACCCTCGTAGACCGTAAGCGGAAGCGTTATATCAACGCGGTTGATGTAGTCGTACGTCTTCACGGCCTGACCGATCCGACCGATCCAAGTATCGAAAGCACGGCACCTCCGAGTTCTGCACACGTTCGGCTCGGTGACGTCCTCGCCTTCTTGATCCAGCAAGAGGGGCGAAGTAGTAGATGAGTTCAGGTAGCACGACGGCGTGGTGATGGTGTTGGTGAAGAACAATCTTCGCAGGGCTTCACCTAAGCACTACAAAAACAATGACGGAGGATAAACTAGAGGAGACGGGGTTGTCGGCACACGGCTTGGTGTTTCTTGATGTCTTGGGTGCCAGCCCTACCCCTCTATTTATATGTTGAGCCCTGGGGTCGAAACTTGGAGTAAAAGCCTCCACAAAGTCGGTTTCACCCGAAAGGGAAGAGTCCTTCTCGGACTCGGGGCGAACGCCTTGAGGTTCCGGCGTCTCGGACCCCGAACGCCGAGGTTCGGCGTGCGGACCCGACGCCGAGGACCTGGCGTGCCCCTCGACTCCATAAAACTTCCGTTTGCGCTTTCCAAAAACCTCGTGGGCTTTCCCCTTTGGCCCAGATAAAGTGTTCTCGTGCCCAAACATTTCGGGAAACATCCGGAACCCCTTCCGATGGATTCCGGAACCTTTCCTAAGATCAAACACTACTATCCACATATCAATCTTTACTTCCGGACCATTCCGGAGTCATATCCGTGATCTCATCCAAAACTACGAACAACATTCGGTCACCAACATACATAACTCATAGTACTATATCGTCTACGAACGTTAAGCGTGCGGACCCTACGGGTTCGAGAACTATGTAGACATGACCGAGACACCTCTCTTGTCAATAACCAATAGCGGGACCTAGATGCCCATATTGGCTCCTACATATTCTACGAAGATCTTTATCGGTCAGACCGCATAACAACATACGTTGTTCCCTTAGTCATCGGTATGTTACTTGCCCGAGATTCGATTGTCGGTATCTCAATACCTAGTTCAATCTCGTTACCGGCAAGTCTCTTTACTCGTTCCGTAATACATCATCCCGCAACTAACTCATTAATTGCAATGCTTGCAATGCTTGCAAGGCTTATAGTGATGTGCATTACCGAGTGGGCCCTGAGATACCTCTCCGATAATCGGAGTGACAAATCCTAATCTCGAAATACGCCAACCCAACAAATACCTTTGGAGACACCTGTAGAGCACCTTTATAATCACCCATTTACATTGTGACGTTTGGTAGCACACAAAGTGTTCCTCCGGTAAATGGGAGTTGCATAATCTCATAGTCATAGGAACATGTATAAGTCATGAAGAAAGCAATAGCAGAATACTAAACGATCGAGTGCTAAGCTAACGGAATGGGTCAAGTCAATCACATCATTCTCCTAATGATATGATCCCGTTAATCAAATGACAACTCATGTCAATGGCTAGGAAACATAACCATCTTTGATCAATGAGCTAGTCAAGTAGAGGCATACTAGTGACACTCTGTTTGTCTATGTATTCACACAAGTATTATGTTTTCGGTTAATACAATTCTAGCATGAATAATAAACATTTATCATGATATAAGGAAATAAATAATAACTTTATTATTGCCTCTAGGGCACATTTCCTTTAGTCTCCCACTTGCACTAGAGTCAATAATCTAGATTACACAGTAATGATTCTAGAACCCATGGAGCCTTGGTGCTGATCATGTTTTGCTCGTGGAAGAGGCTTAGTCAACGGGTCTGCAACATTCAGATCCGTATGTATCTTGCAAATTTCTATGTCTCCCACCTGGACTAGATCCCGAATGGAGTTGAAGCATCTCTTGATGTGCTTGGTTCTCTTGTGAAATCTGGATTACTTTGCCAAGGCAATTGCACCAGTATTGTCACAAAAGATTTTCATTGGACCCGATGCACTAGGTATGACACCTAGATCAGATATGAACTCCTTCATCCAGACTCCTTCATTTGCTGCTTCCGAAGCAGCTATGTACTCCGCTTCACACGTAGATCCCGCCATGACGCTTTGTTTAGAACTGCACCAACTGACAGCTCCATCGTTCAATGTAAACACGTATCCGGTTTGTGATTTAGAATCGTCCGGATCAGTGTCAAAGCTTGCATCAACGTAACCATTTACGACTAGCTCTTTGTCACCTCCATAAACGAGAAACATATCCTTAGTCCTTTTCAGGTATTTCAGGATGTTCTTGACCGCTGTCCGATGATCCACTCTGGATTACTTTGGTACCTCCCTGCTAGACTTATAGCAAGGCACACATCAGGTCTGGTACACAGCATTGCATACATGATAGAGCCTATGGCTGAAGCATAGGGAACATCTTTTATCTTCTCTCTATCTTCTGCAGTGGTCGGGCATTGAGTCTTACTCAACTTCACACCTTGTAACACAAGCAAGAACCCTTTCTTTGCTTGATCCATTTTGAACTTCTTCAAAACTTTGTCAATGTATGTGCTTTGTGAAAGTCCAATTAAGCGTCTTGATCTATCTCTATAGATCTTGATGCCCAATATATAAGCAGCTTCACCGAGGTCCTTCATTGCTAAACTTTTATTCAAGTATCTCTTTATGCTATCCAGAAATTCTATATCATTTTCAATCAGCAATATGTCATCCACATATAATATCAGAAATGCTACAGAGCTCCCACTCACTTTCTTGTAAATACAGGCTTCTCCAAAAGTCATAGATAAAACCAAATGCTTTGATCACACTCATCAAAGCGTTTATTCCAACTCCGAGAGGCTTGCACCAGTCCATAAATGGATCGCTGCAGCTTGCACACTTTGTTAGCTCCCTTTGGATCGACAAACCTAACGGTTGCATCATATACAACTCTTCTTCCAGAAATCCATTCAGGAATGCAGTTTTTACATCCATTTGCCAAATTTCATAATCATAAAATGCGGCAATTGCTAACATGATTCGGACAGACTTAAGCATCGCTACGGGTGAGAAGGTCTCATCGTAGTCAATCCCTTGAACTTGTTGAAAACCTTTCGCAACAAGTTGAGCTTTATAGACAGTAACATTACCGTCAGTGTCAGTCTTCTTCTTGAAGATCCATTTATTCTCAATGGCTTGCCGATCATCGGGCAAGTCAACCAAAGTCCACACTTTGTTCTCATACATGGATCCCATCTCAGATTTCATGGCCTCAAGCTATTTTGCGGAATCTGGGCTCACCATCGCTTCTTCATAGTTCGTAGGTTCGTCATGGTCTAGTAACATAACCTCCAGAACAGGATTATCGTACCACTCTGGTGCGGATCTTACTTTGGTTGACCTACGAGGTTCAGTAACAACTTGATATAAAGTTTCATGATCATTGTCGGTGTCAAAACCGGCGGATCTCGGGTAGGGGGTCCCGAACTGTGCGTCTAGGCGGATGGTAACAGGAGACAAGGGACACGATGTTTTACCCAGGTTCGGGCCCTCTTGATGGAGGTAAAACCCTACGTCCTGCTTGATTGATATTGATATTGTGGATGTTTACAAGAGTGGATCTACCACGAGATCAAGGAGGCTAAACCCTAGAAGCTAGCCTGTGGTATGATTGTAAGGGTTGTTGTTCTGATAGTCCTACGGACTAGAGCCATCCGGTTTATATAGACATCGGAGAGGGCTAGGGTTACATAGAGTCAGTTACAATGGTAGGAGATCTACATATCCGTATCGCCAAGCTTGCCTTCCACGCTAAGGAAAGTCCCATCCGGACACGGGGCGAAGTCTTCAATCTTGTATCTTCATAGTCTTGGAGTCCGGTTGATGATGATAGTCCGGCCGATGATAGTCCGGCCGATGATGGTAGTCCGGCCATCCGGACACCCCCTAATCCGGGACTCCCTCAGTAGCCCCCGAACCAGGCTTCAATGACGATAAGTCCAGCATGCGTGTAGTCTTCGGTGTTGCAAGGCGGGTTCTCCTTCAAGTTCTACGTACCTGCCGAACAGTGTCCAGCTTCCTCATCAATGTTGCGCGTCTTGGCTTCCACGCCCAATAATGGCCTTCTTCCACGCGTTGCGCGAACGTGAAAAGCCAAGGTGTCTTTTATGTTTTACCCCCTAGTTGTGCGAATAATCTGCCTATAAGGGAGGCAAGAATCCAGACCCAAATCACCATCTTCCTCTCGCAAATACTCATCGGAGCGCTTTCACCAAGAATCCATTCCATCATGGACCGTCAACGCGGCTCCTCTTCTCGCGCTCCGGCCCTTTGCGGAGAGATTGGAGGAGATGCTCTGTTCCGCTGTGAGCTGGTGAAGCTCAAGTGGGGGATATCTCCCTCCGGCCTTCATGGTTCCGGTTCGAGCCGGGCTGGCCACCTACAAAGGTGGGAAGCAAGCGGAGGTTACCCCAAATCCCAACAAAGGGAGAGGGTATGCTTCGTCCCCTATCGATAAGGGGCTCGGTTTCCTGTACATCCATTCCTCTGCGGGCTCCACAGTTCTCTGGACTCCAGCTTCATCACCTCACGCCCGCCTCAATCCTGCATATTGCGGGTTACGTAGCTCTTCTGCGAGCTTTTCCAGGCGTCGAGCCCCACTTGTACTGTGGAAGAGGTTGTTACGCCTTGTACCCGCTCTCACGAGGGGTCCATATATCAAGTGGGCAGCGCCAAATATGGCGCATTGCGGGACCGGATATCCATCCGGAACCCCTAAGAAGGCGCGAAGACTGGCCCTCGGAATGGTTTTATATAGAAGACGCTCGCCGTCGGACCTGTTGGATCGGCCTCCGGAGTTCAGCAATGCTCCTCTCAAGAAAGCGCCTTAGTTGGCGTCCGCGAGCCCCCATCCGAGGAAGACAAGAGCGTCCATTATTTGATGGGCGAATAAGGTTCTTGGCCCATGCCGGGTTGACCATGATCGGAATCATGGCAACATGCATTACGTGAAGTGCAGCCACTACAATCTGAGGGCCACCCATGTGGGATTTCAGCGGGAGGGCGATGCCACCCGTCATGGCCGCAAAGGGCGGATTCGGCCAAGATCCGTGACGATCTGTCCGGCCTGTATAAGGGGAGAAGGAGGATTTCTTCTTGGACGAACCCATTAAATGGGTTTTCCATGAATAATCCCGGCCTTGGGTAGCGAACACTCTGCGTGTCCGACCCGTGCCTTCAAACTTAAGCTTCTTATATTGTGTTCTTCTTTCGGCGCAGAACTGCGCCGGACCGTGGAGGAATGCTAAGTCCGGCTCCGCAGCCCGAGGATCGAGAGAGATCCGGGATCCGCCTCCAAGAGGATCCGGACATAAAGGTGGAGCTAATCGGCGGGTGTTCCACCAGCTCAGCATGGACAATGCTTTAGTCGCCATCACGGCCGACTATCCGGACTATATCCGGCTTCCCGGTGATTGCGGTCGAAGCCACGACACCGTCATTCCTTCCTTGCTTATTTCGACCACCATATATGATGGCGTTAGGCAGGAGGCGCCCTAGGGCGAGAATCCGAGCCCGCAGTGGCTGACCAACAAGGGCCAGTTCGGACCAGTAGGCGGAAGAGGAGCGTGGCGCGGACAATACATTATTTAGAGCAACGTTCCTAGGAAGCGTTTGAGTGCTCATGACTTTTATAGG
The DNA here is from genome assembly GCA_021605205.1 of Aegilops longissima. NCBI lineage: Eukaryota > Viridiplantae > Streptophyta > Magnoliopsida > Poales > Poaceae > Aegilops > Aegilops longissima. Next base: position 168,977,041 of record CM038681.1, on the reverse strand, counting down.
GAAAAAAGCGCCGCCGGACTGCGGGCGTGGAGGTTGTCAATCCAACCTCTACCAGCCGAGCTCCAAAGAATCTGGTCGGAGGGGGGCGGCGCAAGGCGCGAGCCGGCGTTCCTCCGACGGAGGATGCCGACAGACCGTCCGCCACCAAGTCCGAGGTGGAGAGTGCCACGAATCACAGCGCCGCGGACAGTATTCGTGTGACGCGTGCTTCTCCCCGAGGCGTTGAATGCCTTTAACACGGGGGCGCAGCGCACCTTCGTGCTGCTCAAGATGGTTTTATCGAGCCCGCGAGCGGTATGTAAAAGACATACGGGTAAGAGAATTTAATAGTTATATATGCCAGTAGCCCCCGAGACTTAAAGTAGTTATATTAACTGATTTAAGGATCATATGAAACGTAGGATCTTACCGAGAAGAATACCCAACTGTCTCAGGAGCTGCAAGAGTGCAAGGCCCAACTGGAGGCCGCACTTTACGGCGCAGGAGGAGAAGCAGGACCTCTCACAGTAACGCATTAGTTTAGAAAGATAAGTAGCGTTTGGCCTTTGCGCAAGCCTGAAAGAAAAAATGACGTTGCAGGTGCTGCCGGACAAGATCCGGACAGGCAAGAACTTCTGCGCCAACTAAAGCCCGGCGAGAGGATGTTGCATAAGGTGCAGAATGAAAGGAACAAGCTCCAGGATGCCCATGCCCAGCTTGGGGAAGAGCTGAAAGGCGTTCGGGCCGAGCTATCGGGCTCCGTTAAGGAGAATCAGCGGCTTCGTCGCAGCATATATAGTAAGTGCTCGAGCGAACTCCTTTGAAAAGAAGAGTTCGCGAGGAAGCCAATTTGATGTAATATGTCTGCAGGTATGCTCACAGTGTCGCCTGCGGAGGAGATGCCCGTATCAGCGGGTGATCAACTTCCGAATTGTTGCAACCGATCGAGCGAGTTCAGCGAGGCAATGGCGGCGTCATCCAGCGTTATGGCCAGCCTTCTCCTTGAGGGTCTTGGGGAGCTTGCGGAGAAGCTGCAGGAGTCGGCAGCGCTTCCATTTATGGAAGATTTCGCCTGCCGCCAAGGTGCCGTGGAGGCCTAGGCCATGGTAAAGACAGCGGTACAAGAAGGCGGATCCCAACCACATGGCGAAGTCGGACTGTGGGGCCCGATGGGAAGGAGATCCTGTGAGTTTAGTATCTGGCCAAGTGGAGTTGGCTGCTAAATTTTCCCAACAGATTGTAAATTGGACAACCTGTTAGACGGGATTGAGGAAGAATACAATCACCGATTTGACAATGTATTATAAAATGACATATAAGATGCCTTCTAGCCGGATTGTAGATCGTTTGTCTTTGCCGACCTTTTCGCTTCGACCTCGGGACCCTAGAGTCCGGAGTGTGTCCGAATACCTTCTCGGTTATGAAACAACTAGGGTATGCATGGAGACCAGGCGTAGGGGTCATCAGTGCTTTATCAGACAAGTGCCCAACTAGTTATGTTATATTACATGGATAGTAAGAAACATCTTCCAGGGAGAATAGTTCCGTTAAGGGTTCCTTTCCTCTGGGGTGGCATGCCCTAAAGTGCATGTCCGGACTGCAGCAAAAAGAGAAAAACATCCGGGGCAGATAAATAAGTGGATAAAAATCATGTTTTAAGTCACCGACCAATATTCCCTTAAGAACGCTAGCTTTGGCTTCACCTACTGAGGTACACATCCGGCTGACCCGGCAGTAACAATCGCAGAGGTGCTCCCTTTACCTCCTAGCCGAACAATCGGGAACGTAGGGGTAAGCACAGGAGCCAGGCAACCCAGCTTGGCCAAAACTTAAGTCATATCGATGCATATAATGGTGAATAAAAGGTACATGTGGAGGCTTGACACATGTCTGGGCATGAAGCCCGTATAATTAAGCTTCTGGTAAAGAAGCCCCCAGGTATAATGAGTGCGGATAGCACATCAATTCTTGCGAACGTTGCAAGTAGGCCCTTTAAGGCTTGGATGAATAGGGTTGAGAAGAAAAAGATAAACAAAAGGCAGCTGAAGTAAAAAAAAATTGGACGGGGGGAAAGGGACGAACTCTTAGTCCGGCGCTAGGCATAGAATCGTCGGAGGCGGGCTGCGTTCCATGGGTTCGGCTCGAGTCGGTTATCCGATGCATTTAAGAGACGGTGCGCTCCGCCGTCAGGACTTGATCGATGATGAAGGGCCTTCCCATTTGGGCTTGAGCTTGTCCTTTTTCTTGTCCGGCAAAGCGTAGAACCAGTTCGCCAACGTTGTAAGTATTGGCCCGTGCTTCTCGCTTTGATATCTTCTAGCCTGCTGCTGATAGAATGCGGAGCGAGCCTTGGCGACGTCGCGCTCTTCCTCAATGCGTCCAAGCTGTCCTGCCGATCCAACTCGGCTTCTCTTTCTTCGTATATGCGCACTTCGAGGTGAGTCATGAATGATGTCGCAGGCAAAACTGCTTCGCGCCAGATACCATAAAAATGGTGTGAATCCGGTAGTACGGTTAGGCGTCGTCCGCAGCCCCAGTACGGGTCGAGCTCCTCTACCCAAAGTGTGTCGATTTCGTGAGGGACCGCACTAGTATGGGTTTGATGCCGCTCATTATTAGACCATTTGCTCGTTCCACTTGACCGTTGGTTTGAGGATGATAGACCTAAGCGTAATCGAGCTTGATGCCCATATTTTTGCACCATGATTTAACCTCATCGGCGGTGAAGTTCGTGCCGTTATCGGTGATGATGCTGTGGGGACACCATAACGGTGTACCACCCCGGATATAAAGTCTATCACTGGTCCGGACTCTGCCGTTTTAACTGGCTTGGCCTCTATCCATTTGGTGAATTTATCCACCATGACCAATAGGTACCTTTGCTTGTGGGTTCCCCCTTTAAGTGGTCCAACCATGTCAAGCCCCCAGACCGCGAACGGCCAGGTAATGGGTATAGTTTTGAGGGCGGTGGGTGGCATATGGCTCTGATTAGCAAAGAGCTGACAACCGACGCATCTTTGGACTAAGTCCTGAGCATCTTCTCGGGCCATCGGCCAGTAAAATCCTGTGCGGAATGCCTTTCCTACAAGGGCCCAAGCTGCGGCGTGGTGTCCGCCTAGTCCGGCATGAATTTCAGCCAGGAGGTTTCGCCCTTCCTCTTCGGAGATACACCTTTGAAGGACTCCGGTTGTGCTTTTCTTATAAAGTTCTCCCTCATGGACCTTGTAGGCTTTAGATCGCCGGACAATGCAGCGGGCCTCATTTTGGTCTTCGGGAAGCTCCTGCCTAAGCAAGTAGGCGAGGAATGGTTCTGTCCACGGGGCAATTACTGCCATTATGTCGTGGGCGGAAGGTGTTATGTCATCGGCTGAATCGCCGGTTGGTGCGGCTTGTTCCGGTTTGTTAGTTCCGGACTCCTCTTCCCATAGTACGGATGGCTTGAAGAGCCGTTCCAGGAAGATGTTAGGAGGGACAGCGTCACGTTTTGCGCCAATGCGCGCCAGTATGTCGGCTGCTTGTTTATTATCCCGGGCTACGTGATGGAATTCAAGTCCTTCGAACCGGGCTGACATTTTGAGGACAACGTTGCGATATGCTGCCATTTTCGGATCTTTGGCGTCAAAGTCTCTGTTTATTTGGGATATTGCGAGGTTTGAATCCCCGCGCACTTCTAGGCGTTGAACGCCCATGGAGATTGCCATCCGGAGCCCATGTAAAAGGGCCTCGTATTCGGCTGCGTTGTTGGAGTCCGTGTACATTATCTGAAATGCGTATTGGATTGTGTCCCGGTCGGGGCGTCAATACAACGCCAGCCCCAATCCGGCTAACATTTTAGAGCCGTCGAAGTGCATAATCCAGTTGGAGTATCGCCGTATTCTTTAGGGAGTTCGACCGGTCCATTCAGCGATAAAGTCAGCCAAAACTTGTGACTTTATAGCTCGCGAGGTTTGTAAGATATATCAAATGGTAAGAGCTCAATGGCCCATTTGCAATCCTGCTTTCGTCGCGTCATGTTGTTTATAATGTCGTTAAGTGGTACTTGAGAGGCCACTATTATCGAACACTCTTGAAAGTAGTGTCGAGCTTCCGGGATGCCATGAACACGCGTATGCTATCTTCCGATAGTGCGGTAGCAGGACTTGCAGGGGTTAACACAATGGATCGTAGTATCTGGTTTTGAAGAGGGAATTTATGCCCTTCTTTTCTCGTTCGACGACGCAGTACCGCGCTTACAACTTGATGCGTAGCTGTGATGTATAACAACATTGGTTCGCCCGGGTTGGGCGCAGCCAGACCGGATTTGTTGCCAATATGGCCTTTATTTCTTGAGTCCGCGGTGGCAGCATCTGTCCACTCAAAGTGTTCGTGTGCCTAAGGAGGCGATAGAGGGTAATGCCTTTTCTCCTAGGCGGAGATAAAGCGGCTTAGAGCCGCCACGCATCCAATCAATTTTGTATTTGCTTGAGGTCTTTTGGGATATCTAGCTGTGACAGAGCTCGGATCTTGGCTGGGTTTGCTTCAATTCCTCTACGGATACAATGAAGCCCAACAGCTTTCCAAATTGGCGCCAAAAACGCATTTTTCCAGATTCAGCTTGATGTCATATGCTCCGAGGTTGTCGAATGTGAGCCTCAAGTCGTCTACTAGAGTTTCGACGTGTTTAGTTTTGACGACTCGTCGTCTCGTGTCACCTCTACTGTTTTGCCGATCTGGGTAGCGGACATGTACGAATCATGCGCTGATATGTTGCGCGGCGTTTTTAAGTCCGAAGGGCATCGTGTTGAAGCAGAATGGTCCATATGGAGTAATGAATGTCGTTGCGGCTTGATCCGCTTCGCCATCTTGATTTTATGATAGCCGGAGTATCGTCCGGGAAGCACAATGAATCGTGCCTGCGGTGGCATCGATGATTTGGTCGATCGGGAGGGGAAGGGATCCTTTGGGCAGGCTTTATTTAGGTCTTTGAAATCGGCGCATAGGCGCCAGGATTTGTCCTTCTTTGGTACCATTACCAGGTTTGCTAGCCAATCCGAATGCTTGATGTCTCTGATGAATCCGGCTTCCAATAGTTTGGCTAGCTCTTCTTCCATTGCCTGTCTTTTGGGTTGGAAAATCGTCGAAGAGCCTGTTTAATCGGCTTGAATCCTTTTAGGATGTTTAGGCTGTGTTCGCCAATCTGCATGGGATTCGGGCATATCCGAGGGTGCCGTGCAAAATGTCCCAATTTTCCGAAGGAATTCTCGCGATCTGGCGTCTACATCAGGGTTCAATTGTGCCCGATGGAGGCCGTCTTTGTAGGGTCCGTTAGGTGGACCTGGAATTTTACTATTTCATCTGCTGGTTTAAAGGAGGTGGACTTGGATCTCTTATCGAGTATCACATCGTCCCTATTCACCGTGAGCGTGAAGCGGTGAGTTCCTCTGCCGCTAGGGCTTCGGATAGTGCCTCTAAGGCTAATGCGGCTGTCTTGTTTTCGGTAGCGAGTGCTATGTCCGGATCACTAACAAGAGTGATTATTCCGCGGGCCGGGCATTTTGAGCTTCATGTACCCGTAATGGGGTGCGGCTTGAAAAATTGTGAATGCCTCTCGTCCTAATATAGCGTGATATCCGCTGTTGAGCAGGGCCACTTGGAACGTGACTTCTTCGGATCTGTAATTGTCCGGTGAGCGAATACCACATCGAGTGTGATTTTTCCTGTGCAGCGCCTCCGGCTAGGTATTATTCCTCTAAAGGTTGTGCTGCTTCGCTCAATGCGGCTCCGTCTATTTCCATTTTTGAAGGGTTTCCTCGTAGATGAGGTTTAATCCGCTGCCGCCATCCATGAGGACTTTTGTAAGTCGAAAGCCGTCCACTATTGGACTAAGTACCGGTCTTGGCCGGAGCTCGGGCTGTCCGAATTTAGGTTCGTCGCTGGCGTTGAAGGTGATGGCTGTGTCGCTCCATGGATTGGTTGTTGCTACTTGGTAGACTTGGCGAGGCATGGATTATTCGTTTCGCATATTATTTGATGCGAAAGTCTCAAGACTGTTGATACCGTACCGATGTTGTTGGAGTGGTTTTCCGGGGCTAGAAGCTCCTCTCCACTTTTGGCCACCTGCCGTAATATCCAACATGCTCAAAGGTTATGTGTTGGGACGGTGCCTTCTGTACTGTGAATTTTACAGGGTCCGCTAAGCCATCCCTCTAGTACGGTTCCGTGCCCTTTATGGGGTCTTTGCTTTTTGGTTTTTGTATCGGTGCCTGAGTGTAATGCACCCTTTTGTTGCGGACTAGGGTTGTATTCGGGGCGGATTGTCCCAAAAGTTATTTTCGGTTGTCCGAAACTCTCTATCGCACAATACTTTCAGACTATGGGCGCCAGTCGTGAAGCGTGTAATTTCACGACGGTGGACGGCGTTCAAGAGTCCTCGTCCGTGCAATTATTGCAAAAATTGAGATTGTGTTTTCCTCTCGGCAGTCCTTTATCCTGTCCATAACCGGGAGAATCTGGCCCGATAGTGATGTAATTGTCTCAGCGGGCTCTTGCGGATTAGAGATAGATCGCATATGTCTGGGCGGGTGGGTGGAATTAAGTCCGGAACCCTACCCATCTCAAGGCTCGAAGGCCGAGAAGTTTCCGAATCTAGAAGCTTGGATTGCTGGACGTTGTCCAACGAGTCAGGTCCGATGCGACTTTAAGTTCAGTGCTTGATCGAAGTCCGTCCCTCCGCGGGAATCCGGCATGGGGGTTCGAAGCCGGACATGACTAGTTTTCAATATAGGAGAAGCGTCGCCGCATTGTTCCTCTACCACCGCAGCGTGGTGGGTGACCCAGGAAGAGTTAATCTCTCGGATCGGTTTTAAGCCCAATCTGTTTGTAGTCCAGAAGCGACTCCCAGGGCGGCGATGCGATCCAAGAGCTCGTTTTGGACGAGAGCTCTATTGGATCCAACCGCTCGGCGAATTCCGAGCTGACGTGAAAATTGCTTTTGACGACTTGAGAGGTCATTGTCGAAGCGGTGGCGGACGGCAGTCATAAGAAAACCACCTAGCCGGATAGTTTGGCGGCGGCCGTGGCTCCTTTGGCGAAAATACCGTCCTTGAAGGCGGGAGGAGGCATCCTTCCTATCGGTGACGGCACGCAGGAACTCTCAATGAAAGCACCAATGTCGGTGTCAAAACCGGCGGATCTCGGTAGGGGTCCCGAACTGTGCGTCTAGGCGGATGGTAACAGGAGACAAGGGACACGATGTTTTACCTGTGTTCGGGCCCTCTTGATGGAGGTAAAACCCTACGTCCTGCTTGATTGATATTGATATTGTGGATGTTTACAAGAGTGGATCTACCACGAGATCAAGGAGGCTAAACCCTAGAAGCTAGCCTATGGTATGATTGTAAGGGTTGTTGTTCTGATAGTCCTACGGACTAGAGCCATCCGGTTTATATAGACACCGGAGAGGGCTAGGGTTACATAGAGTCAGTTACAATGGTAGGAGATCTACATATCCGTATCGCCAAGCTTGCCTTACACGCCAAGGAAAGTCCCATCCGGACACGGGGCGAAGTCTTCAATCTTGTATCTTCATAGTCTTGGAGTCCGGTTGATGATGATAGTCCGGCCGATGATAGTCCGGCCGATGATGGTAGTCCGGCCATCCGGACACCCCCTAATCCGGGACTCCCTCAATCATCATCATTAACTTCCTCACTAATTGGTATAGACGTCACAGGAACCGGTTTTTTGTGATGAACTACTTTCCAATAAGGGAGTAGGTACGGTTACCTCATAAAGTTCTACTTTCCTCCCACTCACTTCTTTCGACAGAAACTCCTTCTCTAGAAAGGATCCATTCTTAGCAACGAATGTCTTGCCTTCGGATCTATGATAGAAGGTGTACCCAACAGTCTCCTTTGGGTATCCTATGAAGACACATTTGTCCGATTTGGGTTCGAGCTTATCAGGTTGAAGCTTTTTCACATAAGCATCGCAGCCCCAAACTTTAGGAAACGACAACTTTGGTTTCTTGCCAAACCACAGTTCATAAGGCGTCGTCTCAACGGATTTCGATGGTGCCCTATTTAATGTGAATGCAGCCGTCTCTAAAGCATCACCCCAAAATGATAGCGGTAAATCAGTAAGAGACATCATAGATCACACCATATATAGTAAAGTACGATTACGACGTTCGGACACACCATTACGCTGTGGTGTTCCGGGTGGCGTGAGTTGAGAAACTATTCCGCATTGTTTCAAATGTAGACCAAACTCATAACTCAAATATTCTCCTCCACGATCAGATCGTAGAAACTTTATTTTCTGGTTACGATGATTTTCAACTTCACTCTGAAATTCTTTGAACTTTTCAAATGTTTCAGACTTATGTTTCATTAAGTAGATATACCCATATCTGCTTAAATCATCTGTGAAGGTGAGAAAATAACGATACCCGCCGCGAGCCTCAATATTCATTGGTCCACATACATCAGTATGTATGATCTCCAATAAATCAGTTGCTCGCTCCATAGTTCCGGAGAACGGCGTCTTAGTCATCTTGCCCATGAGGCATGGTTCGCAAGTACCAAGTGATTCATAATCAAGTGATTCCAAAAGTCCATCAGTATGGAGTTTCTTCATGCGCTTTACACCAATATGACCCAAACGGCAGTGCCACAAATAAGTTGCACTATCATTATCAACTCTGCATCTTTTGGCTTCAACATTATGAATATGTGTATCACTACTATCGAGATTAATCAAAAATAGACCACTCTTCAAGGGTGCATGACCATAAAAGATATTACTCATATAAATAGAACAACCATTATTCTCTGATTTAAATGAATAACCGTCTCGCATCAAATAAGATCCAGATATAATGTTCATGCTCAACGCTGGCACCAAATAACAATTATTTAGGTCTAATACTAATCCCGAAGGTAGATGTAGAGGTAGCGTGCCGACGGCGATCACATCGACTTTGGAACCGTTTCCCACGCGCATCGTCACCTCGTCCTTGGCCAGTGTTCGCTTAATCTGTAGTCCCTGTTTTGAGTTGCAAATATTAGCAACAGAACCAATATCAAGTACCCAGGTGCTACTGCAAGCTCTAGTAAGGTACACATCAATAACATGTATATCACATATACCTTTGTTCACCTTGCCATCCTTCTTATCCGCCAAATACTTGAGGCAGTTCCGCTTCCAGTGACCAGTCTGCTTGCAGTAGAAGCACTCAGCCTCAGGCTTAGGTCCAGACTTAGGTTTCTTCTCTTGAGCAACAACTTGCTTGCTGTTCTTCTTGAAGTTCCCCTTCTTCTTACCTTTGCCCTTTTTCTTGAAACTGGTGGTCTTATTGACCATCAACACTTGATGCTCCTTCTTGATTTCTACCTCCGCAGCCTTTAGCATTGCGAAGAGCTCGGGAATCGTCTTATCCATCCCTTTCATGTTATAGTTCATCACGAAGCTCTTGTAGCTTGGTGGCGTGATTGAAGAATTCATCAATGACGCTATCATCCGAAAGATTAACTCCCGCTTGAATCAAGTGATTATTATACCCGACATTTTGAGTATATGCTCACCGATGAACTATTCTCCTCCATCTTGCAGCTGTAGAACTTATTGGAGCCTTCATATCTCTCAATCTGGGCATTTGCTTGAAATATTAACTTGAACTCCTGAAACATCTCATATGCTCCATGACGTTCAAAACGTCGTTGAAGTCCCAGTTCTAAGCCATAAAGCATGGCACACTTAACTATCAAGTAGTCATCAGCTTTGCTCTGCCAGACGTTCATAACATCTGGTGTTGCTCCTGCAGCAGGTTTGTGTTGGGGAACGTAGTAATTTCAAAAAAATTCCTACGCACACGCAAGATCATGGTGATGCATAGCAATGAGAGGGGAGAGTGTTGTCCATGTACCCTCGTAGACAAAAAGCGGAAGCGTTATGACAACGCGGTTGATGTAGTCGTGCGTCTTCACAATCCGACCGATCCAAGTACTGAACATACGGCACCTCCGAGTTCAGCACACGTTCAGCTCGATGACGATCCCCGGACTCCGATCCAGCAAAGTGTCGGGGATGAGTTCCGTCAGCACGACAGCGTGGTGACGATCTTGATGTTCTACTGTTGCAGGGCTTCGCCTAAGCACCGCTACAATATTATCGAGGTGGTCTATGGTGCAGGGGGGCACCGCACACGGCTAAGGAACGATCACGAAGATCAACTTGTGTGTCATGGGGTGCCCCCCTGCCCCCGTATATAAAGGAGCAAGGGGGGAGGAGGCCGGCCCTAGGAGGGGGCGCGCCAAGTGTGGAGTCCTACTAGGACTCCCTAGTCCTAGTAGGATTCCACCTCCCTTGTTGGAGTAGGAGAAGGGGAAAGAGGAGGAGAGGAATAAGGAAAAGGGGGCTGCGCCCCTTGTCCAATTCGGACCAGAGGGGGGGCGCAGGCCTCCTTCCTTTTGGCCTCTCTCCTCTATTCCCGTATGGCCCAATAAGGCCCATATACTCCCGGCGAATTCCGTAACTCTCTGGTACTCGAAAATACCGAATCACTGGAACCTTTCCGAACTCGAATATAGTCGTCCAATATATCAATCTTTACGTCTCGACCATTTCGAGACTCTTCGTCTTGTCCCTGATCTCATCCGGGACTCCAACTCCTTCGGTACATCAAAACTCATAAACTCATAATATAACCATCATCAAACCTTAAGCGTGCGGACCCTACGGGTTCGAGAACTATGTAGACATGACCTAGAACTATTCTTGGTCAATAACCAATAGCGAAACCTGGATGCTCATATTGGCTCCTACATATTCTACGAAGATCTTTATCGGTCAAACCGCATAACAACATACGTTGTTCCCTTTGTCATCAAGATGTTACTTGCCCGAGATTCGATCGTCGGTATCCAATACCTAGTTCAATCTCGTTCATCGGCAAGTCTATTTACTCGCTACGTAATGCATCATTCCGTAACTAACTCATTAGCTACATTGCTTGCAAGGCTTATAGTGATGTGCATTACCGAGAGGGCCCAGAGATACCTCTCCGACAATCGGAGTGACAAAACCTAATCTCGAAATACGCCAACCCAACATGTACCTTTGGAGACACCTGTAGTACTCCTTTATAATCACCCAGTTACGTTGTGACGTTTGGTAGCACCCAAAGTGTTCCTCCGGTAAACGGGAGTTGCATAATCTCATAGTTACAAGAACATATATAAGTCATGAAGAAAGCAATAGCAATATACTAAACGATCAAGTGCTAGGCTAACGAAATGGGTCATGTCAACCACATCATTCTCCTAATAATGTGATCCCATTAATCAAATGACAACACATGTCTATGGTTAGGAAACATAACCATCTTTGATTAATGAGCTAGTCAAGTAGAGGCATACTAGTGACTATATGTTTGTCTATGTATTCACACATGTATCATGTTTCCGGTTAATACAATTCTAGCATGAATAATAAACATTTATCATGAAATAAGGAAATAAATAATAACTTTATTATTGCCTCTAGGGCATATTTCCTTCAGTTTGGCACCTAGCGGTGCTTCCAGGACGTAATTCTTCTGTGCAGCAATGAGGATAATCCTCAAGTTACGGACCCAGTCCGTTTAATTGCTACTATCATCTTTCAACTTTGCTTTCTCAAGGAACGCATTAAAATTCAACGGAACAACAGCACGGGCCATCTATCTACAATCAACATAGACAAGAAAGATACTATCAAGTACTAAGTTCATGATAAATTAAATTTCAATTAATCATATTACTTAAGAACTCCCACTTAAATAGACATCCCTCTAATCCTCTAAGTGATCACGTGATCCAAATCAACTAAACCATAACCGATCATCACGTGAAATGGAGTAGCTTTCAATGGTGAACATCACTATGTTGATCATATCTACTATATGATTCATGTTCGACCTTTCGGTCTCAGTGTTCCGAGGCCATATCTGCATATCCTAGGCTCGTCAAGTTTAACGTGAGTATTCTGCGTGTGCAAAACGGGCTTGCACCCATTGTAGATGGACGTAGAGCTTATCGCACCCGATCATCACGTGGTGTCTGGGCACGACAAACTTTGGCAACGGTGCATACTCAGGGAGAACACTTTTTATCTTGAAATTTAGTGAGAGATCATCTTATAATGCTACCATCAATCAAAGCAAGATAAGATGCATAAAAGATAAACATCACATACAATCAATATAAGTGATATGATATGGCCATTATCATCTTGTGCTTGTGATCTCCATCTCCGAAGCACCGTCATGATCACCATCGTCACCGGCGCGACACCTTGATCTCCATCGTAGCATCGTTGTCGTCTCGCCAATCTTATGCTTCTACGACTATCGCTACCGCTTAGTGATAAAGTAAAGCATTACAGGGCGATTGCATTGCATACAATAAAGTGACAACCATATGGCTCCTGCCAGTTGCCGATAACTCGGTTACAAAACATGATCATCTCATACAATAAAATTTAGCATCATTCTTTGACCATATCACATCACAACATGCCCTGCAAAAACAAGTTAGACGTCCTCTACTTTGTTGTTGCAAGTTTTACGTGGCTGCTACGGGCTGAGCAAGAACCGTTCTTACCTACGCATCAAAACCACAACGATAGTTTGTCAAGTTGGTGCCGTTTTAACCTTCGCAAGGACCGGGCGTAGCCACACTCGGTTCAACTAAAGTTGGAGAAACTGACACCCGCCAGCCACCTGTGTGCAAAGCACGTCGGTAGAACCAGTCTCGCGTAAGCGTACGCGTAATGTTGGTCCGGGCCGCTTCATCCAACAATACCGCCGAACCAAAGTATGACATGCTGGTAAGCATTATGACTTATATCGCCCACAACTCACTTGTGTTCTACTCGTGCATATGACATCTACGCATAAAACCAGGCTCGGATGCCACTGTTGGGGAACATAGTAATTTCAAAAAAAAATCCTATGCACACGCAAGATCATGGTGATGCATAGCAACGAGAGGGGAGAGTGTTGTCTATGTACCCTCGTAGACCATAAGTGAAGCGTTGTATCAACGATGTTGATGTAGTCGTACATCTTCACGATCCGACCGATCCACGTACCGAAAGCACGGAACCTCCGAGTTCTGCACACGTTCGGCTCGGTGACATCCTCGCCTTCTCGATCCAGCAAGAGGGGCAAAGTAGTAGATGAGTTCCAGCAGCACGACGGCGTGGTGACGGTGTTGGTGAAGAACAATCTTCGCAGGGCTTCGCCTAAGCACTACGAAAACAATGACGGAGGGTAAACTAGAGGAGACGGGGTTGTCGGCACATGGCTTGGTGTTTCTTGATGTCTTGGGTGCTAGCCCTACCCCTCTATTTATATGTTGAGCCTTGGGGTCGAAACTTGGAGTAAAATCCTCCACAAAGTCGGTTTCACCCGAAAGGCAAGAGTCCTTCTCGGACTCCAGGGCCAGACGCCAGGGTTCCGGCGTCTGGACCCGACGCCGAGGACCTGGCGTCGCCCTCCCAGACTCGCAAAACTTCCTTTAAGCGCTTCGAAAAACTCGTGGGCTTTCCCCTTTGGCCCAGATAAAGTGTTCTCGTGCCCAAACATTTCGGGAAACATCCAGAACCCCTTCCAATGGATTCCGGAACCTTTCCGGAGATCAAACACTACTATCCACATATCTATCTTTACTTCCGGACCATTTTGGAGTTCCTCGTCATATCCGTGATCTCATCCAAAACTCCGAACAACATTCGGTCACCAACATACATAACTCATAGTACTATATGTCAACGAACGTTAAGCGTGCGGACCCTAGGGTTCGAGAACTATGTAGACATGACCGAGACACCTCTCTTGTCAATAACCAATAGCAGGACCTGGATGCCCATATTGGCTCCTACATATTCTACGAAGATCTCTATCAGTCAGACAAAGCATAACAATATACGTTGTTCCCTTTGTCATCGATATGTTACTTGCCCGAGATTCGATCGTCGGTATCTCAATACCTACTTCAATCTCGTTACCGGCAAGTCTCTTTACTCGTTTCGTAATACATCATCCCGCAACTAACTCATTAATTGCAATGCTTGCAAGGCTTATAGTGATGTGCATTACCGAGTGGGCCCAGAGATACCTCTCCGACAATCGGAGTGACAAATCCTAATCTCGAAATACGCCAACCCAACAAGTACCTTTGGAGACACATGTAGAGCACCTTTATAATCACCCAGTTACGTTGTGACGTTTGGTAGCACACAAAGTGTTCCTCCGGTAAATGGGAGTTGCATAATCTCATAGTCATAGGAACATGTATAGGTCATGAAGAAAGCAATAGCAGAATACTAAACGATCGACTGCTAAGCTAACGGAATGGGTCAAGTCAATCACATCATTCTCCTAATGATGTGATCCCGTTAATCAAATGACAACTCATGTCAATGGCTTGGAAACATAACCATCTTTGATCAACGAGCTAGTCAAGTAGAGGCATACTAGTGACAGTCTGTTTGTCTATGTATTCACACAAGTATTATGTTTCCGGTTAATATAATTCTAGCATGAATAATAAACATTTATCATGATATAAGGAAATAAATAATAACTTTATTATTGCCTCTAGGGCGTATTTCCTTCAACGATGTCCATTCAACAGTCGTAGTGCTTCTTCAACCTCTGGTCTTCTTGCTCCAGCCGCCCAAACCAGCGTTGGTCGTGTCGCGTGCTCCTGCCTCCCGTGGCCGGCTGTGATGCCGCGGAGGCCTCACCGCCCCCTACTACTCCCACTGCTGGCCAGGCCATCCCTCTACTCACTCACACCCGCTGTTATTCTGCGGCGACGGCAGCCTCACACCGCAGCCGAACCAGTGAACCCTCATACTCCTCTCTGCGTGGGCATCCACTACCGCGTCCACCACCCTGGTTCTCTCGGCGCGGCGTAGTCAACATGGTCAAGGAACGACTTCCATCGGAAGAGTATTGTACGTGGAGAGGCTGACAGCTGGGTCCACGGCCGCAGCAAGGAAGTGCCTCCTTATTATGCAAAAAATAATGATTCCTCCACGTGACAGCAGGGACCCACCGGACGGGCCACCGTATTTCGTGAAAAAAATGTTTTCCCCCTGACTGCTGGGACCCACCGTGCTTCTTCAATCTCTGCTCTTCCTGCTCCAGACGCTCAAACAAGCACCGCGCCACCGCTCGCTCCTCCTCCTTCATGCGTCAGGTCAGGCCGCCAAGAGCCTCACCGCCCGCCAGACTCCCATCGCTGGCCTAGCCATCCCTCTACTCACCCACACCTGCTGTTACCGGCGATGACAGATGAACCAGTAAACCCTCCTACTCCCCTCCGCGTGGGAAACAACTGTCGAGTCTTCCCTGGCCCCGTGTCGTTCCCTTCCTAGGCCTCATCGTCGTCCACCGCCCTGGTGCTCTCGGCGTGGCGTGGTCAACGTGCTCAATGAACGACATCCATTGGAAGTGGACTGTACATGGAGAGGTTGACAGCTGGGTCCATGTTCGCATGCAAGGAAATGCCTCCTTGTTACGCGCAAAATAATTTATACATGGGAAGTGATTTTGAGGGTACCGAAAAAGTTTGGGGTTATGCCGGTAGTGTGCCGGAGGCACCGAAGGGTTCTGTGGGGTCCACCTACCCCGGGACCTACATGGGCTGTAGTGGGCACCCTGTCCTACATGGTCTAGGTGCACCAGCCCCCCCCCCGAGGCCCATGCGACTGGGGTTGGTGAAACCCTAGGGGAGGGGGCGCCTCCACCTGTCTTGCAGGGCACTCCTCCCCATGTTCGCCCTTGGAAGAGGGGCTAGGGCTTGCCAGCCCCCTCCCTCACCTCTATAAATAGAGGGGAGGCACATGGGGAGGGACACCCTTCCCTGGCCGCCGCCCCTCCCTGTCTCTCCCATCTCCTCTCTATGTAGCGCTTAACGAAGCTTTGCCGGAATTTCGCTGTCACCACCACCACGTCGTCGTGCAGGTTCAGATCTCATCTACCTCTTCTCCCTCGCTTACTGGATCAACATGAAGGAGACGTCACTAAGCCGTACGTGTGCACATCTCGAAGGTGCCGCTCGTGCGGTGCTTGGATCGGATTGGATCGCGACGCGAGTACGACTATGCCAAACATGATCTCTCGATCGTTAAAGCTTTCGATCTACAAGGGTATGTAGACACACTCCCCTCTCGTTGCTAGCATCTCCATAGATTAGATCTTGTGTGTTTTATAGGAAATTCTTTGTTTTCCATGCAACGTTCCCGATCAGGGCGGCCGGTGAGCTTGCTGTTGGACATGGGGGAGATATGTCGTAGGTAACGGGGCGACCGACGATCATTCATACTAGGTTAGAATAGCCTAGTCTGCTATAGTTTAGTAGATATATGTCGAAAATGTGAGAGCACGCCCCTTTGACAATGTACCATACAACTTACCATTATTGGGAATGTCATGCACTATTTATTTCATAATGGTGGTAATTAAGGTGATTTGATTTATTCCTAATGGGATGGGATGTGCTGCTTGTTTCCTAATAATGGTAGTTCAGGTTATTTGATTTATTCCTGGCCGTAAAAGAATACTTTTGATGTGACACATCATCTGGTGGATCCTAGTGTTTTGATGTTTATGTTTGGATGGATAGGATTGATTGGATCCAAACTCTTTTTTATAAGTAGAGATTCCTAACCGCAAAATAAGAGTTTTGATGTGATACATCATCCGGAGGATCTGGTATGTTGGTGTTTATGTTTGGATGGATAGGATTGATTGGATTCACTAAACTCGCTCTTTTATAAGTAGAGAAGTAGAGATATCGCAGGTGATGTTGTGCTCTATATACATAGTCGTGCCCAACTGCCATTGACATGAGAGCTCCTATATGACGCATTTTGTGTTATAGAGCAGAGTGACATACATCGGGGCTGCCAACTAGGCTGACCCAACAACGAGAGTGCATAGTCCTCAACAAGTGCAAAATTCCAAAATTAATGGGCTTGCTTGGGATCAAATGTGCGCTTCAGACCAACGGAGCACACGGGCATTGCTGAATAATAGGAAGCACGATGCCCTACGAACTATCACGACATTAGATTCAGAACATTTTTTGAAATTTCAAAAGCTATTGTTTTTAGAAAAAAGAGAATCATTTTTAAAAGTTGAATATTTTTCAAATTCGATAACAATATTAACAAACACAAACATCTTTAATTTTCAGACAATGCTTGGAAAATGGGAACATTTGTTTTCAAATTCTGAAAACATGACAGTTCCTGAAAATAAAAAATGTGAACATTTTTGAATCCAAGTACAAAATTATGAAAATTAATAAAATAACGCATAATTTTCGAATTTGTAAACAAGAATTGAAAACAGGAACATTTTTGGAACTTCTGAACTATTTTTGAAAAAGCGCAAATATTTTTAAATTCCCGAACATTTTTCAAAAAACGAACTTTTTATTTTAAAAACAAATTTGAAAACATAAGATTTTTAAGTATAGAACAATTTATGAAAATAAAATTATTTTTGAAATTCACAAACATTATTCGAAACCATGAGCATTTTTCAAAAAATAAAGAAATAAATTAAGAAAAATAAAACGAAAATGGAAAGAAAAAGAAAAAATGAGAGAAAACGAAAAAATAAACAGGAAAAAATATATAGATGGAAAATGAAAAATAAATAGGAAAAATTAGATCAAAAACCTCCTAGAAGGTTCTCAAAACCGAAAAGAACGGCCAGCAAGGCTCCAGAACCGGGATCGCTGAAACGCCCTAATGGGCCAGCCCAGATCATCATTCGCTCGTCAAGTTTGTGCGAGTGCTCGACAACTAAACGCAACTTGTGTCATACAGGATTCCCTTTTTTTTTTGCAAGAATACAGGATTCCCCATTGACACTAAATGAAAGTTTTTTTTTTTTGCGGGGACACTAAACGGCAGCTATATGTCGCTTATACCAAGATGTATGATCTTTTTTTTGAGACAAACCAAGATGTATGATCCTATCGCCTGAAGTTTTCCCTGTGAGCTACAGTACTGTACTGGCCCACTTTCTATCGTTCTTTGCTAATTCGTGTACGCTGGCTTCGTTAGTCTATTTGTTATTTCCAGTTTTTTTGTTTTAATTATTTATTTCTCGGGTCTCCTCAGGTTTCTTTGATTTTCTTTGTTTCTTAATTTTTTTATTTATTTCTTTATTGATTTTCACTGGGTTGTTTCTTTCTTCATTTTTCTTTGTTTTATGATTTTCATTCACTGTTATTTTTTTCTCTTATTTTCTTCATTTTTTTTCTTCTTCGGGTTCTTTGCTTATTTCTTGGGTTGCATCTGTTTTCTTCGCCATTCCTCACTTTTTATTGTACACATTCTACATTTTACGCATACATCTGAAACATTTTTTTGTACTCTTCTAACGCTTTACAAATATATTTTTAACATTTCCCAAAATATATATATTGATGTCAGATTTAAGGCTACAGATACTACATTTTTTGTATACATTAGGAACATTTTGATATACATGTTTACCATTTTTTCAAATACATGATTAACACATTTTTAAAAATTATATTAATTTGATTTCTATATTTTATGATACTAATTATATTTTTATACATCATGAAAATTATATATAGATATACAACATTCTGGAACATGTTTAATATATTTTTAAATATATTTTTTAGTCTGCTTTTTCCATAAACATTTTTTATGTCCACGTTTATCATTTTTTGAATGCATGACTAACATTTAAATTTTTTATGTAAATTATTTTTATTATATATATTAGGAATGTGAAAGCAAAAAAAAGGCAAACGCAAAAATAGAAAATGTGGAAAAAAAAGTGAACCAAATGATCGGTTTCGAGGCCTGTGCCTTCAAGCGAGCCAGCCATATGTCTCGCTAGGAGTTCCTGTTCGGCACCTTAAGTGGCCGAACAGGTTGCTGGCGCCCGCTACAGCACCTTGTTGGGCCGGCTGATGAAGGCAAAGCGCAGCTAATAAACAATGCCGGAAAAACGCAAAAAAAAGAAGAAGAAGAAGAATCGTCCAGGATTCATACTTGCATCACCACGTCTTTGTTCAAGCTTAGCTAACGATTACGGCCATGAGAGACTTGTGACTAACAATATCGCCAATAATATAATAAAAAGTGTGCTTGTCCAATTTATTTATCACTTAGATTTTCTATATTTTTTTAATCAATCATGAATCTTAAAAGGTCATAGATATTGAGAGAAAATTTCATGATTTTTGAAGAAAAGTTCAAAACTTTAAAAAAAGTTCATCATTTTTTAAGAAAAGTTCATGAAATTTAAAAAGTTCATCGATTCTAAGAAAAGTTTATGAAAAATAAAAAATAGTTTGCTAATAAATGTTCATCGATTTTGAAAAAAAATCATCAACATTAAAAATCCAAGACAAAATAAAAATTACTTTCCTTTTGAAAAAGAGTTCATCAATTTTGAAAAAAGTTCATGACAAAATGAAAAAAGTTCATCACTTTTGAGAAAAAGATTATCGATTTTGAAAATATTTCATAAATTTTGACAAAAGTTCATCGATTTAAAAAAACGTCGATTTTGAAAAAAGTTTACAATTTGAAAAAAGGATCATCAATATCTAAGAAAAGTTCATCAAATTTGACAAAAAATCATCAATCTTGAAAAAAAGTTCACAAAAACTTGGAAGAATTTCTTCGATTTTAAAAACAAAATTCACATATTTGAGAAGAGTTCACCTATTTTTAAAAAAGTTCATCAAATTTAAAAAAGTTCATGGATTTTAAAAAGTGCATAAATTCGGGAAAAGTTCATCGAATTGATGAAAATGTCCACTTAGTTGGAAACAATTCATTGAACCAGGAACAAGAAAATTTAGAAGAAAACATAGAAAAAAGAAAAACAAAAGGAAAAAGGGAAAAGTGAAACGGGAAAAGGAAAAAAAAGGTAAAAGGAGAAAGAAGGAATAAAAGAACGAAAAACTTGATGTTTACTAGATCCCGCTGTGTATGTGGTGGTTACAGCTGGTGTTTTTGCGAATTAACGCTGAAAAATAAACACCATATGGGCTAGCCCAGCGCCCCCGCGCTGTGTGGGCGCCCGTTTGAATAAATAGTAAGAACGGGCGCCTACAGCGCAAAATAGGATATGCTCTCGCTATAAGCAGGACTGGCAATCCTTATTTATCGACCACGCGTTTTCAGACGGTTTTTGCATTTTTTTTGGGTACTTTTCTGTTTTTCCTGATTTTTATTTTTTGTTATTATTTTCATTTTCCTTTTTACTTTAATTTTCTTCAATTTTTATTTTGTATTTTTTTGTTTTGCGAACAGCTTTCATATTTTTTTGAACATTTTTTATATCATAAAAATGTACTAAAATCGTGAACATTTCAAATTTCTGAACAAATTTATGTCATCATTAAAAAATTTAACAGCACGAAACTTTTGATCAGATTAGTTATTTTTTCAATTTTCTAAAAATATTCAAGACAGGAACATTGTTTATGAAATTATTAGTTTTTTCAATAAAATTTTGAACATTCTTAAGAAACTCATGAAAATTTGTTTTGAATCAGCGACATATTTCAAATTGACAAACAATGTTGGGAACAATTTTAAAATTCATGACCAGTTTTTATTTGCCGAACATACTATTTTGATGCTTGAAATTTTTTTTTGAAATCATGAACACTTTTTAAGTCCGAATTTTTGAATCAATGTTTGTTTAAGTCGTGTATATTTCTTGATTTTTTTGAATATTATTTTTTAAAAATTTGAAAATAATAATCCGCGATCAGGTCTTGAATTCGAGAATATATTTTAATTTCTATTTTTTTATTCGAGAATATTTTTTGAACTCGTGAGTATTTTAAAATTCAAGGACAATTTTTCAAAGATGGAATAATTATTTTTAAATTCAATTTTAATAAAAATATCCCAGTCATTATTTGAAATCCCGACCAAAGTGTCTGGAAGATAGTAAAACAAAAATGACGAAAGGGAAAACATGGGTGTCCCGCCCCCGTATGGCCCGGTCCAAATGCACGCCCTTGGGGAGCGGGGCTGCTTGCTAGGTGGCTAACCAGGCGACCCGAGCGCAAAATAAGAGGTCTCAAGCGAGATATGGGCAGACATTTTATTTTAAATAAAGACACCAAGAGTGCATTTTAGATCTAATTAATATTGAAAAAAAAAACAAATGTCAGTATAATGGATAGACAAGGACATAGCACGGCGAACAAACAGTAAAATTACATTAAAAAACATGGCACGCCCTTGACACTGCAATTAGCACAACACGTCGCTAGGGGGAGCAACCAAAATATGCTCCAAGCAAATGTATCGTGGATCTCTCACGCGCCTTCGGGCGAGTAAGGGCATGTCTAACGCCAACCCTCAAACCACCCGTATCCGTCCAAACGCAGCTGTCCAAACTACACAAGCCATCTAACGCCGATCCTCATCGGTTCGCATCGTAGTTCGAACCAGAATTTCCTGTAAACCGGAACCAAATCTGGGGGGCTTTGCGGGAGTCCGATATGAGCCACGTAGTATGCCGACACCCCAAGCCCACCGAATACTAAGGCGGAGCCCGCCTTTTTGTAGCTAGTCGCACTGTTTCCGCGGCGAAATCCTCCACTATCTTCTTCCATCTCGCCGCTCTCCACCCAATGCCTGCCCTTTTTCGCCCGCTCTCTTCTTCCCTCCCGCCGCCGGCACATGGACCCAGAGGAGAACCTGCCGGAGACAGCGGTGGTGGAGGATCCAAGCATCACGGTCGCTCAAAAAGGTCAACTTGGCGACACAGTAAAATCGTCGCGTCAAAGCGAAGGTCGCAAAGGCGGAAACGCTCAAGAAGCAGAAGGCCGGTGGAGGGCGTGCTGGTGGCGGACGTGGCGGTGGGCCTGCTGGTCGCAAATGTGGTGGAGGTCGAGGCTTGGGCTCCGGGCCTCGCTGCCCTCTCCGACCATGCAGACGCCGCCATGACCGAACCATTACAAAGCTTCGTACTACTACACTGCCAATCAGTTGGGTTGGCAGTCCCCGACCTCCGCTGTCGGGCAAGTGCCCTTCATCGTCGACATCAACGCGACGCCCCTGCTTTTCTCGGCGTGATCGCCGGGTGGGGAGCATCTGGGTGCCCGCATGATATTCGCTGGTATGCCTAAAGCGGGCGAGCCAGCGTACACGGAGGAGGAGGTTGCTATGAGGACGGTCAGGTGGATGACTGGGAGCCCACCCATGCAGACTCGTACTCCTAGCCGAGATTGGAGTACACCAAGTCTCACACATTTTCCCAGCCGGGCTACACCCAGTCTAGCACGTTCACCCAGCCAGGCACGCAACATGATTCGACCGCCGGACAGCAGGAGGATGAGGACGACGGCGAGTACGTTGATTATGATGATTATGATGAATATGTTGTCGATCCAAAGAAGAGTGGTAGAGGAGAAAGCTTCAACATGCAAGAGGAGTGCTATTTTTTATGCATATTTGGCCACTAGTCTCGATTCGATCCATGGCACGGAGAAAAAGGGCACAACTTTTTGGGCCAATATTCACACGGTTCCATGAACACAAGCATTTCGAGCCCTACACTGACGCGGTCATCTGGAACCGTGAACTAAAGTCTCTCAACCATCGATGGTACAACATCCAAGAGGCCGTGTCGAAGACTCGAAGTATGCGGCCACTTGAGGCAACTCATCGCACGATGACCAGGTGGTACGCAAATCACCGAGCAAGTAAGTTGTTAGGATGTGTACATCATTTGGCCGGATATGCATAGTTTTGTAGATTATTTATAGCCGAATATGCATAGTTGTGTAGATCATTTTGGGGGATATGCATAGTTTGTAGTTGGATATGCATTGTCGTGTAGATCACTTGCCGGATATGCATTGTGTCGGGGGTTGGGTGCGACATATGCCAAAGGATGGCTTATCATGGAGGGGGCGAGTAGAACGTCGCCGGTGCCTGGAAACGGGATGAGGCGAAGACATGCACGCCGGCGAATCTTACCCAGCTTCGGGCTCTCCGAGGAGATAACACCCCTATCGCTGCTATGCGGGTCTCCGCATGATCACTATGGCAAGGTGAGTACAAGATTGCTCCTTGAGTTGTTCGGGTGAGGAAGGAGAAGGGCACGGCTAGCTCTTCTCTTCCTCTATGTGTGTGTGTCAAACTACTAGGTTCCAACCCTTTGCATGGGTGCCCTGGGTTTATATAGGCCTACCCGGGGGTACAATGGTAATCCGGCTGGGCGCTGGTCCCACCGTCCGGCCTCTTGTTGCCGCCTTCTCCGCCGACTTCGGGGCCCGCCGACTAGTGGGCCCCACCGACGGTCCAAAGATGGGGCCGACAGCCCATGTCCACTGCGGCGGTCTTGCCGGCTGCGGGTTATCAGAGTCAGCTTTATAATGACGCGAAGCTTGGTCGCGGGTCATGGCAACAGAGCCGCCGCTTTGCGGGCGATCACCGCTGCCATTCCCTCGCCTTGTCTCGGTTAATGGCGCATGGAGCCCGTGGGAGGGCGGCCGACTCTGGAGACCGACTCCAACGGGTCCGCTTTTGGGGCGCTCTCGCCTTCTTACGCACTCGCAGACAAAGGGTCCCACCGCCTTTGGGTCGTCTGATGTGCCATCATGGGTACAGGAATCGCCCACGGGCCGACGCTGGCGTCAGGCGTGGTAACAAGGTTGCCACGGACGGAGATCTCCGCTCGACGGCGCTCAGGGCTATGCTCGCTTTTATGAGCGGGCAGGGACGGGTCGCGAGGCGGCTTTATCCCATCCCGCCAGAGTCGCCAGCAGAGGTGGTTGAGTCGCCGGCGACTCCCGTGAGCCGGCTTCATGGGAAGTCGCGGCTTGGAGTCGGCTTGTCTTGAGGCCGTCTCGACTCACCGGGGGGCGGTCGGCGACTCTTGCCGCCGACTCTCGGAGGCGGCTCTTCGCCTTGGGGTCTTGAGGGGCGCATCGCCTGATGTTTTGAAAGGTCCAGGACTCGTGTTTGCCTACCCGTGGCCCATTACTCCGGCAGAGTCCCCGGCCGGTGAGGCGCCGAGGGCAACATGTCGAGGAGCCTCAACAGTTTCATCCCTTTAGTGGAAGAATCTGGCTCGGCTCGCCGCCTCTATCTTGAGCCGATTAGTCGAGTCGGCCTTGCAGAGGCCTTCTTGCTCCTCAAAGGTTTCAAGGTCGTGGCGGGATCCGCAGCGGCGTCGATAAGCTTCCAGCAGCTGCCCGCCACGGGCCCGCCACGTGACGCCACACGGCAGGCTACCGCCACCCCACACGCTGCGACTAGACAGCCCGTCAGCGGGCTCGCCACTACCGCGCCCGGCGACGAGTGGATCCGCTGCGCCGGGCGGCGGTTAGCTCCCACGCCATTATCGCGCGTAGTAACGCCGTGGGTTAAATCGTGGGGGGGACGGGCGCAGCTTAATCCCACGCCCCCCTCGGCTTCTCAGCCTAGGCACCTATAAGTAGGCGGGAGGGGGGGGGCGACGCACGCGCACCCACTCTTCCCCGCTTCCTCTTGCTTCTTGCCTCTCCTCGCCCGCCGCGCCAACTCGCCAAGGCCATGAGATGAGCTCCTCCTCCGCTGCCGCCCCCCACCGCCGCCTCCTGCGTGTGGGATGGCTCCATCGTCGACGACGACATCATCGAAGCTCCGCCAAACGCGCCGCATCCCCGCAGCCACCTAGTGCGGACTCGCGCAACCGGGCGGGCAAAATAACGCCGCGCCGAGGAGGGCGAAGCGGTCATATTCCGCCGCACCTCATGCGCTGGCTAGGGCTGCCGGCGAGCGGCTTCTTCCGCGCGTTCCTGGAGTTCTACGGGCTCCAGCCGCACCACCTCACTCCAAACACGGTGGTGCTGCTGGCTGCTTCCGCATCCTTATGCGAGGGCTTTCTTGGCGTTCTCCCCACCATCGAGCTGTGGGGGGAATTCTTCCAAGCCAAGCTCGGAACCCACGTCGCTCGCGTGCCGGCTCTGTGCGGCACGTTCATCGCCATGAGGAGGCCGGTGCCCGAGAACCCCTTCCCTGCCATCCCCCTCATCAAGTCGGTGAAGATGTGGCAGCGCACGTACTTCTACGTCAAGAACGTCGCCCGAGGGCGCGGCGGGTCAACTTGCCGCCTTACGTGGCCGGCGAGTTGGCGGGGCGACTCCCCAGCTGGTCCCATCGGGCCCGGACGCTGACTCCCGCAGGCAACGCCGCCGTCGCGCGGCTCCGCGTGATGACGCAGTCGGAGGGCCTGACTGGGGCGGACTTGCTGGCCGCCTTCGTGGCGCGCCGAGTCCTTCCTCTTCAAGGCCGACCTCATCTGATCTGTCAGATGAGCGGCCGCCGAGACCCCAGCCGGCTGTGCTCCAAAGACATGCCCCACACGGAGGTGGTGGACACGGTGAACTTCCTGGCGAACTGCGGCCTCACGGAGGAATGGCAGTTCGGCAAGGAGCCATACTCGCGCGCCAACCCCCCGCCTGTGGTAAGTCATCTCTTGCTTCTCTATTTCCTTCTTCAAAAATCCGCTCTAATTTTCCTTGGTCTTTTCCGATTCGTAATCACCTCATGCAGCCTCGCCAAGACTGTGGGGCCGGCTCGTGAATTGTCCCCGACTGGCGGAGAGCGACGCCGACGACCCCGACTTGGGGGTGGTGGCGATGGAGACCGATGCCGAGGGAGGAGGAGGGGCCGACGACTTCAGGCCTTCGGCAACCTTCGCCGACTGGCCTGATGACGACGGGGAGAAGGAAGTCGTCCCCCGCCGCCAGCAGAAAGCCGGCCATCCAGGAGCGAGTTCCTCCGCCGCCTTGGGTGGTCGAGGCGGCGTGAAGAAGCGCCGGGTCGGGCCGAGTCTGCTAGGCGGCTGGGCGAAGAAATTCAGGGGGACGGCCGCCGCGACCCAGCGCGAAGAGGCGGTCGCGAAGGCTAACCGCTTCCGCAAGGAAGTGAAGAAGCCGCTGCTCGTCTCCGCGTAAGTACTTTTTATTTTGTCTTGTTTTCTTCTGGTCCGTCTTGTCCAAGTCTTTACATGTCTTTTTTTCATCAGGGCTCCCCTCACCTTGGAGAGGGTCGCCGCCTCCATCATGGGGTCGGCGGAGACGTCCGCCAATACTCGGCGGGTTGATCCTGTGGCCGCCCTCCGGGAGGCGACGGAGCGGAATGCGCAGGAAAAGCGCGACGAGGAGGAGGCCGCCCGTCTGGAGAAGGCGGAGGCTGAGAAGGCGGCGGCTTCCGCCTGAAAGAAGCCGGAGGAGGTCGGCCGCCGCTGCAGCCAAGAGGCGAGCCGAGGAGGCCGCGCGCCTCCGGCCGGCGCTGCTCGTCACCCGCTGAGCTCAGGCCACCGCCGCCGGAGTTCACGGGGCAGTCGGAGGGAGTCGGCGGTGAGGTCCCCGTCGCAGAGAAGGAAGACGGCGAGGCCTCCCTATCGGGCACGGCCGCGCCACCCCCGCCGCCTCCACCGCAGTCCGAGAGCGCGCGAGGCAAACAGCCGGCGGACCCGCCTGTGCCGCCGACCGACGACGAGGCCGTGGCGCAGCTGCTTCTTCAAGTCACCTCGCCAGCGCGACGCCGTCTTGAGAAGGTGACTTCAGCGCCGCGCCCCTTGGAGACCGGCGCCGCCCGCTCGGCCATTCCTGACGCCGAGGCGACAAGCGCCACGCCCATTGGGTGGGTGCGAGGAGGCGACACAGGCCCACTGAATACGACGCTTCTGGACGTCCAGGCGAAGCTGCGAACTGAGGGCGACGCCATCCAGAACCTCTCCAAGGCGCACCTGGCATCGCGATCCGCCGTGCGGGTATGTTTCTTCTTTGAACTTTTTCTTGCTCTTCTCTGTGGAGGCGCGCCAGCGCACCCACTAGGTGTAGTCCCCGAGTTTCGGGCCGGCTGTTGAGCAGGCGACTCGGAACTCTATTTGCGTACCTCCAAGTTTTTACCTTTGTCTGAAACTCTTGTTGCAGGAGTATCACAACCTCCGCGCCACTGCCTTCAACCGCAACGTTGAGGAGCTGAGCAAGCGGACTGCCGACATGGCAAGGAGCCGAGGTGAGTTTTCTTCTTCTTGGGCGCACTGGCGCACTGCTGGCTGTATTCCTCGAGATTCGGACCGATCTTCTTGCATCGGGCCGGATCTTCCCGGCGACCTTCTTAGCCGATTTACTTCGCGTCCTTCTTCTTTTTATTTTTCAGAGGCCAGCGCCACTCTTCGGCGGCAGCTGGTACGGCCAACACCGCTTATGGCGCCAAAGAGGAGGAGGCGGCAAGCTCGCCCTTGAGCGACGACCTGGGTTACGCAGCCGGGCGGAGCAGAGGAGCTGCTCAAGGCGGCGCGGACGAGACGGAGAAGAAAGAGGCCGCTCTCCTAGCCGAATTTGAGAGCGAACGCTCCTCCTGGGCCGACAGGGAAGCGCTGCTGACCTCCGGCTTCCACGAAATCGAGGATATCGTCGATGGTGAGTTTGCTTTTACTTCTTCTTTTGGGTCGCCGACTATGGGTCAGCCGACTCGCTGTTTTCTGACTTGCTTCTTCTTCTTCTTGGCAGACTTCTTCCCGGTCACACGCAGCGCCAATCGCCATCGAGGCTGATCGCGAGGCGCTGAAGGGCGGTGGTGCTTGATCGCAGCCAACGCCCCCCGGACCCTTGACGAGCAGCTCCCGAGCATTGAGGCTCGTCTGCAGCCGGCCCATCGGATGCTGCGCCAGCTTCAGCGTGTTGGCGCCAGCGATCATCGCTGCGGGCGGACATGCCGGTTTCGACCTCACCGGACCGCCGATTGGCTGGAGGTCGCGGCTGGCCGTCTTGAGGCCTGGAAGGGTTCCGCGGCTCGGGCTGGAGCTCGCCGAGCCCTGGAGTTCGTCAAGGCGTGGTATCCAGGGCTGGATCTGGACCGGCTGGCAGCGCTTCGGTCGAGGCCCAGCGGAGCTGTTGGCCGCGGAGGACGCCCTCGTCGAGCGTGCAGCGGCGATTGCCGACTACAGGACACCAGCGTCTTCGTCCCTGAGCGGGCTGAGGACGGTGGGGAGGCACCGCCGGAGTGGTTCGGGATGAACCTGGACTACGACGAGGACTCGGCGGAGGTGATCGACTCCAGCGCCGAGGAGGAAGACGAGGCGGAGGACGGAGACGACATGGAGGCGCCAGAAGATGGAGCGGGCGACCAGCCTCAGCTCGACCGCGCCTCCAGCAACGAGCCGCGCCCATCTCGGTCGGCTGCCGCCGGAGACGATCAAGCCGAGACCGCCCAGCCGGCCGCCCCGGCACCTGACGCCGCCGTCGCCTCCGGCCTTCCGACCCCATCTGCCGCTTCTTAGGCCGCTGCCTCGCCTTTATTTTATCTGTTTTGCTAGTCTTTAAAAGAACTTGTTAATTCGCACAATTCCACCCGCGGGGTGTATTCTGAACCTCTGTCCGAAGATCCGGCCAAGGGCCTAAGCTTGTGTAAATATTATTCTAGTTTTATCCTTCCTTGCTTATTGCTCTTGTGGCTTTTTCCTTTGCCGCCTTCCCTTAGATGCCGCCTTGCCCATCGGGCAACCGCTCTGCGGACTGCCGTCTAGGTCGAGTGCTTGGCTACTTTGAGAAGGCAAGTACTTGGCCATTTTTTAGAGTCGTTAAGCAAGTTGGGTAGAAAGCGGCAAGCCGACTACTTAAGAGTCGGTTTTACAAAACGGGCTGGAAGCCGATTTAAACTATGTTTATGCCTTGGGTCCTTAGCCATTTTTTCGTGTGGGCACCGTTTTTCCTTACTCCTGCCCACTAAATAGTAGCTCTCATGAAATGCGCGACTTCGACAGAGACGGCTTAGGCACCGCAGACGTTACTTGTCCGACCGCAGGAAGCATTTCATAGCTCAAGGCGGCGAGTCCCGGGCCGACTAGTCGAGTCCGGTGCCAAATAGCATAACAAAGAGTAACATACTTGAAGGCATAATTCTTATCATACAGTCAACAAAAGAGGGCAGTCCCCGAGCTCGTCTCGGGGGGCCCAAAGTCTTGGTACTTTAAACAAAAAGGGTAGCGTGGTACATACTGCATCAACTGTAAAATCTTTGAAGGAGATTCGCATTACATGGCCGTTCCGTCTCTTTGCCGGAGTCGTCCCTCTTGCGTGCTCGGGGCTTCGAAAGCCGATCGTAGTAGGAGTCGCTGCCCAAAGACTTTGTCGATGATGAATGGGTTTTCCCAAAGGCGCCGACAGCTTGTGCTGGCCGGTTGTTCGCTGGATCAGCCGGAGCACAAGGTCGCCCTCTAGGAATGATCTTGGCTTGACCTTCTTGTTGTAGTAGCGGCGCAGGCTTCATCGGTAGATGCCGGACCGGCCGAGTGCCAACAATGCCCTCTTCCAGCAGATCGACGCCGTCTTGACGTGCTTCTTCTGCTTCCTCTTCGGTGTACATGGTGACTCGCGGGGAGTCGAACTCTATATCCATTGGGATGACGGCTTCGGCACCGTAGACGAGGAAGAAGGGTGTGAAGCCAGTTGACTTGTTTGGAGTCGTGCGTAGACTCCAGAGGACGGCTGGCAACTCCTCAAGCCAGCAGCCGGCCGAACGCTCCAATGGTTCGACCAGTCGAGGCTTGATGCGAACAGGATGAGGCCGTTCGCTCGCTTCCACCGGACGCTTGATCATGGATGGGCAACGGACGCTAAGTCCAGTCGGATGCCTTGTGTCGCGCAGAAACGGGCCAGGGTGCCTTTGGCAAAATTTGTGCCATTGTTGGTGATGATGATGTGTGGTACGCCGTACCGAGTCGTGATGTCGGCGATGAAAGTTACTGCAATAGGACCATTCAACTTCTTGATGGGTTTTGCTTCTATCCACTTGGTGAACTTGTCCACCGCGACAAGTAAGTGAGTTAGGCCGCCTCGTGCCGTTTTGAATGGTCCCACCATGTCCAGGCCCCAAACAGCAAAGGGCCAGCGATGGGGATAGTCTTGAGTGCAGGTTTACCGAAGCGGCTTGGAGCGGAACACCGGCACCTTGCATTTTTGAACTAATTCCTTGGCCTCTTCTAGGGCAGTCGGCCAGAAGAAACCGTGTCAGAAGGCTTTGGCGACGAGTGCTCTTGAGGCTGCATGATGGCCGCACTCGCCCTGATGGATGTCTTCGAAAATTTCTTGGCCTTGCTCTGACTCGACGCAGCGCTGGTAGACACCTGTGACGCTGCGCCTGACCAACTCTCTATTGACTATAGTGTAGGCTGCTGCTCAGTGTTGCACTTGCCGAGCCAAGGTCTCATCGGTTGGTAGCTCTCCGCTTACTAAGAACTTCAGGATGGGCTGGCCCATGAGGGTGCTGCTATTTCTTCGACTACCAGTACTGCTACTTGGACGAGGGCGGCTGGGCTGGGAGGCGGCGGTTGGAGTCCGCAGCAGCTTGCTGGGTTGAAGAAGTCCCCGGGCCGACTGGCGCAGTCCCCGGGCCGAGTACTGGAGTCTTCGCAATGGTCGCCGCAGTCCCCGGGCCGGGTTCTGAAGTCCCCGGGCCGGCTTCAACTGCCGCGTTCTTGGGGGCGTCTGCAAGGATTCTTGTGCCGTCTGCTGAGGCTTTGGAGTCGGATCCGACTTCTTCAGGGGAGCCGGCACAAAATGGAGTCTCACTGTGACGGCTTGATGATGGCTTGAGGAGGCGCTGAAGGGCGACGCTGGATGGTATTGCTCGCGGGTGGAGCCGATTCTTGCTGTGGTGTCTGCTTGGTCGTTGTCGCTTCTTGCACGTGGAGGAACTCGCAACCTCAAAATATCCACTCAGCTCATCGTATCAGAAACGGTAGCTCGCCATATTTGCATCTTTGGCGTCCCGCCTCCGGATGATTGTTGGACCACCAAGTCGAGAGTCGCCATAACACGATCCGCGAATGCCAAGCTCTTTGGCAAGCCGAGCCCGTGAATGAGCGCCAGATTCGGCGACGTTGTTGGAGGCGGCGAATGGATCTGCAGCTGCATTTGAGCTTGTCGCCTTGGGGGAAGTGAGGACCACGCCGCTCCCAAGCCGGTGCGCATCTTGGAGCCATCGAAATGCATCCGCCAATGGGTGGAGTCGGCCATTGGTGGCGAGTATCGGGTCTCGCCCGATCAACGAGGAAGTCGGCGGTGCTTGTGACTTGATGGCGGTGCGGGCTGTTAATAGATGGTGTAGGGGCCAAGTCTATGGCCCATTTGGCCACTCGCCGAAGCATCTCGGCTTCCGATGATCTCGCTAGTGGGGCCGTGCAAACCACGGTGATTGGATGCTCTTGAAAGTAAGGCTTAACTTCTTGGCGGCAAAGTGCACGCCAGAACACATCTTCCGGTAGTGTGGGTAGTTCGCTTGGAGGTCGACGATTACCTCGCTCGGGTAGTATACTTGGTCTCGGACAGTAGCGCCTTGCCTTCCTCCTTATGCTCAACTACAATGATCAGGTTGACTACCTCCGCTGGTGGCGGCAATATACAGAGCATGGGCTCCTTTGGAGTCGAGCCGCCAAACCTTTGGGGAGTAGTCGGCATTTTCTTCAACTGGAGAAAAGCTTCATCCGCCTTGGAGTTCCATTCGAAGAAGGTGGTCTTCTTGATGAGCTGGTACAGAGGAAGAGCTTTCTCGCCCAGCCGACTGATGAATCGGCTGATAGACGCCAAGCAACCGGTGAACTTTTGCACATCTAGCAGTCGGCGGGGTACTTCCATCCTTTCTATCGCCTTGATCTTCACGGGGTTGCACTCTATGCCGCGTTCAGAGACCAGGAAGCCAAGGAGCTGGCTGGCTGGTACTCCGAAGACACATTTCTCTGGGTTGAGCTTGATCTGGAATCGGCGCAGATTTTCAAAGGTCTCCTTGAGGTCTTCCAACAACGTTCCTCGCTTCTCCGTCTTCACCACCACGTCGTCCACATAAACGTGGGCGTTTCTGCCAAGCTGCTTGAGGAGGCACTTCTGCATGCAATGCTGAAAGGTGGCGCTGGCATTCCTCGAGCCGAACGTCATGGTCAGGTAGCAGAAGGCTCCAAACGGCGTGATGAAGGCGGTCTTCAATCTGTCGGCCGGGTTCAGCTTGATCTGGTGGTATCCTGAGTATGCATCTAAGAAGCTCAACAACTCGCATCCGCCTGTGGAGTCTATCACCGATCAATTCTCGCAGTTTAACGGGTCCTTGGGGCAGGCTTTGTTGAGGCTTGTGTAGTCAATACACATCCGCCATCGCTTGTTCTTCTTTAGTACCAAGACCGGTTCGCTAACCACTCTGGAAAGAACACTTCCATGATGAAACCGCTGCGAGGAGCCGGGCTATCTCTTCTCCAACAACTCTTCTTTTCTCTTGACAAAGCGCAAAGGCTGCGGACGGGCTTCACATCGATCGGACATGTAACTTGTGCTCGGCGAATTCCGTCCGGTACACCCGGCATGTCTTTGGGGACCATGCGAAATGTCCCAATTTCACGGAGGAAATCGACGAGCTCGCCTTCCTATTTGCTGTCGAGGTTTGCACCCACGACAACAGATTCTCCGGTGCTCCGGGTCCAAGGGTATCTTCTTGGTCTCTTTGGCCGGCTTGAACGAGCCCTCATCTTCTGACTCCTTGGGGTCGGGCGACATCTCTGGCTGCTTGCCGGCCATCGCCACAACCCGATCAAGGAGCCGCTTCTCCGCGATCACCAGGGACTCGGCCAGCCGACTGCTTTCAGCTGCACAGGCAGACGACTTTCTGAGTCGCGGCTATGGTCAAATCCCTTGGTACTCGGCATCTTCATCTTGAGGTAGGCGTGGTGGGGACCGCCATGAACTTGGCGAGCAGGTCGGCCAAGCGAGCATGGTAGGGGCTTTGAGGTCCACCACTTGAACCAGATCGGATCTCGGCGAAGTGATCTTTGTCCCCAAAGAGGACGTCTATCGATCTTGCCGATCGGTGAGCAGGAAAGGCTGTACAATTCCGTGGAACACAGTCCGGTGTCTTTGAAGCTGTCTTTGCTTGATTCCTAACTTCTCCATTGTATCCTTGTACAGGATGTTGATGCTGCTGCCTCCGTCTATCAGCACTCGCGAGAAGCGAGCGCCCGCCTATCTCATGCGGCAAGGGTGGCTCCTAAGACCGAGGCGTGGGAGCCCAGATTCGCATCACCTCCGGTGATCAACTCGGCCAAACTGATGGGCTTCTCGGACCAAAGCATGAATTCAGAGTATCGATGCTACTGCATTCACTTCTTCTTTGTTGCTACCGCTTCTTCTTGGCGATCGCCGGCCACACCGGTGAACACTACATAGGCACCATGCTCTTACAGGTACTCGTCTTGTATCACGCCGACCGGCTCGACAGCCGGGCTGTCTTTGAAGCGATGGTGGCGGCGGCCCAAAGAAAGCGGAGGAGGGACAAGGCCGTCTCCTTGGCGATCCCGGTGAGCCGATGGCACTTCCGGTGGTGTGATTCGACGGCTTCACGCCGCTATGGAACTTGGTGGTCCATCCAGTGTCTGCTTGTAAGAGAAGGCCGGCAACGGTTGGACTTGCCGCCTTTCGCCGCTTGGCAGAGGCTGCCCTCGGCTGTTGGTCTTGATCGCCGCCACCGCCGGCTGTTGGAAGCCGCTGCGAGCCTTGCGCTTGGATCATTCTGCTCTTTGCCGCCGACCGGTGTCGCCACTGGAGTTCGGGAGCCCGAGGAGCCACCTTGCGGTCAGACGACTTCAATCTCCGACTTCATGGAGGAGTCGGCTGTCATGCTTTGTTCGCTATGATCAGCAGCTCGTCGAGGGTCTCCGGCTCGTCGCAAAGGAGCTTGTGCTTGAGGAGGGTGCCTTCTCTCGCACCCGCGGTGAAGTACTCGATTGCTCGCACTCGTGCACTCCTCGCAAGAGTTCCAGAGCTCGCCCAGTAGCGTGAGGTAGTCGCGAGTAGACTCGTTGGGGCCTTGCACGCAGAAGGAAAGCTGGCGAGGCTTGGGAGGTCGCTTGTATGTGCTCGTGAAGTTGCGGACGAAGGCCTCGGTGAAGTCGACCCAGCTGTTGATGCTGCGGGGCTTCAACCTGTTTAACCATGTCCGGGCCGTGCCCTGGAGCATGAGGGGAACATACTTTACGACAACGCGCTTGTTGCCGTTCGCTATGCTGACGGCCGTGGAGTAGTCCACTAGCCAGTCCTCCGGCTTCACGGAGCCGGTGTATTTGGGTGTATCTCGGGGGAGTGTGAATCCTCTAGGGAAGGGCTCGTCTCGGATGCGAGGTCTGAAATAGGGCGGGCCCAACTCGTCTTCTTCTTCCAGCGCCAGGGATTGGTGGAGTCGCTCGATCCGGTGGCGGGCGTCGTTTTCTCCGACTCCCTCTCAGCGGCCAAGGCGGGCGCCGAGAGTCGGATGCCCGACGGGTGGCGGGGAGACTCACCTTTCTCTGCGGGGAGGAGGGGGCAGATAGTCGTCCCGCCGCTCCACTGCTCTCGGGCGGCCGTCTTCGTCGCGCTCGATGGAGATGTGAGTCCGGCTATGGCTGACAGCCGGATCCTTGTTTTTTCTTCCACGAACGCCGCCAGTCGGCGTCCGAGACGTCGCGCCTTGATCTCGGCGGGGAGGCAAGTCGCCGTGTTGTCGTCGCGGCGCCTCCGTGCGGCAGCCGGCTTCGTCTTGCACAGCAGCCGCATCGAGGAGCTGCTGGACTCGCTCCGTCATCAGGCGGCGCTCCTCGCCCTCGAAGTTATCCAGCTCGTCTGCCGCCGCCTGGGCGGCGCGGATGTTCTCCGCGGGCGTGGCGTACACGGGGCGATTGGCCCCAAACAGATTGGCGATGGCTACGCCGCTGCTGGACCGCGCCTAGGCGGCTAGGCCCGGTCGGGCCGGGCGAAGTCGCCTGGCGCGATCCATCTCGGCTGGTAGGCATCGACAAGCGCCTCATGCTTGCCAGCTTCAGGCGCCCACGAGGAGCTGGAGGCGGCGCGCTTCAGCGCCCCAGCGTCGGCGTCTTCCGGAATGGGGCGGTCGGTCTTGCGTAACAGCGTCGAGAGGGTCACGAGCTCCCTCGCCGGAAGGCTCGCTGTGACCGATGACGAGCACCTCCGTGACAGGTGCTTCCGCCGCTCTCCGCGCGAGGGAGCGGCTCGTCGTAGACTACCACGTTGGTGGGGAACGACTCGAGCGATGCGGTGTCGGAGTCGACCAGCATCGGGTCGGTGGAGCCTACGGACTCCAGGTCGGCGGCAGGCTCGCCAGCGACGTGGAGGTGCTCGAGGAGGCCCGCGAGGAGGTTTCGGGCCATCCGTGCTGCGTCGGATGTAGGCTCGCCGGAGGCGAACCTCTCGACAAGTTCGGCGAGGCAACTTCGCCGTCAGCGACTCAGCGCCATGCAGCAGCGTCGGCGTGACTCCGTCTGGCGTGCCGGGCTGGCTGCGCCGCCGGGGAAGAAGAGGGTTCCCGCCCGCAGCAGGTCTCGGACGACGGTGCACCTAGCCCCATGGCGGGCGCCAAATATCGGGGTTGGGTGCGACATATGCCAAAATATGGCTTATCATGGAGGGGAGTAGAACGTCGCGGTGCTCGAAACGGGATGAGGCGAAGACATGCACGCCGCTAATCTTACCCAGCTTCTGTGGGCTCTTGAGGAGATAACACCCTCATCTGCTCTGCAAGGGCCTCCGCATGATCACTATGGCAAGGTGAGTACAAGATTGCTCCTTGAGCTGTTCGGGGTGAGGAAGGAGAAGGGCACGGCTAGCTCTTCTCTTCCCTCTATGTGTGTGTGTCAAACTACTAGGTTCCAACCCTTTGCATGGGTGCCCCGGGGTTTATAGGCCTACCCCGGGGTACAATGGTAATCCGGCTGGGCGCGGGTCCCAGCCGTCAGTCTCTTAAGTTGCCGTCTTCTCCGCCGACTTCTGGGGCCCGCCGACTAGTGGGCCCCGCCGACGGTCCAGCATGGGGCCGACAGCCCGTGTCCGCCGCGGGCGGGTCTTGCCGGCTGCGGGTTACTGTAGCCGCTCTTCTAATGACGCGAGCTTGGTCGCGGGGTCATGGCAACAGTGCCGCCGCCTGGCGGGCGATCACTGTTGCCATTCCCTGTCTTGTCTGGTTAATGGCGCATGGAGCCCGTGGGAGGGGCCGGCCGACTCTCGGAGGCCGACTCCAACGGGTCCGTCTTTGGGGCGCTCTCGCCGTCTTCTGCACTCCCGCCGACAGGCGGGTCCCGCCGTCTTCGGGTCGTACAGACAGGCCATCGTGGGTACAGGAATCTGCCCACGGGGCTGACGTCAGGGCCGGCGTGGCAACAGTGCCGCGCCGGACGGAGATCTCCGTCGGTACGGCGCTCTGTGGCCATGCCTGCTCTTTATGAGCGGGGCAGGGACGGGCCGCGAGGCGGCTTTATCCCATCCCGCTCGTAGTCGCTCGGGCAAGAGGTGGTTGGAGTCGCCGGCCGACTCCCCGTAGCCGGCTTCATCGAAAGTCGCTGGCTTGGAGTCGGCTTGTCTTGAGGCCGTCTCTGGGACTCGGCCGGGAGGGACAGTCGGCGACTCTTGCCGCCGACTCTCAGAAGACGGCTCTTCGTCTTGGGGTCTTGAGGGGCGCAGTCTGCCCCGATGTTTTGAAAGGTCCAGGGACTCGGGTTTGCCTACCCGTGGCCCATTACTCCGACACATTGTTTTTTTGATAATTTGTAGCCGGATATGCATTGTTTTTTAGTCGGATATGTATTATTTTGTTAATGATTTGTAGCCAGATATCTATGCATTGTTGTGTAGACAATTTCTAGCAGGATATGCATTGTTTTGTTGATGATTTGTAGTCGGATATCTGTGCATTGTTGTGTAGATAATTTGTAGTCAGATATGCATTGTTTTATAGCTGGATATGCATTATTTTGTTGATGATTTGTAGATGGATATGCATGTTTTGTAACCGGAGATGCATTATTTTGTTGATAATTTGTAGCTAGATATGCATTGTTTTCTATCCAGATATGCATTGTTTTGTTGATAATTTGTAGCCGGATATCTATGCATCGTTGTGTAGATCAGTTGTAGCCGGATATGCATTGTTGTGTAGATCACTTGCCTGATATGCATTATTTTTTAGCTGGATATGCATTATTTTGTTGATGATTTGTAGCTAGATATGCACTATTTTGTTGATGATTTGTACTTAGATATGCATTGTTTTGTAGCCAGATATACACTGTTGACAATGTTTTTTTAGTCTTCTCATGCGTGTACTGTGTTCTTGAAATTTGAGAAGAAAAACTTCACGGTCATGCATTGTTGGTTGAAGTTGATGGACAACCCAATTAGAATCTATACATTGCAAGGTCGTCGTGGATGGCACCCGAGTAAGAAACTGGTGAGCCAATCGACTCAACAAAAGACCCGCCCAAGAAGGTTAGAAGAGCGTTTCGGGAAAAGAAGTGAGAGGAGGAGAGCGCGGAGCAAGAAGGTGCGGCGGCCAAGATGACAGAGAGATTCGACGACATCTTGGCGAAGAAGGAGGATGCATGCGTCAAACACTCGGATGCCAAGGAGGCATGCAAGGCCGAGAGGTTTAACATGTTGATGGCGGCGACCGGAAAGAAGTTCAAACTCGAAGTGAAGAAGGCCATGCTCGACGAGAGAAGGCCAATGCTCGAGGAGAAGAAGGTGAAGATCGCAGCCGGTTCGGAGGACGCAAAGATGCTCACCTTGAAGATGAAGGATTTAGATGAGGACGGAAGGACGATTGTGCAAGCTGTCTGTTTTAAGATGTTGCAGCGGCAGAAGAATGAATTGAAAAGGGCAGAAGCAGTGGTGACAGTAGATTGAGATTGGAGGCTCGTATTGCGACATGGCAGAAAATCTAATA
Organism: Aegilops longissima; assembly: GCA_021605205.1. NCBI lineage: Eukaryota > Viridiplantae > Streptophyta > Magnoliopsida > Poales > Poaceae > Aegilops > Aegilops longissima. The sequence continues at coordinate 168,939,253 of CM038681.1, read as the reverse complement.
TTTTGCATAGACTTCTGAACTGATATTCTTTTTTGATTAGACATGTAAAAACTAACTATACTTACCTTTTTTTGTTGTGATCGAGCGATGATGTGCCAGCGTTGTTGTGAGATCCGGCCGATATGTGACTAATTTTACTCATGGACAATATGTGACAAATTTTAGATGGCCGTCTTCCGTGTCCGTGTTTATCGGCTGGTCTCTGGTCTATAGTGCAGGTCCAATTTGCAGGCCAGCATTGAAGATACCTAACACAAACAGAAAGAGGAAGACTCACGACGCGATGCACGGGGAGTGGGTGAGCATGTATGTATGAATCCCGTGTGTGTGTGTCGCGGGGGTGGCCGCATGGGGCGTTCGTGTGACTGATCGTGCTGCCTGATCGGAGGGTGACGGGGGAGGCGCTCGCGCAGCCAAACATCTGGCGGCAAGGAAGCAAAGTCAATGTCCAATCTCCATGTTCAGGCAACGTGAACGCACATGGGCCGCCAGCACTAGTCGCCCGAGATCGTGTCGCAACAACTTCGTCCAAAAGACCGACTCGTACTCAACAAGTTCGAATCAGTGCTTCGATTATCAGCTCAGAAGACGAGAAATAATAATCAGTCCGTAGATACTCTTGGTAGTCTGTCTACATGGCTACCTACGTACTCCATGGCGCTACGCGGGATTTGGCTGTTGACGACTTGAGGTAGGGGAGCAGCAACCGATCCTGCTGTTTGTTTATTTCTCTTCTCTTTCGTCGGTGTTGTTGCTGTTTGGGTTCACTGTACCTACGAATGCGATTGTTTAACACGATTTAACATAGTACTAATGTGTAGTAGTAAGTACAGTACGTATTTTAGTTGCTACGATGTTGACCGACCACACGAAATTAGGTACAACGAGAGATCATCAGAGTGCGTGTACCAAATTTGCGAAATACTCAGTCACATAATATAGGAGCAGAAAACAGGAAACAGAGTTTCTCCATAGAGCTCAAATAAGCTCGGGTGAACAGTAAAATCAAAATAAAATCCAAAAAATTTCAAAAAAATTTGGAAGAAACATTGACAAAAGTTTTAAGTGCCTGCAAAAAAATTGTCATGAAATCACATTCCTATAAGGCATGGTAAAAAAAACAAAAGCAGTACTCTGAAAATGCTACTTTTAAAAGCATTTTGGAACACTGAATTTGTTTTTTTGCCACTCCTTACAGGAATGTGATTTCATGACGATTTTTTGCACGCTCTTAGAACTTTTGTCAATGTTTTTTCCAAAAAAACTTGAAGTTTTTTTATTTTTTTTTTCAATTTTACTGTTCACCGAGCTCATATAAGCTCGGGAGCAGAAAAACACTTCCGTGAAAACGCTCTTATATTATAAGACACAGAGGGAGTAAAATTTACTTTTTTTAAATGATTCACTACGGCCGACTAGCCGAGCCACACGTCGACTGCATGCGTCAGCCTTGGCTCACCTACCGCTGTATTTCTCCCGCATCGCATCCTTAGAGCATCTCCAGCCGTTGGCCCCAGAGGCGCTAAAATCGCCTCGAGCGCACTGTGCAAACCGCGTCTTTGGGCGTGATGGCCTCGATCCGGGCGCCACGATTTTTTTGAAAACTAAAATCCGGCATAAATTAGGCGCAAATTCAACCAAACTTCGGCGAGTTCATACATATTTAAAATATTTTACAAAAAAAACGCTACTAGGCCCGCCGTCGCCCTCGCCGCTCCTCGCCGCTCTTGAAGCTCTACATGTCGAGGAGCCTGTAGAACTGCGTGTAGTCGCCGCCGCCGCCGTCGTCATCGTCGCCTCCTCCGCGGCCGCCGTCCCTGCTACACCCCTCCCCAGGTTGGCGCGGCGGGTTGGACGGTCTAGGGCCGTCCTCGTCCTCGTCGCTGTCGAGAATCACCACGCCGTGCTCGTCCTCGCGCCCACGCTTGCGGGCGGCTATCTCCTCCAGGGCTCGGCGCTGCCGGACCATCTCGTCGCGGAGGTAGTCGTCCCGCGCCCACTTTAGGGCCTCCTCGTCGGAGAAGCCACGCCGGACTATGGCCTCGTACTCCGCGGGGAGGCCAGGCTCCGCCTTAGGCCTGACGAGGACGAGGCGGCCAGAGGTGGGGGAGGAGTCGGCGATGCGGGCGCAGGAGCTGCGGGTGCGGTGGCTGACCGGCGTGTCCTGGGGCTGCGGCTTGACGGGGCGGAGGCAGGGAGAGCCGGACGAGCGGCCGGACGACGAGGAGGACGCCCCCGGGTCCATGCGCCTCAGCGTCCACGAGCTCCCACGCCGGCGGGAGAAGGACGGGGGAGCAGGGTACTCTAGCCTGGGTGTGTTGCCGCCCTCGACGTACTCGAGGACGGCCTCCAGCGTGCGGCCGGGCACGCTCCACCATCGGCGGCGACCTTCAGAGTTGAGTGATACGTTTCCAACGTATCTATAATTTTTGATTGCTCCATGCTATATTATCTACTGTTTTAGGCAATATTGGGCTTTATTTTCCACTTTTATATTACTTTTGGGACTAACCTATTAACCGGAGGCCCAGTCCAGATTTGTTGTTTTATGCCTATTTCAGCGTTTGAGGAAAAGGAATATCGACGGAGTCAAACGAACGAAATCAACTGGAGAAGTTATTTTGGAAGGAAACCCACCGATGGACTTGGACTCCACGTCGGAAGATACGGAGGTGCTCACGAGGGTGGGGCGCGCCCACCCCTGGGCGCGCCCCGCCTCGTGGGGCCCTGTAGCTCCACCGACGCACTCCTTTCACCCATATATACCTCGTGCACTCTAAAACTTCCGAACAGAAGATAGATCGGGAGTTCCGCCGCCGCAAGCCTCTGAGACACCAAAACCTCTCGGGAGCCCGTTCGGCACCTGCGGAGGGGGAACCCATCACCGTGGCCATCTTCATCATCCGGCGCTATCCATGACGAGGAGGGAGTAGTTCACCCTCGGGCTGAGGGTATGTACCAGAGCTACGTGTTTGATCTCTCTCTCTCTCTCTCTCTCTCTCTCTCTCTCTCTCTCTCTCTCTCTCTCTCTCTCTCGTGTTCTCTCTCGTGTTCCCTCTATGGCACGATCTTGATGTATCCCGAGCTTTGCTATTGTAGTTGGATATTATGATGTTTCTCCCCCTCTACTCTCTTGTGATGAATTGAGTTTCCCCTTTGAAGTTATCTTATCGGATTGAGTCTTTTATGAGAACACTTGATGTATGTCTTGCCGTGTTTATCTGTGGTGACAATGGGATATCATGTGCCACTTGATGTATGTTTTGGTGACCAACTTGCGGGTTCCGCCCATGAACCTATGCATAGGGGTTGGCACACGTTCTTGACTCTCCGGTAGAAACTTTGGGGCACTCTTTGAAGTACTTTTATGTTGGTTGGATGAATTTGAGATTGTGTGATGCATATCATATAATCATGCCCACGGATACTTGAGGTGACAATGGAGTATCTAGGTGACATTAGGGTTTTGATTGATTTGTGTCTTAAGGTGTTATTCTAGTACGAACTCTTTTATAGATTGATCCGAAAGAATAGCTTTGAGGTGGTTTCGTACCCTACCATAATCTCTACGTTTGTTCTCCGCTATTAGTGGCTTCGGAGTGACTCTTTGTTGCATGTTGAGGGATTGTTATATGATCTATCTATGTTATTATTGTTGAGAGAACTTACACTAGTGAAAGTATGAACCCTAGGCCTTGTTTCCTATCATTGCAATACCGTTTACGCTCACTTTTATCATTAGTTACCTTACTGTTTTTATATTTTCAGATCACAAATACCTATATCTACCATCCATATTGCACTTGTATCACCATCTCTTCGCTGAACTAGTGCACCTATACAATTTACCATTGTATTGGGTGTGTTGGGGATACAAGAGACTCTTTGTTATTTGGTTGCAGGGTTGTTTGAGAGAGACCATCTTCATCCTACACCTCCCACGGATTGATAAACCTTAGGTCATCCACTTGAGGGAAATTTGCTACTATCCTACAAACCTGTGCACTTGCAGGCCCAACAACGTCTACAAGAAGAAGGTTGTGTAGTAGACATCAAGCTCTTTTCTGGCGCCGTTGCCGGGGAGGCTAGGTAAGTGAAGGTATATCTTTAGATCTTGCAATCAAATCTTTTTGTTTCTTGTTTTAGCACTAGTTAGTTTATAAAAGAAAACTACCAAAAAATGGAATTAAGTTTGTCTCACATGCTTCATCTTTTTAATATCTTTCGTGAGTATGATGGAAAGTAAAATTGTGCTCAAGTACTAGAAGAAGAATTACATAGAAGTCTTGGCATAAAATATGTGAATGATGAGCGTGATTGCAATGTTGTTAGTATGAATTCCTTGAATATCCTTGATTCTAATGATATGCAAAGCCACAAGCTTGGGGGAGCTATGTTTGATGGAGATGATATTTTTTGTTCCCCAAGCTTTGATGAGCAAATTTACTATGATGAAAGCATGCCTCCTATCTATGATGATTATTGTGATGACATGTATGCTTTAAAGAATAATGATAACCATGAAACTTGTCATCTTGATCTTAATTTTCAATCACATGATAGTTATTATGTTGAGTTTGCTCCCACTACTATTGATGAGAATAAATTTGCTTACGTGGAGAGTAGTAAATTTTCTATGCTTGTTGATCATGAAAAGAATGCTTTAGGTGCTGGTTACATTGTTGAATTCATTCATGATGCTACCTAAAATTATTATGAGGGAGGAATATATGCTTGTAGGAATTGCAATAAAGTCAAGTTTCCTCTCTATGTGTTGAAAATCTTGAAGCTATGCTTGTGTTACCTTCCTATGCTAGTTGATTATTGTTCCCATAAGTTGTTTGCTCACAAAATCCCTATGCATAGGAAGTGGGTTAGACTTAAATGTTCTAGTCTCTTCATGATGCTCTCTTTATGTTTCGGTTCCTATCTTTTATGTGAGCATCATTGAAATCATCATGCCTAGCTAGGGGCAACAAACGATAGCGCTTGTTGGGAGGCAACCCAATTTTATTTTAGTTTCTTGCTTTTTGGTTCTGTTTAGTAATAAATAAATCATCTCGCCTCTGTTTAGATGTGGTTTTGTGTTTTAATTAGTGCCTGTGCCAAGTAGAACCTTTGGGAAGACTTGGGTGAAGTCTTTATGATCATGCTGTAAAAAACAGAAACTTTAGCGCTCACGAGATTAGCTTTAACTTTTTACTGGAGAGTGCTATTTTGTTGATTCTTTTTGCAGATGATTACTAGACAAATTCCTCAGGTCCACCAATTTATTTTAGAATTTTTGAAGTTCAGAAGTTTGCGTTAGTTACAGATTACTACAGACTGTTCTGTTTTTGACAGATTCTGTTTTCATTGTGTTGTTTGCTTATTTTGATGAATCTATGGCTAGTAAAATAGTTTATAATCCATATAGAAGTTGGAATACAGTAGGTTTAAAACAAATATAAATAAAGAATAAGTTCATTACAGTACCTTGAAGTGGACTTTTGTTTTCTTTCGCTAACGGAGCTCACGAGTTTTCTGTTAAGTTTTGTGTTGTGAAGTTTTCAAGTTTTGGGTAAAGATTCGATGGACTACGGAATAAGGAGTGGCAAGAGCCTAAGCTTGGGAATGCCCAAGGCACCCCAAGGTAATATTCAAGGACAACCAAGAGCCTAAGCTTGGGGATGCCCCGGAAGGCATCCCCTCTTTCGTCTTCGTTCATCGATAACTTTACTTGGAGCTATATTTTTATTCACCACATGATATGTGTTTTGCTTGGAGCGTCATTTTATCTTGTTAGTATTTGCTTTCTGTTAGTTATAATAATGTTTTGCATCTTTAGTTTCAATAAAAAAGTCAAGGATAGCCTTTGCCATGCTTATTTTGCAAGTATGCATGTTGCTGTTTGAAAACAGAAAGTTTACCGCTGTTGCAAAAATTCCTCAGAAAAGTCAGAGCATGATATAATGTTGAAACTTTTTGCATATAAAGATCTGATAAATTTATTACAGTGGGAATTTTAGTTCATAATTTTTGGAGTCAGGAAAGTATTGATACTCTTGCATTCTTTACAGACTGTACTGTTTTGACAGATTGCTGTTATGTTTGCTTGTTTAATGAATCTATTTAAGGATAGGAGTATTAAATATGCAGACGCATTTAGTATGCAATGTTGAATAATAATGTTAGTGATTTGATATAGTAGAAAATGATAAGGTTTTGCATTAGTTTATACTAACCTATCTCACGAGTTCTTGTTGAGTTTGTTGTGAATGAAGCTTTTGATAAAAAGAGAAACCATGATACGAGAGGAATTAAGGAGACACAAAAGTTCAAGCTTGGGGATGCCCAAGGCACCCCAAGATAATATTTCAAGAAGTCTCAATCATCTAAGCTTGGGGATGCCCCGGTAGGCATCCCACCTTTCTTCTTCAACAACTATCGGTTAGTATCGGTTGAGCCTAAGTTTTTGCTTCTTCACTTGAGTTGTGCTATCCTTGCAATGTAGTTTTATTTAGCTTTGCTTGTTTTTTTAATTAAGTATCAAGATCTGAAATTATTAAATGGGAGAGTCTTCACATAGTTGTATGATTATTCGACTACTCATTGATCTTCACTTATATCTTGTTGGAGTAGTTTGTCGTTTTCTCTAGTGCTTCACTTATATCTTTTAGAGCACAGTGGTGGTTTTATTTTGGAGAAATATATGAACTCTCATGCTTCACTTAGATTATTTTGAGAGTCTTAAATAGCATGGTAATGTGCTTAATAATAATATGCTAAGCATACAAGATATGTGAAACTTTCTTTTTGAGTGAATTAAATACTAAGATAAGTTTGATGCTTGATAATTGTTTTGAGATATGGAGGTAATAATATCAAAGTCGTGCTAGTTGATAATTGTGAATTTGAGAAATACTTGAGTTGAAGTTTGCAAGTCCCGTAGCATGCACATATGGTTAAAGTTGTGTAACAAATTTGAAACATGAAGTTTACCTGGCTTGTGCATCCTTATGAGTGGCGGTCGGGGACGAGCGATGGTCTTTTCCTACCAATCTATCCCCCTAGGAGCATGCGCGTAGTACTTGAATTTTTTGATGGCTTCTAAATTTTTGCAATAAGTATATGAGTTCTTTTGACTAATGTTGAGTCCATGGATTATCGCACTCTCACCTTTCCGCCTTTGCTAGCCTCTTGATGCCGTGCATTGCCCTTTCTCACCTTGAGAGTTGGTGCAAACTTCACGGTGCATCCAAACCCGTGATATGATACGCTCTTTCACACATAAACCTCCTTATATCTTCCTCAAAACAGCCACCATACCTACCTATCATGGCATTTCCATAGCCATTCCGAGATATATTGCCATGCTTCTTCCATCATCATCATTATGACATACATTACTTTTGTTATATTGCCATTGCATGATCATGTAGTTGACATCGTATTTGTGGCAAAGCCACCATGCATTATTTTCCATACATGTCACTCTTGATTCATTGCGCCATCCCGGCACACCGCCGGAGGCATTCATATAGAGTCATATTTTGTTCTAAGTTTCGAGTTGTAACTGTTGAGTTGTAAGAGAAATAAAAGTGTGATGATCATCATTATTAGAGAATTGTCCCAAGTGAGGAAAGGATGATGGAGACTATGATTCCCCCGTAAGTCCGGATGAGACTCCGGACGAAAAAAAAGGAGCAAGGCCAAAAAAAAGAGAAAGGCCCAAAAAAATAATAAAAAAATGAGAGAAAAAGAGAGAAGGGACAATGCTACTATCCTTTTACCACACTTGTGCTTCAAAGTAGCACCTTGTTCTTCATGTAGTGAGTCTCATATATTGTGCTTCAAAGTAGCACTAAGATCTTCATGATAGGGAGTCTCTCATTTTGTCATTTTCATATGCTAGTGGGAATTTTTCATTATAGAACTTGGCTTGTATATTCCAATGATGGGCTTCCTCAAAGTGCCCTAGGTCTTCGTGAGCAAGCAAGTTGGATGCACACCCACTAGTTTTATTTTGTAGAGCTTTCATATACTTATAGCTCTAGTGCATCCGTTGCATGGCAATCCCTACTCCTCATGTTGACATCAATTGATGGGCATCTCCATAGCCCGTTGATTATCCTCGTCAATATGAGACTTTCTTTATTTTTGTCTTCTCCACACAATCCCCATCATCATATTCTATTCCACCCATAGTGCTATATCCATGGCTAGCGCTCATGTATTGCGTGAAGGTTGAAAAAGTTTGAGATTATTTAAGTATGAAACAATTGCTTGGCTTGTCATCAGGGGTATAGAAGTTGGGAACATCTTTGTGTGACGAAAATGAAGCATAGCCTAACTATATGATTTTGTAGGGATGAACTTTCTTTTGCCATATTATTTTGAGAAGACATGATTGCTTTGATTAGTATGCTTGAAGTATTATTATTTTTGTGTCAATATGAACTTTTGTCTTAAATCTTTCGGATCTGAATATTCATATCACAAGTAAGAAGATTTATATTGAAATTATGCCAAAGTATCACTCCGCATCAAAAAATATCTTTTTATCATTTACCTACTCGAGGACGAGCAGGAATTAAGCTTGGGGATGCTTGATACGTCTCCAACGTATCTATAATTTTTGATTGCTCCATGCTATATTATCTACTGTTTTAGGCAATATTGGGCTTTGTTTTCCACTTTTATATTACTTTTGGGACTAACCTATTAACCGGAGGCCCAGCCCAGATTTGCTGTTTTATGCCTATTTCAGTGTTTTAAGGAAAAGGAATATCAGACGGAGTCAAAACGGAACGAAATCAACTGGAGAAGTTATTTTGGAAGGAAACCCACGATGGACTTGGACTCCACGTCGGAAGATACGGAGGTGCTCACGAGGGTGGGGGGCGCGCCCACCCCCCTGGGCGCGCCCCCCTGCCTCGTGGGGCCCCCGTAGCTCCACCGACGTACTCCTTTCACCCATATATACCTCGTGCCCTAAAACTTCCGAACAGAAGATAGATCGAGAGTTCCGCCGCAAGCCTCTGTAGACACCAAAAACCACTCGGGAGCCTGTTCCGGCACCCTGACGGAGGGGGAACCCATCACTGGTGGCCATCTTCATCATCCCGGCGCTATCCATTACGAGGAGGGAGTAGTTCACCCTCGGGGCTGAGGGTATGTACCAGTAGCTATGTGTTTGATCTCTCTCTCTCTCTCTCTCTCTCTCTCTCTCTCTCGTGTTCTCTCTCGTGTTCCCTCTATGGCACGATCTTGATGTATCCCAGCTTTGCTATTGTAGTTGGATCTTGTGATGTTTCTCCCCCTCTACTCTCTTGTGATGAATTGAGTTTCCCCTTTGAAGTTATCTTACCGGATTGAGTCTTTTATGAGAACACTTGATGTATGTCTTGCCGTGTTTATCTGTGGTGACAATGGGATATCATGTGCCACTTGATGTATGTTTTGGTGACCAACTTGCGGTTCCGCCCATTAACCTATGCATAGGGGTTGGCACGTTCTTGACTCTCCGTAGAAACTTTGGGGCACTCTTTGAAGTACTTTTATGTTGGTTGGATGAATTTGAGATTGTGTGATGCATATCGTATAATCATGCCCACGGATACTTGAGGTGACAATGGAGTATCTAGGTGACATTAGGGTTTTGATTGATTTGTGTCTTAAGGTGTTATTCTAGTACGAACTCTTTTATAGATTGATCCGAAAGAATAGCTTTGAGGTGGTTTCGTACCCTACCATAATCTCTAAGTTTGTTCTCCGCTATTAGTGGCTTCGGAGTGACTCTTTGTTGCATGTTGAGGGATTGTTATATGATCTATCTATGTTATTATTGTTGAGAGAACTTACACTAGTGAAAGTATGAACCCTAGGCCTTGTTTCCTATCATTGCAATACCGTTTACGCTCACTTTTATCATTAGTTACCTTGCTGTTTTTATATTTTCATATTACAAATACCTATATCTACCATCCATATTGCACTTGTATCACCATCTCTTCATTAACTAGTGCACCTATACAATTTACCATTGTATTGGGTGTGTTGGGGACACAAGAGACTCTTTGTTATTTGGTTGCAGGGTTGTTTGAGAGAGACCATCTTCATCCCGCCTCCACGGATTGATAAACCTTAGGTCATCCACTTGAGGGAAATTTGCTACTGTCCTACAAACCTGTGCACTTGCAGGCCCAACAACGTCTACAAGAAGAAGGTTGTGTAGTAGACATCATTGAGCCTCCCGGAGGGCACGATGCCGTTGGTGGCCTCGAGCTGCTCGGCGTGGCGGCGAAGGAAGTAGGGCTCCCACAGCGGGCTGTCGGGGATGTACCGTGGACCTTCCCTCGCCGCCTACGGCAGAGAGGCGCGGATATGCGCGATCTCCGCACGCCGCGCCGCCCCGGTGGGCGGTGGTGGCACCGGGACCCCGCCGGCGCTGATCCTCCACGCCCCGGGCACCCGCATGTCCGGCGGGACCGGGTACTCGGCCTCGTAGAGGAGCCGAGCTTCGTCCTCGTGAAGGTGGCGGCAGCCGAAGCCGTTCGCCGCGGCGCCGTCGCCTGGGAAGCGCTCGGCCATGGTTTAACTGGAGACGGCGAGAGGAGAGGGAGGAACGGGGCGTCGGCGGTGGAGAGTCTGTACGTCACCGGCGGGCTGGGGGCGGCTTATATAGGCGGAGGCGCCGTGCGTACTCGTGGCCCTCGTGTGTATGCGTGGCGGGTGAGGGACGCGCGTCGTCCGGCCTTCACTACACCGCCCGTGAGGCATCAATGGAGGAGGCTGACCGGCGCGGCAGAGCACGACAGCTTTGGCATTGATTCGCCGCAGGGAACCGAGGCGATGAGGACGGCAAAGTAGCGAGAAGAGCCGAGTCGCTGCCAAGGAGGGCCCGCCGATTTTCGCCCCAAAAACGATTCGGCCGGCGCCCCCAAGCGCCCCCAGTGCGCCGGGTTCGGTCTGGGTCCGCCAGCGCCAATTTCAGCCCGAGCCGGCGAAAAATGGGCCTTTGGGGGCGACTGGGCTGATTTTTCGGTGCCGGCGTCCGAAAAATCGTCTGGGGGGCCTTGTTGGGGGGCGCCGCTGGAGATGCTCTTATCCCCATCTTTTCCATCTCCCCGAGCACAACCCTCTCCCTTTCTCTCTGTTGAGCGGTTCCCGTCATGGATCTTGTCTCCCTGAGCATGCCCACCCTCCTCCTCTCTCTCTTGCCCCCCCCGGCTCGTGCGCACCGGTGCCACCATGCCGCAGGGGTGCTATGGGGCTGGCCGGCGGGGGGAGGGGAGCTGATTAGAAAGGGATTGCTTATGGCTCTTGCGAGCATCGTGAGTGGGGAGGGTTTCGATGGTGGTCGCCGGACAGTCCTGCACGGGGCATGTCAGTGTTGCAAGTATGGGCAGGGGGCAGCGCGGTGACAACTATAAGTGTGCGGGGGCAGTGTTGTGTTGGCGCCCACAGGTCCTGCAACCGGTAATCGTGCTGGAACCTACGGGCTAAAAAGTTGCAACCAGTAGTCGGGCGTGTTGGAAGCGTCAACTAGCCATGTTGGAACCTTGAGCGGAGAAGCTGCAACCGTTGTTGGTGTATGCTCAAACCGGTGTCCGCCAGCGCGGCAACCAGCGGAGCCAGGTGCTACAAGTGCGACAAGCGAAATGTTTTTTTTGTGACCGACTATGTCGTATGCTAGTACCATGGTGTCAAGGTGTTGGAACCAGTGCGCAGAGACGTTGGAACCGCAATGGGCGAAGCTTCGACGGCATAGTGGAAGCTGCAACCGCTGCCGGAGGTGTTCCAACAAGTGAATCTAATTGTTACGACCCAGGCGACTGTGCCCGTGGGATGCTGCAACGGTGGAGCCAAATGTTGGAACCAACCGCCACAACTATGAGTGTGGTGACGGGTGAGCCGAGATTGCCGGCGATGGAGAGGATGCTGCAACCACGAAGATGATGGTGCTGCAACCGTGGTGACGAGCTGCTTGAAGTGGCAATGGTGCTTTTCTAGGAAATCTGCAGTATTTTAACAGCCCTCCCCGGTGCTTGGAGCCGATGTCGGGGAAGGGGTCGATAAAGGTGGAGAGGCGTGGCGTCGGGGTGCTGGAAGAAGTAGAATGGTAGCAAGTAACCATAGTTATCAATCTAGTAGGAGTCTCCAAAGCTAGCAACATGAGTAGCACATGCGCACAAAACACACACACACACACACACACACACACACACACACACACACACACACACACACTTGTACCCAACAAGTCAAGAGGGTTGTCAATCCCCTTGATTTGCCAATTACAAGATTAAACGTAAGTGATAGAGATGGATAGCAGCAAAGTAGAATGGAAAAAGAGTACCAATTGTGTAGAAGAATCAGGTAATGGAGAATAATAGAACCAGGGGCCATATGTTCACTAGTGGCTCTCTCGAAAACAACAAATGGCATGGTAAATAAACAAATTACAGCTGGGAAATTGATCAGAATGCAATATTTATGACTATGATCATTCATGGTATAATCTCATATAGACATTAAGTCTGTGATAAGTAGACCATTAATCCAACTACATCCACTACTAATACTCCACCACAAAACCGCTAGCTAGCATGTATCTCAAGACATTAAATTTGCAAGAAATAGAGTATCACATTAAGTAAGATGACGTAATGTAGACACGAATATGACAAAACTCCATCGTTTTATCCTTAGTGGCAGTGATAGAGTAACAGTAATAGCAGCCGCAATAGTAAGAAATAGAAGGCAATCAATATGACAAAACCCTGTCGTTATATCCTTAGTGTAACTGATAGAGTAATAGTAATAGCAGCAACAATAGTAACAAGTTTGTAGCAAAGCAGAACAGTAGTGATTTAAAAGAGACAATAACGAAAATTGTAGGCATGGAGTAGTGATGGGGTGTTTAGATGAGATTCAATATGCAACAGTCATAACCTAGAACGATACAAACTAGCTCCAATTCATCAAACGAATGTAGGCATGTATTTGTTGGGAAACGTAGTAGAAAACAAACAAATCGGCCTACGAACACCCATGAACAATATGAAGGTTCATTAGAGGATTGGATCATGATCGTTACCAACTCAGAGTTGTAGTGGAAGCAGACGAGTCGGTGTAGATCTTACTTGGAGTCCCTCGTACCGCCGATGAGCAATCCCACGAACCGCCCTCGAGCGATCCCTCAAACTGAAGACCGAAAGCACGACCTCTCTACAGTTAGCAAGCGTGCGGTCTTCACGATCTCGCAATGCTTCATCGTCCAGAACTAATCGCCACCGGATAATTAGAGGAGAAGATTAGAGCCACATGGGGCTTCTAATTATGGGGATTAGAGGAACTGGAACTAGCTCTGATTGTCTCAATTAGAACTAGTAGTATAGGACTAGAGGAGACTCATAAAGTTGTCTCTCAATTGTGGCCAATACCTCAAGTATGTATAGGTTAGAAGGGGAAAGAGGGTAGCCACCATGGAGCGAAAGTCCCTCCCTAGGGCGCCGTCCAGGGGGAGGAGTCTCCAATCCCCCCCCCCCCCACAAGGAAAGGGGGAGCGCCACTTCCTATTGGGACATGGTGGCTCGATACTCCTTCCACCACTTGGCATTTTAAGGCCCGTTGATACTAAATTAAATATTAGATCATTTTATATATAATTTAATACCTCCATAAACATTTTCCACCTATATATTATTTATCGGTAATACCCGGTATTGCCCGATAAACTCCGAAACCCTTCCGGTGACCCCGAAACGCTTCCGGTTCCTCTCGGAAATATTCCGAATATTAATGGAACTATTTTACAAATAAATCCTTGATACATCCATTTTGCATCATGTTTACTTACTGTTATTTATAATGTTTTTATGCATAATAATGCTTTTTGAGTAATTCTAATGCCTTTTCTCTCATAATATGCAAGGTACACTCAAAGAGGGAGAATTCCGGTAGCTGGAAACCTGGACCTGAAAAAGCTACGTCAGTCTACCTATTCTACACAACTTCAAATGAACTGAAACCCCACGAGGATTTTTTATGGAATAAATAAGAAATACTGGAGCAAATAACCACCGGAGGGGGCCACCTGGTGAGCACAAGACACCGTATGCCAGCAGCCCCCCTAGGCGCCATACGATGGGTTGTGCTCAGCCCGGCCCACCTCCGGTGCCCTCTTCTGGTATATAAGTCATTTTGACCTAGAATAAAATAAGGGAGTACTTTCGGGACGAAGCCCCGCCGTCTCGAGGCATAACTTGGGCAGGAGAACTTTTGCCCTCCGGCGGAGCGATTCCGCCGGGGGAACTTCCCTCCCGGAGGGGGAAATCATCGTCATCATCATCACCAACAACTCCCATATTGGGGTGGGCAATCTCCATCTACATATTCAACAACACCATCTCCTCTCAAACCCTAGTTCATCTCTTGTGTTCAATCTTCGTACCGGAACTATAGATTGGTGCTTGTGGGTGACTAGTAGTGTTGATTACATCTTGTAGTTGATCACTCTATGGTTTATTTGGTGGAAGATTATATGTTCAGATCCAATATGCTATTTAATAACCCTTTGATCTTGAGCATGTTTATCACTTGTGAGTAGTTACTTTTGTTCATGAGGTCATGGGAGAAATCTTGTTGCAAGTAATCATGTGAACTTGATATGTGTTCGATATTTTGATAGTATGTATGTTGTGATTCCCTTAGTGGTGTCATGTCATTGGTGCGCGCCGGTCCTAAACAAACGGTTTAAAACCCTTTCCGCGATGGCATTTGGTACCGTTGCCAAGTGAGTGTGGGTGATAGGGGGGTCCTTCCCACACGACCCAGAAACCGTCGGGGATAGGGCCCCTACAGTACTCCTACTCGTTTCTGCTCGCATTGCCATCACAATTGGTATTCTGTGGTGCTACGTTTATGATGCGCGACCCATCACAAACGGTTCAGTATTATAGAACATGTTTGATGCGCGGCCCATCACAAATGGTTCACCGTTAAGAAGATTAGCTAATCATCGTACGAGTGTCGGACAGGATTACGAAACATCGGACCGTCATAACATCGTCGTACACGACAACTATCGCACACACTATTCTGTGGTGCAACGTTTACGATGCCTACCTCGTCAAAAACAGTTCATGGTTGCGAATCGTGTACGATAAGGCAACTAACACAAACGTTTAGTTTACCCGCACCATTTGTGATATTGTCTGACATCACACACGCTTTGCAAACGGCAACTGTGTGCATGCTTGCACACGTTTCCTCTCTATGAACTGTCTCCGATTATGGTGCATATCGCAAACATTTGTGTTTTACCAACCGTGTGTGCCGTAACAACCTGGAGAGCATAATTTCACCGTAATTTAGTTGCTGCTTTTCCAAATTGTACCGGATTTGGATTTGAATTTGAATGTATGCTACAACTTTATTCATATCCGTCGGGTTCAAACAACCAATGCATTGTTCGATTCATAGGTACATATGTTCAAGAATTACATAAGAACCAAATAAAGAATGATGAACCACAATTGTATACTTGTACTATTAAAGACGGTAAAGAAAGAGGTGAAATATATTCTGGTTGCTGAACAAGGTGAAGCGGAATGCCCATATTGTGCCCTCCTCCATGCAGAAGGCACGCACGACTCTAGTCCAACCCCTTGTGATGGCTGACCGCCCATCTTTCACGATCTTCATGAAAACATCTAGATAATCATCGTGTTCTGGTAGAAATACTTTAACCTTTGCATGCCCACCAATCATGTAGTTTGAGAGGTAATCTTGAGTAAACTGCTTTGGCAACCACTGCAAAGGAAAAAGATTCAGACATTGCCATCTAACACAACTCATTATGGGCAGTAAAAAGAAGGCTGCAGAGTTCTTACTTACCATCCTGCAGTTCGATGTTGTCTTGGATAAAGTGTAAACAAATAGTTTAATTTCCATCTTTGGACCCATTTTACTAACAATCTTTATTAGCTTCCTCACGTGATGCTGGTTCATCGATATCTCATTGCCCCATACGCAGAAAGGGTCGAAACGCAGATCTTTACCAATGACATATGCACCTAAAAGCACCAAGTTAATATTAGAAGCTAAACAGCAATTGCACAATGATGCAGTACAACACTCTTTTATAATATGTCTATATACATCTGTATGTGGTAGTCCATTTGAAATCTCTAAAAAGACAAATATTTAGGAACGGAGGGAGTATCTTATAACATCCAATATACTCACATATTAGATGAATTAACATATTATATTATGTGCCGGAAGGAGTTTAGTTCATTCTTACAAATTATCTGTTGCTGTATCCACGGGTTACAGTTAGTTTTAGCTAGTTCGAGCTCAAATAACCCTAAAGTATATCTAAACAAGAGGGCTAGTTTGAGCTAGTTGCATCTATAACCCACCCAAAGAAACTAGTATCCAACCTAGCTAGGAGGTGCTAATTGGAGCTAGTTCTCCTAGTGCATTTATTGTCAATCTAACCCTGCCATCCAAACAACTCTTTGGATGGAGTTAGTTCAGGGTTAGTAATGAGCTAGAAACTAACTCTAACCTCTAGCTAAGTTGAGTATCCAAACAGGGTTGTGTTGTTGAGGCCGAAGGCGTCACAAACAAAGCGGGTCGCCTCTTTTCTGCAGATCTCCGCAAGATGACCCTTCTCCCCGCAATGATAGCACATAACGTTTTTCCCATGCTTGCGCGGTGAGGAGGACGAGGCCTTGAGAAGCTTTTCCGCGAACGGGTTTACAAAGCTGGGAGAGGAGAAAGGTGGATAACCTTTATAGATCGGGATAACCTTTCACATTTTCCTACAAATAGGATATTTACACCGCGTGTTGTTGCTGCTGCTCTTCTACGTATATCTAGACGTCATTAGAACATTAATGTAACACTCTTCCTTGTTGCTATGTAGCCTAGGATTGCATATTTAGACATTAAGTAAAGTGCATGTTGCTATGTAGCCTCAGATATATTACATATGGCCCTAGTTAACCTAAGGAAAAATGGGTTGCAGATATATTCAGTTAAAAGTCCAATTCACGATTAGTCCCTTATCACCCCGGCCTATATGGTACCAGACTACCGATATCCCGAACAGTGAGCAGATATAAGCCATGGGATGAAACTAAGCTCGATGGAAAACATCAGTCGTTCCCAAAATTGTCCTGTGTAGGTACATCAAGAAGCATGTTAAGCACAACAGGCTAAATATCAACCAAAATTACACATGGCAGACAAAATAATATCCAAAAGATAGCTTCAGTGTGCAGGTTTAAGCATGCTAGTAAAGCAAAACAAGTGGAAGGTGTGCTAACTGCAACAGGCCAAACATTTAACAACAAGCAAACATGGTCATTTAAACTGGTATTGTGCCGATCTAAGTACACTGGTTATGTTTAAATAAAAATGGAAAGGCGTGTTAACTACAAGATGCAGCAACCAAATGTAGTCATTCATAGTGGTATTGTTGAAACTGGTACTGATGAAATTGAACTACATAGTTCATACTTGCACATATAGAACATCACGTTGTGAATAACTTGAATAAACAAGGCATATGAATAAACAAGGCATACTGCGAACAACCAAAGATAGCATTTGAAACTGAACATATGCTAACTACAAACAACCAAACAATCAAAAAACTTTAAAAGAGGCATATGCTAGCTATAATAGGCTTAACGAGCGAGAAGGTAAACTAAAACAAAAAATATTTTAGTTTACTTTCTTTTTCTGCATGTCGAATTATTTAAAAAAGGAAATCGACTCGGGCAGTACCGACCGGACTCCGCCCGAGGCTTTATTAGCCGAGGCCCACCCAGACCACCACCAGCGCCCGCCGCCCAAACCCTAGCTGCGCTGCCCGCCGCCGCCGCCCTCCTACCCGCCGCCGCTTTCGCCGCGCGCGCCGCCCGCCGGATCTCGGCCCGTTGACCGCCGTTTGACGGTCAGCTTTTCTTCGGTTAAACCCCGTTTTTTTTATTTTTTCGGTTTATTTCGTTATATCGGTTTTTCCGTTGGTTTAGTTATTTTGCGGACGTTCGTCCGTTCGTTCGTTTAAACGAACGCCGTTCACCCATTAGTCACAGACAGCGAACGTTCGTTCATTAGCCTGTTCGTCAGTTTTTCTTTTTCTTGGGTTTTTCGTGATTATTTCCAATCACGATTTCTGATCCGATTTTCGTTTTAGTTTATCTTCTTGCTCGTCTATCGGAATCAGGCGATTGAAGCGCCTAGATCTTCGTCTCGAAGCCCTCTTTCTGTTTAACCAACTTGAACAAGATTTTGGTACTGTAAAATTTGACTTTAGTCCAGATTAGTAATCGAATCTTGTTTCTTTCGCCGTTTGAGTTTCGTTGCTCCATTTGATTTGATTCTTTTTGCTAACCGGAGTTCTTAAGTTGAACTTTCTGGTTAGATCTTCTTATTTGAGTTTTACCTGTGCATCTTTACTTGATTTCTTATGTCTGTTATTATTTGCTTGCGATAGAATTCCCGGAGTGCGAAGCGAGCTACTACAAGTCACCAGGTTTTGCGGATCGTCAGCAAGGCAAGTAACACATTGATCATACCCTTTATTACCCAGTTTTTATGCATTATTTACAACCCTCACACATTGCATGAGTAGGATCTCTTAACATGTGGGTTTGGGAACTAGATGATGAGGTAGAAACTATTACCTGTTTTTAATATCAAACCCTTGGGAGTTACTTCTACGTTATGCTTATATTGCTATGCTATGCTCATAGACATGGATTGGGTTTGAGTGTATCCATGACAGATGTGAGTTGTTAATTAATGGTTCAACTTAAGGTGGCAACTTTAATACACATCTGGGTGGATTGCTTGTTTGGGCACATGGAGAATCCAGTGTTGTCCAAGGATATCCCGGAGTACCTATGTGATCATCCTACGGTCCGCCACCCAGGCTCAAAGGGATCATAAGATTATTCATGCTAGAAACTTACGCGTGCAGCCACAAGCCATTATGGGCTCTGGCATAGTTGAGTATGTTGTGTGACCTCTTTCAGTGGTGGGCTAGCAGATGTAGAGGGAAAGTAGGTGTAACTGTCCACCCAGAGTAAAGAGTTAATGCTTTTAAAGACTGTGTCTCGGTCATCCGTTTCTCAAACACCATGTAGTGCGAGAAAACCAACGGAGGAGACCGAGTCTTGTGTGGAAAAGTGCACAAACCTCTGCAGAGTGTACAAACTAATCATGGTTAGCCGTGTCCCCGGTTATGGACATCTTGAGTATCTAGTACTTGGATTATTCTATTGCATCTCATCACTCTTAATATAATTTGTTGGGTTGATAATTACCTTTAATTGGGATTGAGTTGGTGGAACCTTCTCAATGATGTTTCAACTGCCATGATAGATAAATAAAATCTATTCCTTTGTTGTAGGAAAAAATTGGCTTTTCGCAAAAACCAAATAGCCATAGAGCCTCCACCAGCCATATATGCATGTAGTGATAGCATTTTATCTGTTCATTGCTCTACTGTGTTATATTGCTAGTATATTCCATGTGCTGACCCGTTTTCGGGCTGCAACGTATTATGTTGCAGACTTTTGAGGCGACGAGTAATGGTGCGATAGGTCGTTGTCATGCACTCAGCTATGCCGTTGGAGTTGATGGACTCACTTTATCTTCCAAGCCTTCCGCTGTTATCGTGTTAGATGACCTTAAGCCATATTTATTGTAATAAGTTCTCTTTTTGAGACATTCAATGTAATAAGTGTGTGATTGCTACTCTGTTATAAATCCTTCGAGTACTGTGTGTGTCAGCCTTACCGATCCAGGGATGACAGTAAAGCACAGAGACTTGACCGTTTGAGGTCGGGTCGCTACACCAAGCCAGCACCGCAGAACGTGTCCTTCAGAAATGACAAAAGGGGCTCAATGGTGATGTAGAATGGCAAATTGTTGACAGCTAGCCAGAGGAGATCAGCGGCGGGCCATGGATGAGATCGATGGCGGTTGAACCCGAGGGGTTGGGGGTGGGCCACTTAACCTGTGACACAGCCCGCCTCAAGGCGTCGCTGTCGACGACCTCGATGTCGTAGCCAGCGGACGAGAAATGCCCCCATACTCTAGCCCGCTGCTTGAGTGCCTGCCACTAGTAATGGTCGTCAGCTTCCTCGGCGAGGTCGGGCGAAGAGATGGCTATACACTTCTTTTGGTCCAGTCGCTTCTTGAAGTCGGGTCGCTAAAAGATGGTATCATAGCACATGCTGAATGTAGGAAACAACCACTAAGAAAAGCCATAGGTCACTCTTCTCTACCCATTTCTGACTCCTCTCCGTTTTCTACTCTTTAGGATGGCAGACTCGAGGAACAAGTTTGCACAACCGGATGAATACACCCCATCTTGACGACACTTGAAGGAAGTCATTAGATACCTGAACATTGGAATACCAAGCTTCACCGGGACCTACAACGCCACCTTACCAGAAGAGGAGCGCTGTATGATTCAAGTTCAAGTTCCAGGAAGGACATTCACGCCAGTCACGGAGCCCATAGAGTTTTCCTTTGATGCACCCACCTAGAGTCTAGGCAAGAGCATGACAGCCCACATCACCATGGGACGCATTGGAGAAGTTTACCACAAGGATCTCAAGGATACTATCTACCAGATTTGTGGGCGCTGAGATGAGCAATGGGAGATAGTCAGCACCAAGAGGGACAGGTCCATTGCAGCATTCATCCAGGAGTTAAATCAGCACATTCGTCGCCAGGAGAACCAGGTGTGCGCAGGCATGATAGATTTTAAGAAGGCAATGACAAGGACCACTGAGTTAGAGTAGGAACTCAAGTCTACACACGATGGATATGAGGAGGAAATCGTGACACTATTGGAGAAGAACGACGACCTGATAAACAAGATCGGAGTATTCATGGGAGACCCCGCGCCAGGAGGAGAGGACGACGATTCCACATGCCCAGAGAACTACATCATCATCGACGACACCGACTCCGACCCCAACGATAGCGATGATGATTTTGAAGAAGAAGCTGGAGCGGACATCATGGAGTCTTCCACCGATAAAAATTTCTAGTAGACCACCATATGATTAGTAGTATTTCCCCCATGTAAATAGTATAGTCTGAGCACTGTAACGATAGTTAGATCGATTGTATGCCCTTGCTTGAATGATTGAGTGATATGTTTGTGTTTGTCTCATGTGCATATGGGTAGTGTTTTCTCACTAGACCTAATTTCTATTCTAATCTCTTCCCTCTAAACCCATCAGATGTCTCTGAGACGTGACACCGGATTTGTCTTCCCACCGGAGATCACCCAGTTAATCCAGCAGCAGAATGCCTTGATGCAGATATTAGTCCAGAACCAAGGCAACAACAACAACAACAACAACCCTCCTCCAATTGACAACTTAGCACGTTTTCTGAGGTTACAGCCGCCGGTGTTTTCCAGTAGCACCGAGCCAATAGTTGCGGATGACTGGTTACGCTGGATTGGAAGGGAGTTGACCACCGCAGTTTGCACGGATGAAGAGAAGGTGCGTTTTGCCGCACATCAGTTGGATGGACCAGCAGCGTAATGGTGGGAGAACACAGCCACTTTTCCCGTAGCCAATGTCACTTGGGATCAGTTTTAGCCAGCATTCTGCACAGCCCATGTCTCTACCGGAGCCATGAGCGTGAAGAAGCATGAGTTACTCAACTTACGCCAGGGAAATCGTACTGTGGCTCAGTACGTAGATGAGTTTAGTAAGCTATCTCGTTATGCCCCTGATGATGTGGCCACAGATGCCGCGAAGCAGGAGAAGTTTATGGAAGGGCTAAATGATGAGATGAGCATGTAGTTGATGGTGGCAACATTCAACAACTACCAGGAGTTGGCAGACAAGGCCCTTATGATTGAAGGGAAGCAGTAGCAGATTGAGAGCCGCAAGAGGAAGTATGGACAAGGAAAGTTCAATTCTGGAGCTCAGCAGAAGCCTCATTTCACCCCGAACTCGGGAGGACTTGTCCATAACCATGTAGGTCACAATCACAATGGAGGGAGTTCCCACAACCACAATGGCTCCAAGAATGGAAACGGGAATGAAGCAGGCAGCAATCAGAACCGCTCTAACCCAGCCACACCCGCCAAGAAGGACCTAAGTCACATTACTAGTTTCAAGTCTTGGGAAGATCGGACACTATGCCACTGAGTGCCGGAAGCAAAGAATAGCAATGGCAATGGAAGCGCTGGGAAGAAGCACAACCCTTTCAATAGGGGACAAGTGAACCACGTGAACATGGAGGAAGTTGAGGAGCAGCCTGATGCAGTTATTGGTAAGTTTTTGGTTAAGTCTTTTATTGCAATTGTTCTTTTCGATACTGGTGCATCACATTCATACATATCAAGGGGATTCGTGGATAAGTATAAGTTGCCCACTAAGGTACTTAGGACACCAATGTTAGTAAGCTCGCCAGGAGCAGAATATTTGGCAAGTCAAGGATGTTTTCAGATGCCATTGACCATTGGAAGCCATGTTTTCCCCTCGGATCTGATAATTTGGAGTCACAAGGTTTGGATGTGATACTAGGTATGGATTGGCTATCGATGTATGGAGGAAACATTGATTGCGCAAGTAAGTAAATTTTGCTCACTACCCCGGAGGGAAAAAGGATCAAGTATGTATCCAGGCATTTGCCAAGGAGGACCCAAGTAAATTCTCTCGCGGGAGTTGTTCAGGAGGAAGTGCCGGTAGTTAAGGATTACCCGGATGTATTTCTGGAGGAGTTACCAGGCATGCCACCAGATCGAGATATCGAGTTTTTGATAGAGCTGTTGCCAGGCACGGGGCCTATATCGAAGAGACCATACCGGATGCCCGCAAACGATCTGGAGGAGATTAAGAAGCAGATTAAGGAGTTATTGGAGAAAGGATACATTTGAAGAAGTTCATCACCATGGGGAGCCCCAGTGCTCTTGGTTGAGAAGAAGGATGGATCCTTAAGGATGGTTGTTGATTATCATGCTTTGAATGAAGTAACAATCAAGAATAAGTATCCACTACCGATGATCAATGATTTGTTTGACCAGTTGCAAGGAGCTAAGGTGTTTTCGAAGATTGATCTGCGATCAGGATATCACCAGTTGAAGATTCAGGAAAAGGATATACCTAAGACAACCTTCACCACAAGGTACGGGCTGTATGAGTATACGGTTATGTCATTTGGATTGACTAACGCCCCTGCCTATTTCATGAGTATGATGAATAAGGTGTTCATGGAGTTATTGGATAAGTTTGTCATGGTGTTTATAGATGATATCTTGGTATACTCGAAGAATGAAGAGGAGCACAAGGAACATTTGCTTTTGGTTCTCGAGAAGCTCAGGGAACCCCAGTTGTATGTCAAGTTCAACAAATGTGAGTTTTGGTTGAAGGAAGTTGGATTTCTTGCACATGTTATATCAGGAGAAGGTATAGCAGTTGATCCCACCAACGTTCAGTCAGTCACTGAGTGGTTGGCACCCACCTCAGTCGGAGAGATCCATAGTTTTCTTGGACTCGCGGGATACTATCGGAGATTTATTGAAAATTTCTCTAAGATTGCAAAGCCTATGACGGTATTGTTGAAGAAGGACACTAAGTTCCATTGGACTGATGAATGTGAAGCAAGTTTTTAGGAGTTGAAGAAACGTTTGACTACAGCCCAATGCTGATTCTGCCGGGTATACGCAAGGATTTCCAAGTTTATTGCGACACCTCTCGCTTAGGACTTGGAGGAGTACTTATGCAAGACAGGAGAGTTGTTTTGTATGCCTCACGACAACTGAAACCGCACGAGTTGAATTATGCCACACATGATTTGGAGTTAGCAGCTGTGGTGCATGCACTCAAGACCTGGAGAAATTTTCTTATTGGAAACCGTTGCGATGTGTACACGGATCACAAGAGTTTGAAGTACATCTTCACACAGAAGGAGCTTAACCTTAGGCAGAGGAGATGGTTGGAGCTCATAAAGGATTATGACATGAAGCTGCACTATCATCCCGGCAAGGCCAATGTGGTACCAGACGCTTTGAGCTGAAAGACTTATGTTAACACCCTCGTAAGCGGAGGGATGCCAAAGGAGTTAGCCGAGGATCTCAGGGAGCTAGTTTGGAGATATTCCCTAGAGGATTTGTTGCAGCAATGGAAGTTCAGTCTACATTGTTGGGAAAAATTCGAGAAGCTCAAAAGGATGACAAGGAGATTGCCGAGATAAAGGAGAAGATGAGTGAAGGTAATTGTCGGATTTCGGGTTCCGGCGGACCCTCTAGGTTCGAACTCTGGGGTGCGCGCGGAGATCTCGCCCCCTACCTACATGCACCTCGCCGCCTCGCTAGGTTCTAAACTACACGAAGAGCAACACAAGGGACACAAGGTTTATACTAGTTCGGGCCACCATTGTGGTGTAATACCCTACTCTAGTTTGTGGCGTGGTGGATTGCCCCTTGGCTGATGATGAACAATACAAGGAAGAACAGCCTCGCGAGGGTCTGTTCTTGGCTGGTGCGATGAACTGCTAGGGGGAGTTCAGTCGCTTCTCTCTCTCTCTCTCTCTCTCTCTCTCTCTCTCTCTCGATCCCAGATCCAGCTCTAAGATGTCTCTACCCTGTGGGTGGCTAGTCCTATTTATAGGCAGAGGCCCTGGGCCTCTTCCCAAATATCGAGCGGGAAGGGCGCCAACAATTGGCCATTTTGAAGGGGAACATCTAGTACACTTATCCCGACTAAAGTTGGTCCTCGCTTTGTCAAAGGCTCTGGCGGTGGCGCCGGCTTGGGCTCCACGATGACTTCCTTCCTGCCGTTGTGGCGGTCTTGGTCTCGTTGCAAAGCAGGTGCCTTTGCTTAGTGCTCTCGCTGCGCTTGCCCCTTTGCACCAAAGAAGAAATGAGGACATCATGCGGGCTGGCACCGCTGGCGCCCTGGTCATCATGGCTTGCGTCATGGGCACCTCGCGAGTACTCCGCCTTGATCTCTCGCCTCCTCATGAGCCAGCCTAGCGAGTCGTGCTCGAGGAAGCTTCTGTCGTAAATGCCTCATGAGGCTTGCCCCTCGCGAGGTCTTGAGCTTGTCTTGATGAAGATGGGCCATCTTTGGGCTACCCCTTGAGCCACGCCGCGGGCCGCAGCGAGCAAGTCTGGTACCCCGTTCCCGAGCGCCGACAGTAGCCCCCGGGCACAAGGCGCGTCTGGACTTGGCCGAGCAGAGAAGCGAAGGGGCAAGTGCGAAGCGCCGCGGGCCCTAACAGCCTGCGGCCTTGGGCGCCGCGTGGCGGTTGTTTGGACGTGGGCGCCTTTAGCAACCGCGCGAATCGACAAAAGTGCGGCACCCGTCTAGGCTTTGCCTCCCTTGCCTCCTCCGGTCATTGCCCAGATCCCCTTTCTTGCGCCTTCCCTTCTTGCTTTCGAAATCTCCAGATCTACTTTGACCGCGTGCCCTAGCAAGACATGGCGCCTCGCCAGACCCCAGCCGGAGCTTGGTACTCGCCCGCCTTGGACTCGCCGAACGTGTCGGAGAAGGGCCTTGCCCGGGTGCGCCGGATGGTGGCGGCGCAAGGCAACAACGGGGCAACGGTGCTCAGGGCCGGTTCTGCCCTTCCTGAGGGTCAAGGAAGCACCTTTTATCCGCTCTTCGTGAGCGCCATTGTTGCCGGTTTGGTGCCTCCCTTTTCTGAGTTCTTCTTTTCTGTCCTTCACCATTACAAACTGCAAGCTCTGCACCTCCACCCCAACTCTGTTCTTCTTCTGGCGATCTTCGCCTACTATTGTGAGGCTCATGTCGGGGTGCAGCCTTCAGTGGCCTTGCTGCGCCACTACTTCTACCTCTGGACCTCTCGCGGGTCCATCTCCGCATGCGTGAGCTTTGTCGCGTATGGTAGCTCCCATCTCGAAGCCCGGGAAGAGGACTGAGGGCTTCAGGAGCAAGTGGGTCATGGTAGATGCTGGGCGCATCCATCCTCGGCTAACTCTGCCCACGGAGTAGCCCACGACCTCCGACGATGTTGGGGAACGTAGCAGAAATTCAAAAATTTTCCTACGTGTCACCAAGATCTATCTATGGAGAAACCAGCAACGAGGGGAAGGAGAGTGCATCTACATACCCTTGTAGATCGCTAAGCGAGCGTTCAAGAGAACGGGGTTGAAGGAGTCGTACTGTCGTGATCCAAATCACGGAGATCCTAGTGCGAGCAGACGGCACCTCCGCGTTCAACACACGTACAGCCGGTGGCGTCTCCCATGCCTTGATCCACCAAGGAGAGAGGAGAGGTTGAGAAGACTCCGTCCAGCAGCAGCACAACGGCGTGGTGGTGGTGGAGGCGTGGCAATCCCGCAGGCTTAGCCAAGCACCAAGGGAGAGGAGGAGGAGGAGGCGGGGCTGCACCAAGAGGAGAGGTTCTCGTGTGTGTTGGGCAGCCCCAAAACTCAAGTATATATAGGGGAGGGAGGGCTGCGCCCCATCTGGGGTTTCCACACCCAAGGGGTGCGGCCAGCCCTAGATGGGACTTGGGAGGCGGCCAGAGGGAGGGAGAGGAGGCGCCCACTAGATGGGCCTTAGGGCCCATCTGCCCTAGGGTTGCCCCTCCCACTCTCCCTTGCGCTTGGGCCTCTTGTGGGGCGCACCAGCCCCTTGGGGCTGGTTCCTCCACACTTGGCCCATGCAGCCCTCCGGGGTTCTGGCCCCACTTGGTGGACCCAGGACCCTCCGGTGGTCCCGATGCGTTCTGGAAAAACCCGAAACTTTTGGTGACCAAAACAGGACTTCCATATATAAATCTTCACCTCCGACCATTCCGGAACTCCTCGTGACGTCAGGGATCTCATCCGGGACTCGAACAACATTCAGTAACCACATACAAACTTCCTTTATAACCCTAACGCCATCGAACCTTAAGTGTGTAGACCCTACGGGTTGGGAGACATCTGAACATGACCGAGACATTCTCCGGTCAATAACCAACAGCGGGATCTGGATACCCATGTTGGCTCCCACATGTTCCATGATGATCTCATCGGATGAACCACGATGTCAAGGACTCAATCAATCCTGTATACAATTCCCTTTGTCTAGCGGTATTGCACTTGCGAGATTCGATCGTCGGTATCCCGATACCTTGTTCAATCTCGTTCTTGGCAAGTCTCTTTACTCGTTCCGTAACACATCATCCGTGATCAACTCCTTGATCACATTGTACACATTATGATGATGTCCTACCGAGTGGGCCCGAGATACCTCTCCGTCACACCGGTGACAAATCCAGTCTCGATTCGTGCCAACCCAATGACACTTTCGGCGATACACGTAGTGCACCTTTATAGCCACCCGATTCGTTGTGGCGTTTGGTACACCCAAAGCATTCCTACGGTATCCGGAGTTGCACAATCTCATGGTCTAAGGAAATGATACTTGACATTAGAAAAGCTTTAGCATACTGAACTACGATCTTTGTGCTAGGCTTAGGATTGGGTCTTGTCCATCACATCATTCTCGCTAATGATGTGATCCCGTTATCAACGACATCCAATATCCATGGTTAGGAAACCGTAACCATCTATTGATCAACGAGCTAGCCAATAGAGGCTTGCCAGGGACATGGTGTTGTCTATGTATCCACACATGTATCTGAGTTTCCTATCAATACAATTATAGCATGGATAATAAACGATTATCATGAACAAGGAAATATAATAATAACTAATTTATTATTGCCTCTAGGGCATATTTCCAACAGTCTCCCACTTGCACTAGAGTCAATAATCTAGTTCACATCGCCATGTGATCAACATTGATAGGTCACATCGCCATGTGACCAACATCCAAAGAGTTTACTAGTGTCTGTAAACTAGTTCACATCATCATGTGATTAAGACTCAATGAGTTCTCAGGTTTGACCATGTTTTGCTTGTGAGAGAGGTTTTTAGTCAACGGGTCTGCAACGTTCAGATCCGTGTGTACTTCGCAAATCTCTAGGTCATATTGTAAATGCTACTTCCACGCTCCACTTGGAGCTATTCCAAATGGTTGTTCCACTATACGTATCCTGTTTGCTACTTAGAGTCATTTGGATAGGTGTTTAAAGCTTGCATCGACGTAACCCTTTACGCCGAACTCTTTATCACCTCCATAATCGAGAAACATGTCCTTATTTACTCCAAGGACAATTTTGACCGATGTCCAATGATCCATTCTGGATCATTCTTGTACCCTTGATGACTCATGGCAAGGCACCCATACAGTGCGGTACACAAAGATAGCATCTTGTAGAGCCTACGTCTAAGGCATAGGGGCGACCTTCGTCCTTTCTCTCTCTTACGCCGTGGTCGAGTTTTAAGTCTTAACTTCATACCTTACATCTCGAGCAAGAACTCCTTCTTTGATGATCCATCTTGAACACCTTCAAGATCATGTCAAGGTATGTGCTCATTTGAAAGTATTATTAAGCATTTTGATCTATCCTTAAAGATCTCGATGCTCAATGTTCAAGTAGCTTAATCCAGGTTTTCTATTGAAAACATCTTTCAAATAACCCTATATGCTTTCCATAAATTCTACATCATTTCGATCATCAATATGTCAACAACATATACTCATCGAAATTCTATAGTGCTCCACTCACTTCTTTGGAAATACAAGTTTCTCATAAACTTTGTATAAACCCAAAATCTTTGATCATCTCATCAAAGTGCACATTCCAACTCCGAGATGCTTACCCCGGTCCTTAGAAGGATCGCTGGAGCCAGCATACCTTTTAGCATCCTTAGGATCGACAAAACTTTCTGATTGTATCACATACAACCTTTCCTTACGAAAACAGGTAAGGAAACTCGTTTTGACATCCATTTGCCAGATTTCATAAATGCAGCCTATGCTAACATGATTCCAACGGACTTAAGCATCGCTACGGATGAGAAAATCTCATCGTAGTTAACTCCTTGAACTTGTGAAAAACTCTTCGCCACAAGTCAAGCTTCATAGACGGTGACATTACCGTCCATGTCCGTCTTCTTCTTAAAGATCCATTCATCTCAATGGCTTGCCGATCATCGGGCAAGTCCACCAAAGTCCATGCTTTGTTCTGATATATGGATACTATCTCGGATTTCATGGCTTCTAACCATTTGTCGGAATTTGGGCCCACCATCGCTTCTCCATAGCTCGTGGGTTCATTGTTGTCTAGCAACATGACCTTCAAGACAGGATCACCGTAACACTCAAGAAGCGATGCTGCGTCCTTGTCGTCCCTCGAGGTTCGGTAGTGAGTTGATCCAAACTTCATGATTACTATCATAAGCTTCTACTTCAATTGGTGGAGGTGCCACGGAACAACTTCACGTGCCTGCTACACACTAGTTGAAGTGACGGTTCAATAACCTCATCAAGTCTCCACCATCCTCCCACTCAACTTTCCGAGACAAACTTTTCCTCGAGAAAGGACCCGATTCAAGAAACAATCCCTATTGCTTTCGGATCTGAATTAGGAGGTATACCCAACTGTTTTGGGTGTCCTATGAAGATGCATTTTATCCGCTTTGGGTTCGAGCTTATCAACCTGAAACTTTTCCACATAAGCGTCGCAGCCCCAAACTTTCAAGAAACGACAACTTATGTTTCTCCAAACGGTGTCGTCTCAACGGAATTACGTGGTGCCCTATTAAAGTGAGTGGAGTTGTCTCTAATGCCTAACCCATGAACGATAGTGGTAATTCGATAAGAGATATCATGGTACGCACCATATCCAATAGAGTGCAACTATGATGTTCGGACACACCATCACACTATGGTGTTCGAGCGGTATCAATTGTGAAACAATTTGCACAATGTCTTAATTGTGTGCCAAAACTTCATAACTCAGATATTCATCTCTATGATCATATCATAGACATTCTATCCTCTTGTCACGAAGATCTTAAACTTCACTCTGAAATTACTTGAACCATTCAATAATTCAGACTTGTGTTTCATCAAGTAAATATACTCAACATCTACTCGAATCATCGTGAAGTAAGAACATAACGATATTCATTTGCATGCCTCGGCACTCATTGGACTACACACATCAAAATGTGTTACTTCCAACAGGTTGCTACCTTGTTCCATCTTCTTTGAAACCGAGGATTTTCAGGTCATCTTGCCCATGTGGTATGAATTTGCATATCTCAAGTGATTCAAAATCAAGTGAGTCCAAGCGATCCATCTGCATGGAGTTTCATTATGCGTATACACCAATAGACATGGTTTGCATGTCTCAAACTTTTCAAAACAGTGAGTCCAAAGATCCATCAACATGGAGCTTCTTCATGCGTTTACACCAATATGACTTACATGGCGAGTGCCACAAGTAAGTGGTACTATCATTACTATCTTATATTTTTGGCATGGAAATGTGTATCACTACGATCGAGATTCAATAAACCATTCTTTTAGGTGCAAGACCATTGAAGGTATTTATTCAAATAAATAGAGTAACCATTATTCTCCTTAAATGAATAACCGTATTAGCGTTAGACATAATCCAATCATGTATATGCTCAGCGCAAACACCAAATAATAATTTTAGGTTTAACTCCAATCTCGATGGTAGAGGAGCGTGCGATGCTTGATCACATCAACCTTGGAAACACTTCCAACACGTATCGTCACTCACCTTTAACTAGTCTCCGTTTATTCCGTAGCTTTTATTTGAGTTACTAACGCTTAGCAACCGAACCGGTATCTAATACCACTGGTGCTACTAGGAGTACTAGTAAAGTACACATTAACATAATGTATATCAATATACTTCTATCGACCTTGCAAGCCTTCTTATCTACCAAGTATCTAGGGTAATTCTGCTCGTTGGCTGTTCCCCTTATTACGAAGCACTTAGTCTCGGGTTTGGGTTCAACCTTGGGTTTCTTCACCGAGCAGCAACTGATTTGCCGTTTCATGAAGTGTCCCTTCTTGCCCTTGCCCTTCTTGAAACTAGTGGTTTCACCAACCATCAACAATTGATGCTCCTTCTTGATTTCTACTTTGGCGGTGTCAAACATCGTGAATACCTCAAGGACCATCATATCTATCCACGACATGTTATAGTTCATCACGAAGCTCTAGCAGCTTGGTGGCAATGACTTTGGAGAAACATCACTATCTCATCCGGAAGATCAACTCCCACTCGATTCAAGTGATTGTTGCACTCGGACAATCTGAGCACAAGCTCAACGATTGAGCTTTTCTCCCTTAGTTTGGAGGCTAAGAAAATCGTCGGAGGTCTTATACCTCTTGGCGTGGGCACGAGCCTGAAATCCCAATTTCAGCCCTCGAAACATCTCATATGTTCATGGCGTTTGAAAACGTCTTTGGTGCCTCAACTCTAAACCGTTTAAGCTGAACTATCACGTAGTTATCAAAACTTGTATGTTCGATGTTACGCAACATCCACAAACGACGTTTGGGGTTCAGCACACCGGCGGTGCATTAAGGACATAAGCTTTCTATTGTCCGCATAATCGCTCTCAAACTTTCAACTATATTTTCTCTAGGAACATATCTAAATAGTAGAACTAAAGCGTGAGCTATGACATAATTTGCAAAGGGTTTTTGACTATGTTCAGGATAATTAAGTTCATCTTATGAACTCCCACTCGAATAGACATCCCTCTAGTAATCTAAGTGATTACATGATCCGAGTCAACTAGGCCATGTCCGATCATCACGTGAGACGGACTAGTCATCATCGGTGAACATCTTCATGTTGATCGTATCTACTATACGACTCATGCTCGACCTTTCGGTCTCTCGTGTTCGAGGCCATGTCTGTACATGCTAGGCTCGTCAAGTTAACCCTAAGTGTATTGCGTGTGTTCGAGGCCATGTCTGTACATGCTAGGCTCGTCAACACCCGTTGTATGTGAGCGTAGGAATCCATCACACCCGATCATCACGTGGTGCTTAGAAGCAACGAACTTTAGCAACGGTGCACGCTTAGGGAGAACACTTCTTGAAATTGTTGTAAGGATCATCTTATCTACTACCGTCGTTCTAAGTAAACAAGATGCATAAACATAATAAACATCACATGCAATTATATAGTAGTGACATGATATGGCCAATATCATATAGCTCCATTGATCTCCATCTTCGGGGCTCCATGATCATCATCGTCACCGGCATGACACCATGATCTCCATCATCATGATCTCCATCATCGTGTCTTCATGAAGTTGTCTCGCCAACTATTACTTCTACTACTATGGCTACCGGTTAGCAATAAAGTAAAGTAATTACATGGCGTTGTTTAATGACACGCAGGTCATACAATAAATAAAGACAACTCCTATGGCTCCTGACGGTTGTCATACTCATCGACATGCAAGTCGTGAATCCTATTACAAGAACATGATCAATCTCATACATCACATATCATTCATCACATTCTTCTTGGCCATATCACATCACATAGCATACCCTGCAAAAACAAGTTAGACGTCCTCTAATTGTTGTTTGCATGTTTTACGTGGCTGCTATGGGTTTCTAGCAAGAACGTTTCTTACCTCATAAAACCACAACGTGATATGCCAATTGCTATTTACCCTTCATAAGGACCCTTTTGATCGAATCCGTTCCGACTAAAGTGGGAGGCGGCACCCGCTAGCCACCTTATGCACCAAGTGCATGTCGATCGGTGGAACCTGTCTCACGTGGAAATGCGTGTAAGGTCGGTCCGGGCCGCTTCATCCCACAATACCGTCGAAACAAGATTGGACTAGTAACGGTAAGCATATTGAACAACATCAACACCCACAACTACTTTGTGTTATACTCGTGCAAAGAATCTACGCAATAGACCTAGCTCATGATACCACTGTTGGGGAACGTAGCAGAAATTCAAAAATTTTCCTACGTGTCACCAAGATCTATCTATGGAGAAACCAGCAACGAGGGGAAGGAGAGTGCATCTACATACCCTTGTAGATCGCTAAGCGGAAGCGTTCAAGAGAACGGGGTTGAAGGAGTCGTACTCGTCGTGATCCAAATCACCGGAGATCCTAGTGCCGAACGGACGGCACCTCCACGTTCAACACACGTACAGCCCGGTGATGTCTCCCATGCCTTGATCCACCAAGGAGAGAGGGAGAGGTTGAGGAAGACTCCGTCCAGCAGCAGCACAGCGGCGTGGTGGTGGTGGAGGAGCGTGGCAATCCCGTAGGGCTTCGCCAAGCACCAAGGGAGAGGAGGAGGAGGAGAGGCAGGGCTGCACCAAGAGGGAGAGGTTCTCGTGTGTGTTGGGCAGCCCCAAAACTCAAGTATATATAGGGGAGGGGGAGGGCTGTGCCCCCATCTAGGGTTTCCACACCCAAGGGGTGCGGCCAGCCCTAGATGGGACTTGGGGAGGCGGCCAAGAGGGGAGGGAGAGGGAGGCGCCCACTAGATGGGCCTTAGGGCCCATCTGCCCTAGGGTTTGCCCCCTCCCACTCTCCCTTGCGCCTTGGGCCTCTTGTGGGGGGCGCACCAGCCCCCTTGGGGCTGGTTCCCTCCCACACTTGGCCCATGCAGCCCTCCGGGGTTACTGGCCCCACTTGGTGGACCCCCGGGACCCTCCCGGTGGTCCCGGTACGTTACCGAAAAAACCCGAAACTTTTTCGGTGACCAAAACAGGACTTCCCATATATAAGTCTTCACCTCCGGACCATTCCGGAACTCCTCGTGACGTCAGGGATCTCATCCGGACTCGAACAACATTCGGTAACCACATACAAACTTCCTTTATAACCCTAAGCGTCATCGAACCTTAAGTGTGTAGACCCTACGGGTTCGGGAGACATGCGACATGACCGAGACATTCTCGGTCAATAACCAACAGCGGGATCTGGATACCCATGTTGGCTCCCACATGTTCCACGATGATCTCATCGGATGAACCACGATGTCAAGGACTCAATCAATCCGTATACAATTCCCTTTGTCTAGCGGTATTGCACTTGCCCGAGATTCGATCGTCGGTATCCCGATACCTTGTTCAATCTCGTTACCGGCAAGTCTCTTTACTCGTTCCGTAACACATCATCCGTGATCAACTCCTTGATCACATTGTACACATATGATGATGTCCTACCGAGTGGGCCCAGAGATACCTCTCCGTCACCTTTGAGTGACAAATCCAGTCTCGATTCGAGACAACCCAATGAACACTTTCGGCGATACCTGTAGTGCACCTTTATAGCCACCCGATTCGTTGTGGCGTTTGGTACACCAAAGCATTCCTACGGTATCCGGGAGTTGCACAATCTCATGGTCTAAGGAAATGATACTTGACATTAGAAAAGCTTTAGCATCTGAACTACGATCTTTGTGCTAGGCTTAGGATTGGGTCTTGTCCATCACATCATTCTCTAATGATGTGATCCGTTATCAACGACATCCAATGTCCATGGTTAGAAACCGTAACCATCTATTGATCAACGAGCTAGCCAATAGAGGCTTGCTAGGGACATGGTGTTGTCTATGTATCCACACATGTATCTGAGTTTCCTATCAATACAATTATAGCATGGATAATAGCGATTATCATGAACAAGGAAATATAATAATAACTAATTTATTATTGCCTCTAGGGCATATTTCCAACAGACGATTGCTCTCATGGAACTCGTGGATCCCTTACGAAGCAGTCTTGGAGAAGATGAGCGAACACGTGGCGGGCAACATGGCGGCGGCGAAGCTGACCGGTGTGTCGCTCCTGAGGGAGTTCTTGGAGCACCAGGTGGCCCCGCTTCGTCAGTACTCGCTTCTGCTGTGGAGGCCCCGCCCGAGCCCCACAGTCTTGGCCGACGAAGATCTGGTCGCGGTCCTCCAATCTTTGGTCGGGGGAGATGTGGCGAGGCTGGAGGGCGCTCCTGTACCCCTGTTCCTTCGGGATGATTGGGAGCAGGCGGTGGACTCCATGCCCATCTTCAATGGGGACGGGCCCGTGCCCACGGAGGTTCCCGAGGACCTGGCGGCCCTGGCGACGGTGAACGTGTCCTCCGGCAACTCCAGCGAAGAGGAGGAAGAAGAGGAGCGGGGAGAGGGGCCTGACTCCGAGGCGACCGACGGGGAGTCGAGAGCGCCCCTTCCCGGCCGGGTCCGCTCTCCGCCTCTTGCCCGGCGGCAGCGAGGATGGCAATGAGCGGGGCGGCGAGATCTTGCCCCCGATCCCGAAGAAGGATAGGGCTGGGCTGGTCCCCCGCGGGTCTGCCCCGGCTTCGAGGCGATTCGCGGACGCGCCTCCTGCTCCCGGGCCTCTTGAGGCTGATCCCTGCAGCCGGCTCTCGGGCTTCAAGTATGGCCGGAGGTTGCTCGAGCCCGCGAGCGATGACCAATAAGTGCTTGATTCTTGTTTTGTTCCTCGCTTTGTCGTTGAGGCTTGATATCTGTATTCCTTGGCTAGGCGGCGCGCTGCTGTGAAGTGAAGGGAGCTCGAGGCCTTATGCAGGGCAGTGCCTCCGCTTCATGAAAGAAGGTGTGGCAAGACACGGGCCTCTCTTGCTCGGTCATCCTCGCGAGGCTTGGCGGAGCTAGCTGAAGCGACTCAGCCCCCATGGCCCAGCGACTCCGAGGTATCCTTGCTGATGCCACTTTGCCCAGGTGTCCGGGCGCAGCAGGCCCGCCTCGAGATGCTGTGGTTCTGCTGCCGTCCTCTCCTCCTACTCCACCAACTGCTGTCTCTCCGGCTCCTCCCACTGTCCCGGATCATCTCTTTGCTGAACTAGACCGGCTGCGGCAAGATCTTGAGGTGCCGACCCTCGCTTGGTGGCGGGCGCTTGGAGCTGGCCTCGGCTGGGTTCGTTCGGCCTTGATTCGAAAGGCGCTGGTTCGAGCCTTAACGGCTTGCGAAGAGGAGAAGAAGGCCGTCCTTGGGGCGAAAGAGCCGCTTCATAGCGCCGCCTTGGGGAGGTAGCCAATGTCGAGGTCGCTGCAAAGTATTGGAGAAGCGAGCTGCAGGGGCTGCGTGACCAGCTTCGCCAAGGAGGCCCGCGATTCGCCAAGAAGGAGGAAGACATGAAGGCTCGTGGCGGTCTTCAAGGACCGGGGCGTAAGCTTAACAAGCGTCGTGACCGCTGGGTCGCTGGAGC
This sequence comes from Aegilops longissima, assembly GCA_021605205.1. Lineage (NCBI taxonomy): Eukaryota > Viridiplantae > Streptophyta > Magnoliopsida > Poales > Poaceae > Aegilops > Aegilops longissima. The sequence goes on along the minus strand of CM038681.1, from coordinate 168,903,147 downwards.
AGGAGTCGGGGCGAAGAGGGTCGAGCTGGGCGGCAAGGCGCGGGTCCTCGCCGAGGACCGCGTGGCCTTCAGCGGAGAGGAGGTGAAGGCTCGCACTTTCTTGAGGTCGCTTTATGACAGCGGCACGGAAAGCCCGCTGGCGGCGCCGAGGGCAGCCCTTCAAGCTGCTTCCTTCCTAATCCGTGCCCTTGAAGATGTCACCCTCGGCCTTGGCCCCTCTGGTGAGGCGGGCGTGTCTCTATCTTCTGCAGCTGGCGTCGTCCTTACCCACGTCTACCTTCGCGATCCCGGCGTCGACCTCGACAGCTTCTTTGGAGCACGTGAGCGGCGAGCTTGCGCTGCCGCTCTTTGAGGCCGTGAAGGGTCGGCGGAGGCTCTGTGGCGCAGTTCGGGCCTTGACACCAAGCTGAAGCAAGCGCTACTGTCCAGGAGCCTCACGAGGCGAATCCGCCCCGCGCATCTCCACCGTCAACAAGTGACTCCTTTGTGGCTCCTGTTCTGCTTTCAGCTCCTGCAACATGCATCATGCCTCGGGGAGGCGTTTAAACTTGCGTTTGGTGTTGTGACAACAGTTATGGACTGTAATATTTTCTTTTGAATTCCTTGAGATTTGCGCTTTTCCTTCCTACTTGCTTATGTTCTCGCCGGCCGAAGCCCGCCTTGCAGATACCTCAGCGCCGTTAGCCCGACCGGAAACCAGGGCGGGACCAAGGAGTGAGGGCTACGTGACAAGTTAGGCTCTGAGTCGCGATGCTCGAGAGTCCCCTTAAGCGCCTGAACAGCAAAGTAGGGAGGTGAGATGCATGGGTGAATTACCATTCTCGTCTGCGAGTCCGGCCCGTGCATACCTCAACCGCCGTTAGCCTTTGAAACTAAGGAGTGAGGGGCTATGTGACCAGATTAGGCTCTGAGTCGCGATGCTCGAGAGTCCCCTTGACGTTCAAGCGGCCTTGTACCTTGGCTCCGCTCGGGGAGAGCGTCGACGAACCAAGCCGAGGGCTGGCTGGGTGGCGTGCGTCTGGCATGACCCAGGCGTAGCCCCCGTGCCCAGCCCCCTCGCGCGGCACTCCCGAGAGGAGGCGTTGCGATGAGGCGGACATTGAGCTCTGGGCTCCACGAGGTTGATGCGGCGGGGCCACCCTCGATTGTTTATCACCAGCGCAGCATAAGCGCTTCCGTGTGTGTGGGGCATAGCCCCTCCTCGGCAGTGTTGTCAGCCAGCGCGGAGCATGGTGCTTCCACTGGTGCGTGGGAGGGGTCTCCCCTCCGGGAGGAGCCCCCGGGGCATGTACAGCCCCGCCCTGACACGTGGTTGGCACGGTAGGGCCTGACGAGGTGTATCTGGGCACCCGTGAGCCAGCGCGGGACTTACGGGGCCCTACCTCAAGGCGGGTTGCGCCTGGCACTGGGCCTTAACATGTGATGTGTTCCTGCAAATTTGGTTAGATGCCGCGCCCTCGTCCTCGGGTCCCCGCCCTCGAGCAGGTCTCGGCCGTCATTGGTATGCGGTCGTGATGCGTGGACAAGGCGGAGGGTGAGGGCTGGAGAGCGGTGGGAGCCCATGAGTCGCGATGCTCGGTACCCCCCTTTAGCGTGCAAGCGGCGACGACATGAAGGAAGAAGGGGTGCGTGGACAGGCATCAAATAACAATCATGATGGGTCGAGCATGACCTGAAATAAATGTAAGAGGGGTACATGCGGCTGGAGTGCAGCCCGGCGACTTGGGGATGATGCAGCCGGCGCGCCCCAACAAAGTAAGCTAGGAACATGAAGTAAAAGGGATACATGCGCGAGGGCGGACCCACGCGGCTTGGGAATGATGCAGCCACAGGGGCGCTCGGTGAAATGAAACTTGAAGGATGTCACCTGATAACGTTGAAGACGAAGGGATGCTGAAGTAGCGGACGTCGCGGGCTGTGGAAGCCGACCTTCACGAGCCCCCAGGCCCAGCAGCCTCGGGAGGCTTCGGAGGCGCTGGTGGCTCCTCGCGGACCATCTCCATCTCCGCCAGGACTGCGGAACGCCTGGCCTCTTGAGCCTGCAGGATGCCCCTCACAAAGCGCTGGTGCGTGGCGGCCGCGTTCAGCAAACCGTAAGGCATGCGAACGTAGCTGTGGGGTGGACCTTCGCAGCGCCCCGTGAATGAGGGCCAGAACCGCTCCTGAGAGGCGGCTCGGTTGAGCCCTAGTATGTCGATGCATACGCGCAGCCCACCATCCTTGCCTGGATGGGGGGCTACGGCGACTGCCACTCATGACTCTTGACTCCTGCAGCTCCTGAATGATCTGGGTGACGAACTCCTGAGGGTTTGGCCCTCCTTGCCTCGCTCCTTCACGAGGGAAGCGTGCTGAAACACGCCTCCAAGTGGTGCCCAAGCACCTCCCTCATGACCTTAGCAAGGTCGGTGGCCCTCGGGAGAGAGCCCGAGCCTTGCTTGAGGAGGCGCGGGCGCCTTCCTATGCGACATAAGGAGGTGCCCCCTGAGCAGTAGCGGACCACAGGGGCCTGCCTCCCGAGGTCGGGCTGGCGATGTCTTCTTCTTCTTGGGAGCAGTCTCGGGGAGCCTCCGCTCCTGCGATCTGGGTCTTGAGTGGCGCAGCTTGAAAAGCTCGCTCGGGGAGCACTGCTGCGTCTCTTTCTTCACAAGGCACCGTGATGACTCCGCCGCTTCATGGCATCTTGAGGACGTTGTAGCCGTGATGAGTCACGGCCATGAACTTGGCCAGAGCTGGGTACCCGAGGATGGCATTGTATGGAAGGAAAATGTGGGCGACATCGAAGTCGATGAGTTCGGTGCGGTAGTTGTCGCGTGCTCCGAAGGTGATAGGGAGGCGGACTTCCCCAATTGGGACCGTGGAGCCATCGGTGACTCCAGAGAAAGGCTTGGTTGGCTGAAGCTGATTGTAAGGCACTTGGAGATTGTTGAATGTCTCTGGACGGGACATTGAGCCTGCTCCGCCATCGATGAGGTTACGGTGACTTGCGTTCTTGATGATCGGGGAACAAAGCATCGGGAGGACTCCGCGGGGCAGCGCGCTTGAGCTGATCTGCTGAGCTGAGCGTGATGGCGCTTCGACCACACGAGAGGGCGTGGCCTCGAGCTTGGGAGGACTGCATTCACCTGTGGGCGAACTACTTGAAGATCGTTGAGAGGTGGGGCTTGAGCTCCACCCGGGATGCAAGCGATCGCGCGGCTCTCTGAAGCCCCAGCCCCTCGTCGATGATGGTCCTCGTTTCTCCTTGGCTGCGGCGGAGAGGAGGGAGCCTGCGTTTCCTTGCGACGATCCTTGCGAGGCTGATCCCTCCGGCCTCCCTCGCGAGGCTGATCCTGCCAGCGATCCTCGCGAGGTCAGTCACGCCACCCTTGGCGAGGGCCACGGTCTTCCCAGCGTCTGCGTTTCTTCCTCCTCCTCGGTTGTAACCCGATCGTTGCGGTCGGGCGTCGACCGATTCTCCCTTCTCGCCGCGGCTCGGAGCTCTTGACATTCGTTGGTGTTGTGGGTGTGGAGGTCGTGGTACACACGATCCGGCTGCCCTTGGAAGACTCGGGCTGATCTACGCCTCGCTTGGTGTGCAGTTACTGCTGCGAGCACGTCAACCCCTTGCGCTTCACGTCCTTGGCCTTGGACTTCTTCTCTTACGGGTGCGGTGGCAGCTCGAGGAGGAAAGGCGTCCTTCCTTAGCCTGGCGCGCTTGGTACGCCAAGTTGAACAGCTCAAGGATGTACACAGATCTTCATGCATCGCCTCCTCCTTCATCTTGGCGTCTCTCACACCATCGGAGAAGGCTGAGATGATGGCCTCCTCGGTCACCTTAGGAATCTTGAGGCGTGCGTTGTTGAAGCGCTGGATGTACTTCGCAGGTCTCCCGGCTGCTACTTGATCGGCGCATGTCGCTCCGGCGGAGGCGGTCCACGAGTACCTTGGAAGTTGGCGATGAAGAGGGTGCGCATCTCGTCCCAGGAGGAGATCGTGCCAGGAGCCAGGTTCAGGAGCCAGGTGTGGGCCCCGTCCTTGAGTGCCATGGGAAACCAGTTCGCCATGACCTTCTCGTCCCCGTTGGCGGCTTCTATGCCCATGTCGTAGAGCTGAAGGAACTCCGCAGGGTCGGCCGTGCCGTCGTAGCGAGGAGGCAGGTCTGGCTTGAACTTGCCGGGCCACGCGACGCTGCGCAGCTCGGTGGTGAAGGCGCGGCAGCCTGCGGTGGCCACGGGAGGCCTTTGGTGACGAAGAGCCTGGTCTTGCGGGTCCCCATGCGCTGCCATTGGGAAGCGGTCTTGAGGTCTTGGTGTCTTTGGAAGCGAGGCCTTGGTCGAGGCGAGCAGTGCGAGGAGCACTCGAGCAGCTTCTTGAGGCGAGGACCTCTTGACAGCTCTGCTCTTCTGCGCCGGGACGGAGTGGGTTCCGTCCGAGGCCACCTTGGGGCCAAAGCGCCTTCTTGAGGAGGAGGCGGATGGCGCCCACGGGCTTCATCGCCAGCGCAGGGCGGTGCGGTGCAGCGAAGGGCGGCGCGAGGAGCCCCTGCGGCGTGGGCGAGGCTTCGGCGGCGCGGTCGAGCCACTCTTCGTGACGCGTCGTCGGCAGGCGGTAGCGCAGAGCTCGTTTGCCGTGATGGCGCAGCTCGAGCCTCCTTAGGCGCGCGGGCGCGCGAGACGAAAACTTCTTTGGGGCGAGTGAAGGAGTGGCGGTGCGGCCGTCTCGCCTCACAGACGAATCTTTGGGGCGGCGCTTGCTGCTCGTTCCCGCCGGGCGGTGGCGGTGTTGACGGCGGTGGCGGCGAGCGGCGAAGCGGCGCCCGACGGGGCCGTCTGGCGGCAGTAGCGAGCGGCTCGGCCTTCAGCCTTGAGGGCCGACGAGCATCGACATGGATCTGACGGGTGGCGAAAAACAGGCGGCGGAAGGCAGATTCAGTGCACCCCTACAGCACGCCAAATGTCAGATTGGGTTCCGGCAGACCCTCTAGGTTCGAACTCTGGCGTGCTTGTGAGATCTCGCCCCCTACCTACCTGCACCTCGCCGCCTCGCTAGGATCTAAACTACACGAAGAGCAACACAAGGGACACATGGTTTATACTAGTTCGGGCCACCATTGTGGTGTAATACCCTACTCTAGTTTGTGGCGTGGTGGATTGCCCTTGGCGATGATGAACAATACAAGGAAGAACAGCCTCGCGAGGGTCATTCTTGGTGGTGCGATGAACTGCTAGGGGAGTTCGATCGCTTCTCTCTCTCTCTCTCTCTCTCTCTCTCTCGATCCAGATCCAGCTCTAAGATGTCTCTACCTGTGGGTGGCTAGTCCTATTTATAGGCGAGAGGCCTGGGCCTCTTCCCAAATATCGGCGGGAAGGGCGCCAACAATTGGCCATTTGAAGGGAACATCTAGTACACTTATCCCGACTAAAGTTGGTCCTCGCTTTGTCAAAGGCTCTGGCGGTGGCCTTGGCTTGGGCTCCACAATGACTTCCTTCCTGCCGTTGCGATGGTCTTGGTCTTGTTGCACCGAAACAGGTGCCTTTGCTTGGTGCTCTCGCCTGCGCTTGCCCCCTTTGCACCAAAGAGGAAATGAGGACATCGTGGGCTGGCGCCCTTTGGCGCCCTTGGTCGTCATGGCTAGCGTCATGGGAACCTCGCGAGTACCCGCATTGATCTCTCCGCCTCCTCGCGAGCCAGCTGGCGAGGCCGTACTGAGAAGCTTCACGTAAATGCGCTTGCAGGCTTGGCCCATCGCGAGGGTCTTGAGCTTGTGCTGATGAAGATGGGCCATGCTGGGCCACCACTTGAGCCACGCCGCAGGCCGCAGGCAGGCAAGTCTGGGTACCCTCGTTCCCAGAACGCCGACAGGAAAGCCAAAGGTTTTGGTGTGGATGAGCACGACACCTTATGGTTTGAGGACCGGGTCTATGTGACCAATAATGCAGAGATCAGGAAGTTGATACTACAGGAAGCTCATGACTCGCCATACTCGATACACCCCGGAAACACCAAGATGTATTTGGATTTGAAGGAGCGTTTCTGGTGGACTGGTATGAAGAAGGATATTGCCGAGTATGTAGCCGTATGTGATGTATGTCAGAGAGTGAAGGCGAGAACATCGAAGCCAGCGGGACTACTGCAGCCTATGCCGATACCCGAATGGAAGTGGGATAAGCTTGGCATGGATTTCATCACTGGATTGCCCAGGACCCGATCGGGATATGATTCTATCTGGGCAGTAGTGGATCGTTTGACCAAAGTAGCCCACTTTATCCCAGTGAAAACCGTCTATACAAGTGCGAAGTTGGCCAAGATATACATGACCAGGATCGTATGTCTACACGGAGTTCCGAGGACCATCATATCAGATAGATGACCATAGTTTACCTCAAAGTTTTGGCATCAGCTGCACCAGACTTTGGGAACCAGGCTAGAGTTCAGTACAACATTTCACCCGCAGACAGATGGACAGACCGAGAGAGTCAATCGAATTCTGGAGGACATGTCGAGAGCTTGTGCGCTAGATTACAGATCTAGTTGGGATGACAACTTGCCTTATGCAGAATTCTCTTACAACAACAGATATCAGGCCAGTTTGAAGATGGCACCTTTCGAAGCCCTGTATGGAAGAAGATGCCGAACACCGTTGATGTGGGATGAAGTTGGAGACTCCCAGTTGTTTGGACCGGATTTGATTAAGGAATCCGAAGAGAAGGTTAAGCTGATTCGGGATAGACTGAAGGTAGCTCAGTCTCGACAGAAGAGTTATGCAGATTCGAAACGCAAGCAGGTAGTCTATGAAATCGAAGACAGAGCGTATCTGCGAGTGTCACCTCTTCGAGGAGTTAACCGTTTTGGAGTTAAACGTTTTGGAGTTAAAGGAAAGTTAGCCCCGAGATTTGTGGGACCGCACCGTGTTTTGGAATGCATGGGAGAGGTTGCCTACAAGTTGGAGTTACCCGAAGGACTGTCGGGAGTGCATGATGTGTTTCACGTTTCCCAATTGAAGAAGTGCCATGCAGAGATGGCCGATATTCCTCTGAGAGATCTGATGCCCACAGGCGATTCGGTTGGGCGGTGATTTGACATATGAGGAGAAACCTGTCAAGATTCTAGAGTTTGCCAGCCGAGTTACTCACAGCAAGGTTATCAAGTTTTGCAAAGTACAGTGGAGCCACCATACCAAGGATGAAGCCACTTGAGAACAAGAGGATGATATGCACAAAGACCACCCACACCTATTTTCTAGCCAACCCGCATCTCGAGGGCGAGATTCATCTTAAGGGGGGGTAGGTTTGTAACATCCGAAATTTTCAATTTGGAATGTTATACATAGGTCATTCATGCAGTTCATATTTTATTGCATTTAGTCTCGCGGTCCTCGAAATTCTAAGCAACTCAAGGACCCTCAGAGAGAGTTGGGGATTTCACCGTTTTCATATTTGAATTTTATCAAATATTGAAACGAGGATCATTTGTTTTATTATTTTTCTCTATGAAAATATTTCATATTAAAATAAATGAGTGGAGATAATATGACTTCTCCAAAATAAATGAAATATTGGAGGAAAATATTAAAATCAAATATTTGTTGTTTTTTCAGATTTTATTTCTATTTTATTTGAATTATGAAAAATACACATTTTTCAAAATTGCATTTTAGGCCCAAATAAATGTTCACCTTGTCCGGCATATTTTTAGAGGACGTGGAAAATTTATTTCGGGATTTTTGGAGTCCGTTTAATATTTCCTTTCTTTCTTTTTCTGCACGTCGAATTATTAAAAAAAAGGAAACCGACTCCGGGCCGTACCCGACCGGGACTCCACCCCGGGGGGCTTTATAAGCCGCCGAGGCCCCATCCTCATGAGCCCACCGGTGCATCCATCACCAAACCCTAACCGCCCGCCCGATAAGCGCCGCCGCCTCCGGCCGCCCGCCACCCACTTTCCGCCGCCGCCGCCGTCATAAGAACCGCCACCGCAGCCCGCCGTCGTCGGAACGCTGCCGCCATACCACCGGATCTCATCGCCGTTGACCGTCGTTTGACCGGTCGGTTTTTCTCCGGTTAAACCCCGTTTTTTTATTTTTCCGGTTTATTTCGTTAGATCGGTTTTTCCGTTGGTTTAGTTATCTTGCGGACGTTCGTCCATTCGTTCTTTTAAACGAATGCCGTTCACCCGTTAGTCACAGACAGTGAACGTTCGTTCATTAGCCTGTTCGTCAGTTTTTCTTTTTCTCGGGTTTTTCGCTATTATTTCCGATCGCGATTTGTGATCCGATTTTCGTTTTAGTTTACCTTCTCGCTCGTTTATCAGAATCAGGCGATTCTAGCGCCTAGATCTTCGCCTCGAAGCCCTCTTTCTGTTTAACCAACTTGAACAAGATTTTGGTACTGTAAAATTTGAGTTTAGTCCAGATTAGTAATCGGATCTTGTTTCTTTCGCCGTTTGAGTTTCGTTGCTCTGTTTGATTTGGTTCTTTTTGCAAACCAGAGTTCTTAAGTTGAACTTTCTGGTTAGATCTTCTTATTTGAGTTTTACCTGTGCATCTTTACTTGATTGCTTATGTATGTTATTATTTGCTTGCGATAGAATTCCCGGAGTGCGAAGCGAGCTACTACAAGTCACTAGGTTTTGCGGATCGTCAGCAAGGCAAGTAACACATTGATCATACCCTTTATTACCCAGGTTTTATGCATTAGTTACAACCCTCACACATTGCATGAGTAGGATCTCTTAACATGTGGGTTTGGGAACTAGATGATGAGGTAGAAAATATTACCTGTTTTTAGTATCAAACCCTTGGGAGTTACTTCTACGTTATGCTTATATTGCTATGCTATGCTCGTAGACATGGATTGGGTTTGAGTGTATCCATGAAAGATGTGAGTTGTTAATTAATGGTTCAACTTAAGGTGGCAATTTTAATACACATCTGGGTGGATTGATTGTTTGGGCACTTAGAGAATCCAGTGTTGTCCGAGGATATCCTGGAGTACCTGTGTGATCATCCTACGGTCCGCCACCCAGGCTCAAAGGGATCATAAGATTATTCATGCTAGAAATGTCCGCGTGCAGCCACAAGCCATTATGGGCTCTGGCATAGTTGAGTATGTTGTGTGACCTCTTTCAGTGGTGGGCTAGCAGATGTAGAGGGAAAGTAGGTGTAACTGTCCACCCAGAGTAAAGAGTTAATGCTTTTAAAGACTGTGTCTCGGTCATCCGTTTCTCAAACACCATGTAGTGCGAGAAAACCAACGGAGGAGACCGAGTCTTGTGGGGAAAAGTGCGCAAACCTCTGCAGAGTGTACAAACTAATCATGGTTAGCCGTGTCCCCGGTTATGGACTTCTTGAGTATCTAGTACTTGGATTATTCTATTGCATCTGACCACTCTTAATATAATTTGTTGGGTTGATAATTACCTTTAATTGGGATTGAGTTGGTGGAACCTTCTCAATGATGTTTCAACTACCATGATAGATAAATAAAATCTATTCCTTTGTTGTAGGAAAAAATTGGATTTTCGCAAAAACCAAATAACCATAGAGCCTCCACCAGCCATATATGCATGTAGTGATATCATTTATCTGTTCATTTCTCTACTGTGTTATATTGCCAGTATATTCCGTGTGCTGATCCGTTTTCGGGCTGCAACGTATTATGTTGCAGACTTTTCAGACGATGAGTAAAGGTGCGATAGGTCGTTGTCATGCACTCAGCTATGCCGTTGGAGTTGATGGACTCACTTTATCTTCCAAGCCTTCCGCTGTTATCGTGTTAGATGACCTTAAGCCATATTTATTGTAATAAGTTCTCTTTTTGAGACATTCAATGTAATAAGTGTGTGATTGCTACTCTGTTATAAATCCTTCGAGTACTGTGTGTGTCAGCATAACCGATCCAGGGATGACAGTAAAGCACAGAGACTTGACCGTTTGTGGTCGGGTCGCTACACCAAGCCTGCACCGCAGAACGTGTCCTTCAGAAATGACAAAAGGGGCTCAATGGCGATGTAGAATGGCAAATTGTTGACATCTAGCCAGTGGAGATCAGCGGCGGGACATGGATGAGATCGACGACGGTTGAACCCGAGGGGTTGGGGGTGGGCCACTTAACCTATGACATAGCCCGCCTCAGGGCGTCGCTGTCGACGACCTCGATGTCGTAGCCAGCGGACGAGAAATGCCCCCATACTCTAGCCCGCTGCTTGAGTGCATGCCACTAGTAATTGTCGTCGGCTTCCTCGGCGAGGTCGGGCGAAGAGACGGCTATACACTTCTTTTGGTCCAGTTGCTTCTTGAAGTCGGGTCGCTACAAGATGGTATCAGAGCTCATGCTGAATGTAGGACACGGCCACTAAGAAAAGCCATAGGTCACTCTTCTCTACCCATTTCTGACTCCTCTCCATTTTCTACTCTTTACGATGGCGGACTCGAGGAACAAGTTTGCACAACCGGATGAAGACACCCCATTTGGACGACACTTGAAGGAAGTCAGTAGATACCTAAACATTGGAATACCAAGCTTCACCGGGACCTACAATGCCACCTTACCAGAAGAGGAGCGCTGGATGATTCAAGTTCAAGTTCCAGGAAGGACATTCACACCAGTCACGGAGCCCATAGAGTTTTCCTTTGAGGCACCCACCTGGAGTCTAGGCAAGAGCATGGCAGCCCACATCACCATGGGACGCATTGGAGAAGTTTACCACAAGGATCTCAAGGATACTATCTACCAGACTTGTGGGCACCGAGATGAGCAATGGGAGATAGTCAGCACCAAGAGGGACAGGTCCATTGCAGCATTCATCCAGGAGTTAAATCAGCACATTAAATGCGCCAGAGAACCGGATGTCTTGAGGCATGATAGATTTGAAGAAGGCAATGACAAGGATCACCGAGTTAGAGGAGGAACTCAAGTCTACACACAACGGATATGAGGAGGAAATCGTGACACTATTGGAGAAGAACGACGACCTGATAAAGAAGATCGGAGTATTCATGGGATACCCCGCGCCAGGAGGAGAGGACGACGATTCCACATGCCCAGAGAACTACATCATCATCGACGACACCGACTCCGACCCCAACGATAGCGATGATGATTTTGAAGACGAAGCTGGAGCGGACATCATGGAGTCTTCCACCGATCAAAATTTCTAGTAGACCACCATATGATCAGTAGTATTTCCCCCATGTAAATAGTATAGTCCGAGCACTGTAACGACAGTTAGATCGATTGTATGCCCTTGCTTGATTGATTGAGTGATATGTTTGTGTTTGTCTCATGTGCATATGTGTAGTGTTTTCTCACTAGACCTAATTTCTATTCTAATCTCTTCCCTCTAAACCCATCAGATGCCTCCGAGACATGACACCGGATTTGTCTTCCCACCGGAGATCACCCAGTTGATCCAGCAGCAGAATGCCTTGATGCAGATATTAGTCCAGAACCAAGGCAACAACAACAACAACAACCCTCCTCCAGTTGACAACTTAGCACGTTTTCTGAGGTTACAGCCGCCGGTGTTTTCCAGTAGCACCGAGCCAATAGTTGCGGATGACTGGTTATGCAGGATTGGAAGGGAGTTGACCACCGTAGTTTGCACGGATGAAGAGAAGGTGCGTTTTGCCGCACATCAGTTGGATGGACCAGCAGCATAATGGTGGGAGAATTACACAGCCACTTTTCCCATAGCCAATGTCACTTGGGATCAGTTTCAGCAAGCATTCCGCACAGCCCATGTCTCAACTGGAGCTATGATCATGAAGAAGCATGAGTTCCGCAACTTACGCCAGGGAAATCGTACTGTGGCTCAGTACGTAGATGAGTTTAGTAAGATATCTCGTTATGCCCCCGATGATGTGGCCACAGATGCCGCGAAGCAGGAGAAGTTTATGGAAGGGCTAAATGATGAGATGAGCATGTAGTTGATGGTGGCAACATTCAACAACCACCAGGAGTTGGTAGACAAGGCCCTTATGATTGAAGGGAAGCAGTAGCAGATTGAGAGCCGCAAGAGGAAGTATGGACAAGGAAAGTTCAATTCTGGAGCTCAGCAAAAGCCTCGTTTCACCCCGAAGTCGGGAGGACTTGTCCATAACCATGGAGGTCACAATCACAATGGAGGGAGTTCCCACAACCACAATGGCTCCAAGAATGGAAACAAGAATGAAGCAGGCAGCAATTAGAACCGCTCTAACCCAGCCACACCCGCCAAGAAGGACCTAAGTCACATTACTAGTTTCAAGTGCGGGAAGGCTGGACACTATGCCACTGAGTGCCCGGAAGCAAAGAATAGCAATGGCAATGGAAGCGCTGGGAAGAAGCCCAACCCTTTCAATAGGGGACAAGTGAACCACGTGAACATGGAGGAAGTTGAGGAGCAGCCTGATGCAGTTATTGGTAAGTTTTTGGTTAAGTCTTTTATTGCAATTGTTCTTTTCGATACTGGTGCATCACATTCATACATATCAAGGGGATTCGTGGATAAGTATAAGTTGCCCACTAAGGTACTTAGGACACCAATGTTAGTAAGCTCGCCAGGAGCAGAATATTTGGCAAGTCAAGGATGTTTTCAGATGCCATTGACCATTGGAAGCCATGTTTTCCCCTCGGATCTGATAATTTTGGAGTCACAAGGTTTGGATGTGATACTAGGTATGGATTGGCTATCGATGTATGGACGAAACATCGATTAGCAAATAAGTAAATTTTGCTCACTACCGGGAGAAAAGGATCAAGTATGTATCAAGCATTAGCCAAGGAGGACCCAAGTAAATTCTCTCGCGGGAGTTGTTCAGGAGGAAGTGCCGGTAGTTAAGGATTACCCGGATGTATTTCTGGAGGAGTTACCAGGCATGCCACCAGATCGAGATATCGAGTTTTTGATAGAGTTGTTGCCAGGCACCGGGCCTATATTGAAAAGACCATACCGGATGCCCGCAAACGATCTGGAGGAGATTAAGAAGCAGATTAAGGAGTTATTGGAGAAAGGATACATTCGAAGAAGTTCATCACCATGGGGAGCCCCAGTGCTCTTGGTTGAGAAGAAGGATGCATCCTTAAGGATGGTTGTTGATTATCATGCTTTGAATGAAGTAACAATCAAGAATAAGTATCCACTGCCGATGATCAATGATTTGTTTGACCAGTTGCAAGGAGCTAAGGTGTTTTCGAAGATTGAATTGCGATCAGGATATCACCAGTTGAAGATTCAGGAAAAGGATATACCTAAGAAAGCCTTCACCACAAGGTACGGGCTGTATGAGTATACGGTTATGTCATTTGGATTGACTAACGCCCCTGCCTATTTCATGAGTATGATGAACAAGGTGTTCATGGAGTTCTTGGATAAGTTTGTCATGGTGTTTATAGATGATATCTTGGTATACTCGAAGAATGAAGAGGAGCACAAGGAACATTTGCTTTTGGTTTTCGAGAAGCTCAGGGGACCCCAGTTGTATGCCAAGTTCAGCAAATGTGAGTTTTGGTTGAAGGAAGTTGGATTTCTTGCACATGTTATATCAGGAGAAGGTATAGTAGTGGATCCCACCAACGTTCAGTCAGTAACTGAGTGGTTGGCACCCACCTCAGTCGGAGAGATCCGCAGTTTTCTTGGACTCGCGGGATACTATCGGAGATTTATTGAAAATTTCTCTAAGATTGCAAAGCCTATGACGGCATTGTTGAAGAAGGAAACTAAGTTCCATTGGACTGATGAATGTGAAGCAAGTTTCCAGGAGTTGAAGAAACGTTTGACTACAGCCCAGTGCTGATTCTGCCGGGTATACGCAAGGATTTCCAAGTGTATTGCGACGCCTCTCGCTTAGGACTTGGAGGAGTACTTATGTAAGACGGGAGAGTTGTTTCATATGCCTCACGACAACTGAAACCGCACGAGTTGAATTATGCCACACATGATTTGGAGTTAGCAGCTGTGGTGCATGCGCTCAAGACCTGGAGACATTTTCTTATTGGAAACCGTAGCGATGTGTACATGGATCACAAGAGTTTGAAGTACATCTTCACATAGAAGGAGCTTAACCTTAGGCAGAGGAGATGGTTGGAGCTCATGAAGGATTATGACATGAAGCTGCACTATCATCCCGGCAAGGCCAATGTGGTACCAGACGCTTTGAGCTGAAAGAGTTATGTTAACACCCTCGTAAGCGGAGGGATGCCGAAGGAGTTAGCTGAGGATCTCAGGGAGCTAGTTTGGAGATAGTCCCTAGAGGATTTGTTGCAGCAATGAAAGTTCAGTCTACGTTGTTGGGAAAAAATCGAGAAGCTCAGAAGGATGAAAAGGAGATTGCCGAGATAAAGGAGAAGATGAGTGAAGGGAAAGCCAAAGGTTTTCGTGAGGATGAGCACGACACCTTATGGTTTGAGGACCGGGTCTATGTGCCCAATAATGCAGAGATCAGGAAGTTGATACTACTGGAAGCTCATGACTTGCCATACTCGATGCACCCCGGAAACACCAAGATGTATTTGGATTTGAAGGAGCATTTCTGGTGGACTGGTATGAAGAAGGATATTGCCGAGTATGTAGCCGTATGTGATGTATGTCAGAGAGTGAAGGCGAACATCGAAGCCGCGGGACTACTGCAGCCTATGCGATACCCGAATGGAAGTGGGATAAGCTTGGCATGGATTTCATCACCGGATTGCCCAGGACCCGATCGGGATATAATTCTATCTGGGCAGTAGTGGATCGTTTGACCAAAGTAGCCCACTTTATCCTAGTGAAAACCGCCTATACAAGTGCGAAGTTGGCCAAGATATACATGACCAGGATCGTATGTCTACACAGAGTTCCGAGGACCATCATATCAGATAGATGAACACAGTTTACCTCAAAGTTTTGGCATCAGCTGCACCAGACTTTGGGAACCGGGCTAGAGTTCAATACAACATTTCACCCATGAGATGGATGGATGACCGAGAGTCAATCAGATTCTGGAGGACATGTCGAGAGCTTGTGCGCTAGATTACGGATCTAGTTGGGATGACAACTTGCCTTATGCAGAATTCTCTTACAACAACAGATATCAGGCCAGTTTGAAGATGGCACCTTTCGAAGCCCTGTATGGAAAAAGATGCCGAACACCGTTGATGTGGGATGAAGTTGGATACTCCCAGTTGTTTGGACCGGATTTGATTAAGGAATCCGAAGAGAAGGTTAAGCTGATTTGGGATAGACTGAAGGTAGCTCAGTCTCGACAGAAGAGTTATGCAGATTCGAAACGCAAGGAGGTAGTCTATGAAATCGGAGACAGAGCGTATCTGCGAGTGTCACCTCTTCGAGGAGTTAAACATTTTGGAGTTAAAGGGAAGTTAGACCCGAGATTTGTGGGACCGTACCGTGTTTTGGAACGCATGGGAGAGGTTGCCTACAAGTTGGAGTTACCCGAAGGACTGTCGGGAGTGCATGATGTGTTTCACGTTTCCCAATTGAAGAAGTGCCATGCAGAGATGGCCGATATTCCTCTGAGAGATACAGTGCCCCTGGAAGCGATTCAGTTGGACAGTGATTTGACATATGAGGAGAAACCTGTCAAGATTCTAGAGTTTGCCAGCCGAGTTACTCGCAACAAGGTTATCAAGTTTTGCAAAGTACAGTGGAGCCACCATACCGAGGATGAAGCCACTTGAGAACAAGAGGATGATCTGCGCAAAGACCACCCGCACCTATTTTCTAGCCAACCCGCATCTCGAGGGCGAGATTCATCTTAAGGGGGGTAGGTTTGTAACATCCCAAATTTTCAATTTGGAATGTTATACATAGGTCATTCATGCATATCATATTTTATTGCATTTAGTTTTGCGGTCCTCGAAATTCTAAGCAACTCAAGGACCCTCGGAGAGAGTTGGCGATTTCACCGTTTTCATATTTGAATTTTATCAAATATCGAAATGAGGATCATTTATTTTATTATTTTTCTCGCTGAAAATATTTCATATTAAAGTAAATGAGTGGAGATAATATGACTTCTCCAAAATAAATGAAATATTGGAGGAAAAATATTAAAATCAAATATTTGTTGTTATTCAGATTTTATTTCTATTTTATTTGAATTAGGAAAAATATGCGTTTTCCAAAATTGCATTTTAGGCCCAAATAAATGTTCACCTTGTCCGGCATATTTTTAGAGGACGTGGAAAATTTATTTCAGGATTTTTGGATTCCGTTTAATATTTCTTTTCTTTCTTTTTTTGCACGTCGAATTATTTAAAAAAAAGGAAACCGACTCCGGGCCGTACCTGATCGGGACTCCGCCCCGTGGGGCTTTATAAGCCGCCGAGGCCCCAGCCCCGCAGCCCACCAGGCCGCGTCCCGCCACCCAAACCCTAGCCACCGCCGCCGCTAAGCGCCGCCTCCTCCGCCCCGCCACCTTGCCGCCATTGCTTTCATGGCCGTGCCGCCGCCGCCAATGCAGCAGCCGCCGGATCTCGTCGCCGTTGACGGTCGTTTGACCGGTCAGTTTTTCTCCGGTTAAACCCCGTTTTTTTATTTTTTTTCCGGTTTATTTCGTTAGATCGGTTTTTCCGTTGGTTTTGTTATTTTGCGGACGTTCGTCCGTTCGTTCGTTTAAACAAATGCCGTTCACCCGTTAGTCACAGACAGCGAACGTTCGTTCGTTAGCCTGTTCGTCAGTTTTTCTTTTTCTCGGGTTTTTTGCGATTATTTTCGATCGCGATTTCTGATCCGATTTTCGTTTTAGTTTATCTTCTCGCTCGTTTATTGGAATCAGGCGATTCTAGCGCCAAGATCTTCGTCTCGAAGCCCTCTTTCTGTTTAACCAACTTGAACAAGATTTTGGTACTGTAAACTTTGACTTTAGTCCAGATTAGTAATTGGATCTTGTTTCTTTCGCCGTTTGAGTTTCATTGCTCCGTTTGATTTGATTCTTTTTGCAAACCGGAGTTCTTAAGTTGAACTTTCTGGTTAGATCTTCTTATTTGAGTTTTACCCATGCATCTTTGCTTGATTGCTTATGTATGTTATTATTTGTTTGCGATAGAATTCCCGGAGTGCGAAGCGTGCTGCTACGAGTCACTAGGTTTTGCGGATCGTCAGCAAGGCAAGTAACACATTGATCATACCCTTTATTACCCAGTTTTTATGCTTTAGTTACAACCCTCACACATTGCATGAGTAGGATCTCTTAACATGTGGGTTTGGGAAGTAGATGATGAGGTATAACCTATTACCTGTTTTTAATATCAAACCCTTGGGAGTTACTTCTACATTATGCTTATATTGCTATGCTATGCTCGTAGACGTGGATTGGCTTTGAGTGTATCCATGACAGATGTGAATTGTTAATTAATGGTTCAACTTAAGGTGGCAACTTTAATACACATCTGGGTGGATTGCTTGTTTGGGCATCTAGAGAATCCAGTGTTGTCCTAGGATATCCCGGAGTACCCGTGTGATCATCCTACGGTCCACCACCCAGGCTCAAAGGGATCATAAGATTATTCATGCTCGAAACTTCCGTGCACCGCCACAAGCCATTATGGGCTCTGGCATAGTTGAGTATGTTGTGTGACCTCTTTTAGTGGTGCGCTAGCAGATGTAGAGGGAAAGTAGGTTTAACGTTCCACCCAGTGTAAAGAGTTAATGCTTATGAAAGACTGTGTCTCGGTCATCCGTTTCTCAAACACCATGTAGTGCGAGAAAACCAACGGAGGAGATCGAGTCTTGTGGGGAAAAGTGCGCAAACCTCTGCAGAGTGTACAAACTAATCATGGTTAGCCGTGTCCCCGGTTATGGACATCTTGAGTATCTAGTACTTGGGTTATTCTATTGCATCTCATCACTCTTAAAATAATTTGTTGGGTTGATAATTACCTTTAATTGGGATTGAGTTGGAGGAACCTTCTCAATGATGTTTCAACTACCATGATAGATAAATAAAATATATTCCTTTGTTGTAGGAAAAAATTGGCTTTTCGCAAAAACCAAATAACCATAGAGCCTCCACCAACCATATATGCATGTAGTGATAGCATTTATCTGTTCATTGCTCTACTATGTTATATTGCCAGTATATTCCATGTGCTGACCCGTTTTCGGGCTGCAACGTATTATGTTGCATAGTTTTCAGACGACGAGTAAAGGTGCGATAGGTCGTTGTCATGCACTCAGCTATGCCGTTGGAGTTGATGGACTCACTTTATCTTCCAAGCCTTCCGCTGTTATCGTGTTAGATGGCCTTAAGCCATATTTATTGTAATAAGTTCTCTTTTTGAGACATTCTATGTAATAAGTGTGTGATTGCTACTCTGTTATAAATCCTTGATCTTGTGTGTGTCAGCATTACCGATCCAGGGATGACACTGAAGCACAGAGACTTGACCGTTTGAGGTCGGGTCGCTACACCAAGCCAGCACCGCAGAACGTGTCCTTCAGAAATGACAAAAGGGGCTCAATTGCGATGTAGAATGGCAAATTGTTGACAGGGAGCCAGAGGAGATCAGCGGCGGGCCATGGATGAGATCGACGGCGTTTGAACCCGAGGGGTTGGGGGTGGGCCACTTAAACTGTGACACAGCCCGCCTCAGGGCATCGCTGTCGATGACCTCGATGTCGTAGCCAGCGGACGAGACATGCCCGCATACTCTAGCCCGCTGCTTGTGTGCCTGCCACCAGCAATGGTCGTCAGCTTCCTCGGCGAGGTCGGGCGAAGAGACAGCTATACACTTCTTTTGGGCCAGTCTCTCCTTGAGCTCCACGGGAAGCGTAGCTGGGCTTAGGCTGCAACGCTCTGGAGTGGGGGATGGGGATGGGGATTGAGGGAGTCGTGGACTAGGGGGTGTCCGGATGGCCAAACTATCATCACGGCCGGACTCCAAGACTATGAAGATACAAGATTGAAGACTTCGTCCCGTGTCCGGATGGGACTTTCCTTGGCGTGGAAGGCAAGCTTGGCGATACGGATATGTAGATCTCCTACCATTGTAACCGACTCTGTGTAACCCTAACCTATCCGGTGTCTATATAAACCGGAGGGTTTTAGTCCGTAGGACGAACAACAATCATACCATATGCTAGCTTCTAGGGTTTAGCCTCCTTGATCTCGTGGTAGATCTACTCTTGTACTACCCATATCATCAATATTAATCAAGCAGGGTAGGATATTACCTCCATCGAGAGGGCCGAACACAGGTAAAACATCGTGTCCCTTATCTCCTGTTACCATCCGCCTAGACGCAGTTCGGGACCCCTACCCGAGATCCGCCAGTTTGACACCGACATTGGTGCTTTCATTGAGAGTTCCTCGTATGCGTCACCGATAGGCCCGATGGCTCCTTCGATCATCAACAACGGCGCGTCCAGGTGAGACTTTTCTCCCGGACAGATCTTCGATTCGGCGGCTTTGCATGCTGGGCCAATTAACTTAGCCATCCGGAGCAGATCGAAGTTCGCCCACGGCCTTCGGTCGAGTTGGAGTTTGAACTATCGGCCGATATCGCGGAGACTTGATCTTGACGGATTCGAGCCGCAGCTAACGTGCCGCCTTGTCTCGATGGGCATGATCTAGCTCTGCGCAGCCGAGCGATGTCACGGAAGCCGCACCAAAGATCTGCTCCGACCCTTAATCGAGCCGGATTCCCGATCGAGGGCGAGTGGTTGGACACCGCCTTGGGGGCTACAATCTCTCGGCGATTGAGCGAACTCCATCCTCATGCTGCGAAGACCTCGACTCTGGGTGTCGGATTCCTCTCGGACTCGAACCCTCCGCCCCCGCCAATCGAATCCGATTGGGCGCCGTCATGGAGTTCACTGCGCGGACATCTTTCAAAGACTCGCCCTTTGGCGACATCCTGAATTCACTAAAGTCTCCCTCTTTATCCGGAGAGCCACGGCTGGACTACGGACGAGAAGGTTGGTATCACGGACAACGAAGAAATTCAACGCCCACCCACCACCCACTTTATAGCCACTTGCCGATGATCTAACCGACATGCTCGACTTCGACTCCGAAGACATCGACGGTATGGACGGCGATGCGGAGACGACCAAGACCAGCGCCTACGAGGCGCTGGAAGGCCACCTCGTCATATGACATATACGATGGTGGACATCCCAAAAGATAGGAATGGCGATGGAACAGCGGAGGATGACCCTCCAGAAGCAAACGAAGGGCCGGCGTCGTGGCGCCGCTCTAAATCCCGCCACAATAAAAACGGTGATTACAGCACGAGAGATAATAATACCGGGGCGATCTTGAAGACAACCCCTCCAAAGGGACTCAGCGCGGGAGGAGGGAGAAGCAAGTCCGCACGACAAGGCGGCAGAAAAGAGAGGTCGAGGGCGATAATTATCGCCTCCCTCACGAAGATGAGGCAAGCCTCGACGACGATGAATTTGTCGTGCTCGAGGATCCCGCCGAGCAGGGCGTTTCAAATGCAGGCTTATAGCCACGGCAAGCAGCCTCAAGAAAAGCAGCAACAACTTAGAGCTGACCAAGACCTGCTAGTGACGGATGGATGAAGTCCTTGCAGCGAAGAGTATGAACTCGACGCCCCTCAAAAGCTACCCCAAACGCGAGCCGTTGCCTCAATCGAGAGGAAGCACCCAAGTCACCAGCGCCGACGACATGGCAGACCGCCACCCGTGGCGGGCGACAGAAAGCCTCTCGGCCCTCCGCTCAAGCCACACCCCGCCGCTCAAAAATACCAAGGCACGGAAAACGCGCGGACTTAAGAGATATATTGTAGGATAAGGAAAAACATACAAGATCGATCTACGGATCGCGTGGGCCTAACGACTCGGGATGATTACCGTCGCGCGGATACAGCAAACCCGCCGGGCCGAACACGATGAGACAAAGCTCATATGAGCTACGTCGTGATATAGCCCAATCTGAGGCGCCGCACACCCACTATGCTTCACGGATGAAGTAATGGATCATCAAATCCCGAGGGCTTCAAACCCGTAAACATCGAATCATACGATGGTATCACAGATCCCAGCGGTGCGGATCGAGGACTATCTCCTCCATATCCACATGGCTGCGGTGATGATCTACATGCCATCAAATACCTCCCACTCAAGCTTAAAGGACCAGCTCGGCATTGGCTCAACAGCTTGCGGCGAGAATCAATTGGTTGTTGGGAGGACACGGAAGCCGCATTCCTTGATAACTTCCAGGCACATATGTGCGACCACCAGACGCCGATGACCTTAGCCACATAATTCAGCAGCCAGAAGAATCAGCCAGACAATTCTGGACACGGTTCCTAACAAAGAAAAATCAAATCGTTGATTGTCTAGATGCAGAGGCCCTTGCAGCCTTCAAACATAACATCCGCGATGAGTGGTTTGCCCGGCACCTAGGACAGGAAAAACCAAAATCCATGGCAGCCCTCACAACACTCATGACCCGCTTCTGTGCGGGAGAGGACAGCTGGCTAGCTCGAAGCAACAACTTGGCTAAACACCCTGATAGTTCGGATACCAAGGACACCAATGGCAGGTTGCGTCGCAACAAGAACAAGCGCCGCATTAACGGTGATAATGCTGAAGATACGGCCGTCAATGCCGGATTCAGAGGCTCTAAACCCGTTCGGCGGAAGAAGCCATTCAAAAGAAATACCTAGGGCCCGTCCAACTTGGACCGAATACTCGATCGCTTGTGCCAGATACATGGCACCCCCGAAAAACCAGCCAATCACACCAACAGGGATTGTTGGGTGTTCGAAACAAGCGAGCAAGTTAAGTGCGAACTCAATGACAAGGGGCTGCATAGCAACGACGAGGAAGAGCCCGGCCGCCGAACAATAGAGGATGAAGGTTTTTCCCACACAAGTGGCGGACGGTGAACATGATATCGCAACCCACATACCCAAAAGGGAGCGGCGTGCACTAAGGGACGTATATGCGATGGAGCGATCGCCCCAAAGTTCAACCCATGGTCTTCCTGCCCGATCACCTTCGATCGAAGGACCACCCACTAGCATTCGTCACGGCGGTTTCGCGCATTGGTTCTTGACCCAATTATTGACAGATTTCACCTCACGAGTCCCGATGGACGGCGGTAGCAACTGAACCTGCTTTATCGGGATACGATTGCACAAAATGGGCATAGACCCTCAAGGATTAAACCTACAAAGGCGACCTTTAAAGGCGTCATACCGAGTGTAGAGGCCAGTTATGCGGGCTCGGTTACACTCAAGTGGTCTTGGATCCCGGATAACTTCCGAAGCGAAGAGTTAATCTTCGACATCGTCCCATTCATGCGGCTATCATGCCTTTGCTCGGACGAACCGCATTGCAAAGTTCAATGCGGTGCCGCACTTCGCATACCTCAAGCTCAAGATGCCATGCCCTCGAGGAGTAATCACGGTCAATGGAAACACGAACGCTCTCTCGAGCGGAGGAGCACACGCGACCCTCGTGGCGGAGGTACAAAGCAGCCTCTCACAGCAATTCTCGAGTCCGGCCACTAAGCGTCCGGACACTGTCAAGCGCGCCCGGAGTAACCTACAACGAGACCGCCTGGCATGATTCAAGCACGCGTAGCAATCCGGCCCCAACCCCAGCCCTCGCGAAATTGCGAAGACAGTACTACGCGTACATAAGTACGCTCTGGAGATACCATGGGCATAAGGGGAGGGGCATGACCACGGCACGCCCGGAACGCGGCTCAACCGCACCAGGGGCTCCCGATTGTGTCATTCTTTTTCTTTTTTCCTTTTTCTTCCTTCTTCTTACTTTCAGGACTCCGTCTTTCAGAAGTCCTGTCCGGCACTAGAATCGCCGAACTCATGATGCAATAGCCAGGGAAGCAGAAAGCTACGTCGAGTTTTCAGGTGGTCTCTATTACGAGCATTATACCTGTTTTACATACCATCCCGCAGCTTACCCCTGGAGGGGGACATGTTAGATAGTCCCATCCCTTGCTTATCGCACTCTTTGTATCGTTCTGCTTTCATTGGAGTACCTTTTTGAATAAACAATACATAGCTTTTGCTTATTATTGCACTACTTTCTTTATCTATACATATGTTCATTTCATGACATGTTGCACCCGTACACTTTGGTACGGCCAATACACCAGGGGCTTAAGTACCCCAAAATTATGGTGTGATAAGTCCGAACACTTTCACAAGTGCGGCACCCCGAACTTATAGCATTATATGAATCGGCTCCGAATCATGTCTTGGGTCAATAGTTGGGTTTGCCCGGCTCCCGTGTTTTGGTACCTTACATTCCGTTATATCGGCTAAGGTAGCACCGGGAGAACCACTGCGATTGTGCCCCAGTTGAGCTGGGTCGAGCACCTCAGTGGAGAAAGCTAAAACTGACCGTCATGATAGGGCGAGAGCCGGTCGCTGTTCGAGAGGTTTTTCCGGGTCCCTAAAGACTTATGCCGCTTAGAGCGAGGAACCGGAGTTGTCCGGCCAAGGCGTGGATAGCGCCCCGAACTCGGTCTTCCGAATACTAGGGGCTTCGCTGAAATTTAAAATTATAGAATTCTATGGCTAAGTGAGAGTGTTCAAGCATTATAAGTCCGGTTGCCTTGTTCGTTGCGTTGGCGCCTCCTAGATGGACCCAAGAATAGGAACAAGAGTGCTCAAGTTTATCCCAACACCCCAAAGACTCGTGGCATGGGGGCTGAAGCCAACGACTTGCCATCTCTCAAACTTGATAAACAGCCGCATGTAAGGTAATATTTTAAATTAACAAGCGTTGCTTAGCGATATGAACAAGTTTTCAGCGTCATGTGATAACAAATGCGAGTCTATTCAAAATTACATCTTTGGAGCACTCATCCGCTATTCGGCGGGCACCCTTCAGAGGCCCTCATAGTACATTTCGGCATGCGATGCTCCTTGCCCTTCGGTGGCCCGTCCGTCACAAGCTTCTCCGCATCCAGCTTGCCCGAGTGCACTTTAGCGCGGGCAAGGGCCTGACGGACACCGTCAATGCAGACGGAGCGCTTGATGACTTCGATCCGTGGACAGGCGTCCACCAGCCGCTGCACTAAGCCGAAGTAGCTCCCAGGCATGGCTTCCAATGGCCACAACCGCACTATAAGGCCCTTCATGGCCTGTTCGGCGACCTTGTGGAGCTCGACTAGCTGCTTCAGCTGGTCGCTTAGGGGCACCGGATGTCCGGCCTCAGCATACTTAGACCAGAACACCTTCTCCGTCGAGCTCCCCTCCTTGGCGCGGTAGAATGCGGCAGCATCCGACACACTACGGGGCAGATCTACGAATGCTCCTGGAGAGCTCCGAATCCAGGTAAGTAATAGGTAATTCACTTTCCCATGCTTGCTTTGCATAAAGAATGCCTTACCCGCCGCTATCTTATTTAGAGATTCAATTTCTTGGAGGGCTTTTTGGGCCTCGGCCTTAGCCGCTTTGGCACTCTCAAGAGCCGAAGCAAGCTCGGACTCTCGGGTCTTCGAGTCACGCTCCAAACTCTCGTGTTTTTCCACGAGAGCCTGGAGCTCTTGCCGCACCTCCGCCAGCTGCGCCTCCCCCTTCTCTCGCTCGGTGCGCTCCGCGGCCGCTTTGTTTTCGGCCACGGACACCGCCTCCTTCAGGGTCGCCACCTCGTTCGTGGCCCCTGCAGTACCCATGTTATTCCTGTTATTTTTTGCAACCAAAACCTTTTCTATAAGGTATTTCTTTAATAAGGTATTACTTACCTTCCTTGTCCTCGAGCTGCTTCTTGGCAAGGCCGAGCTTGTTCTCGGACCACTCGAGGCTTTTCTTCAATGCATCGACCTCCGCAGTCAGTGCGGCAGAGGTCAGCAGCGCAGCCTGCATTCCCATATTGACATACTTATGTTAGACCCCACAGATATCTTTTAGATCCTTAGTCCGGCTTTTCTTTCAACACCGAACTAAGCATCGAGGGCTACCGCCTATGCGGTAATATTTTTACATATTCTAAACTTACCTCAAAGCCTGTTAGAAGGCTGGTACAGGCTTCGGTCGACCGCTCTTGGCGGATGAACTGTCGGATCACCGCACTCATAACAAGGCGGTGCTCCTCCTCGATGGAGGCGCCTGTTAAGCGCCCAAGAGCTATCCGTGCCTCCGTTGGGCGGAGGACACCGGCGCCTTACCTTCTTACGAAGGACCGCTTGCGGACTCGGAACGCTGAAGGTTCCGGCATGGAGTCCGGACAAGGTTCGGGCTTAGAGCCCCTGGGGGTCTTGCCCCCCACGCGCCTGGAGTCCGGGAGGTTGCCTTGTGGTGCCTCCTGCGCTACCTCCTCTTGACCAAGCCCCCCTTGGGGCCCCACCGCGGTGTCGTCCGCAGCGTGAGGTGAGGAGGCGGTCAGAAGTGAAGTACTCTCCATTTCCGACGAACTCAGGGACCCGCTTGACGAAGTGGCGAACTCGCCCTTGGGCGGGCTGCATGATTGTTCGGCATTAGAGAACACTATGCAATGACAAAAAAGCCATGGGTATCCGGACACTTATGATCTCACTAGGGGCTTGGCCCTTGTTGGCCAATCCTCCTCGTCGTTGTCGACGTTGGTGGAGAAGTCCGGAGGAAGGGTTCTTCCCTTCTTGGACCCTCCGGCCTCCCCAGTTGGGGTGACCTACCTTTTCCTCTCCTCCCCCGCTGGGGGAGAAGCTTCTTTTTCCTCCTCCTCGTCCTCAGGAGAAGATTCTGCTTCAGAATCCGACAACACTGGCGACGGGAGCTCCTTCGAGTTCCGTGGCCTCCTTCTTAACCTTCTTCTCCGCACCACATGGGTACCGGAGCCAGCAGCCTCGTCAATCGGGCGTCCGCTGGGTCTTCCGCAAAGGAGCGGACAGCTAATCTGTCCGGACGTCTTCACCATCTGCCAAAGATTAGGGAGTTTTAGATCCCACATAGAGTCAATCTATGAAAAAGAGTCCCGTAAAGGGTAAAATAACTTACCCCGCGGCTTGACGCTATGAAGCTGTATCCGCGATCTTGATGGCGGATGAGGGAGCTCGCGCCTTGAACATCACCTTCTAGGCATCTTCGTACGTGTGTCGAAGAGCCTTTTTAGAGTCGAGTGATGTGCCGGATCGAACTCCCATAATTTGAAGGCTCGTTGTTGGCATGGGAGAGTCCGGCGGATGAGCATCACCTGGATTACGTTGACAAGCCTGAGATTCTTGTCCACCAGGTTTCGGACGCATGTTTGGAGTCCGGATGTCTCGTTCGAATTCCCCCAAGTCAGGCCCGTCTCTTTCCATGATGAGAGCCGTGTGGGGAAGCCAGATCTGAATTCGGGGGCCGCCACCCATTTGGGGTCGCGTGGCTCGGTGATGTAGAACCACCCCGATTGCCACCCCTTTATTGTCTCCACAAAGGAGCCCTCGAGCCATAGGACTTTGGCCATCTTGCCAACCATGGCGCCTCCGCACTCTGCTTGACGCCCGCCCACAACCTTCGGCCTGACGTTGAAGATCTTCATCCATAGTAGAACGCCGAGATGTTGAGGATGAAATTCGGGGCCAGGTCGTGGAAGTCCAGGCCGTAGTAGAACATGAGCCCCCAGACAAATGGGTGAAGTGGAAAACCTAGTCCGCGGAGGAAGTGGGGAGAAACACCACACTCTCATGGGGCCTGGGGTTGGAATGAGCTGCCCAGCGTCGGGCAGCTGTGCGATGTCGCGGACAAATATCCGCCTCCCGCAGTCTTGTGATGTGCCCTTCGTGACGGAGGAGGCCATCCACCTGCCTCCGCTCGGACATGGTTGGAGAAGGTTGAGGTGGGATGTGCGGACTTGGGCGCTGGAGCTCGAGTCTTGGAAATGGATGAGCAAAGGAGGAAGAAGGCGTAGGTGAAAAGGTGGATCCTTATCCCCTTATATGGACGGACGAAGTTATGCGTCCCCCACCAGCCTGGTAAAACTCGCTTGTCTCCCAAGCGTCGTAATCAATGGCACGAATGGGTTACCCACGTCCGTATTGATGAGAATCCAAGGATAAGGGGGCACGATCTATGCTTTGATAAGACATGCCAGGGAAACCGCCTCGCTAAACGCGCTAAGGTGGAACGGTAAAAAATGATTCATATAAAGGCCTGGCCGTGGTGTGATGTCACGCTGCGGAATACGTCAGCAGATCTGTGCAAAAGTTATTCTCTCTACGGTGGTATGTGGAACTTGTTTTGCAGAGCCGGACACTATCCTGGTGTTCAAAATCTTCTATGAAGTATTCGAGGAGGAACCCGCCTTGCAATGCCGAAGACAATATGCGCGCCGACTCGACGTCATTGAAGCCTGGTTCGAGGGCTACCGAGGAGTGCCGGACTAGGGGTGTCCGGATAGCGAACTATCATCACGGCGGACTCCAAGACTATGAAGATACAAGATTGAAGACTTCGTCCCGTGTCCGTATGGGACTTTCCTTGGCGTGGAAGGCAAGCTTGGCGATGCGGGTATGTACTCCTACCATTGTAACCGACTGTAACCCTAACCTATCCGTGTCTATATAAACCGGAGGGTTTTAGTCCGTGGGGACTAACAGCAATCATACCATATGCTAGCTTCTAGGGTTTAGGCTCCTTGATCTCGTGGTAGATCTACTCTTGTACTACCCATATCATCAATATTAATCAAGCAGGAGTAGGGTATTACCTCCATCGAGAGGGCCCGAACCTGGGTAAAAGCATCGTGTCCCTTGTCTCCTGTTACCATCTGCCTAGACGCACAGTTCGGGACCCCCTACCCGAGATCCGCCGGTTTTGACACCGACAGGGATCTGTGGGAAAGGGGGCGTTTGGCAGGCGTCATCTAAGAAACTTAGGGCGGCCTGGGTATGGAGATCGGTGGGTAAGATGCACGGGCAAACCAGCAGATGTTGACAATGGAGGCCTTGCGGCGACGGGACTTTGCTAGGGTTTCAAGCGAGGAAGGGTGTGTGTGTGCGCGCACGCCCGAGGAGGTTTTGGTTTGTGTGTGTGTGTGTGTGTGTGTGTGTGGAGGGGGGGTGTTTGAGGAAATGACACGGGTACTGAAAATTTTACTACGCGGGAGTCAAAGGCGGGAGTGAAATGCCGGGCTATTGAAAATTTTGATGATAGTGCATCGCACACGGTCCGGAGATAACAACCGTGTGTTATGAAACAAAAAACCCTCGAGGCGGGCAGATATTTTCTAGGGATGCAGGCGGGATTGGGAACAAGAAACATCGCACATGGTCTGGAGATAACAACCGTGTGTTATGGAACAGACAAAACCCTCGAGGCGGGTAGATATTTTTGAGAGGGGGAGCCTCGTGGATCCCAATGTACTGTGCGGATGTGTGCGTGACAGGTGCACCAGCGTGGCACACGGTTAGTTTGAGTGAACCGTGTCTGCATTGGCCATCCGACTTGTCTAATGTTCATAAATTTGGCGAAAAATGACGCGAGAGGGTCGAACACGAACACACTTGCATGTGGACCAAATTTATGTATCAAAAGGGTGGTTTGATTTTCAAATACCAAATGCAACTTCGATGTGGCACCTCTCTCGCAAAGCGCACGATATTGCTTGCCCTCACCCCCCTCGTGTCGGCACGAAGGGAATCCTAAGCTCTGAATGCATGCCCCTCCCCCTCAACCGAGGTTCACCTATCAAAGTGCGAAGTAGCTAGCAGCCCCCCTCCTCCCTCGTGTCGGCACGAAGGGAATCCTAAGCTATGAATGCATGCCCCCCCAACCAAGGTTCACCGTAGCAAAGTGCGAAGTATCCAGTAGCCCCCATCCCTCATGTCGGCACGAAGGGAATCCTAAGCTATGAATGCATGCCCCCAACCGAGGTTCACCTAGCAAAGTGTGAAGTAGAGCTAGCAGCCCCCTCCCTCGTGTCGGCGCGAAGGGATTCCTAAGCTATGAATGCATGCCCCCCCAACCGAGGTTCACCTAGCAAAGTGCGAAGTAGCTAGCAGCCTCCCTCCCTCGTGTCGGCACAAAGGGAATCCTAGCTAAGCTATGAATGCATGCCCTCCGCCCCCCAACCGAGGTTCACCCTAGCAAAGTGTGAAGTAGCTAGCAGCCACCACTCCCTCGTGTCGGCACAAAGGGAATCCTAAGCTATGAATGCACATGCCCCCCCCCAACCGAGGTTCACCTAGCAAAGTGCGAAGTAGCTAGCAGACCCCTCCCTCGTGTCGGCATGAAGGGAATCCTAAGCTATGAATGCATGCCCCCCCCAACCGAGGTTCACCCTAGCAAAGTGCGAAGTAGCTAGCAGCCATCCCTCCCTCGTGTCGGCACGAAGGGAATCCTAAGCTATGAATGCACATGTCCCCCCCCCCCAACCGAGGTTCACCTAGCAAAGTGTGAAGTAGCTAGCAGCTCCCCCTCGTGTCGGCACGAAGGGAATCCTAAGGTATGAGCATGCCCCCTCCCCCCGAACCAAGGTTCACCTAGCAAAGTGCGAAGTAGCTAGCAGCCCCCCACCCCCCTTGTGTCTCCATGAAGGGAATCCTAATTAAGCTATGAATGCATGCCCCCGAACCGAGGTTCACCTAGCAAAGTGCAATGTAGCAATCCCCCCACACACACACACTTTCAACATGCGAGCCGAGAGGCATATATCTCACCAAGATGGATCGTAAAACAGACCAAGAATAATCCACCTTGGTCATACAACCTCTCTCTTGTTGTTGATCAAAGTGATGGCCGTCCATGCGACCCCGGGGATGGGCTAGCTCGCCAATAATCACACAAGTAGCTAGTCCCCAAAGACAACCACTGCATGCGTGTGGCCCAAACATATGTATGGAGAGGTGTGTTTTTGAGTAACAATGGAACAACTTTGATGTGGCACCGTGATTTCAAACTAGAAATCCCCACACTGAGTGAGGGTTAGGTTGACGATGCATATGTATGTTACACCACACTTCAAGCCAACGACTGGGATTCATATATGCATGCATGCGTGCATAGTATATGTGCTCAAACTTAATTAGGTCTGAATCTCACCATGACCTATACTACGATAACACGAACCAAATGAAGAATCCACCATGGTAACCTATCTTATTGTTGGTCAAGGTGATCATGGATGTCCACGCGGGCCCACGAATATATAGGCTTGTCATCGATAACAACGCGAGGGAGTGTATCGTTCGAAGGTAACCACTACATGCATATGTATGGAGGTGATGCATGCATGCATGTTTGAATACACAACATTGATCTGGCGCGTGTGTCAAAAATCGTACACTAGCTCCCCACACAGAGCGAGATCGGTTCATGATGGTGTCGTTGTAGTAGCCACTTCGACTCGATGGGAGAGATTCATGCGTACACATGCATGTGTGTGTGCTCAAAGTGTATCATGCATGTCATCCCAGAGCAAAAATAATAATCCCCTCTTAAGTCAAATTAACCTCTCTTGTTGTTAGGCAAAAAGAAGTGATGGACCAAGCGGGCCCACAGATGGAAAGCATCGATATCGCTGATAACCGCTGAAGTGGGTGCGAGAGGACAACCATCACCGCTTTGCATGTGGGCCAAACATATATATGTTGAATACCCAAAATGCACAACTTTGATGTGCCACATGCCTCAAAAACCGTAAACGATGCACCCACACAGAGTGAGGTTGATATCAAGCGTACTACATATGATGTTCCCCTTCCCCCCTCTTCACCGCATATTGTATGCTCCTGCCATAATATATGTACAACCCAAAAGAATCCTCATTGATGGTGAAATTAATTAACCTCTCCCGATGTAGGTCAAAGTGATGCATGCATGCATGCATCGACAATGGCCTCATGGGCCCACAGATGGAAGCGTCACACGTGAGTGTCCTAGCTAGGACATATATACATGTGGCCCAAAAAGGTGTTGTGTGATGTTTGAATAACCAATTTCACAATTTTGATGTGGCATGTGCCTCGGTAACCAAAAAGTCCCGACACTGAGTGAAGTGTACTTGTTCACGGACGCATACGTATAGTATATATGCTAGTCCCCTCCCACCTCTTCGGTGTGTACTATATACCACCATAACACAAACAAAAAAGATTCTACCTTGCTGGTCAAATTAACCTCACTGCCGGCTGTTCGTCTAAGTGATGGATGACGACCTCGCGGGCCCATAGAAAGCATCACACGCGAGTATCGAGTGTTGTGTAGGACAACTATCGACTGCATGTGGCACAACATTTATGTATGAAAGGGTTGTGTAATGTTTTAAATAACGATTTCACGACTCTGATGTGGCACCAGCCTGCCTAACAAAATGGCCAACCCACACGGTGGCTCACAACTTGTAGTGTACCGCGAGCCACCCGCCACCCCCAGACGCACACACACCCACACACACCATGAATCCACCACAACTACGATGCATGTTAAATTAATTATCCCGCAGTGAACATACATGTTACCAAAGGAGGAACTTTTTAATTTCAAAAAAATCACAGAGATCATTAAGACGTTTTAGTACATTGATTGATTTATTTTCTATGGGTATAATGTGCAAAAATAAAATTTGAGCTACATGCACACGTGACCTTGCACCTAAATGGATTGCAAAAACACATGTGTCTCACTGGGTGCATGTTTACTCCCCATGCAACAAATTTCAAACATTGAGAATCTTGATTTTTAAATTCTAGTACATCCAAAACTTATTTGAAGTTCATGAAACTTATCATGTTGTCATATGGACACCAATACAAAGTGGCATTGTACTTTTTTTTGTCAAATTTGAGACCAGTTTTGATGTAATCTTTATCTAATTACAGATGGGAGATTATTAATAATTGGGAACCAATATCCAAAATGGATTATTTATTCGAACCGTGAGTGTTAGACCAATAATGGATATGTGCCATGCTTTGGTTAAGCAATAAAGGGGCAGTATTAATCATCCAAATAGGAAACAATATACGTGCCGCCGCGCGACCCGTGTGGCGTGCGAGCAGGCGTGAGTTGACAGGACGCATGCGAGCAGTCCGCCGTGCAGGCAGACGAGGAGGCGTGCATGCAGGTGTGTGAATTAACGGAGGCGTGCTCGCTGCGCAGTGTCATCGGGAGGCGTGCGAGTAGCTGTGTGAAACTTTGGTAGGCATGCCAGCAGTCCGGTGCGCAGGCTCGCCGGGAGGCAAGCCATCGGTTTGACCTTCGCCCGCCTATCTCCCACAACTCCCACAACTCCATATTAATGGTGCGCCCGAGCTGCCGCACCCCCCATCCTCCTCGCTATGCACACACAATCCTCTCTCTCCGCTTGCATCCTCGATGCCGCTCTCAGTCCTCAAAGCCGTCAGTGTATGAGGATGCCGCCGAAGCGCCCCATCGGAGGGAGTGGCGACGCCGGGGCTGCTAAAGCACCAGAGCACGGTGTGGAGATGGAGGCAGAGGTTACCGTCACCGCCGGTGAGTTATCGCTGCACCCTGACATCATCAAGCTTCCACAGCCGGAGGCGGAGTTCCACACCGACTCCGACGACCACTCCGTCGACGACTCCGATGACGACGGACAGCTGGTTAGTCATCTATACCCATTTATGTGTCAAAATAGATCATAGGGTTTCTCTGGTTACTCCTGTCTCCCCCTTTTTGGAATAGAAACCCTATGGTTATGTTCTCCCAATCCATGAAATCTGAGTAAGTTTCGTTAGATCCGTGTAGTGTATTGATTGTTTGAATGGTACAGGTGATAAGTGATTAGTTGTTTCATCTGTGCAAATGATTTCTGCTAGTAACCCGACTAGGGTTATTGTTCGTGCTAATAATTCCTAGCCATTGACAATTGATTTTGAATGACCTACCTATGTTTGTGCCATTATTTTCTTCAAGATTGGTCTGTACATAGACGACTGTGCTTAAAAATCAAACCATAATCTCTGGATATGTATAAATAAATAGCCATAAATTCCTAATCCTACTTCACGGCATGTAGTCAGTGATTTGATGCCAATTTTTTTTTAATATTTGTATAGGTGCTGTCTGATGATGTGGACAGCGAGGATGAAGATGCCCAGAGGAGGTACAAGAGGTGAATCCTGAGGGAGCTTTATGCGGGAATGCATAACGGGCGTATTAGGACCTGGAACGATGGCTATGGATGCCCATTTTGCAACCACAAGATTGATGACGCGTATCTAAGTGTTCTGGCGCACGCAAGAGGACGGGCCGTTTGCTCCTTCAAGCAGAAGTATTCTCGCAGGGTGGCGCACAGCGCGTACGCTGAGTACCTGGAGAAGCTTCAGGATCGTGTCGGCCGCATGTGAGATGAGATGTGGGATGGATCGAACTATGTACGCTTGAGGATGCTTAATTACTGTTGAACTATGTACTTATGGTTGAACTATGCTTATGTACGTGTACGCTTATTATCTATGTCTGAGTATCTTAAATATTTCGCCAAATTTTGGTAAAAAATACAACAGGGCACCAATAAACCAGGACGGAGGTAGTACGTCAATCACACACGGTTCCCAAAATTGGAACTGTGTGCAATGACTTTCATTTTTCCTCCTACGTCAATCACACACGGTTCGCTCTAGCAAACCGTCGCCCTCAAAATTCTTTGTGGGACAGAAAACCCTCACCACCCAATTCAAAAAAGAAAAAAGAAAACCCTCACCATCCCCACGTCACAAAAATCCTCACCCCACCCATCACCCCCTCGGCCCCTCCAGTACATTCCCCATTCACACCTGCACAAGCTCCTCCGCGTCTATGTGCTACCTCTTGAGCATGTGTTAGTTTTCCCTTGAAGAGGAAAGGGTGATGCAGCAAAGTAGCGTAAGTATTTCCCTTAGTTTTTAAGAACCAAGGTATCAATCTAGTAGGAGGCCACACGCAAATCCCTTGTACCTACACAAACAAATAAGAACCTTGCAACCAACGCGATAAAGGGGTTGTCAATCCCTTCACGGCCACTTGCAAAAGTGAGATCTGATAGAGATGATAAGATAATATTTTTGGTATTTTTATGATAAATATTAAAAGTAAAGATTGCAAAATAAACGGCGACAGAAATAGCTAGTTGACGGGAGATTAATATGATGGAAAATAGATCCGGGGGCCATAGGTTTCACTAGTGGCTTCTCTCAAGATAGCATAAGTATTACGGTGGGTGAACAAATTACTGTTGAGAAATTGATAGAAAAGTGCATAGTTATGAGAATTTCTAGGCATGATCATGTATATAGG
The DNA here is from genome assembly GCA_021605205.1 of Aegilops longissima. NCBI lineage: Eukaryota > Viridiplantae > Streptophyta > Magnoliopsida > Poales > Poaceae > Aegilops > Aegilops longissima. The sequence continues at coordinate 168,869,047 of CM038681.1, read as the reverse complement.
CATCACGTCCGCGACAAGTAGACCGAAACAATTCTGCATCTACTACTATTACTCCACACATCGACCGCTATCCAGCATGCCTCTAGAGTATTAAGTTCATAAGAACAGAGTAACGCATTAGGCAAGATAACATGATGTAGAGGGATAAACTCAAGCAATATGATATAAACCCCATTTTTTATCCTCGATGGCAACAATACAATACGTGCCTTGCTGCCCCTGCTGTCACTGGGAAAGGACACCGCAAGATTGAACCCAAAGCTAAGCACTTCTCCCATTGCAAGAAAGATCAATCTAGTAGGCCAAACCTGACTGATAATTCGAAGAGACTTGCAAAGATAACAAATCATACATAAAATAATTCAGAGGAGAATCAAAAATTGTTCATAGATAATCTTGATCATAAACCCACAATTCATTGGATCTCGACAAACACACCGCAAAATGAGTTACATCGAATAGATCTCCAAGAAGATCGAGGAGAACTTTGTATTGAGATCCAAAGAGAGAGAAGAATCCATCTAGCTAATAACTATGGACCCGAAGGTCTGAGGTAAACTAGTCACACATCATCGGAGAGGCTATGGTGTTGATGTAGAAGCCCTCCGTGATCGATTCCCCCTCCGGCGGAGCGCCGGAAAAGGCCCCAAGATGGGATCTCACGGGTACAGAAGGTTGCGGTGGTGGAAATAGGGTTTCGTGGTGCTCCTGGATGTTTTGGGGGTATATGGGTATATATAGGATGAAGAAGTAGGTCGGTGGAGCTGCGAGGGGCCCACGAGGGTGGGGGCGTGCCCAGGGGGGCAAGCGCGCCTCCCTGCCTCATGGCCTCCTCGCTTCTTTCTTGACATCCACTCCAAGTCCTCTGGATCACGTTTGTTCCAACGTTTGATATTCCTTTTCTGCGAAATACTGAAATAGGCAAAAAAACAGCAATTTGCACTAGGCCTTGGGTTAATAGGTTAGTCCCAAAAATAATATAAAAGTGTATAATAAAGCCCATTAAACATCCAAAACAGATAATATAATAGCATGGAACAATCAAAAATTATAGATACGTTGGAGACGTATCACTATGCCATGGCACCGCCTATTGTGGCGGTAAACACTTAGCTCGACGCTTGCCGCTGCCAGGCTGCTGGCAAAGCCCACCGCATTTCGCCACTTCCGCTTGCCGCCGCCTATCGCCATCGACTTTCTCGACGCTGCTCGCGGTCGACCCAGCTCCGCTCGGTTGGGGAATCTGCTGTACTGAGGGTTCTTTCTCATGGACGACAAGGTAACTAATTAAACGAGATATTATCTCATCTCTTATCCCAGTTCATCTGCCTCCTTTAATCACCCGGCGGAAATCGCCATGAATTCATTTTATTCGAGCTGATTTGAGGTTTTCTTTCATTCATAGAATGTACAATGCACCGACACTTCGTGACTTGGCGATCGCGCTAGAGATTCCATCTCATCATACCGATAACTTGAGGACGCCACAGAAGATGTTCAATCTCACCCTAAATCGGTTGGAATGGCCTACTTTCCTAACATATTCTAAATATTGCTACATTTGGATAAAAGGTGCCACATGCACCATATACGCCAAAGGGATTTTCCCTCTTCTTTCTATATTAGGCAAATTAATGATGTATTGTTCTTTCGATTACTCTCATATTTCCATGACATCGTATTTACCCTATCTGTTTAATTATAGACTTTTGTCCTTCGATTTCAACTGTTGTACAGTTCTTTCAATTTGGGCCCATATTTGCATGTTACCATATTTTATTTAACAATCCTACCATTTTCTGCAGGACATCCCTCGCTATGCAACATATTATGTAGTGCACAAATTTTCCCTTTACATACAGGAAGGCTCCACGAATGTCATACTGCACACAAACCATGGATTTACAATCATTGCTACTGTAAGACTTGATGAATTTGGTGACTCCTATTTTCGCACTGGCTTTAGGAATGAAATTGCAAAGTTTTATGTACTGAAAGCTGGCACTAAAATTGCACTGCACATAGAAGGGCCTGGTCATGAGATATATGCTAACTTCCCCGACAAAATCATCCGTCCAGACTTTGTTCGAAGTAAGTTTTCTTTTCAACTATCTGCATATGTTGACTTACCCAGCAATGTCAAATGAATTGTGTAGTATTTAAGCAACCAATTGTTATTCCCTTTTCTTACTATATCCCTACCTAATAACTTCTAGTTACCAATACACTTTTCTATTGCCCTGTTTTAACTAAATATTCCCTGTACTCCCATTTCTATCAGAAAGCGCCGCTGACATGGAGACTCTGGAGGTGGAGAACGGGGCTGCCAACAAACGGAGGCCGGGCGAGCTAGAACCGCAAGCGACTCCAGCAGGCCTAGACTTAATCAGTAGCCTCCCCGATGATATGTTGAGAGTCATCATCTCCCTCCTCCCAATCAAATATGGGGCGCGGACAACCCTCCTTTCCTGGCGGTGGCTCCCCCTATGGAACTCCAGCCCTCTCGACCTCATCGACACCCACGAGCTCTGCCATGGCTATTGCAAAAGCTTGGATGCGTTCTCCAAGATCCTTGGCAGTCACCTTGGCCCAACCAAAGGCCTTAGAATGGGCAAGTTCCGTTCCAACAGCAAGGACCGAGCCAAGCTTGACGAGTGGTTCCGATCCCCCACCCTAGATCAACTCGAGGAGCTCACTTTTGATGATGGGCATATGCGGTCGCTGCCAACGTCTGCACTCCACCTCGCGCCCATGCTGCGCGTCGCCAAGTTCAGGAACTGCCATTCCCACCCCTTAATGATGTGCCCGCTCTTATTCTACCACGACTGAAGCACCTCGAGCTCGTCGCTGTCTGCCTCTCAAAGGGTGACATGGAGTGCCTGCTCTGTGGCTGCATTACACTCGAGTACCTTCGTCTTCAGGCGATCAATGGGTTGACAACCTTCCACATCACCTCCATGACTCTCCGGACTATTTATGTGTGTTGCTGGTGCGGCAGGAAGACATCACTAAAGGTGGACCACGGTATGGTCATCCAGGACACAAATAGATTTGAGAGATTACTTGTAGTTGATCAAGAAGGTCCAACAAGAATCAATGTCATTTCTGCGCCGAAATTGACAGTGGTGGGCTACTCGTCTGACAAATACTCCGAACTTGTTATTGGATCCACACCCGTTCAAGTACAACAACCGCCTTCTACCTCTCCTTCCATAAATTAACATTATTCCTAATTTTGAAGATGTTTGTTTGTCTGTCATTCAGAAAATGATTCCGACAAGCTTGACCCCGAAACTGCGCACATTGAAGTGAAGGAAATATGCCCTAGAGGCAATAATAAAGTTGTTATTTATATTTCCTTATATCATGATAAATGTTTACTATTCATGCTAGAATTGTATTAACCGGAAACTTAGTACATGTGTGAATACATAGACAAATAGAGTGTCACTAGTATATCTCTACTTGACTAGCTCGTTGAATCAAAGATGGTTAAGTTTCCTAGCCATAGACATGAGTTGTCATTTGATTAATAGGATCACATCATTAGAGAATGATGTGATTGACTTAACCCATTCTGTTAGCTTAGCATTTGATTGTTTAGTATATTGCTATTGCTTTCTTCATGACTTATACATGTTCCTATGACTATTAGATTATGCAACTCCCGAATACCGGAGGAACACTTTGTGTGCTACCAAACGTCACAACGTAACTGGGTGATTATAAAGGTGCTCTACAGGTGTCTCCGATGGTACTTGTTGAGTTGGCATAGATCAAGATTAGGATTTGTCACTCCGATTGTCGGAGAGGTATCTCTGGGCCCACTCGGTAATGCACGTCACTATAAGCCTTGCAAGAAATGTGACTAATGAGTTTGTTGCGGGATGATGCATTACAGAACAAGCAAAGAGACTTGCAGGTAACGAGATTGAAATAAGGTATTGAGATACCGACGATCGAATCTCGGGCAAGTAACATACCGATGACAAAGGGAACAACGTATGTTGTTATGCGGTTTGACCGATAAAGATCTTTGTAGAATATGTAGGAGCCAATATGAGCATCCAGGTTCCGCTATTGGTTATTGACCGGAGATGTGTATCGGTCATGTCTACATAGTTCTTGAACCCGTAGGATCCGCACGCTTAACGTTCAGTGATGATCAATATTATGAGTTTATGTGTTTTGATGTACCGAAGGTAGTTCGGAGTCCCGGATATGATCACGGACATGACGATGAGTCTCGAAATGGTCGAGACATGAAGATCGATATATTGGATGACTATGTTTGGACATCGGAAGGGTTCCGGGTGAGTTCGAACATATACCGGAGTACCAGGGGGGTTACCGGAACCCCCCGGGGAGTTTAATGGGCCTTATGGGCCTTAGTGGAGAGAGAGAGAGAGGGGCAGCCATGGCAGGCCGCATGCCCCTCCCCCTCTGGTCCGAATTGTACTAGGAAGGGGGGGGGGTGGCGCCCCCCTTTCCTTCTCCCTCTCTCCTCCTTCCTTCTCTCCTACTCCTACTACATGGAAGGGGGGGGGGGAATCCTACTCCCGATGGGAGTAGGTCTCCCCATGGGGTGCGCCATAGGAGGGCCGGCCCTCCCCCTCCTCCACTCCTTTATATACAGGGGAGGGGGCACCCCATAGACAGACAAGTTGATCATTTATCTCTTAGCCGTGTGCGGTGCCCCCCTCCACCATAATCCACCTCGGTCATATCTTCGTAGTGCTTAGGTGAAGCCCTACGACGGTAGCTTCATCATCACCGTCATCACGCCGTCGTGCTGACGAAGCTCTCCCTCGATGCTCTACTGGATCGTGAGTTTGTGGGACGTCACCGAGCTGAACGTGTGCAGATCGCAGAGGTGACGTACGTTCGGTACTAGGATCCGTCGATCGTGAAGACGTACGACTACATCAACTCCGTTGTCATAGCGCTTCTGCTTTCGGTCTACGAGGGTACATGGACAACACTCTCCCCTCTCGTTGCTATGCATCACCATGATCTTGCGTGTGCGTAGGAAAATTTTGAAATTATTACGTTTTCCAACAGTGGCATCCGAGCCAGGTTTATGCGTAGATGTTATATGCATGAGTAGAACACAAGTGAGTTGTGGGCGATACTAGTCATACTGCTTACCAGCATGTCATTCTTTGATTCGGCGGTATTGTTGGATCAAGCGGCCCAGACCGACATTACGCGTACGCTTACGCGAGACTGGTTCTACTGACGTGCTTCGCACACAGGTGGCTGGCGGGTGTCAGTTTCTCCAACTTTCGTTGAATCGAGTATGGCTACGCCCGGTCCTTGTTGAAGGTTAAAACATCACATACTTGACGAAATATCGTTGTGGTTTTGATGCATAGGTAAGAACGGTTCTTGCTCAGCCCGTAGCAGCCACATAAAACTTGCAACAACAAAGTAGAGAACATATAACTTGTTTTTGCAGGGCATGTTATGATGTGATATGGTCAAAACATGATGCTAAATTTTATTGTATGAGATGATCATGTTTTGTAACAGAGTTATCGGCAACTGGCAGGAGCCATATGGTTGTCGCTTTATTGTATGAAATGCAATCGCCATGTAATTGCTTTACTTTATCACTAAGTGGTAGCAATAGTCGTAGAAGCAATAGTTGGCAAGACGACAACGATGCTACAATGGAGATCAAGGTGTCGCACCGGTGACGATGGTGATCATGACGGTGCTTTGGAGATGGAGATCAAAGGCACAAGATGATGATGGCCATATCATATCACTTATATTGATTGCATGTGATGTTTATCCTTTATGCATCTTATTTTGCTTAGTTCGGCGGGTACAAGTGTTCTTCCTGAGTATGCACCGTTGCGAAAGTTCGTCGTGCCAAGACACCACGTGATGATCGGGTGTGATAAGCTCTACATTCACATACTACAGGTGCAAGCCAGTTTTGCACACGCAGAATACTCGCGTTAAACTTGACGAGCCTAGCATATGCAAATATGGCCTCGGAACACTGAGACCGAAAGGTCGAGCGTGAATCATAGAGTAGATATGATCAACATAGTGATGTTCACCATTGAAAACTACTCCATCTCACGTGATGATCGGACATAGTTTAGTTGATATGGATCATGTGATCACTTAGATGATTAGAGAGATGTCTATCTAAGTGGGATTTCTTAAGTAATTTGATTAATTGAACTTTAATTTATCATGAACTTAGTAGCTGATAGTATTTTGCATGTCTATGTTGTTGTAGATAGATGGCCCGTGCTATTGTTTCGTTGAATTTTAATGTGTTCCTAGAGAAATCTTGAAAGATGATTGTAGAAACTACACGGACTGGGTCCGTAACTTGAGGATTATCCTCATTGCTGCACAGAAGAATTACGTCCTGGAAGCACCGCTAGGTACCAAACCCGCTGCAGGAGCAACACCAAATGTTATGAACATCTGGCAGAGCAAAGCTGATGACTACACGATAGTTCAGTGTGCCATGCTTTACGGATTAGAACCGGGACATCAACGACGTTTTGAACTTCATGGAGCATATGAGATGTTCCAGGAGTTGAAGTTAATATTTCAAGCAAATGCCCAGACTGAGAGATATGAAGTCTCCAATAAGTTCTATAGCTGCAAGATGGAGGAGAATAGTTCTATCAGTGAGCAAATACTCAAAATGTCTGGGTACAACAATCACTTGATTCAACTGGGAGTTAATCTTCCCGACGATAGTGTCATTGACAGAATTCTTCAATCACTGCCACCGAGCTACAAGAGCTTCGTGATGAACTATAACATGCAAGGGATGGATAAGACAATTCCCCAGCTCTTCGCAATGCTAAAGGCTGGAGAGGTAGAAATCAAGAAGGAGCATCAAGTGTTGATGGTCAACAAGACCACCAGTTTCAAGAAAAAGGGTAAAGGGGAGAAGGGGAACTTCAAGAAGAACGTCAAGCAAGTTGCTGCTCAAGTGAAGAAGCCCAAGTCTAGACCTAAGCCTGAGACTGAGTGCTTCTACTGCAAAGGAACTGGTCACTGGAAGCGGAACTGCCCCAAGTATTTGGCGGATAAGAAGGATGGCAAGGTGAACAAAGGTATATGTGATATACATGTTAGTGATGTGTACCTTACTAATGCTCGGAGTAGCACCTGGGTATTTGATACTGGTTCTGTTGCTAATATTTGCAACTTGAAACAGGGACTACAGGTTAAGCAAATATTGGCTAAGGACGAGGTGACGATGCGCGTGGGAAATGGTTCCAAAGTCGATGTGATCGCGGTCGGCACGCTACCTCTACATCTACCTTCGGGATTAGTTTTAGACCTGAATAATTGTTATTTGGTGCCAGCGTTGAGCATGAACATTATATCTAGATCTTGTTTAATGTGAGACGGGTATTCATTTAAATCTGAGAATAATGGTTGTTCTATTTATATGAGTAATATCTTTTATGGTCATGCACCCTTGAAGAGTGGTCTATTTTTATTGAATCTCGATAGTAGTGATACACATATTCATAATATTGAAGCCAAAAGATGCAGAGTTGATAATGATAGTGCAACTTATTTGTGGCACTGCCGTTTGGGTCATATTGGTGTAAATAGCATGAAGAAACTCCATTCTGATGGACTTTTGGAATCACTTGGTACTTGCGAACCATGCCTCATGGGAAACATGACTAAAATTCCGTTCTCCGGAACAATGGAGCGAGCAACAGATTTGTTGGAAATCATACATATTGATGTATGTGGTCCAATCAATGTTGAAGCTCGCGGCAGGTATTGTTATTTTCTCGCCTTCACAGATGATTTGAGCAGATCTGGGTATATCTACTTGATGAAGCATAAGTCTGAAACATTTGAAAAGTTCAAAGAATTTCAGAGTGAAGTGGAAAATCCAAGAAAATAAAGTTTCTACGATCTGATCATGGAGGAGAATATTTGAGTTACGAGTTTGGTCTTCATTTGAAACAATGCGGAATAGTTTCGCAACTCACGCTACCCGGAACACCATAGCGTAATGGTGTGTCCGAACGTCGTAATCATACTTTACTGGATATGGTGCGATCTATGATGTCTCTTACTGATTTACCGCTATCGTTTTGGGGTTATGCTTTAGAGACGACTGCATTCATGTTAAATAGGGCACCATCTAAATCCGTTGAGATGACACCTTATGAACTATGGTTTGGCAAGAAACCAAAGTTGTCGTTTCTTAAAGTTTGGGGCTGCGATGCTTATGTGAAAAAGCTTCAACCTGATAAGCTCGAACCCAAATTGGAGAAATGTGTCTTCATAGGATACCCAAGGAGACTGTTGGGTACACCTTCTATCAAAGATCCGAAGGCAAGACATTCGTTGCTTAGAATGGATCCTTTCTAGAGAAGGAGTTTCTCTCGAAAGAAGTGAGTGGTAGGAAAGTAGAACTTGACGAGGTAACTGTACCTACTCCCTTATTGTAAAGTAGTTCATCACAGAAATCTGTTCTTGTGACTGCTACACCAATTAGTGAGGAAGCTAATGATGATGATCATGTAACTTCAGATCAAGTTACTACCGAACCTCGTAGGTCAACCAGAGTAAGATCCACACCAGAGTGGTACGGTAATCCTATTCTGGAGGTCATGTTGCTTGACCATGACGAACCTACAAACTATGAAGAAGCGATGATGAGCCCAGATTCCGTGAAATGGCTTGAGGCCATGAAATCTGAGATGGGATCCATGTATGAGAACAAAGTATGGACTTCGGTTGACTTGCCCAATGATCGGCAAACCATCGAGAATAAATGGATCTTCAAGAAGAAGATTGATGCTGACGGTAATGTTACTGTCTACAAAGCTCGACTTGTTGCGAAAGGTTTTCGAAAAGTTCAAGGAGTTGACTACGATGAGACCTTCTCTCCCGTAGCGATGCTTAAGTCCGTTCGAATCATGTTAGCAATTGCTGCATTTTATGATTATGAAATTTGGCAAATGGATGTAAAGACTGCATTCCTGAATGGATTTCTGGAAGAAGAGTTGTATATGATGCAACCTGAATGTTTTATCGATCCAAAGGGTGCTAACAAAGTGTGCAAGCCCCAGTGATCCATCTATGGACTGGTGCAAGCATCTCGGAGTTGGAATAAACGTTTTGATAGTGTGATCAAAGCATATGGTTTTATACAGACTTTTGGAGAAGCCTACATTTACAAGAAAGTGAGTGGGAGCTTTGTAGATTTCTAATATTATATGTTGATGACATATTGTTGATTGGAAATGATATAGAATTTCTGAATAGCATAAAAGGATACTTGAATAAGAGTTTTTCAATGAAAGACCTCGGTGAAGCTACTTATATATTGGGCATCAAGATCTATATAGATAGATCAAGACGCTTAATTGGACTTTCACAGAGCACATACCTTGATAAATTTTTGAAAAAGTTCAAAATGGATCAAGCAAAGAAAGGGTTCTTGCCTGTGTTACAAGGTGTGAAGTTGAGTCAGACTCAATGCCCGACCACTGCAGAAGATAGAGAGAAAATGAAAGGTGTTCCCTATGCTTCAGCCATACGCTCTATTATGTATGCAATGCTGTGTACTAGACCTGCTGTGTGCCTTGCTATTAGTTTAGCAGGGAGGTACCAAAGTAATCCAGGAGTGGATCACTGGACAGCGGTCAAGAACATCCTGAAATACCTGAAAAGGACTAAGGATATGTTTATCGTTTATGGAGGTGACAAAGAGCTCATCTTAAATGGTTACGTCGATGCAAGCTTTGACACTGATCCGGATGACTCTAAGTCACAAACCGGATACGTGCTTATATTGAACGGTGGAGCTGTCAGTTGGTGCAGTTCTAAGCGAAGCGTCGTGGCAGGATCTACGTGTGAAGCGGAGTACATGGCTGCTTCGGAAGCAACAAATGAAGGAGTCTGGATGAAGGAGTTCATATCCGATCTAGGTGTCATACCTAGTGCATCGGGTCCAATGAAAATCTTTTGTGACAATACTGGTGCAATTGCCTTGGCAAAGGAATCCAGATTTCACAAGAGAACCAAGCACATCAAGAGACGCTTCAATTCCATCCATGATCAAGTCAAGGAGGGAGACATAGAGATTTGCAAGATACATACGGATCTGAATGTTGCAGACCCGTTGACTAAGCCTCTCTCACGAGCAAAACATGATCAACACCAAGACTCCATGGGTGTTAGAATCATTACTGTGTAATCTAGATTATTGACTCTAGTGCAAATGGGAGACTGAAGGAAATATGCCCTAGAGGCAATAATAAAGTTGTTATTTATAATTCCTTATATCATGATAAATGTTTATTATTCATGCTAGAATTGTATTAACCGGAAACTTAGTACATGTGTGAATACATAGACAAACAGAGTGTCACTAGTATGCCTCTACTTGACTAGCTCATTGAATCAAAGATGGTTAAGTTTCCTATCCATAGACATGAGTTTTCATTTGATTAACGGGATCACATCATTAGAGAATGATGTGATTAACTTGACCCATTCCGTTAGCTTAGCATTTGATCATTTAGTATATTCCTATTGCTTTCTTCATGACTTATACATGTTCCTATGACTATGAGATTATGCAACTCCCGAATACCGGAGGAACACTTTGTGTGCTACCAAACATCACAACGTAATCGGGTGATTATAAAGGTGCTCTCACAGTGTCTCCGATGGTACTTGTTGAGTTGGCATAGATCAAGATTAGGATTTGTCACTCAGATTGTCGGAGAGGTATCTCTGGGCCCTCGGTAATGCATGTCACTATAAGCCTTGCAAGCAATGTGACTAATGAGTTAGTTGCGGGATGATGCATTACGGAACGAGTAAAGAGACTTGCCAGTAACGAGATTGAACTAAGGTATTGAGATACCAACGATCGAATCTCGGGCAAGTAACATACCGATGACAAAGGGAACAACGTATGTTGCTATGCGGTTTGACCGATAAAGATCTTCGTAGAATATGTAGGAGCCAATATGAGCATCCAGGTTCCGCTATTGGTTATTGACCAGAGACGTGTCTCGGTCATGTCTACATAGTTGTCGAACCCTTAGGGTCCGCACGCTTAACGTTCGGTGACGATCGATATTATGAGTTTATGTGTTTTTATGTACCGAAGGTAGTATGGAGTCCCGGATATGATCACGGACATGACGAGGAGTCTCGAAATTGTCGAGACATAAAGATCGATATATTTGATGACTATGTTTGGGCATCACAAGGGTTCCGAGTGAGTTCGGGCATATACCGGAGTACTGGGGGGGGGGGGGGTGTTGCCGGAACCCCCGGGGAGTTTAATGGGCCTTTTGGGCCTTAGTGGAGAGAGAGGGGCGGCCAGAGCAGGCCGCGCGCCCCTCCCCCTCTGGTCCGAATTGGACTAGGAGGAGGGCGGCGCCCCCCTTTCCTTCTCCCTCTCTCCTCCTTCCTTCTCTCCTACTCCTACTACATGGAAGGGGGGGATCCTACTCCCGGTGGGACTAGGACTCCCCATGGGCGACGCCATAGGAGGGCCGGCCCTCTCCTCCTCCACTCCTTTATATACGGGGGAGGGGGCACCCCATAGACAGACACGTTGATCATTGATCTCTTAGCCGTGTGATGTGCCCCCTTCCACCATAATCCACCTCGGTCATGTCATCGTAGTGCTTAGGCGAAGCCCTGCACCGGTAGCTTCATCATCACCGTCATCACGCCGTCGTGCTGACGAAGCTCTCCCTCGAAGCTCTACTGGATCGTGAGTTCTTGAGACGTCACCGAGCTGAATGTGTGCAGATCGCGGAGGTGCCGTACGTTCGGTACTAGGATCGGCCGATCGTGAAGATGTACGACTACATCAACCGTGTTGTCATAACGCTTCCGCTTTCGGTCTACGAGGGTATGTGGCAACACTCTCCCCTCTCGTTGCTATGCATCACCATGATCTTGCGTTGCGTAGGAAAATTTTGAAATTACTACGTTTCCCAACATGAAGGTCTTGGCACTAGAATTAATCAGGCCCGACCTGGAGCAAGTTGTCAGTGTCCTGAGATGCTTTCTGTGCCTGGAGAAGCTATATATCGAGGTGATGTTCCTTTCCTGTTAAATGTTAACCATAAGGGAGTTCAATTTGTGACACCTTTTTCCAATTTTACAATGACAATGTACTACAATTTCTAAAGGTTCTTTTGGAGGATTTCAGTACATACATGCCCCCCCCCCATATTGGTTGCTTGATCCATATGGTTACATTCAATAAGCATTTCTCCTTTGGATTCATCTGTACTAGTTTTCTTAGGGAACTTTTCATCCACTCCAACCTCTTGTGAAGAAGGCTACATTTTTCTAGAATGTAATCAAATGCCCATGTTAATCATGTCAGATCAAAGATGGCATGTTAGTGCATTTTACAAATCCTGCAAACCAAATAGCTAGGCCTGTAGTAATGTTCAAAACTGCATGTAGGCACTAACACATTTTCTTCTTTTGTAGATAAGATTAGGCCCAGTGGTGGATAATGTGATACAATGTAACAATCACGTCGAATGCCTAGATCTGCATCTCTCAGAAATTACTTTGAACTCCTATCGAGGGACCTTACCGGAGATTATATTTGCCAGGTTCTTTGTTCTCAGAGCAAGGGTGCTGAAGGAAATGAGGTTTGCCCTACATTTATTTCGCAAAAATGAATGGTCTGTTGATCAACGCCGGTGCCTGCGGCAGAATAGAGTAGGCTCCAAAATTGCTGAATTTCATTTTGGAACTTCAGATGACAGAGTAATCGGAAGTCATCGGGTCAACCCCATAGATGACTTCTCAGTGGCTGACCCCATTCCAAAAATTGTGATGTTTCGAAGCTAGACTTAGAAGCGGTGATATTAGTTTGAACCTCTCTGATATCCATGTTCTGCGCATTAGCGCGAGCGTTTGCAGCTGATGAGCTGAATTTCATTTCTAATATCAGTTTGAACCTTGTAATCTTCGAATTTGAGCTATATAACTCTGGAATTTGAACCTTGTAACATTTCGAGCTTTTTTGGTACAATCGTTGAAATGGCATCACTACAAAAAAATACACTTCCGTGATGATACGTGTTTGTCACAGTAGGTCACGTTTTTTGTCATGCATGTACATCCATGACGATTTTATGACAGAATCAAGATAGTCATACCTGTGCTGCCGTAGAAGTGTTCCATGACATTACCAAAACTAGATGATTCCCCGCGCGTTGCTGCGGAACATGTTGCCTAAAACTTAGTGTTTTACTCGGCAATTAGGAAATATATGAACAAATGTTTGTTATATATGACAAAATAATATATAGTCTACCACCTCCGCTTCTTTTGCAAGGGAGGAAAGCTTCCAAGCTACAACTAAAACATCGTCACAATGTTATAGCCGAGCGGGTTGGCCTCGTAGAGGCACTCATGCACCGGCTACTTCGTCATGTGCCTCACCGCTGCGGGGGAGGGTTTCTTCTTGGATACCGGTGTTGCCGGTTCCATGGTGGACACGCTTGTTGCCTGTTGAGTTGTGGCGACCAATATGGCCGAGCCAGAGAAAATCAACCCTGGTACACAACTTTAACAATGGTGCCGACATATCTCTTTGTTTGTTTTTTAGAATTGGTGCAAACATATCTAGTTCAATCCTAACGGGTATTTAACAATTCTTAGCATAAAATTCAGAAAAAAGGGCGACACAACATAAGATATAAAAAAATAAGGGACGATCATTCTTACTGAGTTAATACACTCACAACGATGCCACATGAAAAAGAAAGTTGACAGTAGCAGAATAATTCATCCTAGCTCGAATCCTGCATAACATGTACAATAACCAGATGTGACATCAAATTATGAGGTGAAAATAATAAAATGAAACTTTGGATTAAACCTACTATATTCTTCTCGATGGTTACGGAAATTCATAAGCGCGAGGTTGGACTTCTTGTGATGTTGCTTTTTTCTGGGAAGATATGTGTCCATTTATGATCAACGATGTACCTGTATTTGGCAAGAGTAATTAAATAAATCAAATTCTCTGCTTCAGGAAAAGTTTGTGAATGAAATTAAAAAAAGAATTTAAACACCTTCCGAAAATAATTTTAACTAATAATTAACATAAGTAGGGTGTTTCTTTATGATGCCTTTTGACAAAGATTGTGGGTGGAGCTGACCAGGTCGGTGTTGCACCGATGCCTGACCGCTTGAGTATTGAGGGCATCCTGCAACGTGAGCGCGTTGGCCATGTGCTGCCTTACTCGTCACCTAGGTTATGGGAGCAGAAGCATCCACGCAAACACGTGCCACTTCATGAGATCGATAATCAATCGATTTTGTTGAGATGAACGTGGTACTCTTGCACCAGTTAGCAAGACAGGCATCCAACATCGCCGCTGTGACTTCCTAATCCAATAAGCCTAGCAGGCCTTCGGCCCCACAGAGCGAATCAGCAGAGATGACAATAGCTAAACTCGCTAATGGAAACAGGAGGGAAGGTGAGCTTAATTTTGAACCCACAAGGGCAAAAGGAAAGGCCAACTCGGCCTCCTCCCAATTTCCACACGGGCTGATTTCTCTAGGCAAAGCGTGGCTGCTCTTCCAGGATCTGCAATTTCTCCGCAATGGTAGGTAGATGGCGCAGCGCGGCGCATCGGTACTTCGTGGGTGATCACTAACCTAGCGTCAAGGTGTAGGAAGAAGGTGCAAAGGGGGTGAGGGCAGAGGCGTGGTGCACCATGATGCAATCGAGGGCTTGCGCAGAGGAAGATGGGAAAGATAAGGATGGATGGATCGGGAGAGGAGTGGAGATATGATAAGGATGCGGGGTACCCGATGGCCACATGCGGCCGGTGGTGCAATTTTATGTTCGATCGAGAGTAAACCACACCCGTGGAAGAAGGAAACTGCTCATCTCTCGGTTACAGAAGTGGAAGAGAATCCCTCAGTTCGGTTACCGGGCATCGATGACCACAAAAAATAAAATATAAATCACATAATTTGTTGATTTTTCTTTGGTGTGGAGACGTGAATTACTGTCCCTCTGGGAACCGAGGAAAGCGGAGCCAACTTGCTCTTGGGCTACCTCGTGCCTAATCAAACCATTGGAGAATTTTATGGTGACACGCTGGAGCGCAGAAAAAATGCCATGCATGCAAAAGCGAAAGGATTAGCATAGTGGAGGGTTGATGTTGATGTGGCCGTAGGAGAGTGGATGATGATGTGGATAGCCTGCATGCTTAGTTAAATAGGTTAGTGGGGATCAACTATTTAAGTATTATAGATTATCATCACGGAAGTGTCCACTTCCATGACGAGAAATCGTGCTTCACAGAAGTGCTTTCGTCAAGGGTGACGGACACGTGGCATCCACCGTAACGGAACACTGTTAAGCTATCGGGTCGGGTTTTGGATCCGATAACCCGTTAACAGCCTCGACCAATGGGGATTTTCCACGTGTAAAATCATCATTGGCTGGAGGAAACACGTGTCAGCTCATCGTTGGGACAGATGTCATCCACTCATTGGACGGAAGGTGCCTATGATACATCAACACATGGCACGGCCCAACAGAGGTCCATTCCTGTGAAAAGGCCGGCCCAGTAAAAATTAGCAGGCCAGCCCATATAAGGCCTACTTGTGTCAGGTCCATTTAAGCCCACGGCCCATACGATATGTGCCAATTCGGCCCGTTAAAGATTTGACACCATTGCAGCCCATCGTCAGTTCGAGCCCGTTAACAGCCCGCTATATATTTGGGCTCAATATCGGCCCGATGAGATTTCAGCCTGTTAACGGCCCATTTAATGGATGGGCCAATTTTCAGGATGTACATCTTTCGGCCTTTTAGTGACCCATTTAAATGTTGGGCTAGTTTACGGCCCGGTGTGTCTTTCAGCCTGTTCACGGCCCATAAATCTGATGGGCCGTTTGTTGTCGAACCTGAGTTTCGGCCTTTTAGCGGCCCATTTAAGTGTAGGGCCAATTTTCTGGCCCGGTGTCACTTTCGGCCTGTTAACAGATCATAAATGAGTTGGGCCATTTGTAGTCAGACCTTAGTTTTGGCCTTTTAACGGCCCATGCCCTTCATGGTCCAATACCAGCCCGGTTTCTCTTCGGCTGCTAAAGGCCCACAACACTGCTTGGGCCATTTACAATCGACGACTTTCAAGATCTTAGCGGCCCATGGTCTTCATGGTCCAAGAAAGCCCGATGTCTCTTTCGGCCTGCTAAAGGCCTACAGTATAGTTGGGCCATATGTAGCCCAAACTTAGTAACGACCTGTTAACGGCCCGTGAAATAAACTAGGGCCACCTGTTGCCCGCTTTGATGTCGGCCTGTTAACGACCCGGGAGGTAAGAGGGCCGACCATTAACTTTCGGCCTAGTAACGGCCCATTAACTTAATGGGTCCACTAAAGTTTGTACATGTCTTTAGGCCAAATTAGATAATTTGAGCCCATTACGACGAGCAATTATGCACAGGACCAAAACCGATCACGCAAAGGTACGACATACAAGGAATAAAGTTGCACATCCAGCATATACTACAGGAAAAATTACATCCACTAGGCAATCAAAGATTGATGCCAGTGCAAATAAATTAGCAGAACCTAACCATCTACAACGTCACAATCTGCAACCTCAGCACAAATGACGCCCATAAGCATGTGGGCAAGTTCTTTCTGGTTTGCTACACTGTCTCTGAAAACATTGATCAGTTTTTGTGTCGCACGACTCTGCACCTCTGATTCATCCACCATTTCCATCATTGCTTCAGCCATTAATTAGTTCACAGACATACATTTATTCCGTTGCATTCGAGACAGAGGATACTGAACAGATTCAGATGGCGATTTTGGCAAGCTTGTATTATTGATAGTGGAGAGTGTCTCAACCACTACATCATAACATAAATTAGGACGGGAACCAAACAGATCAATCATGAGTTATTGCCATATTACCTGGCCTAGATTTACTAGAAACAAACAATGGGGTTGCCTTGCTGTTTTCAGAGTTTATCTTCTTATCTTCAGCAGCCTGCACAAAATTAACACACTAGCATTGCTATCATTGGCCAAGTCAGATAATAGGAAAGCAACATTGACACAACGAACATTTGGGTAACTAGCCTACACCAAATTAACACAATATGGCACAACTATCATCAGCCAGGTAAGGTAGTATGAAAGCAATATTGACACAATGAATGAATGGGAAACCAGAGAAGCACTACAATTCAGTAATGTGCGTGATATGAGATAGTACATTCATGCAGCTCAGTATGCAAAACTACCAGGCAGTTTTCCTTAGAAAAATCAACATTGGCGCCTTTAACATTTTGCTACAACTAATTTTAGATCAGATAAAGGTTAGATTCACGCCGATTAACAAAATACATGTTGATGTAAAAATATAGTGATATACAACAGGTACTTACATCAGCATTGGAGCAGAGAGAATTTTGTAAAAGAGAGATGGGTAAGAAACATGTAGAAAATATGATCAGAATGCTGTAAAATTTCATGATGCGAGGATATGCACACGCTTCTTAGAATGGAGATGACATTCTTTTGCTGGACTGGAGCGGACTAGTTCTTTGGCCACTGGAATCTTCTTATTATCAGTGGGACTTGGGATTCTCTGTGCTGGAGCAGTATCTATGAAAAATGGAGTTGGTTTATTATCTCCTGGCGTTTGGATCTTTTGCAAAGACCTGGTTTGTAACCCTTCAGATTCTAACATAGCCGTCTTCCCCTTGCATGCCTTATATAGAAGAATGGTGATTCAGTTATAAAACATGCTACAACAGAGATGGAATAGGTACTGGAGAATAGAAAGGCATGACATATTGACATGTATTCCCTCCATCCGGAAATAAATGGACATGTCTAGGCGTATTTCAGTTCTAGATACATCCAGTTTTATCCATTTCTGCGACATTTAATCTGGACGGAGGGAGTATGATGTAAGAGCTAGGGATACGACAGGACAACACAGTAAAAAAAACACTGAAAACCCCACTACAGAACCAAAGTATTCAAACCCACTGATATGAGATAGTACACTCATGCAGCTCAGGATGCAAAACTACCAGGCAGTTTTCCTTACAAAAATCAACATTGTGGCCTTTAATCATACATTTTGCTACAACTAAATTTAGATCAGATAAAGGTTGGATTCACGCTAATTAACAAAATACATGCTGGTGTAAAATATAGTGATATACAACAGGTACTTACATCTACATTGGAGCATAGAGAATTCCTGCAAGAATCTTTCCTCATAAATGATACCATTGCAGAAATTCTTCTATCTGTTAAGCTTATTTTCTAAAAGAGAGATGGGTAAGTAACATGTAGAAAATATGATCAGCATGCTATAAAATTTCATGATGCAAGGATACGCACACGCTTCTTAGAATTGAGTTGACATATTTTTGCTGGATCAGAGCGGACTAGTTCTTTGGCCACCGAATCTGCTTATTATCGAGAGGAGTTGGGTTTCTATGCCGGAGCAAGATCTATAAAAACCGGAGTTGGTTTATTATCTCCCGACACTTGGATCTTTTGCAAAGGCCTTGTTTGTAACCCTTCAGATTCTAACATAGTCGTCTTCCCTTGCATGCCTTGTATAGAAGAATGGTGCTTTAATTATAAAACATGCACAACAAAGAGATGGAATAGGTATCAAGAATAGAAAGGCATGACATATTGACATGTATTCCTCCATCCGGAAAAAATGGTTCTAGGCGTATTTCAGTTCTAGATACATCCTTTTTATCCATTTCGCAACATGTAATCCGGACGGAGGGAGTATGGTGTAAGAGCTAGGGATACGACAGACAACACAACAAAAAAACTAGTTGAATGTAAAACTATATGCTAGCGGAATACGATGAAAATAACTAAGGCAACATACACGTGTATGATTGGGAAAATAAGATGGCATTGCAACAGAGCACTAGAACAACACTTCAATGTAAAAAACATGGTATGGCGATGATGAAGTACATATTGATGAATAACAATGCATAAGATATTTAGAAGCATGATGTCCATATTAAGCGAGATGGCATTGCGATAGAGTAGAATGACAAGATTTGAATTTGAAAACATGTTATCATGAATGGAATAGGTATTGAAAACAGGAAGGCATGACATATTTACATGCATGATCAGCATGCTAAGCACATGGCATTGCAACAGAGTAGATACACTCCAGACATTATATGCATGTTGTACCCATATCACAGGCCAAGTTAGAGCAAGGACCTAGTGGGGTGAAGAGGATTCATCATCTTTCTGCAAGTCTTCTGAAGAACTGCCTTTACATGTTCCATCATATTGGGTATCATTGACATCAAGTTTATTGGCCTTTACATTGCTCCGTGAGGTTCTTGTGGATATATCAGTGTGTGCAATTATATCTTACATGCATGGAAGACAACTAGTAGTTAGATTTATGTAAATGAGTGCCTGTAGGAGACGACATAAATAGTAGGACTGGGGTTAACTAGCAGCAACAGGTCTCATAAACTAAAGGGAAAACACAGATGAAAGCTACAGAATATGTATCGTTTGTACTCGAGATTAACTAGATGGCACATAAAAGTATTAAAGAACAACATAGGTAATACTAGAAGTGGTATAATACTATAATCACCAGCCTGTGGGATAGCATTGGCTGATGGATGATAACTATGGAACAGTGTTACCTAAAGAACAAGTATCTTAACTGAACTATGGAACAGTGTGAACTCCTGAACAAGACCCGTAAGAGATCAGCATGAATATACAATGAAATGCGATGATCTATTTTCCGTGCTTAGATGAATAACAAAGCCATAAATGTTGCACACAAGTAAGATGAGGGTACAACCTATCTGGCTGCCATCCATAGGAGTGAGCATCATGTGCTGACTTGTCGATGGCCCTGCAGTTGTGGTGGCTGTCCATGTCGGGCACGCGCATTCAATGCATGGAACTGTTGAGTGTGGACTGTAGCTCCCTTCTGGTGTATGCTTCCCTTGTTGGAGCAACTGCGGTGAGTCGGAAGACGGTGTGTCTGAAGAGATAACGCATAATTTTAAGAACGACATATCTCTTTGATCGGAAGAAATACACTAAGAGATCAACAGCAAGGTACGAGAGTGGCCACACGTCTGTTGACTGAAGACTAAATTGGGGTCACACTATTTTATTTTTATTTTGGTACAGTCCGATCTACGCCGGATGGCTTGATGGCCGTCTTGTGCCTCCCGGCTGACACTGTTTGGAATCTTCCCCGAAGAGCCAGCGACCTCCGCCGTCCGTGGCCCCGGCCAAAACCCCGCTCCCCGCCCCACCGCACTGTCGTGGTTGCGCCGCCCCCGGGCCAATCCACAAAGACTCCCCATCATCCAGATCCGGCGGCGGCAGTACCTTCAGCCCACGCAACTCTAAAAGATAGCCATCTAAGCGCTGCTTCCGCGGCGAACTTGCGGCCCCACACCCTTACGTTAGACACCAGCCAACCGGCAGCCTAGGAGCTCCGCCGCCTCGGGGTGCTGCTTCCCATTGGGAATCGATTGGCCCGAATAAAAATTCAGACAACCGACGCCTAAATAAAGTGATTTCAGATGAGGTGCGACCTATCTGGCGGCATGGTGAAGTAGGCAGGTCCAGCTGCCGAGTCGGTGAGGCCGCGCGCGTTGCGGTGGCGACCGCGGCAGGAAAGAGCGATGTCGCCACGGTCGACGGCTACGCTGAAGCAGCGCCAGACTCGGACGGATCCGAAGTTGGAGCCGCCCGCACCGTGAACAACGGTGGGGTGAATCGGCTCGATGACGGTTCACGCGTGACCGCCGAGGCAGCACCACCGAAGACGGAGTAAGAGGCACATGGCCCAAAGGCACGACGGCAATTGGACAAGGTCTCCGACATTAGGGAGGAGGGCGGCTGTGAAATTGGTGCGGTGGGGCGCCATGTAGGTGGGGCTGAGGTTTCATGACTCGGGAGAAGGGAGCTTCCGGGAGAAGGTGATTTGATGCCCACGAGGTATGAATGGGGGCGGGGGGGAATTGGGAGGAGGGAACCATGTCTTACTGAACGATTTGTATGCGAAATGTGAGGGGGAGTTACAGTTCTACCCTTGCCTATAGGCTTCTTGGCTTGGGTCTGTGTACTGAGGGTCGGGGATAGTAGAGTAACTTTGCTTCTCCCCAAATAGTGGGCGGGAGCGATTTCGGGCGAGGAGGGCGTGTTTTGAAATATAGTGGGCGCGAGCAATTTCGGGCGAGGAGAGCGTGTTTTGAAATAGTGGGCGTGAGCTATTTCGGGTGAGGAGAGCGTGTTTTGCTGACCATGGTTTATGAATTATTTGACACATGTCATTTCGTCCGAGGAGAAGGCGCGCTTGGATGAAGTTACGAACCTACCCTCGATGTACAACGGGCCAATTGATGCGTGTCCCACATAGGACGGTAATTTCGCGTCTCCCATTTATTTGCTCGGGCGAATTCCACCGAGCAGAGAGGATGTTTAACGGTTCATTCAAATTTTGGGAGAACGAGCATCCACGTCTACCTTACCAAGTCGATTCGAATCAAATTTTGAAATATTAGCTTGCCACTTCTTTTTTAGATGGAGAGATGATGCTCGGGAGTAATGTGTTTTTACATGCTCGTTGCTAGCGATTTACTATATGACAAATAGTTGACCCACTCAAAAACACGAATCAAACCCAAAATGAAATATCTCGATTCAATGAACTAGCTCGTTCAGTAGGTCAAAATAGTGAACTAAATCCAAAATTGAACACCTCAATCGAGTAGCATGTTGTACAGTGTTATAGTACTCCATGAACATGTTGAAAGTCAAATTAATGAACTTGTTTGATATACACATATATCCGCTCATGTGTGGATTGCACAACATGTTCTCCAATTTAAATATTTGAATGCAAGTTTATATCGAAACATGGTTTATATCAGTCTTTGATGCATAAAACGCAACCTCCCCTCTCCGGACTCCTGTTCTCTCTCTCTCTCTCTCTCTCTCGACAATCTTCAATTCACGCACGATCCGACACACAAAACCTTGTTGGTCCCTCTCTCTCTCTCTCTCTCTCTCTCTCTCTCTCTCTCTCTTGTGTGTGTGTGTGTGTGGGGGGGTCTTTCTAGTTCGCATTCATATATACACCATCTATAGGTCTCTCTCGCACACTATGTATGATACTCTAGCTAGTCCAAGCTAGATATCTTGGGTGCACTCATCGTACTCACACAAATTCCTTGGCTCTTTACCCATAACTCTCTCACGCACCACTATGTCGTCTCGGAGCTCTTCCCCCCTCTCTCAAACTCTCCATTCACCTGGGTCACACATACACATGCATATCTCACTCGCACTCGATAGGCCCATCTAAAACTCTATCTCTCTCCCACATTCTCTCTCCATCCACACGCACACACACACACAATCTCATGCCCAGCTAGCCAAGTATGATGGTCTCTCACTCAATTGTAGGCACACGCAGTCCCCCCTATATGTATATGACTAGCTAATCTTAGTCTCCATCACAAACATGTGCATGGTCTATCTCGATTTCTCTCGGGGCATCTTTCTATCGCGCACGCACTCCTCGATCTCCCACCCATATAGTCCCCTCACGATCTCGAGGGATATCTCTATCACAAACACACCTCTCTCCCTCCCCATGCGCCCATGCCATCCATGTGTCCCTCTCGACCTTTTTTCCTTGTTGGCCGACCTCTATTGGACATGTGCTATAGGGTGTCTCTCTCTGCTGCAAACAATCACACACTAGCTATCTTCGTATCTCCTCGCCTCGCTTTTCCATCTCGGAGATGCATGTGTGATATGTTTGCATAAGAAACGAAAAACACACACTCTCTAATTTATCGCTTGTTGTCACTTTCTCTTTCACACACATACTCTTTTTGCACACTTACTCATTCTCCTTCACACGCACTTGATCTGTCTCGACTGAGGCACTCTCCTCCGTCCATAGCACACAGATTTATTGAAAAATCAAACATCACAAAGTTTGACCATGTACATGGAGAAAAAGAATTACATCTAGTACGGAAAACATATACCATTAGATTCACCATGAGATGTAGTTATGTATGATGTATCTTTGGTATTGTAGATATAAATAACATTTGCGTAAACCTGATCAAAGTTTCCAAAGTTTGACTTCTAAAAAATTTACATGCGCCGCATTATCGAGCGGATGGAATATCTCTTTCCCCCTCTCAGCTATCTGACGCACCACTCAGCCTTATCGGGGCTCCTCAATCTCTCTCAAACTGTATTCGTCAGTTTGGTTTGTGACCTGACCCTCATGCCTTGATGGCCGGTACTGCCTGGTGTGGACGTGAGATGTAAAATATTTCTTCCTGGCCAGGCTTGTGTGGTGCTGAAGCGTTTGGTTCATGCCTGGGCCAAGCAAAGCATCAATGTCCCATCAATCAATCCATGCATCAATTATTTAATGCTAATATCCATCCATGTTGATGTTAGCCTCGTGGTCGCATCGACTGTGCACGGCCAGCGCTCAAATCGGTCGCTTGGGCGAGGCTACTTGCGATGTCCGGAGTTCAGCCAGGCAAATTAAAGTGCAAGGGAACCCAGCCGAGGCGGGCTTTCTTTTTCACAGGGTAGCAACCAAACAAGCGTGCATGAAATCCAGCCACAACCCCAAGCGCCGCAAAAGATGCTCACGACGCAAGCCAAACTGACCTTATATCTCCCTGGTTCACACATACACATGTCTCGCTCGCGCTATACATATAGACCCATCCAACACTCTCCGCCCTTGTTCTCTCTCCATGTGACACGCACCCCCCTAAGTACCATAATCCCTCACTCCATCATACGCTCTGTTTGGATCCATGGGTTACAGTTAGTTTGGGTTAGTTTGGAGTCAAAAAATATCCAAACAGGAGGGTTAGTTTAGGTTAGATGCATCTAACCCATCCAAAAAAACTAACCCATCCAAGAGGTGCTTATTTGGGTTAGTTCTTCTCGGGACCACTAATAAACACTTTTTTCTCTCGCTCTCCCCGCAGCAGATCCCTCCCCACTTCCTCGAAGCTTCTCGTCCTCTCCCTCCCTCCCTCTCGCACCGCCCGTGAAGGTGCCTCGCCGTATCCGCGCTCCATCTAACCCTGCCATCCAAACAACTCTTTACTTAGAGTTAGTTCAGGGTTAGTTCAGGGTTAGAATCTAACTCTAACCTCTAACTGAGTTTGAGTATCCAAACAGGGCCATAGGCGCAAGCACACCCCCCTCCTAAGTATGATTATCTCTTACTAGCCATCAGGAACACATGTATTGTCTCCTTCCATCCATACGTCTATCTCGATATCTCTCGGGGCATCTTATATCGCGCACACACCTTGTCACTCGATCTCCCACCCATGTAGTCCCATCACGATCTCCAGGGGATCTCTCTATGACAAACATACACTCTCTCCTCCCCATGTCTGCATTTTCTCCGTACGTCTCTCTCGACCTCTCTCCCTTGTTTGTAAGACCCCTCTTGGCCACGTGCTAGGGATCTTCCTCTCTCGGTTCCAAACAACCACACACTATCTCCTCACCTTGCCTCCGTTGTCGAAGATGCATGTGTGATATGTTTGCATAAGACACGCACGCCTTTTCTCCACTTTCATCGTGTGTTGTCCATGTCTCTTTCACACACGCACACACACTTTTTCACTCTCTCTCTCTCTCTCTCTCTCTCTCTCTCTCGTTAGGGACTCTGTCACGTCCATAAGCATATGGATGTTTTGAAAAGTCAAACCTCAGAAAAGTTTGACCTGGTATATGTGGAGAAAAACATTTACATATGGAACGATCATTAGATTCATCACAACATGTACTTACTTCATACTATCATTTATCTTTGGTATTGCAGATATAAGTAATTTCTTCATAAACTTGGTCAAAGTTTCAAAAGTTTGACTAAAAAAATGTTGTAACTACATGAGGGAGTAGCTCTTTCTCTCTCTCTGCTATCTCTCACGGGCCTCCCCTCTCACTCAAACTCTCTATACCGACGGATTATACGCTCACTGTGTCAGTGTATAGCTCCGTATATTGTTTAGTTGACCGGTCAACCAATCCACATGCTGCGTTGTCAGCTCGTGTTCTATATCTTGGTGTGCTGGCCCATGTGGAAGTGGGTGAAAATAAGTAAACTAGAGGGCAAACTTCTTGCGCGCGAAGGACGCAGATCAAGACAATTCACCACTACTTGGGCGGCATGCACCGAAGGACGACTCGCACAGCACAGCCAAAGACACAACACACACCAGACACGTGTACACCAGCGTCGCCGCCGGTTGAGATGGACGGCGAGGCAGCCAACAAGTGGAGGTCGCCGAGCTAAAACCGCATCCGCGAGCTCGACTTCATCAAGAGCCTCCCGAGGACATGCTGCTCGTCATCATCGGCCTCCTCCCCACCAAATCTGCCGTGCGGACCGCCTCGCTCTCCGGCGGTGGCGCCCCTCTGCGCTGCGGCCCCTCAACCTCATCGTCGACAGCTGCCTCTGCGACGGGGATTGCAAACGCATGGCCGCAGTCTCCAAGATCCTTTCATCGCACCCTGGGCCAGCCAGACGCCTTGACATCCGCATGTTCAGTACCAACTGCAAGGTCCAACCCAAGTTCGACGAGTGGTTCTTATCCCCCGCCCTAGATCAGCTCGAGGAGCTAAGCTTTGAAGCTGGACGATGTCGCTCTCTGCGGCCATCCGCGCTCCGCCTCACGCCAACGCTGCGCCGCGCCAGCTTCAGCTCCTGCTATCTTCCCCAGATTAATGCCGCACCCGCCCTTCTTCTCCCTCAACTCAAGCAGCTCGACCTCTTCGACGTTGTCATCTCGAAGAAGGCTATGGAGCACCTGCTCCGCAGCTGTACTGCACTCGAGTACCTTCGTCTTGAGCAGATCCACGGGTTCATTATCCTCCACATCGCCTCGAAGAATCTCCGATGGATTTATGTGTCTTGCTGGCCCCGCAACAAGACATCAATTGGGAAGAGATCACTCCAGCTGTTCCACGTTATGGTCATTGAGAATGCGCCTTTCCTTGAGAGATTGCTTGTATCGGATCTAGAAGGTCCAACAAAAATCAGGGTCATTGACGCGACCAAATTGACAAAGATTGGTGTACTCGTCGCCAAATTCTCCTAACTCTTTATTGGATCCGTAATCGCTCGGTACAACACTCATCTTCTTCTCCGCCTTCTTGAAATTCACATTTTAAATTTCTTCTTGATGTATTTACGATCGCCTTCCAGAAATGATTCCCACAAGCTTGATCCAGTCCATGTGCACAAGGAAGATCTTAGCACTAAAACCTATCGGCCCCAACTGGATCAAGTTGTTGGATTCCTTACATGCTTTCCATGCACGGGAAGCTACTCATCGAGGTGAAACTTCTTTCCTATTAGTAAACAGTAATCACAACGTAGCTCAATTTTTTCGTAATTTTCCCAAATTACGATGACAAGTGTAGTGTTCAAAACTACATCTACGCCCGCACCGAAAGAAATGTTTTTAGTATTTTTCTCACGTGATCACCAAATCATTTTTATGTTGTACTACTATAGTAGCCTAGGCTAGTCATAGTGGAAAGTAACTTAGACTACTCCAAGAACTCTATGGTTACCCTAAGGGCAAGTACTACCTCCGTCTGGTTTACTCTTCCAATTTTGTAGTATCAAAATTTGACCATAGATTTAATCGACAAAATGTTAATGCATGTCACTAAGAACTATATCGTTGGATTCAGATTTGAACATAATTTCAAATGGTGTAATTTTTAGTGACATGCATTGGCATTTTCTTAGGTAAATCTATGGTCAAAATTT
Organism: Aegilops longissima; assembly: GCA_021605205.1. Classification (NCBI taxonomy): domain Eukaryota; kingdom Viridiplantae; phylum Streptophyta; class Magnoliopsida; order Poales; family Poaceae; genus Aegilops; species Aegilops longissima. The sequence continues at coordinate 168,842,162 of CM038681.1, read as the reverse complement.
TATACTAAATACGAGGTAGTATTTTTCGTCCCAAAATTCTTGTCTTACATTTGATTAGATATGGATGTATCTAACACTAAAATGTAACTAGATACATCCGTATTTAGACAAATTTAAGACAAGAATTTTGGGACGGAGGGAGTACAAAAGTGGGCTATGTAGGCCAAAACACGTGCCAAATTCACTTGTGATGCATTTGGCATCGATTACCCTACATTGCTCACCTGGTGCCCCAATCTGGATCACCTACTTTGCTCCGGTGCCAAATTAACTCACGCAATGAAAAAACAATGCGTGGGAGAGAGAGAGGACCGAGGCAATAAAAAACACTTGTTTGGGAGAGTGAGAGGCTGGTGTAGTTGGTTTGATTGATTTGTTTATACATGTGGGTCTGTGTGCACAGCGGTGCCAACTCTCCCACATCGCGAGAGCGGTGCCAAAATCTTTTGATTTGACATTGATGCGTATTATGTGGCATACTTTTGCGAAATATGGCATCGGCCACATAGTGGAAGCAACAAATGCCCAAGCTCTTCACGTGCTCCCAGTTAAATGAGACGAAACAGAAAGATAGAGAGAGAGGAAGAGAGAGAGAGAGAGAGAGAGAGAGAGAGAGAGAGAGTGAAAAAATATCACTAGCCAGCCAACCCTATCGTATGAGCGAATGATATTGGTACCTCTTGATGACACAGCAATCTTATGCAGCCAGCTGCTCTAATATGTTCTCTTCTTTTGCAGATAAAAAAGGACCCGAAAGTGAAAAATGTGCTGCACTATAACAATCTCATCGAATGCCTTGATCTCCATCTTACAGAAATTGATTTGATCGACTACCGAGGTAGAACATCTGAGATTAAATTGGCCAGGTTCTTTGTTCTGGAGGCTAGTGTGCTCAAGGTAATGAGGTTTGGCATTCTCTGGCGCAACAATGAATGGCGTGCTGATCACCGCAAGCGTCTAAGCCTAAATGACAAAGTCTCCGCAGAAGCTGAATTTGTTTTTGAAACATCAAGTGGCCAGAGACTCAAAAACTTATTTGCCCATTAGTGACTTGTCAGGGTGGTGGATGTTAGTTTGTACGATCACGCTGCATCCACCTAAAGTAACGAAAGTTCTTACGTGAACTTCCTAATAATTCCCTCTTCCTAGGTGCAGCATTACTCCTAACATTTGTAATATCAGTTTGAAACTTGTAATATTGCCGTGTCCTATTCCTGCGTTTTCAAAATCCTGCAAATCAAATAGGTCCCGAGTTGGTGATGATGTTGTGCCTCCCATCTTTCACCAATAGCCGTCGGATCTAGATCTGACGCATACAAACCAAGCTTCTCCATTTTTGCAAAAAGATGCCCGCACTTGTTCCCTATTTACAAACAACTCCTTGTCTCTCACAATCAGCCTTATCTCCTCCCCACCACATCTAGAAGGCCGTGGAAAAATCTGGCGTGATGGCACTGCCGGAGCCGTCCACCCCCAATCTTGGTGTTCCGTGCAATGCACGGGCATCTACGCACGGGAAATTATGTCGAACAGGGCTAGTTGTAAGCAGGCTAGCTCTACAGCCATGATGATAGTGACTGCAGACGGTGAGGCTGACTATGGTATGCCGAACACGACGCCTATACTCAGGTGTCATCTCCGGCGCATGGTCTTGTCACTTCACTGTGAGGAGCAGCACGTAATAATTTGACCAACGAGTAGTACAGTGCTAGTACTCCTAGGAGTACTACATTGGTAGTACTGCTACTAGTACTAGTAGCACCACCGTCTGGATTTAGGAGTACTACCACGTCCATCTGGATTTTAGTATTTGACTAGCAATATCTAGTAACGCATGTCACAAAAAATGTACTACACCCTCTGTAAATAAATACATGGTGTTTAATTCCTATCGGCGAGAGAACTTAATGTGTTTTTGCTAACTAGAGTACTAATTGGATTACATGCAATGAACTAAACACTGCATGTCATGTTTGGTAGTCTCAAGTCATTGAAAGCATGCACGGCCCACATCTCTCATTGGTTGATATGTCACGAAATAAGAAACAAGGAGGGAGTTAATGCACCGTGCCTAAGTGTTTTGGTATTATTTGGTTTTTGTAATGTGACTTACACAACATTTTTGTTTACATGCATTAACATTTTATTAGTTAAATCAAAGGTCAAAACTTGGCGCAAAATGCAAAGGGGACCAATAAACCAGTAAACATCAAACTTCTCTCGTTTGGCCCCAACTAGAGGTCCGGTGAGATGACTATACTGCACCGGCACGGAGGGGGGCGCAGCTTCATTGACTTATGGCAACTGCCTTTGGGTGAATGACACGTGGGCCCAGGGGGTGGCTGGCCTACCTATCATACAGCCAAAGGTAGGTGCAGTAGAGGGCCGAGGAGTAGTACGAAATCCTACGCACCTACGCATGCTAACCAAGGGCAAGAGTGATCACTCGAATCGCAAGATCAGTTGACTACTACCTCCGTCCTAGTTTATTAGTCTCCTTTGTAATTTGTGCTAAATTTTGACCAAAGATTTAACTAAGAAAATGTTGATGCATGTCAACAAAAAATATATTTTTGGATTCGTATTTGAACATAGTTTTCAGTGATATAATTTTTAGTAACATGCGTAAACATTTTGTTAGTTAAATATGTGGTCAAAATTTGACACGAATTACAATAGGGACCAATAAAGTAGGACGGAGGTAGTAGAAGCTAAGCTAGACCCATTGAGGCGATGAGCGCGAGCATCAGCCGTCTGTGCCAGATGGTCCAGGACGCCGGCCTGCGGCCCGGCAACGAGGAACGTCTCCAGGTAGTATTGCTTGAGGCCGCCAAGGCGAGTGGCCGCTTGGACGACAGCTTTGTCTCCTTGTTCGATGAGGTCCTCGTTGGTTTCCTCGACAAGTTCACTGTTGTCAAGAAGCTCGCGGACGAATTTGACATAAGCCTCCAGCCGACGCGCCCAGGCTCTGCGATGCCCGCCACCCTCAACGGCCACTATGGTGACAACCTCTTCGACGCACTGGTGGCCCTGCGACTGCCCGCCGTCGCGCCGGAGAATGTCCACCTCGAGGTCGCGCTCGCCGCGCAGCGCCTGGCGCAGCAAGACACCATCGACATAATCACCCACGTCTATACGCATGCAAGAGGAGGACGATAGGACGCTGGCCTTCTTGGACCGCAGGGAAACCTTGGACGACACTGTTCAGAAGCACGTTGAGCTCGCCGCCAACGCCGCTGCTCCTCACACGTCGGTTGGTGACCCGGCGCACTAGGGCGTGAGGATGTCCTTGATGGATCTGTATGTATTTTTATCTTTCCGTCAAATCCATGTAGTAGTATATGATAGTACTACAGTAATTATCTTACCTTTCGCATCAACTTCATAATTTTCGTACGTACTCCATGCATGAACGGCGCCAGAACCAAACTTCTCATTACTCTAGGCAAAATAGTTATTTTCTATCTATCGATCGCGCCGTGGAGCAGAACCAAATTTTACAAGTTACGAGTTCAAAAGGAAAAGCCTGCCGTGTTCGCATCGCACCCCCACACGGTTGGTGCGGCACGCCGCTCAAGCGGGAATGCGTGCGGTGTTGCATTTTCACTTACAAGTGGGACCGTAGTTGAGCAAACCGACTGTCGGCAAACCCCCACCCCGCCCACCGTGTGATGGCTGAGAAAACAGGAGGGAGAAGAGATGGCTATAACACGGACTCCAAGAAAATTGGTGTCGGATGGGACTCGTGTGGGTGGCATGTGCCATACTGCTAGACGTGAATGCTAGTTATGGCCCATGCCACCCCACTATATCGAGCCTATATCGAGGTACGTAGAACAAATTTCCTACAGTCCATGCTCAGCACTCTTGTATCTCTCTTCTCAGCCAGCCAGCGGACGCGCAGAGCCCATCGTCTGTTTGCTCACATGCGGTCCCACATGTCAGTGAAAACGCAAGCGGACCCACTGAACCTGCACATCTTTCACCTCGACGTGCTGGTGATGAAAAACAAATCCAAGAAAGATCTTGGTGGCCGCTTTTGGAGTTACTCAAGAGTAGTAAGATTCTATTTACAGCTTAACCCAAGATGCACATCTCGTGGCTTCAACTACCACTCTATTTTCTTTCATGAGACGACACGGATGCCGGATGTCCCACGGTCGGCAAAAGGAGGAAGAACCCGACCAAATCTTCGGTTGTGCTCTCGGATTAGACTAGTTGTGCTAACTTAAAAAAATTATTGTGTACTCCCTCCGTTCCAAAATACTTGACTTCCATTTGTCCAAAAATGGATGTACCTATATACTAAAACATGTCTAGATACATATATATTTTGACAAATAGAAGGCATGTATTGTGCAACGGAGGGAGTAGAATGGATGCATGTTTTTGTATTGGGAAGAAGAGTACATCCATATATTGATAGAGCGCAATTTAGTAGATGTTCTATCACTTTTAGCTAGCACAGAGGCTATAGATGAGATTAGTGCACTTTTTGATACTCCAACTTGGTATGCGTGTTGCTGCTCAGATGCAGAGAAAAACGGACCGGAGGGAGTACTAGAATAGAGGCTAGACAAGAGACTAGATGCGAGGAAGCAATGTCTACTTCTTTACACTAGAAGAAGAAAGAAGCACGCAAGAACGAGCCTCCGTAGATCAACAATGAATGCATCGAGAAGGCACTAATCCAACTTACAGGAGTAGTAAAATGTATTCTTATGGTTCTTTGGTCTTGCTTTTCTAGTCAAAATTATCGTTGGAGTTTGTGCAAAACGGAGGTCCATTTGGGGTCGTGCGTTGCAGTTGGCCTTACAAGTGGGACCGCAGTTAAGGAAACCGACTATCGGCAAACCCCCACCTCGCCCGCCGCGCGATGGCTAAGTTAGATAAACGATGAGGTTGAAGAGATTGCTCTAGCACGGACTCCAAGAAAGATGGTGTCATATGGAAGTTGTGCTGGTGGCGTGTGCCGTACTCCTGGACGTGAATGCTTGTTCTGACCCATGCCACCCTACTACTCCTACTACTTACTATATAGTACTACTACTAGTATCGAGGATTCGAGGTGCTGGTTACGTAGTACAATATGGCTACAGTAAAAACACCCGCACGACGCGTGAAGCATGTGAAGCTAGTACAAATAGTGTACTACTATTGTTGATTGGCCTCATCCGATAACCTGTTGCAATGCATGTACAATTATGTATTCGGAAAATATATTTTTGCCTCGTCGCACCACTCACTCACAGAAGCAACTCGAAAGCCATTCATAAATTTAGTAAGTTTATCACAGGCATATCATTTTATTACATCCAACAGGTCATCAACCCACATCGACAACGAGGATACATTATAAATACTAAAGTTTTCACCACACAACAAATAACAAGCAATGAAATGAACTTCAACTCAACCATTCCTCGGCGTTGGAAAGGCTTGCTTTGAACCACAAGTGATTCTCTGGGACGGGCCATCCATTGTCGATCTGGAGACCAACGCATGACTGATCATCCAAGCTGAAGCGGCCTACTATATCATTACCAGGGTAGGGAACCACCCAAATGTCCGAGGTATAGACACAATTGCTTCTCATAAATGGTAGTAACGTTGTGTCAACAACAGTTCGATCGCCTTTCACCATCATTGGATAGTTTTGTCCAAGGAAGAGCGAGTTTTCTCCAAGACTATCAATTCTGTACCAGGGAGAAGGAGTTGGCACTAGCACACTAGTATCCATCCCGAGTACCATGCAACGGGTGTTGGAATAGGTCCGGAGAGTGCGACCATGGAAGACTACACCTGCTTCCTTAGCAGTAACATCATCAGTGGGCTGTATACACACGAGAAGAGGTGATCCATCGGAATTAGTTGCCAGGCGCCAAATAGTATATGGGCGATGCTCGTCCTCATGCTCGTGATCATAACCATCATCATCTCCCCCTTGGTTATAAAAATCTTCAAGTATAGGTGGTGGAATGTTCACAGGACCTTGGAAACACAAGAAGAAGGTTAATTAGTAAGGTTGGCCATAGTGGGGGTAACATAAGTAGTATCATGCACTTGGGACTTGCAAACATGCTTATGTGGCAGGCAATTAAGGAAGAGAGAGATATGGTTATAGTAACATAGGTAGATACCGTAACATAATAAATGTGATGCTACTATGTGTCATGCATGGCAATAAATGAGACCACCTATGATACTAATCTAAGATACTATGCACTAAAGGGAAACTTGCTAACCCACATGCATGTGGATGAAACAATTATAATTACGGTGGAACACAAACGTACCGAAACAACGAGGATGCCATGCAAAAACAGTGCCACGAGTGGTGGCAGCAAACACAAGGCCCTCGATTGAATTGCATCACAAGACTCATCCGTGTACGTAAACTGATTTTGAGCAATATCCATCCAATCAAACCAGGAGGACGGCAACAAGCTTGTCGAAGATAGCAACAACTTCATAGTTGTTGTAATTCCAAGAGCGGTTGGGGACTCGAAAATTGCTATCTTCCGTAGAAGACAGTCACCATGATTGTATTTGAACATGCGATAATACCGTGTGCTCAACCTCCGGGCGTCTGCTGAGATTTTTGGAAGTGGAACCCGTCACGAGTGTACACATTCACAAGTTCCCACTGCAGTTGGACCCAATGTAAACAACCCAATCTCCATTTGCGCCTGCCCAAGCCTTGCCCTCAGCGATGGCATCTTAACATCATACGTATCATTATCAAGCGGCATCAACTTGCACAGGCGAGGCCTCCGTCGTGACGGCGCCGACCATCGTGGTCACGGCGAAGAAGATAGGGAGATCAAACCGCCCTTGACTCTTGGGTTCCTTGTAATGATGTTATTAGTTGAGTCGAGAATGGGCTTGAACGAACCTGCCATGCTAGCCGAGGTGATGACGTCGCACCAATCAATGAGTTCCTCCACCACGTCATCTTTCATATCGGGGCAAGAATAACGGGGTCGTTTTCGTGCTGTTCCCTCCATGGAGAATATGATCGAACAATGGCAGAAGAAAGGGTGAAGGGCTGAAGGAAAATGGAGGAGGGAGAGGAAGAGCGTGCGACAGCAGTTCCAAATCGAGAGGGAAAGGCGAAGAGTCGGTGGACGGTTGCCAGTTTGCCACGGTTCACGAAGGGGCGCCCCGGCCTACACGTCGGTTCAGAAATACTCCTACTACTCATTGTCGTCTCACTGATATGTGGAACGAGACCACATGTCAACGAAACATGGTGTGTAATTTCTCGTGCAAAATGCGATCTGGCTGCGTTGGCCTGAGGTGCCGCATTAGTTATCGACCTTTATTTTTTTAATGGTGTGCCGTTCAGTTTTCAAGCACGACTAACTAGTACTGTATGCAGAGAAAATATAAACTACTCTACCACTACTCCACCTCCAGTACTAGTAGTATAAAGAAGATATATAGGCTGGAGCTTCAGCGCTTTCTTGCCAAGGGTTGCCCACTTGCTTCTCAGACTACCACCCTCTCTCCGGACCTAAAAAAGACGGGCCCTCTCTCCCTCCTCATTGGTGGTCACAGATCCGCCGGGGAAGAAAAGGACGTGCAGCGTTGACGCACTCGTCGTCGGCGAGCGAGGTCACGCACTGACGACAAGGCCGTACTCTCAGACCTAGCGCCCGCGTGGGATGGCCTTCGTCCCCAAGCTCGCTGCTGTAGTGTGTGCGGAGGACGACGACCACGAGCGAAGCTACTTCCCGCCGACCCTCAAGTATGCTACCTCTTTTCGAACAATACCCTTGTTCTATTGCCCCATCTGGCACGTCGTTGCATGTGGATCTTTTTCCACTCCACCATCTTCCCAATTTGCTATCCTCTGCTCTGCTGGCCACCAGACGAAAACCATAATTTGCACTATTAAAGGAAACCATACTTCATGCAGACTAATGCATGTCTGGGTTGAATAAGGAAAGGAAGGGAGACTATATAGTCCAAGAGAGTAGGCATCGAACCCGCATCTAGGTTGAAAAGGGGAAAATCAGTAGCTAAGGAACGAGTCTCGTGTCTCTTGGTTGAAGAAGGGTAGGAAGGCATGATAACGCAATAGAGAATGACCAGGTCGATCGGTTTGTTGTCCTCACATAGGAAAAAGGTGGCTAAAGAGAAAAAAATGGGATGTAATCCACATATGCTGCCTGGATATTTGTTGCTCTGGGCAACCATACCTCCCTCACCACTCTGCGTCCGTGGAGGTACATCGTACTGGTGCGCCCACTGTCCGAATGGGCCTCCCATGCTCCTATTGCCACTTTTTTGCTGTTAGTATAACGCCAAAGAGTCAAGTCAAGCAATGCTACTGCTAAAGTGATGCCACATTTAACTAATGCCGCTCTCGGTCTAATGCCACAGATAATTTAAGCAGTGCCATTTAATGTCACTGGATCATTTCAGGTTTAGCTGTTGATTGTGGATGTATTAAAGATTTTTCAGCTAAGGCATTCTAATGTTGTTGCACAGCCAAGATACCAACGATGAAACTTGTACTACCTTCAGATTTTTGCACTCGTTAATGCTTATATATTACATACCTCACTTTCATGAGATAAGTTAATTTTTTGTATGCAGTGTCACCAAAATGCCAAGGCGTTGATGTCATTTTATTTTGGTTAAACCGCATGCATAATTATGAAGACAAGAGGAAAGGTCAAGTGGGCACCTCCTCCTCCGGTTGTTCTCTTAATTTGTTCGATCAAGTTTTTATGTTTGATCGATTATCAAGATTGGGATAGCAATTTTTAAGGTCCCCCCGAGTTCGAAATGATATTTACCTTGGAGGTACATTGTTTGCAATTTTTTTATACTGTCATTAGTTAATAATGCTAATTACCTTCAGACTTCTGTATTTGGTTTAATGCTCATGCACAGCTAGTATACCAATGCTGAAACTTGTTACCTTTACATTTTGTATTGTTAATTTTATAGAAACCTTCCAAAGGCTAGAATTTATTGAAATCTGTTCAAGAAAACCATTGTATTGTACCCTATAATAAACTAACTACTCTACTGTTGCACTAGCCACTGGATTAGTGTATATTTGTAGTGTTCGAATGGTGTTGCATTAGCGTATGGACATAAATAAACTGTGGCAAGCTTTCCCAGGTATGTGCTCAAGAAAACTACTACCTGTTTTTCTAAATATTAGACGTTTGGGTACTTTAAATTGAACCGCAAAAACGTCTTATATTAAGGAACAGAGGGTGTAGAGTTCACTCAAATTATTCCGGTAAAGCTAGTCACACCTTTGTTAAAATTAATGTTCATTATGTTATCGGAGGAGGTCTGTATGTTTGTCTCTAATGCCTGTCTACTACATACCCGACATCATGATGTAATGTTAAGTCATTTCCTTTTGTACAGTGTCACTAAATTGTCAAGGCGGTGATGGCATTTTATTTTAGTAGAACTGCACAAAATTTGCTTAAAAGAAGAGGAAAGGTCAGAATGGCTCAGTTTTTCGAAAAAACTATGTATGCCTTCCTGACATCAGCCGTTGTTGCTTTATTTATTCCTTCAAACAGGTGGTTAGAAACAGTCTTGCTACCTTTTCCCATTAAGAAATTGGAATGCTTATATTTGTGAGTCTATGCTTCAACTAGTGCCACTTTTATAGTAATCACACTTTCAATATCTATGCAAACAGGGATGCTCGATTTTAGTGGAGCTGCACAAAAAGTCCAACTGGTTCAACATTAGGAGCATGTTTTTTCCCAAACCTTTATATCCAATTGGTGGCACTATGAGCTATTCATTACGAAGGTACATGGTTTGCTACTATCTTGCTACTCTTTTTGTACTGTCATTAGATAGTAATACTAGTGGTTTGCATGTGAATTTATTGGCAGGGTGGACCTACATTGGAGGTGCAGGAGAGGATTCAATGATTGGATGCTCAATTTCGGTTGTATCAATTTCACCTCTTCCATCACTGCAAACATGGTGTGGTATATGTTTACTAGCTGCTTGATATTTGTGCGAGACGAGAGATCTCGCCTGCTGCTATTGGCAAACAAACAAAGTGTCCGCAATTTTGGTTGAACTGCATAAGAGAATAGTATAGTCACTGCATGCAGTGCCATTTCAAAATAGACACAAATATTGGATAGTCACTTCATGGACTGCAGAAAAGTAGTACTATACTATTTACTGGCCAACACTAGGTGCTTCATTGCTTTGGTCTGATTATACAATGGGCATCATTTTCCCGAAGTTAAAGTTTGTATTTCGAAAATAGTCTCGCGGTGTGATCAAGAGAAGACCAAATCATATTGCAAAGGATGTTCCTCCATCATGTGTGGTTCATTCTCATGGTTCCAAATGTTGGTGAAACCACTTACGTTTGCAAGAGGAATTGTAGACTTCACAAACAAATTTGTCTTTCGATCTGTCTTGAATGTTGGCCAAGAGAAGCATCCATGTTAGTAGGAAGAACAGATGTTTTTTCTAGATCTTTGCTTTTGGAGCTACATATTTGTATATGATCTGTGAATCATTGAGATGCATTAACATGTTGATCTTATGTATGGGAACCGGACTAGTTAGTTTTAGTTGCGACACAAGATCCGAAGTGGCTGATCTTTGCTTTTGGAGCTACATATTTGTATATGATCTGTGAATCATTGAGATGCATTAACAATTACTTATTTCTATTCGCTCAGTGTTTACAAGTTACTGATCGATCACTAGCTAGCCTACAAATGCACTCCTGGCTGTTTTATTTGCGACACAAGATGCGAAGTGGCAGTTTTTTGAATAAAAATGCCTACCTCTGAAGAAACTGACAAGCTACACTATCGATCCTACACGGATAAATAGCGGATCACGCACGTACTACCTCCTTTCCGGTTTGCAGGGCTCAATTCAAGAAACGACCTACTCGATCCTACACGAATAAATAGCGGATCACGCATGTACTAGTACCTCCTTTCCGGTTTGCAGGGCTTAATTCAAACCTCTCACCAACCAAGGTACTCCCTCCGTCCGGGTTTATTAGTCACGTGAGCAAAGCAGCAAGACCAAGGCATGGCAATAATTAACGGCATGCAGAAGTTTAAGCCTAATTAATTCCAGCGATTTAAGTGGCTGCATGCGTGCCCTCGGTTGCGACTCGTTGCATGCTGCTTCGTGTACTGCCTGCATGCAGCCGCCCGTAATTAAGGCAGCTAACTGATGCGAAAAAGATACGCTTTAATTCTTGCGGGCTTTTTAAATCCGTGAAATCATTATTGACAAGGAGGGAGATGATTCGAGTGCACTCGTTTGACCGCCATGCCGGCGTGCGACCCAGACAGGACGGGACGGCACAGTCATAATTTCAGTTTCCCTAGTGTTCCACGGCAAGCTGGCGCGCTAAGCCATTATGCATTGAATTCGATGACCGTCGCGCTACCTTCCCCTATAAGTACTGTTTCGGCCTTCTCCAATGCCACCGTGACCCAACTCGCCATATCCTCATAAGCCCCCACCGGCCCGACGTCGCTCGCCACGTCCGCCATGCCCCCGCCCGTCCGCGGTAGGCGACGCCGGAGGCGGTCACCGCCGAAACTAGTGTTCGGTTTTTCACCAGAAGGCAGATGGATGGAGGAGGCATTCTATCTGTCTCTAGATGGCAATGCGCAGATCGAGGAGTTGTTGGAGCGCGACCGCATGGCGGAGGAGCAGGAGTTGTTGGAGCGCGACCGCCTGGCGGAGGAGCAGCGTATCGCCGATTTGCGCCGCCAGCGGTACATGGAGCAGCAGCGCACCGACGCTCTGAGTCGCGAGCAGAGCGCCCGCAACTGGGCCGACTATGTGGAGGCCGGCGCCCGGCAAATAGCCCTGGAGGCTGTCGGGCACGCACGCGTTCGCGACGCTGATTTTTACTACCAGCTCATCAAGTGGGTTTCCTGCTTGGAAGCCGAATCTTCGGTGGACCACGCCGGCATGGAAAGGGCCAGCACGCGCGAGCAACACGCCCTATCGCACCTCTGGGAAGTCCGAGGCGAGGCGCAGGACGTCGGTGTCGGCGTTTAGCGTGCACCGCCGACATCGTCTAGTTAGCTAAGAGTAAGTTAGTACTTGTCTAGTGGGCGTAGATAGTTAACTTGGCTATGATGGTTGTCAACGTGGAAGTTCAGTACTCTATATGTGGATCAGACCTGTTACTTTGCTCTGAATGTTGAACTTTCCATTTGAACATATGGAAAGGGCTGTTATTTTTTTAAATGTCTTTGTATTTGTCCTCCACAGGTTTAGAGGCTGACTTGTGGGCCTAGCAAGTTGACGCGTACACAATCAGGAGATGATTGTACGTGGAGAGGATGACAGCATGGACCCGCCAAGGTCATGGCAGTACGCAAGCAAGTGCCTCCTTATTTCAAGCCAATAATAAAATGGCTCCTCGTAGTGGATTTCTGACATCTGGGTCCCATGCCATTGTCAACATAGTCAATAAACGAGAGAGTTGCACAACGAGCGGCTGACACCAGGGACCCAGCAGCTCGCCCAGTTATTTTTGTTTTGGGTTAATTTGATAAATGCCTCTGAGAAATGCCACTGCGATTTCCAAACTTTGAAAATGCCATTTCATGCCATTTCTAGTGGCATTTTTGAAGTCCGAGTGGCGTTTTCAAAGTTTGCAAACTGCGATGGCGTTTTCAAAGTTTGAAAAAATTGCAGTGGCATTTTTCAAAGTTTGGAAATTGCAGTGGCATTTTATGAATCGCCATAATTGGAGTGGCATTTATCTAATTTGTTTTTGAGACGGCAGGTGGTGTCAACTGGGCTGTGGGGACACTCGCCTGTCTAGACAGCCTTTTCTTTTATGTTTACCACAGACCAGCCCAGTAGTTTTTTTTTCTTTTTGAAAATGGCTAGCCTAGTTTTTTCTGATTTGTCAAGTAAGTCACTTTATCAGGCCTGTTGGGCTGCAAATCTTTCAAGACGAGGAGAGCTTCATTCGGCTGGCCGAGAAAATGGCCTATCAGTAATGAGAAATGGGCTGTACATTTTTAAAACACTTCAAACCGGCAATTAGTTTCAAATATCTTTTTTTCATTTCGAGATTTTAAATTGCATTGATTTTTATGTGTTGACAATTTATTGGATTTTATATTGATATACATTCATTTTTAAAATCAGTCTGAATGTGACTCGAAATTTCGGGATTAAAAACAGTTCAGACCGCACCGACATATGCAAAATTTTGTATAATTTTTTAACCGTGGCCACAATATGGGTTGTAATGCTAACAAAAAGAATATGGGCTCCAAAAAAACCCGTAAGAATTAGCAAATGGGCTGTAAACTATTCAAATAATGGCAGATGGGTTGTATGCTGTTTTCCACAGATTTGAGGCTTTCCACAGATGGCTCAGATATCGTTGGATGTCCGTCCAACGGCCGTCGTCTTCTTCAATCTCTGCTCTTCCTGCTCCAAATTACCAAACAAGCGCCGGCAGACTACTCTGCTCCCCTCCTCCCTGGCAGCAGTGTGTGCTGCCAGCAGGCCTCACCGCCCCACCATACTCCCATCGCTGGCCTAGCCATCCCTCTACTCACCCACACATGCTGTTATTCTCCGGCGATGGCGCATTTAACCAGAAACCCTCGTATTCTCCACGTGGGAAACAACCGCCGAGTATTCCACGGCTCGTCGCTCCTTCCTAGGCCTCGCCGTCATCCACCGCCTCGGTGCTCTCGGCGCGGCCTGGTCAACATGGTCAATGAACGACATCCATCGGAAGTGGATCTGACGTGGAGAGGCTGACACTGGGTCCACGGCCGCACGCAAGGAAATGCCTCCTTATTACGCCGCAAAATAATGATTCCTCCACCGACATCTAGGACCCACCGAAAGGGCCTCTCAGATTTCGCGAAAAAACGTTACACGCCCGACGACAGCTCGGACCCACCAGCTATATCTTCGCACGCAAGGAAGTGCCTCCTTATTACGCCCAAAAAAAAAGAATACTCCCCCTGCTAGCTGGGGCCCAGTATAGTGGGCCTACTAAGTTGACGGGGACGAAGGGCTTTGTCAACTTAGTAAATATGCACGATTCTAGCTCGACTGACCATACGATGTCCATCCAACGGCCGTAGTGCTTCTTCAACCTCTGGTCTTCTTGCTCCAGCCGCCCAAAGCAGCGCTGGTCGTGCCGCCTGCTCCTGCCTCCTGTGGCCGGCTGTGCTGCCGCGGAGGCCTCACCGCCCCCATACTACTCCCACCGCTGGCCAGGCCATCCCTCCGCTCCACTCACCCACACCCCCTGTTATTTTGTGGCGACGGTAGCGCAACCGAACCAGTGAACCCTCGTACTCCTCTCCGCGTGGGCATCCACTGCCGCGTCTTCCCCGGCTCCACGTCGTCCCCTTCCTAGGCCTCGCCGTCGTCCACCGCTGTGGTGCTCTCGGCGCGGCGTGGTCAATGTGGTCAACGACTGAATTCCGTCGGAAGAATATCAGATGTGGAGAGGCCGACACCGGGTCCACAGCAGCAGAAGGAAGTGCCTCCTTATTACGCTGAAAATAATTATTCCTCCACCTGACAGCAGGGACCCACCGGACGGGCCACCAGTATTTCGCGAAAAAAACTTTGCCCCTGACTGCTGGGACCCACCCGACGGGCCACCGTATTTCGCGAAAAAAATGTTCCCCCTGCTGTCAGCTCGGACCCACCGGAAGTGCCTCCTTATTACGCACAAAAAAATGAATACCCCCCGCTAGCTGGGACCCACCTTGGTGGGAGGCTGACTTGTGGGCCAACTAAGTTGACGGGGACGGAGGGCTTTGTCAACTTAGTCAATATAAACGATTCTAGCTCCAGTGACCGTACGATGTCCATCCAACGGCCGTAGTGCTTCTTCAACCTCTGGTCTTCTTGCTCCAGCCGCCCAAAGCAGCGCCGGTCGTGCCGCATGCTCCTGCCTCCCGTGGCTGGATGTGCTACCGCGGAGGCCTCACCGCCCCCTACTATTCCCACCGCTGGCCAGGCCCTGCGGCGATGGCAGCCTCACACCGCAGCCGGACCAGTGAACCCTCGTACTCCTCTCGGCGCGGGCTTCCACTGCCGCGTCTTCCCCGGCTCCCCGTCGTCCCCTTCCTAGGCCTCACCGTCGTCCACCGCCCTGGTGCTCTCGGCGCAGCGTGGTCAACGTGGTCAAGGAACGACTTCCATCGGACGTGGACTGTATGTGGAGAGGCTGACAGCTGGGTCCACGGCCGCAGCAAGGAAGTGCCTCCTTATTACGCGGAAAATAATTATTCTCCACCGACAGCGGGGACCCACCGGACCGCCACCGTATTTCGCGAAAAAACGCTTCCCGATCGCTGTGACCCACCAGCTTACACCTTCGCACGCAACGGCGCGTCCCGCAAAAAACCCAAAACGATTCGCCCCCCTGACTGCTGGGACCTACCAGCTACATCTTCGCGGGCAAGGAAGTGCCTGACAGTCGGGACCCACCTGGTTGAAGCATACGTAGCGTTGTCATTCTGGTCGCAAACGTGTACGTACATACTGGTCGTTGCAGAGGCGCGCACGTGTCGTAGTAGAGGCGTGCACGTAGCATGTACACGTACGTACAACGGCGAGGGTGCAAGAAAGAAAATACGGCCATGTACGTACATACGGGCAGGGTCTCGAATGCCTACTCGCGCATACGTACATGGTTGGGTCGGAACGGAGAAACAGCATCGTCGTTGTGTTCATGGGGAGGCAACGGAATGCGTCGTGTTCATCGGGAGGCAACAGAACGCGTGGGAGCCAACCGGCTGGGTCGGAACGGAATGCGTGGTCGTGTTCATCGGGAGGGCTTGGACGGAACAGGCGATGGAAACAAGGCATGGCGTACCGCACGACGGAGGAAACGGCCTTGTGTTCGACCGGCCATGTTCGAAACGGGATCCTGTTCATCGGGAGGGGTCTGGCGTACCGCAAAACAGAGGAAACGGACCTCCTACGGTCGAAATGGGGGTCCTGTTGATCGGGAGGTTTGTGGCGTACCATAAAACGGACGAAATGGACCTCCTACAGTCGCAACGGGGGTCCTGTTGATCGGGAGGGGTGTGGCATACCGCAAAACGGACGAAACGGACTTGTGTTGGAGCGCTACGGTCGAAACGGGGGTCCTGTTCATCGGGAGTGGTGTGGCATACCGCAAAACCGGACTCCACGAGATACTGTTCATCTCCACCGTCGACCTCCTCCAGCCTCCACGGTCTACCGTCGACCTCCTCCAGCCTCCACGGGCTCCTGTTCATCCAGCCTCCACCGCCGCTTACTCCATCGGCCATTGCTCAACCACCCTCCACCGCACACCTCCACCGCTCACTGCTCATCCAGCCCTCCACACCACGGGTCCTATTCAACCACTCCTCCACGGCCACCCCTCCACCGCTCATCTGCTCATCCAGCCCTCCACACCACCGGGTCCTGTTCATCCGCAGGCAACGCCACCGCCACTATTCATCCAAACCCCCCCCCCGCAACGCCATCGCTCATCCAATCGATCGGCTTCATTAGCAGCAGAGCGGCGAATCGCCCATCGGGTTCGCTAACAGCCATCGATCGATCGCTCGGGTTCGATAACGTGTAGCGTGCAAAGGCAATCGCCGGGTTCGATTAGAGCCCAACGCCGCTCGGGTTCAATTAGAGCCAACGCCGCACGTGTCACGAGAAAAGCGCGATCGCTCGTCCCCCGACCTCCCACCGTAACCGGCAACTCCCCGAAATTTTCCTCCCCCTCACTTCTACCACGGTTTTTCCCGTCATGGACGGCCCAACGAATGTCATGCAGCTGCATCTCAGGCCCGCCCAGGACGAAAAGCCCATTTTCTGTCATGATTTTTTGTCATAGAAGTAGGAGCCCACCACATCTATGATGATACCGGGTTTTGTCACAATTATCGTCATAGAAGTGTCATATGTATGACAGAAAAAAAATTCGATCGAACCAAAATGTCACAGATGAGTCTTTTTTTGTAGTGCATCGTATGAGACTCGTATATTGCTAGCACTATTTTAACCTTAATATGCAATGGTCTTAGATTTTATTAACCGTTCTCGAATCAGTTTACCTTGTCGATCACACAACACACGATCTGTATAGCTAACTCGACTGCGATCTTCGACAATATTGCACACAGTTGGTTTGTTCCACCGTGTGCACTGTAGAGCACAAAATTAGTTATCGCACTCGAGTGTCCATCATCACCCTTCTGTGTAACTTTGACCTCATCACCCAAGGGTAAACTTATGACCGAAGTCATTCCACACACTTCGTTTTTACAAAGCTTTTTTGCCAATAAACGCCCATGATCTGTCCCTCTTCTAGCCGACGCGTGGCCAAACTAGTCGGAACGGGAAGCTTGCGCGGTAAACAGCGCGGTAGCACGGGAACAGGCTCTTCGAGCCCACGCCTGGGGTGCGGTGTTGTCAAGCGTGCACTGGATTCTGGAATCCTCCGCTATGAACGCCGTGACAAGACGTGATGATTACAGGCCGGCCGGCTCCCATTTATAACAGCGGCCATTCAACCTACCCTTGTGTCTCTTCAACCTTTCGATCATGCCCCACCATTGCAAGAAGCACACCCACCACGAGAAATTCTTAGAGGGTATCCTGCACGGCTCCAATGGCGCTCCGAGCGGCTGCCGATAACGAGCAGCAGTTCACCATGCGTGCCATGGTGGACACCCACAGAAGGTTTATGGACCTCTCGGTGGTGTACACCAACGACCCGGTCTGGGCGGAGCACTCCATCCACATCATGGATTTGTTGCTTGCCGAGGAGAAGTACAAGGTGGTCGAGTTCGACCTCGAGTACACCCGCGCTCGTGCCAGGTCTCCTCCCAAGGTCTCCATCACCCAGATGTGTGTGCGCCACCACGTCCTCGTCTACCACTACTGCCTGGCCACAAAGCCTTATGAGCGTTTCGCCAGGTTTGTCAACAGCCCCTACTACATGTTCGCTACGGTGGACATCACCAACGATGTAAAGGCGCTCGAGATTTCGGGCATCGCCTGCCAGAATCTTGTCGACATCCAGGGCCAATACAAGATCAGGGGCAGCAAGGAGCATGAGAAGGACTCACTGGTTCACCTCGCCGAGGCCATCATCGACCCCTACTACAGAGACATGAAGGATTCGTGCAACAAGGACAAGCATGCCCGGCACTCGGCCTGGATGGAGAAACTCGACAAAGCTCACGTCGTGTACGCGGCCAAGGAGGCGTACACGAGCTACGATATGTACAGGCGGATCGTTGACATGAGGAAGTCCCTCCTTCCCCAAAACAGCTAGGGATCCAGCCGGAAGCAGAGCAATGGCAAGCGTCGTCGCAACAATAAGTAGATGATTAGATCCTCGTTTCTCCTACTTTAGTATGCATGTAATTGCTTTATTTGGTGTGTGGAAATGTTATGTGTGTAGTCACTTGTGTAATTGTATGCTTAATTTGGTTATGCAATGCTGTCTTTTTAAGTATATATGTTGAAGCTGTAGACAGAGTGTAGATGTTGTGCGGAAAAAGAAAATCACATCGCACACGAACTAAACAATGGAACCCGTTGGTGATGTTTTCATCAATCACTCACAATTGTATAGCAGCAATCGTTTGCTCACAACACATATGGCTTGTTAGCAGTAATCGTTTGTGTTGTTATCGGTCTTCGCACACGTCTCCGATTACAGACATGTTTGCCTCGTATCACACACATCTTGTTCATTTTAACCGTTTCTATTCTCATGTCTCAACGCAAACAGTTCATCCGAGTGAACCGCATGCCGTATATCACACACACCTTTGATCTGGTTGACCGTTTCTTTTGTGTTGCCTAATTACAAACAGTTCATCCGAGTGAACTGTATGCTGTGCATCGTACACGCCTTCATCTGGCTGCCCGTTTCTTTTGTCCCTCCTCTTCACAAACAGTTCATTGAACTGAACCGTATGCCCTTCATCGTACACGCAAATAAAACCTGAACCGTGTTTGATGCATCCGTCATCACATATGTTTTATACATTTCGACGGTTTTCATACAAAGACCGCTTATGATTATTGCATCGCATACGCCAAGGGTCTCTGATCGTAGTGTCGCGGTAGCAGCATCCTGCAGTAGTGTGTGACCGTCGACTACATGACACTTCACCATGTTTGGGCCTAAGGGAATGCATTGTGGAGTAGTTATTAGATGATGGGTTGCGAGAGTGATAGAAGCTTAAACCCTAGTTTATGCGCTATTCCGTAAGGGACCGATTGGATCCAAAAGTTTAATGCTATGGTTAGAATTTATTCTTAATCCTTTTCTTGTAGTTGTGGATGCTTGCGAGGGGGTTAATCATAAGTAGGAGGCTTGTTCAAGTAATAGAGGCACCTAAGCACCGGTCCACCCAAATATCAAACTATTAAAGTAGCGAACACGAATCGAATCAACATGATGAAAGTGACTAGATGAAATTCCTGTGTACCCTCAAGAACGCTTTGCTTATTATAAGAGACCGTTTTGGCCTCTCCTTTGCCTCAAAAGGATTGGGCTACCTTGTTGCAATTTTTCTACTACTATCATCACTTGCTCGTTACAAATTATCTTGCTATCAAACTACTCCTTTACTTACAATTCCAGCGCTTGCAGACATTACATTGCTGAAAACCACTTGTCATTTCCTTCTCATGCTCATTGGGTTCGACACTCTTATCAAAAAGGCTAAAATTGATGCCATATACTTGTGGGTCATCAAGACTCTTTTCTGGCACCGTTGCCGGGGAGTGAAGCGCTCTTGGTAAGTGGAAAATGGTAAGGAAAAATTATGACTACGTGTTGAAACTTATTGTCACTTGTTACTATGGAAAACAATCCTTAGAGGGGTTTGTTCGGGGTATCTTTACCTCGACCGAAACCACAATTAGTTACCCCTAAACCTACTGCACCTACTGAAAATATTGAATATGAATTTCATTCGGGTATGATAGAACAACTGCTAGCTAATCCTTATGCAGGAGATGGAACCGAACATCCTGATATGCACTTGATATATGTGGAAGAAACTTTTGGATTGTTTAAGCTTGCAGGTTTACCCGGAGATGAAGTTAAGGAGAAGGTTTTCCCTTTATATTTGAAGGTAAAAGCATTGGCATGGTATAGGCTATGCGATGATATTGGATCTTGGAATTGGAATCGATTGAAATTGGAAAAGATATCCTATGCATCTAGTTCATCGTGATCGGAATTATATCTATAATTTTTGGCCTCGTGAAGGAGAAAATATCGCTCTAGCTTGGTGGAGGCTTAAGTCAGTGTTATATTCATGTCCCAATCATGAGCTCTCAAGAGAAATAATTATTCAGAATTTTTATGCTCGGCTTTCTCATAATGATCGATCCATGCTTGATACTTCTTGTGCTGGTTCTTTCATGAACAAGACTATTGAATTCCGGTGGGATCTTTTAGAAAGAATTAAACGCAACTCTGAAGATTGGGAACTCGGCGAAGGTAAAGAGTCAGGTATTAAGCTCAAGTTTTATTGTGTTAAATCTTTTATGAACACCGATCCCTTTCAAAAGTTTAGCACTAAATATGGACTTGACTCTGAGATAGTAGCCTCCTTTTTTGAATCATTTGCTACTCATGTTGATCTCCCTAAGGAGAAGTGGTTTAAATATCACCCACCTATTAAATAAGAAATTAAAGAATTGTACTAGCTAAAGAGGAAACTATTATTTATAATGTGGATCCAGTTGTTCCCACTGCTTATATTGAGAACCACCTTTCCCTCATAGAATGAAGGAACATGCTAAGGTTTCAACTGTGGTCAACAAAAGTTATATTACAACACCTAAAACTGATGAACAAATCAAAGTAGAACCTAGTGTTGTTATGGTCAAGGATCTCCTAGAAGAAAATATAGATGGGCATGTTATTTATTTCTATGATGAAGCTGCTAGAATTGCCAAACCCGATGAAAAAGATAAACATAGACCTGTTGTTGGCATGCCCATTGTCTCAGTTAAAATAGGAGATCACTCTTATCATGGTTTATGTGATATAGGTGCTAGCGTGAGTGCTATTCCTTTTACCGTATACCAAGAAATTATGAATGCCATAGCACCCGTAGAGATAGAAGAGATAGATGTTACTATTAAACTTGCTAATAGAGATACTATTTCACCAATTGGGATTGTTAGAGATGTTGACATCTTGTGTGGGAAAATAAAATACCCTACTGATTTTATTGTTCTTGTTTCCCCACAAGATGATTTTTGTCCCATTCTTGGTAGACCTTTCTTGAACGCCGTTAATGCTAAAATAGATTGTAAGAAACAAACTGTCGGTGTTAGCTTTGGTGATGAGTCTCATGAGTTTAACTTTTCCAAGTTTAGTAGAAAACCTCATAAAAAGAATTGCCTAGTAATGATGAAATAATTGGTCTTGCTTCTATTGTTGTGCCCCCTACTGGTCCTCTAGAACAATATCTACTAGATCATGAAAATGATTCACATATGCATGAAAGAAATGAAATAGATAAGATTTTCTTTGAACAACGTCATCTGCTTAAACACAATTTGCCTATTGAAACTCTAGGAAGTGCTCCTCCATGTAAAGGTGATCCTGTGATTGAATTAAAACAATTGCCAGACACTTTGAAATATTCTTATCTTGACGAGAAGAAGATATTTCTTGTTATTATTAGTGCTAACCTTTCAGAACATGAAGAAGAAAGATTATTGAAAGTTCTAAGGAAGCACCAAGCTGCTATTGGATATACTCTTAACGATTTAAAGGGCATTAGTCCCACTCTCTGTCTACACAATATTAATATGGAACATGATCCTAAACCCGTTATTGATCACCAACGTCGGTTAAATCCGAAGATGAAAGAAGTGGTAAGAATGGAAATATTAAAACTTTCGGAAGCATGTATAATCTATCCTATAGCTGATAGTAGATGGGTAAGTCTTGTTCATTGTGTCCCTAAGAAAGGAATTATTATTGTTGTTCCTAATGATAAGAATAAACTTATTCCGTAAAGAATTGTTATAGGCTATAGAATGGTAATTGATTTTAGAAAATTAAACAAAGCAACTAGAAAAGATCATTACCCTCTGCCTTTTATTGATCAAATGCTAGAAAGATCGTCTAAGAATACACATTTTTGCTTCCTTGATGGATACTCTAGCTTTTCACAAATACATGTTTCTCAACCTGTTCAAGAAAAGACCACTTTTTCACTTGTCCCTTTGGAACTTATGCTTGTAGACGTATGCCTTTTGGTTTATGCAATGCACCTGCTGCCTTTCAAAGATGTATGACTGCTATATTCTCTGACTTTTCTGAAAAGATTGTTGAAGTTTTCATGGATGACTTTTCTGTTTATGGGAAGTCTTTTGATGAT
Source organism: Aegilops longissima (assembly GCA_021605205.1). NCBI lineage: Eukaryota > Viridiplantae > Streptophyta > Magnoliopsida > Poales > Poaceae > Aegilops > Aegilops longissima. The sequence goes on along the minus strand of CM038681.1, from coordinate 168,819,756 downwards.
TGTGTAAGCAATCTTGATCAATTTTTGCAGAGATGCGAGCAGACAAATCTTGTCTTGAATTGGGAGTAGTGCCACTTTATGGTTAATGAAGGTATTGTTTTGGGCCATAAAATTTCTGAAAGAGGTATTGAGGTGGACAAAGCTAAGGTTGATGCAATTGAGAAAATTCCATGTCCTTAAGATATCAAAGGTATTCGTAGTTTCTTAGGTCATGCTGGTTTCTATAGGAGATTTATCAAAGACTTTTCTAAAATTTCTAGGCCTCTTAAAAATCTTTTGCGAAAGGATGTTCATTTTGTTTTTGCTGATGATTGTTTACAAGCCTTCAAAACACTCAAGGAAGCCTTAATTTCTGCACCTATTGTTCAACCACCTGACTGGAACTTGCCTGTTGAAATTATGTGTGATGCTAGCGATTATGCTGTTGGTGCTATTCTAGGACAAAGAGTTGATAAGAAACTAAATGTTATTCATTCTGCTAGTAAAACTCTAGACAATGCTTAAAGAAATTATGCTACTACTAAAAATGATTTTCTAGCAGTGGTGTTTGCTTGTGATAAATTTAGATCTTACATTGTTGATTCCAGAGTGACTGTTCACACTGATCATGCTGCTATAAAATACCATATGGAAAAGAAAGATGCTAAACCTAGACTCATTAGATGGGTTCTCTTGTTACAAGAATTTGATTTACATATCACTGACAGAAAAGGAGCAGAGAACCCCGTAGCTGATAACTTGTCTAGGTTGGAGAATGTCCTTGATGACCCACTACCTATTGATGATAGTTTTCCTGATGAGCAGTTAGCTGCAATAAATGTTTCTCATAATACTCCTTGGTATGCTGACTATGCTAATTACATTGTTGCTAAATACTTACCACCTAGCTTTACATACCAACAAAATAAAAAAATTCTTCTATGATTTAAGACATTACTTTTGGGATGACCCACATCTTTATAAAGAAGGAGTAGATGGTATTATTAGACGTTGTGTACCTGAGCATGAAACAGGGACAAATCCTACGGAAATGTCACTCCGAAGCTTACGGAGGGCATCATGCGGGAGACAGAACTGCTCATAAGGTATTGCAGTCTGGGTTTTATTGGCCTACTCTTTTCAAGGATGCCCGTAAGTTTGTCTTATCTTGTGATGAATGTCAAAGAATAGGTAATATTGATAAGCGTCAAGAAATGCCTATGAATTATTCACTTGTTGTTGAACCATTTGATGTTTGGGATTTTGATTACATGGGACCTTTTCCTTCCTCTAATGGGTATACACATATTTTGGTTGTTGTTGATTATGTTACTAAGTGGGTAGAAGCTATTCCAACTAGTAGCGCTGATCACAACACCTCTATTAAAATGCTTAAGGAAGTTATTTTCCCAAGGTTTGGAGTCCCTAGATATTTAATAACTGATGGTGGTTCACACTTTATTCATTATGCTTTCCGTAAAATGCTTGCCAAGTATGATGTTAACCATAGAATTGCATCACCCTATCATCCTCAGTCTAGTAGTCAAGTTGAACTTAGCAATAGAGAAATAAAATTAACTTTGCAAAAGACTGTTAATAGGTTCCGGAAGAATTGGTCTAAGAAATTAGATGATGCACTTTGGGCTTATAGAACAACATATAAAAATCCTATGGGTATGTCTCCTTATAAAATGGTTTATGGAAAAGCTTGGCATTTGCCTCTTGAGTTAGAACATAAAGCTTATTGGGCAATCAAAGAACTCATTATGATTTTAAACTTGCCAGTGAAAATAGGTTATTTGATATTAGCTCATTAGATTAATGGAGAACCAAGTTTATGAAAATGCCAAGTTATTTAATGAAAAGGTTAAAAGATGGCATGATAAAAGAATCCAAAAGCGTGAGCTCAAACTTGGAGAATATGTTCTTTTGTTCAACTCTCGTTTCAGATTCTTTGTAGGTAAACCCCTCTCCAAATGGGAAGGACCCTATGTTATCGAGGAGGCCCTCCCGAAGATGGGAGAGTTGTTGGTGATGACGATGACGATGATTTCCCCCTCCGGGAGGGAAGTTCCCCCCGTGGAATCGCCAAGCCGGAGGGCAAAATGACGATGACGATGATTTCGCCTCGAGCGGTGGAGATCCGTCCCGAAAGTCCTGTCCTTATTTTTTTTCTAGGTCAAAATGACGTATATACCAGAAGAGGGGCACCGGAGGTGGTCTTGGGTGAGCACAACCCACCAGGGCGCGCCTGGGCTCCCTGGCGCACCCAGGTGAGTTGTGCCCACCTGGTGGGCCCCCTCTGGTAGTTATTTGCTCCAATATTCTTAAAATATTCCATAAAAAATCTCCGTGAAGTTTCAACTTGTTTGGAGTTGTGCAGAATAGGTAGCCTGACGCAGCTTTTTCAGGTCCAGATTTCTAGTTGCTGAAATTCTCCCTCTTTGTGTATACCTTGCAAATTATGAGAGAAAAGGCATTAGAGTTACTCCAAAAAGTATTACTATGGATAAAACATCATAATAACAGTAAGAAAACATGATGCAAAATGGACGTATCAACTCCCCCAAGCTTAGGCCTCGCTTGTCCTCAAGCGAAAACCGAAATCGAAAAACATGCCCACATGCTTTGAGAGAGAGGTGTCGATAAAAACAAAATACGGACATAGAAGCATCATGTAGATTATTATAACAACAACAAATTTAAACATAAGAATTTTATCATAGATCTTTTGTCATAAACTTCTCATGAATAAGTAATAGTTCATCACACAATCGAAGCATAAAGCATAAACTCTATTAGAAACCAACAAACTATGTTCTCAGTCAACTTTGCAACTACAACTCATCATCTTTTCAGGAAGGGTCTCATATCGGAGCCTTTAGGCATGTCCACATACTCAACCATCATATAGTCTTCTATGTTGCTAACACTCACCGCATACACATGAGCAAAACGTTTCAACCGGACACATAGAAAGATAGGGGCTTATAGTTTTGCCTCCCAACGTATTCACCTCAAGGGTGATGCCAACAATAATAACTCATGCCACCCATATTCAACTGGACATATGTGCCTGGATCTTTCCTCACCACATGATGCTTGCCAAAGGAGAAAATAAAAAGGAGAGAGAAGAAACTTTGACTCTTTGCATAAAAGTAAATACATAAAAGTAAAAGATAGGCCCTTCGCAGAGGGAAGCAGAGGTTGCCATGTGCTTATTTGTTTGTATGCTCAACCCCTTAGTGCAAAAGAACGTCATGTTGCATTTCCCCTTGTGATAGCGACCTTTATTATGCAGTCTGTCGCTTTTATTCTTCACCATCACAAGTTCGTGCAACACTCATTTTTTCTTACACTAAATGATCTCACACATTTAGAAGCAATTTTTATTGCCTTTTTGCACCGATGACAACTTACTTGAGGGATCTTGCTCATCCCTAGGTAGGTATGGTGGACTCTTGAAAATAAGATTTGGGTTTAAGGGTTTTTGGATGCACAAGTAGTATCTCTACTTAGTGCAGAATTTTTGGCTAGCAAAGATAGGGGCAAGCACCACATGTTAAAGGATCTATGACAATATGACTTCTATGTGAATATGAACAAAATAAATCGTTAAGTTGTCTTCCTTGTCCAAAGCCAGCAATTTTGGCATATAATATTTTGATGGGGGCTCACAATCACAAAAGATTTCTAGGATAGCATATTTATATGTGAATCTTCTCTTCCCTTATTAATTCTTCATGAGTTGCATCATTGACCAATGCTATGTTTGTCAATCTCTAAAAAAAATTCTACTTATACTTTTCCTTATGTGGTGCCATCACCTACCATAAGATTAGCATATGATCTTTTTGTTTTATTTCCTTTCTTTTTGTTTTCATCCTTTCTTTTTTATTGCAACATGAAAGTAAAGGAAGCAAAAACTCAAACTAAACTTTATTATATATCTTGCGCACGATTACAAGGATAGATCACTAAGCAAGCTCTTGAAAAGAAACGATCGAACTAAACTTTTATTCATTCTAAAGCAAAAGATCAAACTAAAAATAGTAAAGGCAAAAAGATAGTAGGGGTGATACGATACTGGGGCACCTCCCCCAAGCTTGGCGGAAGCCAAGGGGAGTGCCCCTACCCAAAACTCAATTTTCCTTTGATGATGAAGAAGATGATGGTGGTGGTGATGAAGAAGTATTTTCCAATATAACCATGAGTAGATCCTTCAAACCTTGAATCTCCCGAAGGGCTTGATGAAGTAACTCACTGTTTTTCTTCACCTCAGCCATTATGTGTTTATTATTCGGGCCCCATGGTTTTGTTCCTGCACTGTTTTCTCTTGGCCGAGATATGTCCCAATTGGATGATATGTGCCTACGAGGAGTATTCTCAAACCCATAATTGTGAATCAAATTGTGAAAATTGTTACGATGCAACCTGTGTAAAGGCCTCCTCGGTGGGAGTTCTTCTTGCACTTCTACGCTCTCTTGATTGTTTGATGATCCCATGGCTTGGTGATTATTAGGGTGAGAAGATATGCCAACTAGTGTGCCTCTCTCGGAAGCCGGAGGGTGAACCCCAAAAGGATTTTCCTCCTCTTCCTCCATAGCAACCTCTTCAACTTCATCCCTCCTTAGATCCTCCTGAACCACCCTGTGTTTTCTTCTCCATTGTTGAAGGGTGAGGAAGACATGATGTTGGTCTAGCTGAATCTGTTAGAAAACAGCAAGAAAAGAGAACAGAGGATTTCTCCGTGATACGGTGGTCAACAGGTTTGGGGAGTATATAAAGATTTTTTATCTTGGAGGACAAGCAAACGAAAGAAAAACGTAGTCCGGAAAGTGCCCCAGGTGGGCACAACCCACGTGGGCGCGCCTGACGCGCCCTGGTGTATTGTGCCCACCAGGGTACGCTTCCTGGAAGTTTCTTATTTTCCTAATTTTATAAATATTCCAAAACTGATAAAAAAAATTGCGGATTTTTGGAGTCCGTTTACTTACCGTACCATGTACCTCCTTATTTTCACAATTCTGGAGTATTCTGGAAGGACTCTTTGATGTGTTCTTCCGGTGTCAAAGTTTGGATAATATTGCTTTCAACATTAATGGGCGTACCTGAGATATAGTGCTTTATTCGTTTCCCATTAACAACCTTTGGGTTAGTACCTTCGGCATTATTTATTTTGATAGCTCCAGATCGATAAACCTCCTCGATAACATAGGGTCCTTCCCATTTGGAGAGGAGTTTTCCTGCAAAGAATATGAAATGAGAGTTGCACAAAAGAACATATTCTCCGACTTTGAACTCACGCTTTTGGATTCTTTTATCATTCCATCTTTTACATTTTTCTTTAAATAATTCGGCATTTTCATAAGCTCGGGTTCTCCATTCATCTAACGAGCTAATATCAAATAACCTCATTTCTCCGGCAAGTTTGAAATCATAGTTGAGTTTTTTTCTTGCCCAATATGCTTTATGTTCTAATTCAAGAGGCAAATGACAAGATTTTCCTTAAACCATTTTATAAGGAGACATACCCATAGGATTTTGATATGCTGTCCTATAAGCCCAAAGTGCATCATCTAATTTCTTAGACCAATTCTTCCTGGACCAATTAACAGTCTTTTGCAATATTAATTTTATTTCTCTATTATTAAGTTCAACTTGACCACTATACTGAGGATGATAGGGTGATGCAAGTCTATGGTTAACATCATACTTGGCAAGCATTTTACGGAAAGCACCAGGAATAAAGTGTGAACCACCATCAGTCATTAAATATCTAGGGACTCCAAACCTTGGGAAAATAACTTCCTTAAGCATTTTAATAGAGGTTTTGTGGTCAACACTATTGGTTGGAATAGCTTCTACCCACTTACTAACATAATCAACAGCAACCAAAATATGTGTATACCCATTAGAGGAAGGAAAAGGTCCCATGTAATCAAATCCCCAAACATCAAATGGTTCAACAACAAGTGAATAATTCATAGGCATTTCTTGACGCTTACCAATATTACCTATTCTTTGGCATTCATCACAAGATAAGACGAACTTACGGGCATCCTTGAAGAGAGTAGGCCAATAAAATCTAGATTGCAATACCTTATGAGCAATTCTATCTCCGGCATGATGCCCTCCATAAGCTTCGGAGTGACATTTACATAGGATTTGTCCTTGTTCATGCACAGGTACACAATGTCTAATAATACCATCTACTCCTTTACAAATATGTGGGTCATCCCAAAAGTAGTGTCTTAAATCATAGAAGAATTTTTTTCTTTTGTTGGTAGGTAAAGCTATGTGGTAAATATTTAGCAACAATTAATTAGCATAGTCAGCATACCAAGGAGTATTATGGGTAACATTTATTGCAGCTAACTGCTCATCAGGAAAATTATCATTAATAGGTAGTGGGCCATCAAGCACATTTTCAAGCCTGGACAAGTTATCAGCTACGGGGTTCTCAGCTCCTTTTCTATCAGTGATATGCAGATCAAATTCTTGTAGCAAGAGAACCCATCGAATAAGTCTAGGTTTAGCATCTTTCTTTTCCATAAGATATTTAATAGCAGCATGATTGGTGTGAATGATAACTTTAGAATCAACAATCTAAGATCTAAATTTATCACAAGCAAACACCACTGCTAAGAATTATTTTTCAGTAGTAGCATAATTCTTTTGAGCACTGTCTAGAGTTTTACTAGCATAATAAATAACATTCAATTTCTTATCAACTCTTTATCCTATAACAACACCAACAGCATAATCACTAGCATCACACATAATTTCAAAAAGGCAAGTTCCAATCAGGCGGTTGAAGAATAGGTGCAGAAATTAAGGCTTTCTTGAGTGTTTCAAAGGCTTTAAAACAATCATCATCAAAAACAAAAGGGACATCCTTTTGCAAAAGGTTTGTGAGAGGCCTAGAAATTTTAGAGAAGTCTTTGATAAATCTCCTATAGAAACCAACATGACCTAGGAGACTATGAATACCTGTGATATTCTTAGTGTAAGGGCATATTTCTCCCTATGTGGTTTTGGTGATTGATGACAATGGATTTGTGGACTAATCGTGTGCGTTGAGCATTTCAGATATCTCATGTCTAGGCACAAGACGATTTCGTGCCCCTCGGAGCCTATCGAGGACGGCATTTCTCTACATCTCTTTTTGGTGGACTTGAGTCGTAGGAAAGCCATACTATTAAGAGGGGGTCCGCTTCGGAAAGGTTAGGGTGGAATCAACATGTACACATATATTCCTTTGCACCACCTTTCCTTCGCTTCATTGGAGCACCGGTCGTTCTCCCTTGTCTTTGCAAAGATGAAGGCCTCCAAGTGTTATAGTTCTGTGGCGTGCGGTAGTACTACTCAATGGAGCAATAGTACCGCAGAGGTCCACGGTAGTACCGCCGAAGGTAGCGGTAGTACCGCACCTGGCCAATGGTAGTATCGTGGCCTCTAGCCCAGAACACTGGCACGTACGGAAGTAGGGGCGGAAGTAAATTTTTACTTCCGCGCCCTATGCGGTAGTACCGCTCCCTGCGAGCGGTAGTACCGTGCCGGATTTTCGCACAGACCGAAACTCAGCAGAAGTAGCTACAGATGTAATTCTATTAGTCTGTGCCTTCCCAGCCCAGATTGAACCCTGCCTTGTGGTAGTAGCGCAAGGGCTCGCGGTAGTACCGCTCCGGCGGTTCTACCACTCGTTGCTATACGCAACAGGGCCTTGTCTGGTCTCTGCCGCGCGAGCGGTAGTACCATACGGACAAGCGTTAGTACCGCAAGCCCTTGCGGTAGTATCGTGGGTCTGTGCGGTAGTACCGCATGTCGCGGGCTGAATAAGTGGGTAACGGTTGGATATTTCCCCCACTATATAAAGGAGGTCTACTTCCCCAAGTTGACCACCTCTTCCCTCCCTAAGCTCCATTGTTGCTCAAAGCTCCATTTTTGCCCGATGTCTCTCCCTAGCCAATCAAACTTGTTGTTTTTCTAGGGATTGGTTGAGAAGGCCCCGATCTACACTTCCACCAAGAGAAATTTGATTCCCCCCACTAATCCCTTGCCGATCTTGTTACTCTTGGGTGTTTGAGCACCCTAGACGGTTGAGTTCGGCGCAGAGCCATATTCCATTGTGATGAAGCTTCGTGGTGTCGTTGGGAGCCTCCAATTAAGTTGTGGATATTTCCCCAACCTTGTTTGTAAAGGTTCGGTCGCCGCCTCCAAGGGCACCAATAGTGGAATCATGGTATCTCGCATTGTGTGAGGGCGTGAGGAGAATACGGTGGCCCAAGTGGCTTCTTGGGGAGCATTGTGCCTCCACACCGCTCCAATGGAGATGTACTTCCTCTCAAAGGGAAGGAACTTTAGTAACACACCCTCGTCTGCACCGGCTCCACTTTTGGTTTTCTCTTACCTTTACTTGCGCAAGTTGATATTTAGGTGTATCCCTTGCTTGCTTGTGTGCTTGTTATTGTTGCATCATATAGGTTTCCCACCTAGTTGCATATCTAGACAACCTACTTTGATGCAAAGTTTAATTTGGTAAACAAAAGCTAAAAATTGTTAGTTGCTTATTCACCCCCTCTAGTCAACTATATCGATCTTTCAATTGGTATCAGAGCCTCATCTCTTTATTAAGGACTTTGTCGTCCGAAGAGTATGGTTGACACCGTAGACGGTGGGGAGGAGCACTCCGGTGTGAATCCGTTCTCGTCTACGGTCGATGGGGGGACTTGTTGGGTAACGTAGTAATTTCAAAAATTTTCCTACGATCACGCAAGACCATGGTGATGCATAGCAACGAGATGAGAGTGTTGTCTACGCACTCGAGACCAGCAACGGAAGCGTTGACGCAACGTAGAGGAAGTAGTCGATTTCTTCCCGATCCAACCGATCCAAGTACCGAACGACGGCACCTCCGAGTTCTGCACACGCTCAGCTCGATGACGCCCCTCGAACTCCGATCCAGCCGAGTGTTGAGGGAGAGTTTCGTCGACGACGGCGTGGTGACGATGATGATGTTCCACGGCGCAGGGCTTCGCTTAAGCTCCGCAACGGTATATTCGAGGTGTAATTTGGTGGAAGGGGCACCGACACGGCTAAGGAATCGATCTCAATGATCAACTTGTGTGTCATGGGTGCCCCTGCCCTCAGATATAAAGGAGGGAAGGGAGGGCTGGCCGGCCAGAGGGAGGCGCATCAGGTGTCCTACTCCTACTAGGAGTAGGATTCCCCCAAATCCTAGTCCAACTAGGGTTTGACCAAGGGAGAGGGAGAGAGGCCACCCCCCTTCTCCTAATCCTAATAGGACTAGGAAGGGGGAAGGCTGCGCCAGCTATAGGGCCCCTTTCTCTTTCCCTTAAGGCCCATCAAGGCCCATTGACTCCCGGGGTTCCAGAAACCCCCTGCATCTCGAAAAATTCCCAATTTCACCCGGAGTGATTCCGAGTCCAAACATAGGCTTCCAATATATCAATCTTTATGTCTCGACCATTTCGAGACTCCTCGTCATGTCCGTGATCTCATCCGGACTCAACAACCTTCGTACATCAACATCATAAAACTCATAGTAACCGCCATCAAACGTTGTTGCGTGGGACCCTACGGGTTCGAGAACTATGTAGACATGACCAAGACACCTCTCGGTCAATAACCAATAGCGGACCTGGATGCCCATATTGGTTCCTACATATTCTACGAAGATCTTTATCGGTCGATCGCATAACAACATACGTTGTTCCTTTGTCATCGGTATGTTACTTGCCCGAGATTCGATCGTCGGTATCCAATACCTAGTTCAATCTCGCATCGCAAGTCTCTTTACTCGCTCCGTAATACATCATCTCATAACTAACTCATTAGTTACAATGCTTGCAAGGCTTAGGTGATGAGCATTACCGAGAGGGCCCAGAGATACCTCTCCGACAATCGGAGTGACAAATCCTAATCTCAAATATGCCAACCCAACATGTACCTTCGAGACACCTGTAATGTACCTTTATAATCACCCGCTTCGCCAGACGCTTGGTAGCACCCAAAGTGTTCCTCGGCAAACGGGAGTTGCATAATCTCATAGTCATAGGAACATGTATAAGTCATGAAGAAAAGCACTAGCAACAAACTATACGATCAGGTGCTATGCTAATGGAATGGGTCATGTCAATCGATCATTCAACCAATGATGTGATCCCATTAATCAAATAACAACTCCTTGTTCATGGTTAGGAAACATAACCATCTTTGATTAACGAGCTAGTCAAGTAGAGGCATACTAGTGACACTCAGAGGTTTATGTATTCACACATGTATTATGTTTCCGTTAATACAATTCTAGCATGAATAATAAACATTTATCATGATGTAAGGAAATAAATAATAACATTTATTATTGCCTCTAGGGCATATTTCCTTCATCCTCCCACTTGCACTAGAGTCAATAATCTAGATTACACAAGAATGATTCTAACACCCATGGAGTCTTGGTGCTGATCATGTTTTGCTCGTGGAAGAGGCTTAGTCAACGGTCTGCAACATTCAGATCCGTATGTATCTTGCATATCTCTATGTCTCCCACCGACCAAATCCGGATGGAGTTGAAGCGCCTTTTGATGTGCTTGGTTCTCTTGTGAAATCTGGATTCCTTTGCCAAGGCAATTGCACCAAGATTGTCACAAAAGATTTTCATTGGACCCGATACACTAGGTACAACACCTAGATCGGTTATGAACTCCTTCATCCGCATCCTTCATTAGCTGCTTCCAAGCAGCTATGTACTCAGCTTCACATGTAGATCCCATAACGACGCTTTGTTTGGAACTGCACCAACCGACAGCTCCACCGCTTAATGTAAATACGATCCGGTTTGCGATTTAGAATCGTCTGGATCGTTGTCAAAGCTTGCATCGACGTAACTGCCATTTACGAGCTCTTTGTCACCGCCATAAATGAGAAACATATCCTTAGTTCTTCTCAAGTACTTAAGGATGTTCTTGACCGCTGTCCAAAGGATCCACTCTGGATTACTTTGGTACCGCCGCTAAACTTACAGAGAAGGCACACATCAGGTCTGGTACACAAGATTGCATACATGATAGAGCCTATGGCTGAAGCATAGGAACATCTTTCATTTTCTCTCTATCTTCTGCGGTGGTCGGGCATTGAGTCTTACTCAACTTCACACCTTGTAATACCGCAAGAACCCTTTCTTTGCCTCGATCCATTTTGAACTTTTTCAAAACTTTATCAAGGTATGTGCTTTGTGAAAGTCCTATTAAGCGCCTTGATCTATCTCTATAGATCTTAATGCCCAATATGTAAGCAGCTTCACCGAGGTCTTTCATCGAAAAACTTTTATTCAAGTATCCCTTTATGCTATCCAGAATTCTATATCATTTCCGATCAATAATATGTCATCCACATATAATATCGTAAATGCTACAGAGCTCCCACTCACTTTCTTGTAAATACAAAGCTTCTCCAAAAGTCTCAGATAAACCCAAATGCTTTGATCACACTATCAAAACGCTTATTCCAACTCCGAGAGGCTTGCACCAGTCCATAAATGGATCGCTGGAGCTTGCATACTTTGTTAGCTCCTTTGGATCGACAAAACCTTCTCGTTGCATCATATACAACTCTTCTTCCGTAAATCCATTCAGAATGCAGTTTTAACATCCATTTGCCAAATTTCATAATCATAAAATGCGGCAATTGCTAACATGATTCGGACGGACTTAAGCATCGCCACGGGTGAGAAGGTCTCATCGTAGTCAATCCCTTGAACTTGTCGAAAACCTTTTGCAACAAGTCGAGCTTTATAGACGATAACATTACCATCAGCGTCGCCTTCTTCTTGAAGATCCATTTATTCTCAATTGCTTGCCGATCATCGGGCAAGTCAACCAAAGTCCACACTTTGTTCTCATACATGGATCCCATCTCGATTTCATGGCCTCATGCCATTTTGTGGAATCTGGGCTCACCATCGCTTCTTCATAGTTCGAGGTTCATCATGTTCCAAAGAATATGACTTCCAAAACAGGATTACCGTACCACTCAGTGCGGATCTTGCTCGTTGATCTACGAAGTTCAGAGAAACTTGATCTGAAGTTTCATGATCATCATCATTAGCTTCCTCCCTATTTGGTGTAGGTGTCACGTAAACTGTTTTCTCGTGATGTACTACTTCTCAATAAGGGAGTAGATACAGTTATCTCATCAAGTTCTACTTTCCTCCCACTCACTTCTTTCGAGAGAAACTCCTTCTCTAGAAAGTTTCCAATTTAGCAACAAAAATCTTGCCTTCGGATCTGTGATAGAAGGTGTACCCAACTGTCTCCTTTGGGTATCCTATGAAGACACATTCTCCGATTTGGGTTCGAGCTTATCAGGTTGAAGCTTTTTCACATAAGCATCGCAGCCCCAAACTTTCAAAAACGACAACTTTGGTTTCTTGCCAAACCACAGTTCATAAGGCGCCGCTTCAACGGATTTAGATGGTGCCCTATTTAAAGTGAATGTAGCCGCCTCTAAAGCATAACCCCAAAACGATAGCGGTAAATCAGAAGAGACATCATAGATCGCACCATATCTAATAAAGTACGACACGACGCTCGACACACCATTACGCTGTGGTGTTCCGTGGCGTAAGTTGCGAAACTATTCCGCATTGTTTCAAATGTAGGCCAAACTCAGAACTCAAATATTCTCCTCCACGATCAGATCGTAGAAACTTTATTTTCTTGTTACGATGATTTTCCACTTCACTCTGAAATTCTTTGAACTTTTCAAATGTTTCAGACTTGTGTTTCATTAAGTAGATATACCCATATCTGCTCAAATCATCTGTGAAGGTGAGAAAATAACGATATCCGCCACGAGCCTCAACATTCATTGGACCACATACATCAAGATGTATGATTTCCAATAAATCTGTTGCTCTCTCCATAGTTCCGAGAACGGTGTTTTAGTCATCTTGCCCATAAGGCACGGTTCGCAAGTGCCAAGTGATTCATAATCAAGTGACTCCAAAAGTCCATCAAGATGGAGTTTCTTCATGCTTTTACAATCGATATGACCTAAACGGCAAGTGCCACAAATAAGTTGCACCATCATTATCAACTCTGCATCTTTTGGTTTCAACATTATGAATATGTGTATCACTACTATCAAGATTAAGTAAAACAAACCATTCTTCAATGGTGCATGACCATAAAAGATATTATTCATATAAATAGAACAACCATTATTCTCTCGATTTAATGAATAACCGCCTCGCATCAAACAAGATCCAGATATAATGTTCATGCTCAACGATGGTACTAAATAACAATTATTTAGGTCTAATACTAATCCCAAGGTAGATGTAGAGGTAGCGTGCCGATCGCGATCACATCGACTTTGGAACCATTTCCCACGCCAAGATCGTCACCTCGCCCTTAGCCAATCTTCGCTAATCCGTAGCCCCTGCTTCGAGTTGCAAATATTAGCAATGTAACCAGATCAAATACCAGTGCTATCTGCGAGTATTAGTAAGGTACACATCAATAACAAGTATATCACATATACCTTTGTTAACCTTGCCATCCTTCTTATCCGCCAAATACTTGGGGCAGTTCCGCTCCAAAGGACCAGCCTGCTTGCAATAGAAGCACTCGGCCAGTGCTTAGGACCAGACTTGGGTTTCTTCTCTTGATCAGCAACTTGCTTGCTGCTCTTTTGAAGTTTCCTTTTCTTTCCTTTGCCCTTTTCTTGAAACTAGTGGTTTTGTTAACCATCAACACTTGATGCTCCTTTTGATTTCTACCTCCGCTGCTTTCAAAGATCGCGAAGAGCTCGGGCATAGTTTTGGTCATCCTTGCATATTATAGTTCATCACGAAGCTCTTGTAGCTTGGTGGCGTGATTGGAGAATTCATCAATGACGCAATCATCCGGAAGATTAACTCCCAGCTTGAATCAAGTGATTGTTATATCCGACATTCTGAGTATATGCTCACCGACGTAACCATTCTCCTCCATCTTACAGCTATAGAACTTATTGGAGACTTCATATCTCTCAATCCGGCATTCGCTGAATATTAACTTCAACTCCGGAACATCTCATATGCTCCATGGTGTTCAAAACGACGTTGAAGTCCCGGTTCTAAGCCGTAGCATGGCACATCGAACTATAGAGTAGTCATCAGCTTTGCTTTGCCGACGTTCACAACTTCGCGCAGCCCTTGCATTCAGGCCGGCACCTAACGGTGCTTCCAGACGTAATTCTTCCGTGCAGCAATAAGGATAATCCTCGTTACGGACCCAGTCCGTAATTGCTGCCATCATCTTTCAACTTTGCTTTCTCAAGGAACGATTAAAATTCAACGGAACAACAAAGACGAGCCATCTATCTACACATCATAGACAAGCAAGATACTATCAGTACTAAGTTCATGATAAATTTAAGTTCAATTAATCATATTACTTAAGAACTCCCACTTAGAAAAATATCCTCCAATTCTCTAAGTGATTATGTGATCCATTTCAACTACACCATGACCGATCATCACGTGTGATGGAGTAGTTTCAATGGTGAACATCAATATGTTGATCATATCTACTATATGATTCACGCCGACCTTCGGTCTCCGTGTTCCGAGGTCATATCTTATATGCATAGCTCGTCAAGTATAACCTGAGTATTCGCGTGTGCAACTGTTTTGCACCCGCTGTATTTGAACGTAGAGCCTATCACACCCGATCATCACGTGGTGTCTCAAAGACGAAGAACTTTCGCAACGGTGCATACTCGTGGAGAACACTTCTTGATAATTTAGTAAGGGATCATCTTATAATGCTACCGCCAATCAAAGCAAAATAAGATGCATAAAGGATTAACATCACATGCAATCAATATAAGTGATATGATATGGCCATCATCATCTTGTGCTTGTGATTCCATCTCCGGCACCGCCATGATCACCATCGCCACCGGCGCGACACCTTGATCTCCATCGTAGCATCGTTGTCGCCTCGCCAACTATTGCTTCTACGACTATCGCTACTACTTAGTGATAAAGTAAAGCAATTACATGGCGCTTGCATTTCATACAATAAAGCGACAACCATATGGCTCCCCGCCATTGCCGATAACTCGTTACAAAACATGATCATCTCATACAATAAAATATAGCATCACGCCTTGACCATATCACATCACAACATGCCCTGCAAAAACAAGTTAGACGCCCTCTACTTTGTTGTTGCAAGTTTTACGTGGCTGCTACGGGCTGAGCAAGAACCGTTTTACCTACGCATCAAAGCCACAACGATATTCGTCAAATAGACTCCGCTTAACCTTCTCAAGGACCGGGCGAGCCACACTCGGTTCAACTAAAGTGAGAGAGACAGACACCCGCCACCACCTTTAAGCAACGAGTGCTCACAGCGGTGAAACCAGTCTCGCGTAAGCGCACGCTGTAATGTCGGTCCGGCCGCTTCATCTCACAATACCGCTGAACCAAAGTATGACATGCTGGTAGGTAGTATGACTTGTATCGCCCACAACTCACTTGTGTTCTACTCGTGCATATGACATCAACGCATAAAACCTGGCTCGATGCCACCGTTGGGTAACGAGTAATTTCAAAATTTTCCTACGATCACGCAAGACCATGGTGATGCATAGCAACGAGATGAGAGTGTTGTCTACGTACGCACGTGAGACCAGCAACGGAAGCGTTGACGCAACGTAGAGGAAGTAGTCGCATTTCTTCCCGATCCAACCGATCCAAGTACCGAACGACGGCACCTCCGAGTTCTGCACACGCTCAGCTCGATGACGTCCCTCGAACTCCGATCCAGCCGAGTGTTGAGGGAGAGTTTCACAAGACGACGGCGTGGTGACGATGATGATGTTCCACCGGCGCAGGGGCTTCGCTTAAGCTCCGCAACGGTATATTCGAGGTGTAATTTGGTGGAAGGGGCACCGCACACGGCTAAGGAATCGATCTCAATGATCAACTTGTGTGTCATGGGTGCCCCTGCCCTGTATATAAAGGAGGGAAGGGAGGGCTGGCCGGCCAGAGGGAGGCGCACTCAGGGTGTCCTACTCCTACTAGGAGTAGGATTCCCCCAAATCCTAGTCCAACTAGGGTTTGACCAAGGGAGAGGGAGAGAGGCGCCACCCCTTCTCCTAATCCTAATAGGACTAGGGAAGGGGGAAGGCTGCGCCAGCTATAGGGCCCCTTTTCTTTCCCCTTAAGGCCCATCAAGGCCCATTGACTCCCGGGGTTCCGTAACCCCTGCATCTCGAGAAATTCCCAATTTCACCCGGAGTGATTCCGAGTCCAAACATAGGCTTCCAATATATCAATCTTTATGTCTCGACCATTTCGAGACTCCTCGTCATGTCCGTGATCTCATCCGGACTCAACAACCTTCGTACATCAACATCATAAAACTCATAGTAACTGCCATCGAAACGTTGCGTGCGGACCCTACGGGTTCGAGAACTATGTAGACATGACCAAGACACCTCTCGGTCAATAACCAATAGCGGACCTGGATGCCCATATTGGTTCCTACATATTCTACGAAGATCTTTATCGGTCGACCGCATAACAACATACGTTGTTCCCTTTGTCATCGGTATGTTACTTGCCCGAGATTCGATCGTCGGTATCCAATACCTAGTTCAATCTCGCTATCGCAAGTCTCTTTACTCGCTCCGTAATACATCATCTCATAACTAACTCATTAGTTACAATGCTTGCAAGGCTTAGGTGATGAGCATTACCGAGAGGGCCCAGAGATACCTCTCCGACAATCGGAGTGACAAATCCTAATCTCAAATATGCCAACCCAACATGTACCTTCGGAGACACCTGTAATGTACCTTTATAATCACCCAGCGCCAGGACGCTTGGTAGCACCCAAAGTGTTCCTCGGCAAACGGGAGTTGCATAATCTCATAGTCATAGGAACATGTATAAGTCATGAAGAAAAGCACTAGCAACAAACTATACGATCAGGTGCTATGCTAATGGAATGGGTCATGTCAATCAGATCATTCAACCAATGATGTGATCCCATTAATCAAATAACAACTCCTTGTTCATGGTTAGGAAACATAACCATCTTTGATTAACGAGCTAGTCAAGTAGAGGCATACTAGTGACACTCTGTAGGTTTATGTATTCACACATGTATTATGTTTCCGGTTAATACAATTCTAGCATGAATAATAAACATTTATCATGATGTAAGGAAATAAATAATAACATTTATTATTGCCTCTAGGGCATATTTCCTTCAGGACTTTGGTCTCTCATGAGGAGTTCAATGCGGCTTTGGACACATTGAAAACCTCCATGAGGACCGAGGTTGAAGGCATGTTCGACAAGTTTTTAGAAGGCCTTAAATTATCCACTGCACCGTTGAAAGTGGTTGACCCCACTAACAAGGTGACGGATGCTAAATCCAACAAGGGGGAAGCTACTAGTGAAAATGTTCCTTTGCCTAGTGGTAGAAGTGGAAATGGCATCTTTTCCCATGTTGAACCTCTGATCACTTATGGAGGACCGGTTCCCTCCATGCATTTGAATCATGTTGGTCCTCCTTCTAAGCTTGTGAAAAATGAGGATTTTTCGTCTTAGGTCTATCGCTTTAAACGTCATTTAAATCATAGTTCTACTAATCTTTGGAGAATTATTGAGCAAGGTTTCTACCCGCATGACCCAAGCAACTTCACTCCTAGAGAAGCCGCAGATCATCAATTCAACGAGTCCGCTCTCTGATACGTCTCCAACGTATCTATAATTTTTGATTGTTCCATGCTATTATATTATCTATTTTGGATGTTTAATGGGCTTTACTAAGCACTTTTATATTATTTTTGGGACTAACCTATTAACCGAAGGCCCAGTGCAAATTGTTGTTTTTTTTTTTTTGCCTATTTCAGTGTTTCGGAGAAAAGGAATATCAAATGGAGTCCAAACGGAATAAAACCAACAAACGTGATCCAGAGGACTTGGAGTGGACGTCAAGAAAGAATCGAGGAGGCACGAGGCAGGGAGGCGCGCCCCCCACCCTCGTGCACCCCTCGCCACTCCACCGACCTACTTCTTCCTCCTATATATATAAACATATACCCCGAAAACATCCAGGAGCACCGCGAAACCCTATTTCCACCACCGCGACCTTCTGTACCCGTGAGATCCCATCTTCGGGCCTTTTCCAGCGCTCCACCGGAGGGGGAATCGATCATGGAGGGCTTCTACATCTGTGACTCCCCCGATTCAATCGTACACTAATCATACATGCAAAGGTGTACGATCAAGATCAGGGACTCACAGGAAGATATCACAACACAACTCTAAACACAAAATGAAAAGATCCAAGCTTCATATTACAAGCCAGGGGCCTCGAGGGCTCGAATACATAGCTCGATACATAAGCGAGTCAGCGGAAGCAACAATATCTGAGTACAGACATAAGTTAAACAAGTTTTGCCTTAAGAAGGCTAGCACAAACATCAACGATTGAAGAGGCAAGGCCTCCTGCCTGGGACCTCCTAACTACTCCTGGTCGTCGGCGGGCTCCACGTAGTAGTAGGCACCCTCAGGGTAGTAGTCGTAGTCGACAGGGGTGGCATCTGACTCCTGGGGTCCACCATCTGGTTGCAACAACCAGAAAGAAGAAAGAAGGGGGGAAAGGGGAAGCAAAGCAATCGTGAGTACTCATCCAAAGTACTCGCAAGCATCAGATCTATACTAAGTATGCATTGGTATCAAAGTGAAGGGTTGTATCTGTGGACTGAACTGCAGAATGCCAGAATAGAGGGGAAGGCCTAGCCTATCGAAGACTAGCATCTTCAAGCAGCTCCAAGCATCTTGCAGCATATAGAAGAGTATAGAATAGCAGTTTAATTAACAAGCATGTTGTAGTAATAAAACCCAGAGATCCTTTCTCGAGTCCCCGCGGGAAAGCAATCCCGGAGCCACATATCCATCACATATCAAGTATCCATTTCTAGTTGTATAAGATTAGGATACAAGTCTGAACGTCCATTACCGTGGACACGGTATTCGAATACATATGCTCCCTGCAGGGGTGCACCGCGTTTTCCAACACGCTCGATCACTCTGGCCGGACACACTTTTCTGGGTCAATGCCCGGCCTCAGAAGATCAACATGTCGCAGCCCTACCGAGGCTCAGCGGAGAGGTCCCCGCCGGTCTACATCCTAAGCACTCCGGGGTCTGGGCCCATCGCCCGTTGCACTCCAGATCGTTGCGCGCAGGGCGATACAGGCCACCTCCACTAGGGCGCCGACCAGGATGTGCCGCAATGCTGAACTGGATGTCTGACAAAGCTTCGGCTGATACCACGACGTCGAGGCCCATAACTATTCTCGCGTGGTGGTTAGTGCGTAAAGGCCAAAGGCCAATTCAGAACAAAT
This sequence comes from Aegilops longissima, assembly GCA_021605205.1. NCBI lineage: Eukaryota > Viridiplantae > Streptophyta > Magnoliopsida > Poales > Poaceae > Aegilops > Aegilops longissima. The sequence continues at coordinate 168,800,338 of CM038681.1, read as the reverse complement.
ACCCAAACCTGTTAGTGCATAAACAATTAAAAGTAGTGGTGGCTGTCGGGACAAGTCCGGAGCTACCACCCCCTCCTGGGTGATACCGCTAAATAGCCAGCCGCCACTTTCACATCGCACGGGTGCTCTCCGGGCTCGCCCGGCTTTCACAATGGTCTCAAGTAAAGTCAAGGTAACTGTGTGTCCAGACATCAAGGGGAAAACCCGAGGAATCACCCCCAGTGGATTCCACTCAATGTAATCATCAAGGTGAACGTAAGAGGGACCACCTGAGGGAGTCCCGGACTAGGGGGTGTCTGGATAGCCGAACTATCGTCACGGCCGGACTCCAAGACTATGAAGATACAAGATTGAAGACTTCGTCCCGTGTCCGGATAGGACTTTCCTTGGCGTGGAAGGCAAGCTTTGGCGATACGGATATGTAGATCTCCTACCATTGTAACCGACTCTGTGTAACCCTAACCTATCCGGTGTCTATATAAACCGAAGGGTTTTAGTCCGTGAGGATCTAACAACAATCATACCATAGGCTAGCTTCTAGGGTTTAGCCTCCTTGATCTCGTGGTAGATCTACTCTTGTACTACCCATATCATCAATATTAATCAAGCAGGAGTAGGGTATTACCTCCATCGAGAGGGCCCAACCTGGGTAAAAACATCGTGTCCCTTGTCTCCTGTTACCATCCGCCTAGATGCACAGTTCGGGACCCCTACCCGAGATCCGCCGGTTTTGACACCGACATTGGTGCTTTCATTGAGAGTTCTTCCGCGTTGCCGCCATCGCTAGGATGCCTCATCTCGCCTTTAAAGACGATACCATCGCCAAAGAAGCCTTGGCCACCGGTCGACTCTTCGCTAGGCGGTTTTCATGACCGCTAGTTCGCCGCGCTACCGACGATGACCTCTCGAGTCATCAAAACCAATCTCCATGTTAGTTCGGAACTTGCCGAACAGTTAGATCCGATCGAGCTCTCCTCCATAAACGAGCTCTTGGATCGCATCGCCGCCTCGAGTCGCCATAGATTACGACCGGATCGGGCCTAAACCGATCCGAGAGATCAACTCTCCCGTGCTACCCATCATGTTGCTGTGATAGAGGAGCAATGCGGCGATTCTTCTTCTATCTTAAGGACTAGCCACGTCGGATTCCCGATCCTCCATGCCGGATTCCCGCGAGGGACGGATGTCGATCAAGCCCTGAACTTAAAGTCGCGGCGGGTCGGACTCATTGGATAAGACTCAAAATCCAAACTTCCGAAGTTCGAAACTTCGCCCTTGAGTCCTAAATTGACGGGTTCGGATTTAGTGCCACCCGCCCACCCAAACATTAGCGATCTCTCTCGAATTCGCAAGAGCCCGCTGAAACAAAGACATCATTATCGGTAAGATTCCTCCTGTTATGAACAGGATAAAGGATCGCCGAGAGGAGGACGAATCCCAATTTTCTACAATAATTGCACGGACAAGGGAATCCTAAACGCCATAAATCGTCGCTAAATTACACGCTTTGTTGACTTGGTGACCATAGTACAAAAGTACTGTGTGCGATGGAGAGCGCCTGAAAACCGAAAGTAAATTTTGGGATAATCCGCCCTCAATACATCCCTAGTCCGAACAAAAGGGTGCATCATTATTAAGCACCGGGTTGAATACCAAAAACCAAAACCCCTAAAGGGCACGGAACCGCATATAGGGTTGGCTAAACGGACCTCGCAAAATTCATAGCACGAGGGCGCCACTCCAACTCATAGCCTTCGAGCATGTTGGATACTACGGCAGGTGGCCAAAAGTGGCGAAGAGCTTCTAGCTTCGAATCCCAGCCCAAAGAACACCAAGACGGTGTTAATAGCCTTCAAGACTTTCGCATCAAATAACATGCAAAACTAACACCCGCAACCTTGTCAAGTCTACCAAGTAGCAACTATAAATCCATGGAGGACACGGCTATCACCTTTAATGCCGTGGATTTAACCTAAATTCCGAACTGCTCGGGCACCAGCCGCATTGGTCCTCAGCCCGATAGTGGACGGCTTTTGCCTTACTAAGGTACTCATGGACGGCGGCAGCGGACTAAACCTCATCTATGAGGAAACCCTTCGAAAAATGGAAATAGACTGGAACGGCATTGAGCGAAGCAGCACAACCTTTAGAGGAATAATCCCCAGCCGGGAAGCATGCTGCACAGGAAAAATCACGCTGGACGTAGTGTTCGGCTCGCCGGACAATTACAGGTCCGAGGAGGTCACATTTCAAGTAGCCCCGTTCAACAGCTGATATCATGCTTTATTAGGACGAGAGGCATTCACAATTTTTCAAGCTATACCCCATTATGGGTACATGAAGCTTAAAATGCCCGGTCCTAATGGAATCATCACTCTCGCTAGTGATCCGAACATAGCACTCCGTGCCGAAAACAAGACAGCCGCACTAGCCCTCGAGGCACTATCCGAAGCCCTAGCGGCCAAGGAACTCACCACGATGCGCTCCATGGTGAACAGGGACGATGTGATACTTGATAAAAGATCCAAGTCCACCTCTTTTAGACCAGCGGATGAAATAGTCAAACTCCAAGTCCACCCAACGGACCCTGCAAAGACGGCCTCCATTGGGGCACAATTAAACCCTGATGTAGACGCCGCATTATGAGAATTTCTACAAGAAATCTGGGACATCTTTGCCTGGCACCCTTCAGACATGCCAGGAATCCCACGTCAGCTGGCCGAGCACAACCTAAATATCCTAAAAGGATTCAAGCTAGTCAAACAGGCTCTTCGGCGCTTTTCCGAACCCAAGAGACAGGCCATGGGAGAGGAGCTAGCCAAACTTTTGGAAGCCGGATTCATCAGAGATATAAAACATCCGGACTGGCTAGCAAACCTGGTGATGGTACCAAAGAAGGATAAATCCTGGCGCCTATGTGTTGATTTCAAAGACCTTAATAAGGCTTGCCCAAAGGACCCCTTCCCCCTCCCTCGAATTGATCAAATCATTGACGCTACAGCAGGACACGAGTCATTGTGCTTCCTCGACGCATACTCCGGCTACCACCAAATCAAGATGGCGGAGCCCGACCAAGCTGCAACAGCATTCATCACTCCATACGGCCCGCTCGCTTCAACACAATGCCCTTTGGGCTCAAAAACGCCGCGCAACATATCGCTGCATGATTCGTACATGTCCGCAAACCAGATCGGCAAAACAAAGGAAGCATATGTAGATGACGTGGTCGTCAAAACCAAGCACGAGAAACTCTAGTAGACGACTTGAGGCTCACATTTGACAATCTTCAAAATATGACATCAAGCTCAATCCGAAAATGCGTCTTCGCGCTCCAACCGAAAGCTCCCGGGCTTCATTGTGTCCGTAGAGGAACCAAGCAAACCCAGCCAAGATCCGAGCTCTGTCACAATTGGATATTCCAAAGACCTCAAACAAATACAAAATTGACGGATGCGAGCGGCTCTAAGCCGCTTTATTTCCCGATTGGGGAAAAGGCGCACCCTTTACCGCCTCCTCCGCCGACCAACACTTCGAGTGGACGGATGCCGCCACGGCCGGACTCAAGAAATAAAGGCCATTTTGGCAACAAATCTGGTCCTGGCCGCGCCCAACGTGGGCGAACCAATGCTATTATATATCGCCGCAACACATCAAGTTGTCAGCGCAGTGCTCTTTGTCGAACGAGGAACGGACGGACACCGGTTCCCTGTTCAAAAACCGGTTTATTATGTGTCCACTATCCTAACTCCATGCAAGTCCCGGTACCCACACTATCAAAAGATAGCATATGCGGTGTTCATGGCATCCCGGAAGCTGCGACACTACTTTCAAGAGTGTTCGATAACGGTAGCCTCCGAAGTACCTCTTAATGACATTATAAACAACCGCGACGCGACGGGCCGGATTGCTAAATGGGCCATAGAGCTCCTTCCATTCGATATAACTTATAAGCCACGACGAGCTATTAAGTAGCAGGTTTTGGCCGACTTCGTGGCCGAATGGACCGAAGCCGAACTCCCTAAAGAGTACGGCGCATACTCCAATTGGATCATGCACTTTGACGGATCCAATATGTTGGCCGACCTGGGGGCTGGCGTCATCCTGACGTCCCCAAACGGGGACACAGTCCAATACGTACTTCAGATAATGTATACGGACTCCAACAACGCAGCCAAATACGAGGCCCTTCTGCACGGCCTCCGGATGGCAGTCTCCATGGGCATTCAATGCCTAGAGGTGCGCGGGGATTCGAACCTCGCAATATCTCAAATAAAAGGGGACTTTGATGCCAAAGATCCAAAAATGGCAGCATACCGCAATGCGGTCCTAAAATGTCAAGACGGTTCAAGGGCTCGAATTTCATCATATAGCCCGGATAACAACCAGCGGCGGATATATTGGCACGATCGGTGCAAAACGCGATGCCGCCCCACCCAATATCTTTTCTCGAACGGCTGTTCAAGCCATCCGCATTATGGGAAGGGAGTCCGCAATATCAATCCGACCCAACCGCACCGCTCGACGCCAACACTCGACATAACCGGAGGCTCGCCCCGAGATAACACCTCTACTCACGAAATAATGGCGGTTATCGCCCCGTGGACGGAACCATTCCTAGCCTACCTAACTAGGCAGGAACTCCCCGAAGACCAAAATGAGGCTCGCTGCATAGTACGGCGCTCTAAAGCCTATAAAGTACATGAGGGAGAGATTTATAAGAAAAGCACTACAGGAGTCCTTCAAAGGTGTATCTCCGAAGAGGAAGGGCGAAACCTCTTGGCTGAAATTCATGCGGGACTGGGTGGGCACCACGCCGCAGCCCGGGCCCTTGTAGGAAAGGCCTTCCGGACAGGATTTTATTGGCCGACGGCCCGGCAGATGCGCAGGACTTAGTCCAACAATGCGTCGGTTGCCGCTTTTTGCTAACTAAAGCCACATGCCACCCACCGCCTTAAAACTATACCCATCACCGCCGTCATGGTCTGGGGCTTGACATGGTTGGACCCTCAAGGAGGAACCCACAAGCAAAAATACCTATTGGTCATGGTGGATAAATTCACCAAATGGATAGAGGCCAAGCCTGTTAAAACGGCCGAATCCGACCAGTGATAGACTTCATATCGGGGTAGTGCACCGTTACGGTGTCCCCTACAAGATCATCACCGATAATGGCACCAACTTCACGGCCGATGAGGTCAAATCATGGTGCAAAACATGGGCATCAAGCTCGACACGCCTCGCCTATCACCTCAAACCAACGGTCAAGTCGAACAGGCAAATGGTCTAATCATGAGCGGCATTAAACCCGCACTAGTGCGGTCCTCAAGGAATCTAACACGCCTTTGGTTTGAGGAGCTCGACCAGACTGGGGCTGCGGACCACGCCAATCGTACTACGGATTCACACCATTCTTCATGGTGTACGACGCAGAGGCAGTCTTGCCTCATGACATAATACATGACTCACCTCGCGGCGCATGTATGAAGAAAGAGAAGCCGAGCTTGATCGGCAGGACAGTTTGGACGCATTGGAGGAGGAGCGCGACGTGGCAAAAGCTCGCTCCGCATTCTATCAACAGCAGGCTCAAGATATCAAAGCAGGAAGCACGGGCCAAAGCTTATAACGTTGGTGAACTAGTTCTACGCCGGACAAGAAAAAGATAAAGTCAAGCCCAAATGGGAAGGTCCATTCATCATCGACCAGGTCCCGACCGGCGGAGCATACCGTCATAAACGATCGGATAACCGACTCGAGCCGAACCCATGGAACGCAGCCCGCCTCACGAAGATTCTACGCCTAAGTGCCGGACTCCAAGTTCGCCTCCTTCCTCCGCCCGCATTCTTTATTTTTGCTTTTGCTGTCTTTTATTTCTCTCCTCCTCCTCCTTCTTGTAGCCTCTAGAGGCTTGTTTGCGCTTTTTTGCATTACACTTGACGCGCTGTCCGCTACCATTATACTCGGGGCTTTTTAATGAAGCTTATTTATACGGGCTTTCATGCCCAACACATGCTAAACTTCCGCATGTACCTTTTATTCACCATTATATGCATCGATATGACTTAAGTTTTGGCCAAGCTGGGTTGCTCGCCTCTGTTCTTACCCCCACGCTCCCGATTGTTCGGCTAGGTGGTAAAGGAGCACCTCTGCGATTGTTACTTGCTGGTCACCGGATGTGTACCTCGGACCGGGTGAAGCCAAATCTAGCGTTCTTAAGGGAATATTCGGTCGGTGAACTGAAAGATGATTTTAACTATTTACCCATCTGCCCCAAATGATTTTCTGCTTTCCTAGCAGCTTTGACATGCACTTTAGGGCATGCATCCCAAAAAAGGAACCCTTAACGGAACTATTCTCCTGAAGATGTTTCTTACTACCCATGTAATATAACATAACTAGTTGGGCACTTGTCCGACATAGCAACAATGACCCCTACGCCTTGTCTCCATGCATACCACGGTTCTTATATAACCACGAAGGTATTCGGACACACCCGGACTATTGGGTCCGGAGGTCGGGTTAAAAGGTCCGCTATGACAAATGATCTACAATCCGCTAGAAGACATTTTTCATGTCATATTTTTACATAGTCAACTCGACTCGTTGTATTCCTCCTCAATGCCATCTAATAGGCTATCTAATTTACAATCTTGTTGGGAATACTTGGCGCCAATTCTACTTGGTCAGATACTAACTTACAGGATCTCCATCCCATCCGCCCCACAGTCCGACCTCGCCATGTGGTTTGGGTCACCTCCGTACCGCTGCCTTTACCATGGCCCGAGTCTCCTGGCGCCTTTGACGACAGCCGATATCTTCCACAGCCGGAAGCGCCACCGTGCTCCTTAAAGCCGCTCTGCCAGCTCCCCAATGCCTTCGGGAGGGAGATAGATGGCCACAAGGCCTGGCCGATGCTTTTCATCACCGCCGGACTCGCTCGCAGCAGCTGCCGCAGTTCGGGAAGAAGATCACCAAGAATTGGGCATCTCCTCCTCGTGACGACCTGTGAGCAAACCTACATACATGTTTATGTTAGTCGCCTTCCTCGCCAACTCTTTCAAAGTTCGCCAAGCACTTATCGAAAATGCCGCGACGGCCGCCGATTCTCCTTACGAAGTCGATAACTGGGCACGAACGCCCTTAGTTCCTCACCCAGCTTGGTGTTGGCGCCTTGGAGGTTATTCTTCTCCGCCGCACCCTCGTAAGCACGCCTCGCCGCCTTTAATCGCGTAAGAGCTATTGCTTGTCCGGATCTAGTCCGCGCCATCTGCAATGTTTTCGCCGATTTACACACCCGCCGCACTTCATAAATTATTTATCTTCTCAAGCGATATTACCGAGGGGTCTCGTGGCTCCCCGTGGCGGCTAGTGCGGCCTCAAGTTGGGCCTCAGACTCTTCCAGCTCCGGGACAGTCGGGTATTCTTTTCTCAGAAGATCCTCAGATAACAAATGATCCTTAAATCAGTTATTCTAACTATTTTAAGTCTCGGGCTACTTGCATATATAATCGTTAAATTTCCGCACCAGATGTCCTTCACATACTGCCCGTGGCTCTAGCTAGACCATCTTGAGCGGCACGGAGGTGCGATCTCCAATCAAAGGCATTCAAGGCCTCTTGGGAGAAACATGCGCCACGAAGAACTGTCCGGCGGCGCTTGTGATTCAAGGCGCTCTCCACCTCGGAGTTGGTGGCGGACAACCTGTCGGCATCCTCTGTCGGAGGAGCATCCGACGACGCCTCATGCTCGCTTCAGCCTCCGGACCCGGCTTTGAAGCTTGTCCGTGAAGGTTCGATCGGCAACCTCTCCGACTCAGTCCGGCGAGCTCTTTTCCCGAAAAGAGTATTAGCGTTAGTACGCCTTCCAGAATCAATCATGGGAGTATGGTGACATGCCATACCGCTGCGGCGGAGTTTCGATCCGACCGCACTTTTTTTAGCTCAAGGGCAAGATCGCCTTTGTTGGCCAGTCACGCTGCTCGGCTTCCTCGCCTCAAGGTACCTCGTGAAGCACCATTGGTATACGGTGATCAAAAATAAGCATGGATGGGTCGTTATCGGGGTTTTGGGATCTCGGTCTCATTTACCTATGAGGCTGGAAGTATTCTGGGTAATCAGTCGAATGGCAACCAACGATTGTCGATGCTAAGTTGGTGGAATACCCGCCGATCAACTCCACCTTTATATCCGGATCCTCTTCGAGGTCGGATCGAGGGACCGCTCCGGATCCTCGGGTTGTGGGGCGGGCTGTGTATCTTCTCACAACCGCGCGTAGTTCCCCGCAGAAACCACGAAAGGAGATATTTAACCATGGGAACATGGATCGGACAGGTCACAAAGATGTTTGCTTACCCAGCTTCGAGGATTATTCAAGAAAACTCCTTCATGGATTAAAACGGCGAAATCCTCCTCCTCCCTTTATACATGGCGACAAGATTTTCACCAGTTCGGTGACCGATCCTCGCCCTTTTGCGCCATGGCGGTAGCATCGCCCTCCCCGTTGAAGTCCCACATGGGTGGCCCATGTATTGGAGCGGCTGCACTCCCCTCGAATCGCAGATTGCCATGACTCCTGTCATGGTCAATCCGCATGAGCCAAGAACCTTATTCGCTCATCAAATAACGGACATCCCGGCCATCTTCTCTCTGGGGGCCGAGGGCGCCAGCTTAGGCGCTTCTTCAGAGGAGCATTGCTGAACTCCGAAGGCCGATCCGAACAGGATCCGCAGCGGGGCGCCCTCCATGTAAAACCGCTCAAGGCCAGTCTTGGACGCCTTCTTTGGGGTTCGGATAGGTATCCGTCCCGCGATGCGCCATAGCTCGCTCCGCCCACTTGATATATTGACCCTCATGAGAACGGGGTACTAGGCAGAATATTCTCTTCCACAGCCCAAATGAGCCTCGACGCCCAAGAATAGTTCGCAATGGGCCACGGCCCGCGATGTGCGTGATGGAGGCAGGAGTAAGGTGGTGCAATTGAGGTCAGAGAACTCCAAGAGCCCCTGAGAAATGGATGGATGGGAAATCCGAGTCCTCTTACTAGATAAGAGATGAAGCATACCCGCCTCCTTTAGAGGGATCGGGACGCCGCCGCTTGCTTTCCGCCCTTGTAGGTGGCAAGTCCGGCTCGAACCGGGACCATGAAGGCCGGGGAAGAAATCCCTTGGCTTGGAGTATGACTAGCTCGCTATGCGGGACCGAGCATCTCCCACTTCCTGGCCGAGGGCTGGGAGCGCGAGAGGAGGAGCCGCCGACCGTCCATGATGGAATGGGCTTTGGTCGAGGCGCCCGATGAAAGCTCGCAAAGGGGGATGGTGTGACTCAGATCTAGATCCTTGCCCTTTTATAGGCGGCTCATTTATGCTGCTAGGAGGGTAATTGTAAAATACCCTGGCTTTTCGCATTCATTCAAACACGTGGAAGATGGCCATTATTGGGCGTAGAAGCCGAGGAGCGCAGCATTTATCAGAAGCCGGACACTATTCGACAAGTATATGGAATTTGGAGAAGAACCCGCCTCGCAATGCCGGACTATCGTCACGGCCGGACTCCAACACTATGAAGATACAAGATTGAAGACTTCGTCCCGTGTCCGGATAGGACTTTCCTTGGCGTGGAAGGCAAGCTTGGCGATACGGATATGTAGATCTCCTACCACCGTAATCCGACTCTGTAACCCTAACCTATCCGTGTCTATATAAACCGGAGGGTTTTAGTCCGAGGACTAACAACAATCATACCATAGGCTAGCTTCTAGGGTTTAGCCTCCTTGATCTCGTGGTAGATCTACTCTTGTACTACCCATATCAACAATATTAATCAAGCAGGAGTAGGGTATTACCTCCATCAAGAGGGCCCGAACCTGGGTAAAAACATCGTGTCCCTTGTCTCCTGTTACCATCCGCCTAGACGCACAGTTCGGGACCCCCTACCCGAGATCCGTCGGTTTTGACACCGACACCACCCTCGAGGTTCACACTTGAGGTGTTGCATGATAGAGCCGTGTCGGGAATGGTGAAAAAGGAAATCACCCTCGATGACCACGACCAAATAGCTACACTATAGAATTATTATCAGGAGTGCGTTATGAGGGATCACCCTCGGCACTCGGTAGTAGCTCTGCAGAGTCGAGCAACAAAAGGGGCGTGATGTGATGTGAGGTGTCAGGCTCTGGTCGACGATCACGTTGATCGAGTCGTCGATGATGAAGCAGGGGCAACAAGGACAAGGTGGGGGTCACTGATGGATCACTTTCCAACCTATACTAAGCAGTTTAGGATAAGCAGGTAGGTAACAATAAGCAGGTTACAAAAACAGGCTATGCATGAGAATAGGAGCAAACAATAATAGTAGCAAAATCTAATGCAAGCATGAGAGAATGGAATGGGCGATATCGGGATGATCAAAGGGGGGGCTTGCCTGGAAGCTCCGCTGAAAGGGAAGAAGGGTCGTCGTCGACGTAGTCGATCACAGGGGCATCAGTAGCGGTCTCGGGGTCTACCGGAGAGAAGAGGGGGAAGAAACAGTAAATATAATGCAAACAAATGCAACACAGATGCATGACAGGGGTAACACACAGGGCTAGGGGTGTTCTAACGTGGTGTTACACGGTACCGGCGAAGGGTGATAACATCCGGAAAGTTTTCCCGGAGTTAGGCATTTTCGGACAGATGAGCCAGAGGGGAAAGTTTGATGTTCGCTATGCTAGGGTCATGTGACAGACGAACGGACTGCGTATTCGGATTCGTCTCGTCGTTCTGAGCAACTTTCATGTAGAAAACTTTTTCATCCGAGTTACGGATTATTTTCTATGATTTTCTAAAGTATAGCAATATTCTAAAATTGTTATTAATTCGAAATTAGATAGCTAAAATGCTATGTGCACCGGGCTCTGCATACACAGAGGTGTACCAGAGGCTGACAGGTGGGCCAGGGGGTCCCAGTTGACCAGTCAACATTTGACTGGTCAATAGGGTGTGGGCCCCCCTGTCATTGGCTGTGCTTAGTTAACTAAAACAATTTCAACTTATCTGGTGATTAGGCTAATTAATCCCGAGTTAATTAAGTTAATTTATTTATTTATTTATTATAATGTTTTTTATTCTCTTTTTTTAACAGGGGCGTGGGGGCCCCAGTGGTCAGTGGCCCATAGGCCAAGCCACACAGGCGGGTTAGCGGGCATGGCTTAACGGGGTAGGCGCTCACGGGGCTGTAGCCTGCCCGGGGCGGGGCGAGGCCGCCGGCGATCGTGGGGGTGAGGCCATCGGGCGCGACGGGGCTCCAGAGGCCGGCCACACGACAGGGGAAGAGGCCTCGGCGCGCCATGGCTAGGCAGGCGCGACGGGGCGCAGCGGCGCGCCATCGACGTCAGGGCCGCGCGCCGCCGCCGGAGCAAGGTGGCGGAGAGGAGGAGAGGTGGGGCGGAATGCTGGTCGCGGACGAGGGCGAAGACGGGGAGAGGGGCGGCTGCAGCTTGTGGGCGCGCGCGAGCGGCCGGACAGAGCAGCGGACAGGGACAGCAGCAGCTGCAGCAGTTGTGGCTACGTGGGCGTGGCGGGGATGGCGTGGTCCGGCACCGCGGGGCGTGTGCGGGCAGGGGCCGGGTGAGCGGTGCACAGGCTCGACGAGCACAGCGGCGGCTGCAGGTCGGCATGGTTAGTCAGGCCGGGCGCGCGGAGCGCGGTAGCGCGGCGACGTAGTAGCAGGAGGCGAGCGACGAGAGCGCTAGGCGGTAGCGGCGAGCTTCTTCCACGGCGGATCGAGTACCGGAGCATGCGAACAAACACGGAGAGAGGAGGAAAAGGGAGGTAGGCTCACCGCAAGCCTGTAGTTGTGCAAAGCGTGCTCGAGGGAGGCTCGGTGTCGCCGGAATCCGTCGATGGCAGAGGCGAACGGCGTCGGGGAAGAAGAGGCCGTGGGCTTCGGAGGAGAGACGCGGAGCTCGAGCTCGTGGACGAGGTCGACGGGACGCACGGCGGAGGGGGTCGTGGACGAATCGAGAGGGCGTGGGGGTGATCGGTGGCTATGCGGGCGGCGAACCCATGGCGATGACGGCGACGGTGTCCACCAGATCGAGAAGATGGGTGAGAGGGGTGAATGGGGATCTAGGGTTCATCCCGAGCGAGGGGGCGAGGTCTTATAGGCGAGGGGCGCCGGGCGATGGCCGCCATGGTGCCGTTGGCAGCGGTGGATGGCCGCCACGCCCCCCCTGTGAACAGGAGGAGGACGGGGGCGCAGGTGGGCCGGCCTGGCCAGCTAGGTGGGCCAAGGTCCAGGGAAGGGGCGGGTTTTTTTAATGTTTTCTTTTAGTCTTTTCTGTTTATTGTTTTCCCATTTTATTTCCTTTTTATTCTAGCTTATTAAAAATATGAGACCCACACCTAAATTAGTGTTTTAGTTCAACCCTCTGCCACAAAAAGTTTCACTCATGAATAAAATAGTTTAACATTTTAGAAATTACAAAAGGCATTTAGATAATTATTTAAGCCACTGTTTTATTTATTTTTGAGCACCTAAACGTTTTATAAGAATTTGGTTTCTTCACCAATAACATTTATGAATTATTTTCCACAGTCTGTACATTTTAGATACGACATTATGAAAACTTTAATTTTTTATTTTAATTTAAATTTGAATTCGGACCGGATTCGAACCAACGCGAGTTTAACAACAGTAACAGTGATGCTGTGGCATCATTAGTAGAGAGTTATTGTAGCTTAATCATCTGGGTGTTACAACATCGACACCATAGCCTCTCAGATGATGTGTGAGTGGTTTTCCACAGACCTTCGGGTCCATAGTTATTAGCCAGATTGCTTCTTCTCTCTCTTTGGATCTCAATACAAAGTTCTCCTCGATCTTCTTGGAGATCTATTCTATGTAATTCTGTTTACGGTGTGTTTGTCGAGATCCGAATGAATTGTGGGTTTATGATCAAGATTATCTATGAACAATATTTGAATCTCCTCTGAATTCTTTTATGTATGATTTGTTATATTTGCAAGTCTCTTCGAATTATCAGTTTGGTTTGGCCTACTAGATTGATCTTTCTTGCAATGGGAGAAGTGCTTAGCTTTGGGTTCAATCTTGTGGTGTCCTTTCCCAGTGACAGCAGGGGCAGCAAGGCACATATTGTATTGTTTCCATCGAGGATAAAAAGATGGGGTTTATATCATATTGCTTGAGTTTATCCCTCTACATCATGTCATCTTGCCTAATGCATTACTCTGTTCTTATGAACTTAAGACTCTAGATGCATGCTGGATAGCGGTCGATGTGTGGAGTAATAGTAGTAGGTGCAGAATCGTTTCGGTCTACTTGTCGCGGTCGTGATGCCTATATACATGATCATGCCTAGATATTATCATAATTATGCACTTTTCTATCAATTGCTTGACAATAATTTGCTCACCCACCATAATACTTATGCTATCTTGAGAGAAGCCACTAGTGAAACCTATGGCCCCCGTGTCTACTTTATATAAGTTTACAATCTATTTTTACTTTGCAATCTTTACCTTCAATCTATATCATAAAAATACCAAAAATATTTATCTTATTATCTCTATCAGATCTCACTTTTGCAAGTGGCCGTGAAGGGATTGACAACCCCTTTATCTCGTTGGTTGCAAGGTTCTTATTTGTTTGTGTAGGTATGAGGCGACTTGTGTGTAGTCTCCTACTCGATTGATACCTTGGTTCTCAAAAACTGAGGGAAATACTTACGCTACTTTGCTGCATCACCCATTCCTCTTCAAGGGAAAAACCAACACAAGCTCAAGAGGTAGCACTCTCTTCATTCTCCAAGAAGCTATTCCACCCGAAGATATTGCGCATCTCCGACCTTTCACCATAGCCAAGGAAGCATGGCAACATGTTGTTTCCATTTACAAGGGAAGCGCAAGCATTCAACGCTCAAACTTTGAAGTGGTGCAAGATCAAGCCGATGAGTTTGCAATGAATGAAGATGAAGAACCTCGAGAGCTTTATCGGAGACTAACCACTCTCGCGGTCTCACTCCGAGACCATGGGAGCAAGGATATGGATGATAATTGGATCAAGCGCAAGTTTCTCAAGGCCATGATGCCTTACCACAAGGCCATGTCCTCCGACATCCGTCAAAGGCCGGACTTTTACACCTTGTCCTCAAGTGAAGTGTTGGATGAGTTTGTGGCAATGAGGATCTTGGACACGACCACTGACAATGCGGTGTTGCGTTCCCAATGAGTAAAGAAGCCCAACCTTGCTTTGAAGGCCAAGGCTAGTGCGGAAGAAGAGAGTGAAGAGGAAGAAGAAGAGTGTTGCCCCGAAGATACAAAATATGATTATCATGAGCACATGGCTCTCGCTTCATGACAATTTTGTAGCAAGAAGAACTCAAGGCCCAACTTCAACAAGAACAACTCAAGTGGCACCAAGGGCAAGCAATGCGTGAGGACATGCTATAATTGTGGCAATGTAAGCCACTTTGTTGCGGAATGCCCGTATGAGAAGAGGGAAGACAATGGTGGCAAGCTTATCCGAAAAGAAAAGGCCAAGTCCTTCCGCAACAAGAACAACTTCAGCAAGAAGACTCCTCCCAAGGGGTTGCTGGCACAAGAAGAGTACAATGAGGATGATGAAGACGGTGGGACGGTTGGCATGGCCTCCGTTGCCATTGCAACAACTCCACGAGAGTCCCTCTTCGACTCACCCAACGAGAACATCACCACCAAGTGCCTCATGGCCAAAGCCACCAACAAGATAACCCCCAACATCAAAACCTCCATCACTACTAATCCTTCCATGACGGATTGCATTGATGAAAGTGAGGGGTCGAAGGAGGAAGAAAATGAGTTTGAGACTTTTATGAGTAAGCTCAAGGGTGAACCCAAGAAGCACTTCGTTGCTCTCTTGGAACAACTTGGTGAAGCAATTGACATGATCGAGGCTCATGAAGAAACCATCTCTAAGATGGAAGGGCATAGTCGTGACTATGCCGATGAGATATCGGATCTCTCTAATGCACTTGAGGAAGAGCGTGTTCATCATTTGGCTCTTGAGGAGTCACACAACGATGATCATGCTCTTGTTGTATCTCGTGTGCTCAATTCCGAGAAGGCTAAGCTTGGGGTTGACCATGCTAGACTCAAGGAGGAGTTTGATGTACTTGACAAGTGATGACCCACAAGTATAGGGGATCTATCGTAGTCCTTTCGATAAGTAAGTGTGTCAAACCCAACGAGGAGTAGAAGGAAATGACAAGCGGTTTTCAGTAAGGTATTCTCTGCAAGCACTGAAATTATCCGTAACAGATAGTTTTGTGATAAGGTAATTTGTAACGGGTAACAAGTAATGAAAGTAAATAAGGTGTAGAAAGATGGCCCAATCCTTTTTTTATTAAAGGACAAGCCTGGACAAACTCTTATATAGAGAAAAGCGCTCCCGAGGGCACATGGGAATTATCGTCAAGCTAGTTTTCATCACGCTCATATGGTTCGCGTTCGCTACTTTGATAATTTGGTATGTGGGTGGACCGGTGCTTGGGTACTCCCCTTTCTTGAACAAGCATCACACTTATGATTAACCCCTATTGCAAGCACCCGCAACTGCAAAAGAAGTATTAAGGTAAACCTAACCATAGCATGAAACATATGGATCCAAATCAGCCCCTTACGAAGCAACTCATAAACTAGGGTTTAAGCTTCTGTCACTCTAGCAACCCATCATCTACTTATTACTTCCCAATGCCTTCCTCTAGGCCCAAAAAATGGTGAAGTGTCATGTAGTCGATGTTCATATAACACCACTAGAGGAAAGACAACATACATCTCATCAAAATATCGAACGAATACCAAATTCACATGACTACTTATAGCAAGACTTCTCCCATGTCCTTAGGAACAAACGTAACTACTCACAAATCATATTCATGTTCATAATCAGAGGGATATTAATATGCATAAAGGTTCTGAACATATGATCTTCCACCAAATAAACCAACTAGCATCAACTACAAGGAGTAATCAACTACTAGCAACCCAGAGGTACCAATCTGAGGTTTTGAGACAAAGATTGGATACAAGAGATGAACTAGGGTTTTAGAGGAGATGGTGCTGGTGAAGATGTTGATGGAGATTGACCCCCTCCCGATGAGAGGATCTTTGGTGATGACGATGGTGATGATTTCCCCCTCCCAGAGGGAAGTTTCCCCGGCAGAACAGCTCCGCCGAAGCCCTAGATCTGTTCCGCCAAGGTTCCGCCTCATGGCGGTGGTGTTTCTTCCCGAAATCTTGCTTATGTTTTTTTCTAGGGTAGAAGACTTCATATAGCAGAAGATGGGCACCGGAGGCCTGCCAGGGGGCCCACGAGGCAGGGGGCACGCCCAGGGGGTAGGGCGCGCCCCCACCCTCGTGGATGGTGGGTGGCCCCCCTCTTGTTGATTCCTTCGTGAATATTTTTAATTAATTCCAAAAACTAATGTGTAATAACAACCCATAATGCAATAAATATCAATATAAAAGCATGATGCAAAATGGACGTATCAACAAGGCTCACAAGGCCTTGAAGGTTGCTAATTCTATCCTCAAAGAGTCTCATGATCAACTCCGAGTGAAGCTAACCACGGAGAAATCCACATTCCCTCATATGGTTTTAATTGATAATGCAAATGCTACTAACCCGTGTTGTGAGCATGTGCATCTTGTGGAAGAGAATGCCAAGTTGAAGGAGCAACTTAAGAAAGGCCTTGTGTCATGCATACATGGTGAGAAGAACCTCAATGACCTTTTGAGCAATCAAAAGGAAGTTGTGGCCAAAGCGGGAATTGGGTTTGCACCCAAGACCAAGAACAAGAAGAAGAATGACAAGGCCAAACAACCTCCTCCTCTCAAGCAAACTTTTGTGAAGGAGGGAGAGGGTGTTTCTTAGGAGAAGAATAACAATGTGAAGGGTGTGGTGGTGTCAAGAAGGGCAATGCCACTCCTTCCAACAAAGTCGGCGACTTTAACCCTTCTTATGTGTTATGCCGTGCTAGTGATGGGCATGTTTATGCCAAATTTGTTGGTTCTCCTTATGAGTACATTGAATGGTCTATTTGGGTTCCTAAGACCCTTGTTACTAACATCAAAGGACCCATTACAAAATGGGTACCTAAAACCAAGTATTGATCTCTTGTAGGTGTTTGCTTCCGGTGGAGGATCGTGGTTGCTCGATAGTGGAGCCACAAATCATCTAACCAGAAGCAAGGACATGGTGGTGGACGTACACAAGGTTTCATCTATGCGCAACAATGTCGAGTGGGGTGACACCTCATCTTCTAACATATTGGGGCTTGGCAAGGTTGTCATTTCTCATGATCTCACTATCGAGAAATTCATGCTTGTTGAGTCCCTTGCATGCAACTTACTTTCCGTTTGTCAACTTGCACTCATGGGCTTTGCCACTTTCTTTGATATTGATACCGTGGCCCTCTTGTGGAGCAAGACTCTTAAAGTAGCCTTTGTTGGGCATGTCGAGAACGGTCTTTACGTGATTAACTTTTCGGAGTGACCCACTAAGACCGCGACATGTCTAATGGCCAAAGTTGATGTGGGATGGCTTTGGCATCGTCGTTTAGCCCACGTCAATATGAGATCTTTACAAAGTATTCTCAAGGGGGACCATGTCTAAGGACTAACAAATGTTAGTTTTGCTAAAGATCGTGCTTGTATTGAAGGAAAGCTACATGAGAAGGCTCACCCTCCCATGACTATCATCTACTCGAAGAGGCCCTTGGATCTCCTTCACTTGGATCTCTTTGGGCCTCCATCCTTTGATAGTCTTTGGGGTAGAAAGTATTGCTTGGTGATTGTGGATGATTATTCAATATACACTTGGGTATATTTCTTCAAGAGGAAGAGTGAGACCCAACAAACCGTCATCGACTTTGCAAATGAAGCTAAACGTCAACACAATGCAAAGATCTTGACGATAAGAAGTGATAACGTCACCGAGTTCAAGAACTACACCTTGGATGAGTTTCTTAGTGATGAGGGGATCAAGCATCAATATTCCGCACCTTACACCCCTCAACAAAATGGTGTAGCAGAGAGGAAGAACCAGACATTGATAGATGCAGCAAGGACCATGATGGCAGAGTTCAAGTCTCCTTACAACTTTTGGGCCGAAGCCATCAACACCGCTTGTCATGCATCCAATCCGCTCTATCTTCGCAAAGGCTTGAATAAGACTCCATATGAGATACTCACCGGCAACAAGCCCAACCTCAAGTACTTCAGGGTGTTCGGGTGTAAGTGTTTCATTCTCAAGAAAGGTGTTTGTTTGTCTAAATTTGAGGCTAGAGCTCATGAGGGCATATTTGTTGGTTATGCTACAAACTCTCATGCTTACCGTGTCCTCAATAAGTCCACGAGACTTATTGAGGAGACGTGTAACATAGAGTTTGATGAGCATAACGGCTCCCAAGTGGAGCAAAGTGGTACTTGTGATGTAGGTGATGAAATTCCTCCCCAAGCCATAAGAAGAATGGGTGTTGGTCATATCCTACCCATTGAGGAACCCCTTGTGGCCGAAGGAGAAGGACAATGTTCCACTCAAGTGGAACCATCACCAACCCAAGACCCACACGCTTCTGAAGAACAAAGTGAAGGCCCTCAACCAAATGAACAAGATCAAGGGCAAGATCAACCTCAAGATGGTGGTGAACCACCAAGTGATGCCCAAGGTCAAGTTCTCACCACCGAGCAAGTTCAAGATCAAGAGCAAACTCAAGATCAAGAACAAGCTATAGATGGCGCTCAAGATAATCAAATTACCACTCTCGGCTCTCTCCTGAGGAGGAATTGGAGCATCGTGCCGCCAAGATTGCATCCAAGCTCACTACCAAAGATCATCTCATGACGAATGTGCTTGGAAGCTTAAGAAAGGGGGTAAGCACTCATATACAATTAGCAAACTATTGTGAACATCACGCGTTTGTTTCTTGTGTTGAACCCCAAAAGTTCTATGAGGCGCTCGAGGATCCGGATTGGCTTAATGACATGCATGAAGAACTCAACAACTTCGAGCACAACAAGGTGTGGAGATTGGTTCCAAGGCCAAAGGGGAACCATAATGTCATTGGAACCAAGTGGATATTCAAGAACAAGCAAGATGCTCATGGGATTATTGTTCGCAACAAGGCTCGTTTGGTAGCACAAGGCTACTCCCAAGTCTAGGGTATCGAGTATGGTGAAACCTTTGCTCCCATTGCTTGCCTTGAATCTATTCATTTGTTGATTGCTTATGCTTCTCATCGTAACTTCAAGTTGCAACAAATGGATGTGAAGAGTGCTTTTCTTAATGGTCCTATTAATGAGTTGGTGTATGTCAAACAACCCTCGGGGTTTGAGGATCTTGAGTTCCCCAATCATGTGTACCAACTCAATAAAGCACTCTATGGGTTTAAACAAGCCCCACGTGCGTGGTATGAGCACCTTACCGAGTTTTTGCAAGATCGTGGGTTTGAAACTGGGAAATCGACCCCACTCTTTTTACTAACAAGGTCAAAGGGGAGTTGTTTGTATACCAACTATATGTTGATGATATTATCTTTGGTTCCCCTAACAAAGCTTTCAATGAGGAATTTGCCGCTCTCATGACCTCGAAGTTCAAGATGTCCATGATGGGAGAGTTGAAGTTCTTTCTCGGGTTAGAAATCAAACAAAGAAGAGAAGGAACCTTCATCAGCCAAGCCAAATACACTCAAGACATGCTCAAGAGATTCAAGCTAAATGATGTCAAGCCGGCTTCCACTTCAATGCCCGTTAAATGCCAACTTGACATAGATCCCATGGTAAAGCGGTGGATCAAAAGGTATATCGCTCCATGATTGGCTCCTTGCTTTACCTTTATGAATCTAGACCGGATATCATGTTGAGTGTGGGAATTTGTGCATGGTTTCAAGCTGCGCCTAAGGAAAGTCACTATGTGGCGGTCAAGGGAATCTTTCGATATTTGGCTAATACCCCAAACTTTGGCTTATGGTACCCAAGAGGAGCTAACTTCAACCTTGTGGGCTTTTCGGACTCGGATTGGGCGGGAGATAAAGTGGATAGGAAGTCAACTTCCGGAGGGTGCCAATTTCTTGGTTGCTCTTTGGTGAGTTGGTCTTCTAAGAAGCAAAGTTGTGTGTCTCTCTCGTCCACCGAAGCGGAGTATGTGGCCGTCGGTAGTTGTTGTGCTCAACTTCTCTGGATGAGGCAAACTTTAAAGGATTACGGTGCCATTTGTGACAAAGTGCCTCTTTGGTGTGACAATGAAAGTGCCATCAAGATTTCTCTCGACCCGGTGCAACACTTCAATACGAAGCATATTGTGGTTCAGTATCACTTCATCCGGGATCACATTAGGCGAGGGGAGATCAAGCTCAACTATGTCAACACTCATGATAACCTTGCAGATATCTTCACGAAGCCCTTGGATGAAGCAAGATTTCACGAGTTAAGACATGAGCTAAATATCATTGATTCGAGCAATGTGGCTTGAACCTTTGCACACCCCACCATACTCTTTGTGTTGTCTTGTTTAGGTGTAGGCATGGACATAGGGGAGTGTTGTTCTCTCAATGAACTCTTCCTCCCACCATTATGCATAAATTGAACAACTCTTTCACATTAGCCATTTTTATGGTACGTGTGCTTCAAAGACGAGTTTTGGTCATGGGCCCAAGGATAATTCTTTGCGGTGCCATACCAATTGACTCAAAGAGAGGTGGCTCCGGCCACCGCCCTCTCTCTTTGAGAGGTTTTGGTACGTTTTTGGTCCTTGTTGTCTTTTGCCTTCCTTTGAGCCGTGTTTGTGTTTGAGTTGCCTCGTGTGTGCTCGTTTGTGTGTCCGCTTGCTTGAAGTTTGCATTGCAAAAGGCCATGTTTTTCTGTTTTCGTCGAAACAAGCACTTTCTTGGGTTTGCGATACTACCGTGGCAAGCCACGGTACTACCTCTGGAGATGGGGCGCTCCTGTGCTTGCACAGCTGCGCCCACGGCACGGTACTACCACCTCCATCACGGCAGTAATTTTTTACTGCTACTGGAGGAGCGGTACTACCGCCCTGCGTGTGGTACTTCCGCCCGGGCGGTACTACCGCGATGACCCACGGTACTACCGCGCTGTTGCGAGCGTGTGGGGGTTAAGAGCGGGCAGGGGGAGTTCCAACTTCCCCATACCCATTCATCTCTTCCCCTCACTTCATCTCTCTCTGTCCTACCCAAGAACGGCGCCGGAGGACCTCGCCGGATCTCCGCCTCCCGCCGCTCTCCTCGCATTCCGATGGGTGGGATCGATCCCCACCTCGCCCTCTTGCCATGGAACCCGGTATCTCCCCCAGTCCTTCTCTCTTTGCCCCGTTGTTGTGCTTTTAGTTTTGGGGAGATGCATGTGTAGTTCTTGAGATTTTTGGCTAAATCTTTGGGAGAGGAGATTGTAGGAGAGTGCTCGTGCAGTAGATATGCTATTTTGTGTGATACAACAGTGTAGTTTTGATCAATGGTAGTACCGATCTACTTTTGTGGATGTTTCTAGATCCATAGATGCGGTTCTTGCGTGTTTTGACTCTGTGCGGTACTACCGCTCCGCAAGAGCGGTACTACCGCCCGGGGCGCGGAAGTAAAATTTTACTTTCGCTCTAGGCGCGGTACTACGGTGCCACCCCGACACAGTACTACCGCTGCTAGAGTGGCTGAAAAATTTTACGTCCGCATCCTGGCCAGGTACTACCATTGAGTTAGAAACTACTTTGTTTTGTCCACTCAATCTCATTTCTACATTGTTTCGTTTGGCTTTGGCCTTGGTCTTTGCAATGATCCTTCTCGTTCTTCTCGTGTGTTGTTTCATGTGTCATAGGTGGTGGCTCCAATGTAAGGTGCTCGAATCCCAGCCGCGACACGAGCTCCAAGTGGCTTCGCAACCAAGAATCTCCTGAGGGGTCTAGTGCCCAACAACGCAGAGTCAAGACCACAGCTACCAAGACCAAGGAGCCAAATGTTGGCATGGATGAAATGCCTCAAGCGGAGTTTCTGATTCGAAGGAAGCTCAACCCCTATGTCAACCCTAGGGAGATCACAAGAGGCAATGAGTTGTTTTGGACCAAGCAGCAGAATCTTATCTTCCTAGATGTGATCAAGGCCAAGCAGAACACCTATGTGCCAGTGCAGTGGATTGACATGAATCATATGAAGAAGGACAACAACCGAGCATATTTTGGTGAGCCTCTGGATCTGGTGGAGCAGTTTGGCATTGAGGAGTTACTCACGTTCCACATGGACTTTGACCCGGAGATCGTGGCTCAGTTCTTTGCTTCGGTCCACTTCCATACGGATGAGCAGCGGACCATGACTTGAATGACTAATGGGAAGAGGATGTCAACTAAGTGGAAGGAGTTCATGGAGATGTTACACGTTCGTGATGAAGGGCTCAATGTGCCCATTGGTGTCCGCCCAGATGGCAACCCCGAGTCGGCCAACAAGAACAAGCTTCAACCCTACCTTGTTGAGAAGAAGCTAGCCAATGACAAGAAGACTTGGGTGCTGAATCCATTCCTTGACATCATGCACCGTATCTTCCGCAACACACTTTTTCCTCGCATAGGCGACAAGGATAAGGTGCATGCCTATCTTATGGACATGATGCTCATCTGTGAGAGGGCACGTCTCCAATAGACGGAACCACTTGACGTCTCTCATATCATGTGGTGTGAGCTGCAGTTTGTTGTGTTCAATCGCAAGGTGCCCATCTATGGACCTTACCTGTCTCTTTTTATCTCGAAGACTTGGGAGAAGCTCTTTCCTCAAGAAGAGCTCCTTGCTCCCAATTGGGTTCGCCATGAGCCTATCAAGCTATGCATCAAGAGCAAGTGGGCTAATACCACGACTCGGGCTGAGGCTGAGGCTGCATGGATGGATATTGATGAGGATGAGGATGAGTTTGAGGAGGAGACGGCTGAGGACAGTTCTGAGGGGTATGGTCCTCCCTCTGTCGAGCCATCTTGGGATAAGAAGCTCAAGGCCAAGATGAAGGCTCTGTTCTACATGCAGGCCAAGGGTCAGTACAAGGCTCATGTGAACAACAAGATGGCTCGTCATCGCGACAAGGCTATTATGAGGTATGTTGGTCTTGAGGTTGCAGATGGCTCCGAGGAGCGGATCACAGATGAGGAAGCATGGACCAGACAACACTGCCGGTGGAGTGAGTCTGAGGAGGATACTGGAGTTCGCTCTTCATCCCGTGCTATAGAGGAGTCTGAGGAGGAGGAACATGACTAGTGATGCATTGGAGTTCTACCACCACCTGTGTCGTAGGTGTCCTCTCTGTCTTTTTGGTGTCTCGATGCCAAAGGGAGAGAGAGTGTAGGATTTGCAAGTCTTGTGTCGAGTCTTGTGTCGCTTTGCTTTAATTGAACCTTCGTTGCTTTGGTTTGTTGGTTTGTGTTGTGTTCGTGTGAGTCCAGGAGACTATCATATGGTGTGAGTGTCGGTGTCAAAACCGGCGGATCTCGGGTAGGGGGTCCCGAACTGTGCGCCTAAGGCGGATGGTAACAGGAGGCGGGGAACACAATGTTTACCCAGGTTCGGGCCCTCTCGATGGAGGTAATACCATACTTCCTGCTTGATTGGTCTTGATGATATGAGTATTACAAGAGTTGATCTACCACGAGATCGTAGAGGCTAAACCCTAGAAGCTAGCCTATGGTATGATTGTTGTTCTACGGACCAAACCTTCCGGTTTATATAAACACCGGAGGGGGCTAGGGTTACATAGAATCAGTTACAAGGGAGGAGATCTACATATCTGTATTGCCAAGCTTGCCTTCCACGCCAAGGAGAGTCCCACCCGGACACGGGACGAAGTCTTCAATCTTGTATCTTCATAGTCCAACAGTCCGGCTGTCCGAGGACCCCCTAATCCAGGACTCCCTCAGTAGCCCCTGAACCAGGCTTCAATGACGATGAGTCTGGTGCACAGATTGTCTTCGGCATTGCAAGGCGGGTTCTTCCTCCGAATACTCCATAGAAGATTTTGAACACAAGGATAGTGTCCGGCTCTGCAAAACAAATTCCACATACCACTGTAGAGGGAATAAAATTTCCATAGAAGATTTTGAACACAAGGATAGTGTCCGGCTCTGCAAAACAAATTCCACATACCATAGTAGAGGGAATAAAATTTTCACAAATCTAATCTGTTGACACATTCTGTAGCATGACATCACACCACGGCCCGGTCATTATTCGAACCATTTTCCTCAACCAGCCACTGCACATATTGCGAGGCAGTTTTCTTGGCACGTCTTGTCGAAGCAGAGATCATGTCCCCCTTATCACGGGATTCTCATCAATACGGGTGTGGGTAACCCAACCGCGCCATCAATTACGGTGCTTGGGGAATAAGCGAGTTTACCAGGCAGATGGGGAGGCGCATAGTTTCTTCCACCTTTATAAAGAGATAAGGATCCATCTTTTTTACCCACGCCCTCTTCCTCTTTGCTCATCCATTCTCACACACTCAAGCTCCAGCGCCCAAGTTCGTGTTTTCTCCTCAAAACCACTCCAAACATGTCCGGAGAGGGAGCCAAGTGGATGGTCTCCTCCGTTACGGAGGAGGACATCATAAAGCTCCGGGGAGCCGGATACCTGGCCGCGGATATCGCGCACCGGCTACCAGATGCGGGGCAGATCGTCCCTACTCCAGAACCCATGAGAGGGTGGTATTTCTTACCCACTTCGTCCGCGGACTAGGATTTCCCCTCCTCCCGTTTGTCCGTGGGCTCATGTTCTACTACGGGCTGGACTTTCATGATCTGGCCCCCAATTTCATTCTCAACATCTCGGCGTTTATCGTCGTGTGCGAGGCCTTCCTCCGCATCAAGCCCCACTTCGGCCTGTGGCTGACCTTCAATGTTAAACCGAAGGTGGTGGTCGGCTAGCAAGCGGAGTGCGGAGGCGCCATGGTGGGCAAAATGCCCAACGTCACCTGGCTCAAAGGCTCCTATGTGGATACCATAAAGGGGTGGCAATCGGGGTGGTTCTACATCCCGAGCCGCGCGACACCAACTGGGTGGCGGCCCCCGAATTCTGATCCGGAATCCCCATACGGCTCACCTCCTAGAAAGAGAAGGGCCTATGTTGGGGTTCCTCGGTAGAGCTGACCGGAATCCAGACATGCGTTAAAAACATGATGAGCGAGAAAAACAAGCTCGTCAACATGGTCCAAGTCATGCTCTTCCGCCGGATCCTCCCGTGTCAAAGACGGGCATTCAATTTGTGGGAGTTCGACCCGGCCGAGCACCAGACGCTGCGAGAGCTCTTCGACACGACGCACAAGGACGTCTGGAAGGAGCTGTTCAAGGGCGCCGAGGTACCCCCTCCCCTTACCGAGGACCGCGGACTCAGCGCAAAGCGCCCTGCCAATCCTGTAAGTCTTTTATATGTCATAAGATGTTCATTTTCCCCAGTTTTAACCATGCGCGGGATCTAAGCCTCCACGCCATTTAACCGGACTGGGTAGCGAAGCAGATCGATTGTCCAGCCCCCTGCCCGAAGATCCAGCAGATGCTCTCCTAACGGAGATGCTGGTTCCGGCGCCTTATGAGGTGCCGGCGAAGAAGGCCAAGAAGAAGGCCACGGGGACCAGGAAAGGTCTCCGGCGTAAGGTTATATCAAACTCATCGTCCGAAAATACTGAGGCGCACTCCTCCAACGAAAACGAGGAGGAGGAAGAGGAAAGTTCTCCCCCCCCCCCCCTGTCGGGGGAGACAAGAAGAGGAAGGCCGCCCCATCCGGGGAGGCCGAAGGGTCCAAGAAGGGAAGGACCCTCCTCCGGACAGCTCCACGACGGCCGCCTATAGCGACGACGAGTGGTTGCCCAGGGACAAGCCCCTGGCGAAGTCGTAAGTATCCGGATACCATAATAATTCATGGTACGTCTTATTGTACTGTTTCTTATCACGCTGCGCATGATTATGCAGCCCCTCCCGAGCCCACATCGACGTATCTTCGTCAGATGATTCTTTGGGTCCGTCGGACTAGAACAGCGATTCACTTCCGACCGCCTCCTCCCCTCGCCCTACGGACAACGTCGAGGTGTTGTCTCAAAGGGCACCGGACCAAGGGGAGGTAGTCCTGGAGGCGCCTCAAGGCGACATTCCGGACACTGGGCGCAAGGGGAGCAAGACTCCCATGGGCTCCAATGACGGGGTAGCAAATTCGGGCCCCAGCCAAATACGGCGTCGGAACCTCCAGTGGTTCCGGACTCTATCAGGCGACCCCTCGCTAAGAGGGGCAAGCCGCCTATGCCGATGGCCTCTATCCAACCGGAGGCATCGGACAACTTGTTGGAAGCGCTTCGCGGCGCTTCCATCGATGAGGAGCACGGCACTATCATGAGTGTTGTGATCGAGAAGGTTCAGTCCGCCAAAAGCAGACTGACTAAAGCCTGTGCCAGCCTTCTAACAGGCTTTCAGGTAAATAATCAAATTATAAGAGAATGTTACCGCATAGACAATAGCCCCTGATGCTCTGTTTGGTGTTTCGTGAAGAAAGGCCGTATAGAGGATCAAATAATAACCGCAGGAGCCTAACCGGAATATGTCTATGTGCATATGCAGGCTTCACTGCTAGCCGCTGCCGCACGTACTGCGGAGGTCGCTGCACTAAAGCAGGACCTTGAGCGGTCCAAGGAAGAGCTCGGCCTTACCAAGAGGCAGCTCGAAGAGAACAAAGGTAAGCGATACCCCGTCTGTACATTATAAAGAAAATTTTGGTTTTAGAATAATAGGATCATCATGAATTTTTCTAGGGGCCACGACCGAAGTGGCGGCCCTGTAGAAGGCGCTGTCCGAGGCTGAAGACAAAGCGGCCAAGGAGCGCATCGAGCGCGAGAAACAAGAGGCCCGAGTTGGCGAGGTGCAGCAAGAGCTCCAGGACTTTGCCGAAAAGTACAAGTCCCTGGAGCGTGACTCTAAGATGCAGGAGTCCGAGCTTGCAAAAGCACTCGAGAGCGCACAAAACACCAAGGCCGAAGCCCAAAAGGCCCTCCAGGATATTGAGGCGGTTAAGAAGATTGCAGCGGGTAAGGCATTCAATATGCAAAGCAAGCACGTTAAGAAAACTTTCCTTTTACTTACCCGAGTTCGGAGCTCTCCAGGAGCGTTTGCAGATCTACCCCGCAGTGTGTCGGATGCCGCGGAGTTCTACTGGGCTGAGGAGGGGAGCTCGACGGAGAAGTTGTTCTGGTCTCAGTATACTGGGACCGAACACCCAATGCCCTTGAGCGACCAGCTGAAGCAACTGGTCGAGCTTCACAAGGCGGCCGAACAGGCCATGAAGGGTCTTATAGTCCGGATGTGGCCTGGAGAGCCCCTTCCTGGTAGCTACTTTGGTCTGCTGAGGCCGCTTGTGAATGCCTGCCCATGGCTTGAAGTCATAAAGCGGTCCGTCTACATTGAGGGTTCGCGCGGGGCTTTTGCCCGGGCGAAGGTGCACTGGGCGAAGCTGGACGCCAAAAAGCTGGTGAAGGAGGGGCCGCCAGAGGGCAAGGAGCATCGCCACCCCGAAAAGTATTATGACAGTGTCATGAAGGGTGCTCGCCTTGTGGCGGAGGAATGTGCTAAGGATGTAATATTCGAATGAATGTACTCATGTGATCCTGTAATATGAAACGAGTTTATTTGCGCTATGCAATGCTTGTTAATTTAAAATATTACCTTCTGTGCAGCCGTTTATAAAATCTGAAAGATCGCCAGTCGTCGGCTTCTGCCCCCATGTAACTAGTACTGAGGTGTTCGGGATAAACCTGAGCACTCTTTATCTCAGATTTTGGGTCCTTCAAGGAGGTGTTCAAAGACAATGAACCGTGCAATCGGACTATAAAGCTTTATCATTCTCACTTAGCCATAGAAGTCTAAAATTTTAAATTTTGGCGAAGCCCCTAGTATTCAGAAGGCCGAATTTGCGGCGCTATATACGCCTAAGTCGGGCAAGGCCGACTCCTCGTCCGAAGCAGAAAAAGTCTTTAAGGACTTGAGACCTCTCAAACAGCGACCAGCTCTCGCCTCATCATGACAGTCAGTTTTCGGCTTTCTCTACTGAGGTGCTCGTCCGGAAGAACTAGGACACAATCACAGTAGTTCTCCCAGTGCTATCTTAGCCGATATTGCAGAACATAAGGTACCAAAACATGGGGGCCAGGAAAACCCAACTAATGACCCAAGACATGATTCGGGGCTGATGCATATAATGCTATAAGTTCGGGGTGCCGCACTGTCGAAAGTGTTCGGACTTCTCATGCCATATTGTGGGGTATACCGAAGCCCCTGGCGTACTAGTCGTACCAGAATGTACGGGTGCACCCTATCGCAAATAAGCAGACAAGAAAAGAAAGAAAAAAAGAAAAAGGAAAGGGTAATGCAATAATAGGCTAACGCTATGCATTGTTATTAAGTAGTGCGCTGAAGCGTACGGATACAAGTAGTGCAATAAGCAAAAAATAGGACTATTTGACATGTCCTATCCGAGGGCAAGCTGTGTATGGGTATGTAAAACAGGTATATCGATCGTTATCAGAGACCACCTGAGGATTCCTTTGCACGTCAGACCGTCTTGCTTCCTTGGTATTTCCTTGTCGCAATGAGTCCAACGATTAGACTGCCGGAAAGAGCTTCCAGGGAGTAACGTCCTGAAAGAGAGAAAAACGATAAAGGTATACAGCCCCTGGGGCGGTTGAGCCGCATTGTGGGACGTATCGTAGTGGTGCCTCCGCCTATGCCCATGGTATCTTGAGTGCGTAGTTATGTACGCGTGGCACATATTTCGCCACTCGACTGGGACTAGGATGGAGGCCAAATTGTTAGTCGAGCTCAAAACATGCCTGCCGATCCGCCTGCAGGGTACTACGGACTCGCTTGAAGGTGTCCGGGGTCTTTTTCGCCGAACTGGCGGTTTGCCTAATAAGGCTGCTTCGCGCTTCTGCTGCGAGAGCCGCAATGTGCTCCTCCGTGCGGAGCGAGCGCTCTGTGTTTCCATTAACTGTTATAACCCCGCATGGTCCTGGCATTTTGAGTCTGAGGTATGCGTAATGGGGTACCGCATTGAATCTGGCGAATGCGGTTCGTCCAAGCAGTGCATGATAGCCGCTGCAAAAGGGGACGATATCGAAGATTAACTCCTCGCTTCGAAAATTGTCCGGAGACCCGAAACCACTTCCAGAGTGATTGAGCCCGTGCAACAGGCCTCTACACCTGGGATTACACCTTTAAAGGTGGTTTTGGTGGGTTTGATCCTCGAGGGGTCTATGCCCATCTTGCGCACTGTATCCTGATAGAGCAGGTTCAGGCTGCTGCCACCGTCCATGAGGACTCGAGTGAGGTGAAATCCGTCAATGATGGGGTCGAGGACCAATGCGGCAAATCCTCCATGACAGATACTAGTGGGGTGGTCCCTACGATCGAAGGTGATCGGACAAGAGGACCATGGGTTGAACTTTGGGGCGACTGGCTCCATCGCATAGACGTCCCTTAGTCCACGCTTCCGTTCCCTCTTGGGAATGTGGGTTGCATATATCAAGTTCACCATTTTCACTTGTGGAGGAAACCTCTTCTGTCCTCCTGTGTTCGGCGCCCGAGGCTCCTCCTCGCCGTCACTATGCAGCCCCTTGTCCTTGTTTTCGGCATTCAACTTGCCGGCCTGCTTGAACACCCAGCATTCTCTGTTGGTGTGATTGGATGTCTTATCGGGGGTGCCGTGAATTTGACACGAGCAATCGAGTGTGCGGTCCAAACTGGATGGGCCCGGATTGCTTCTTTTGAACAGCTTTTTCCGCTGATCGGATTTAGAGCCACTAAATCCGGCATTGACTGCCGTTCTTCAGCGTTATCGCTGTTGTTGCGGCGCTTGTGTTTGTTACGACGTGGTCTGCCGTTAGTATCTTTGGCATCTGAAGTGCCAGGATTCCTTGATGTGTTGTTGCTGCGAGCCAGCCAACTATCCTCGCCCACGCAAAAGCAGGTCATGAGTGTCGTGAGGGCTACCATGGACTTCGGCTTCTCTTGGCCGAGGTGTTGGGCGAGCCACTCGTCCCGGATATTATGTTTAAAGGCTGCTAAGGCCTCGGCATCCGGACAGTCGACGATTTGGTTCTTTTTAGTTAGGAATCGAGTCCAGAATTTCCTGGCCGATTCCCCAGGCTGTTGGGTTATGTGGCTCAAGTCATCAGCATCTGGTGGTTGCACAAAAGTGCCCTGGAAGTTGTCAAGGAATGCATCTTCCAAATTCTCCCAACTGCCAATGGAGTTTGCTGGCAGGCTATTCAGCCAATGCCGAGCTGGTCCTTTGAGTTTTAGTGGGAGGTACTTGATGGCATGTAGATCGTCACCGCGGGCCCTGTGGATGTGGAGGAGGAAGTCCTCGATCCATACCACGGGGTCTGTTGTGCCATCGTATGACTCAATGTTCACGGGTTTGAATCCTTCTGGGAATTCATGATCCATTACTTCATCGGTGAAGCATAGGGGGTGTGTGGCACCTCTGTGCCGGGCTATGTCACGACGTAGTTCATACAGTCTTGCCTGCTGTATTCGGCCCGGCCGGATTTGCTTTTGGTGTATCCGGCGTGACGGTCATCGTCACGCGTTGGGGCACGACCCCGTGATCCGTAGATTGATCTTGTATGTCCTGCTTTGTTTTCCAATACGTCTCGCAGGTCCCGTGTGTTGCCCCGAGCCTTGGTGTTTTTGTTTGTCTGGCAACGGGGTGTGGGCTGGACTTCAGGCTTATATGCCCCTCTGTCTCGGCCACGGGGTGGCCGATCAGCCGCATCATACGCTGGTAATGTAGGTTCTGATACTTCCTCCTCGAGTTGGGGTAGCAACCTGCGCTTTGGGTAACTCTTGGTTGGGCGTTCGAGTTCGTATTCCTCGGCCGCAAGGACTCCAGTCCATCTATCCGCTAGCAGATCTTGATCAGCTCAAAGCTGTTGTTGCTTTTTCTTTAGGCTGTTTGCTATGGCTATAAGCCGGTGCTTGAAGTGCTCCTGCTCGACGGGATCCTCAGGCACGATAAATTCTTCATCGCCGAGGCTCATCTCGTCTTCGGAGAGAGGCATGTAGTTGTCATCCTCCGATTCTCCATCTGCTGCCTGTTCCGGACGGCTAGCTTGTTCATCCTCCCGCTCGACTTCTGGCTGGAGGGGATTGTCGTCGTCTTCGGCACTATCCGGAGCATTATTGTCTCTTGTGCCGGTATCGCTGCTTTTGCTATGGCGGGACTTAGAGCGGCGCCCCTGACGTTGGTGCTTGGATTGCTTCTTGGAGGGATTATCCTCCGCTGTCTTATCGCCATCGCCTTCTTTTGGGGTGTCCACCATGTATATGTCATATGATGAGGTGGCAGTCCAGCGCCCTGTGGGCGGTGGTTCCTGTTCGTCTCCTGCATCGTCGTCCATACCGTCGATGTCTTCAGAGCCGAAGTCGAGCATGTCGGTTAAATCGTCGACAGTGGATACTAAGTGGGTGGTGGGTGGGGAGCGAATTTCTTCGTCGTCCGCATCCCACTCTAGCCGGACATAGTTTGGCCAAGGGTCTCCTGATAGAGAGAGAGACCTCAACGAGTTTAGCATGTCGCCGAAGGGCGAGTGCTGAAAGATGTCCGTGGAGGTAAACTCCATGACCGGTGCCCAATCGGATTCGATAGGCACGGACTCAGGCAGTTCGGAGCCCGTGGTCGGGGACGAATCCAAGTGTTCGGCAACATGGGTCTCGTAGGAGGTGAAGTCAGTATTCGGCTCTATCGCCACCGAGTGTGTGGCCTCCGAGGCGGGGTCCATCCACCCGTCCTCGGATGACGCAATCTGCTCCGGTTTAAGGGCCGGAGTAGTCACAGGTGTGATCTCCCGAGCGCTGTCCGACGACAGAGCTAGATCATGCTCGTCGTGACTATGCGGCGCACCTGGGATGGGCTCGAATCCGTCAAAGATCAAGTCTCCGTGGATGTTGGCAGTATAGTTCAAGTTTCCAAACTTGACCTGATGGCCAGGGGCGTAGCTCTCGATCTGCTCCATGTGGCCAAGCGAGTTGGCCCACAGTGCGAAGCCGCCGAATACGAAGATCTATCCGGGGAGGAAAACCTCACCCTGGATCGCATCATTGCCGATGATCGAAGGAGCCATCAAGCCTTACAGTGACGGCATAGTGGAACTCTCAGTGAAAGCACCAATGTCGGTGTCAAAACCGGCGGATCTCGGGTAGGGGGTCCCGAACTATGCGTCTAAGGCGGATGGTAATAGGAGGCGGAGGACACGATGTTAACCCAGGTTTGGGCCCTCTCGATGGAGGTAATACCCTACTTCCTGCTTGATTGATCTTGATGATATGAGTATTACAAGAGTTGATCTACCACGAGATCGTAGAGGCTAAATCCTAGAAGCTAGCCTATGGTATGATTGTTGTTCTACGGACCAAACCCTCCGGTTTATATAGACACCGGAGGGGGCTAGGGTTACACAGAGTCGGTTACAAGGGAGGAGATCTACATATCCGTATTGCCAAGCTTGCCTTCCACGCCAAGGAGAGCCCACCCGGACATGGGACGAAGTCTTCAATCTTGTATCTTCATAGTCCAACATTCCGGCTAAAGTATATAGTCCGCCTGTCCGAGGACCCCTTAATCCAGGACTCTCTCAGTGAGACATATGCACTCAAGCTTATCTTATTGTCTTATCTTATTGTCTAGTATGTTTAGTAGATTGTTAGCTTATGTTATCTTGTGCCCTTTACTTCATGCTCACGTACATTTCCTTGCCTCCATTATATTGTTGCAAGGATTGCCTGGTCTATAAAATATAGGGGGAGTGTTGATCCTAGTATGTGTGCATGCAGTCCAAAGCATACCTATAGAGGGCACACATCTAGGGGGGGCCTGTCTATATTTTATAGATGTTGGCTTTGCTTATGTTCATTTTATATCCTTATGTGCAAATCCAGTATTGTCATCAATCCACCAAAAAGGGGGAGATTGTAAGGGCATATTTCTCCCTATGTGGTTTTGGTGATTGATCAAAATGCATTTGCTGACTAATCGTGTGCATTGAGCATTTCAGATATCTCATGTCTAGGCACTAGACGATTTTGTGCCCCTCAGAGCCTATCGAGGGCGGTGTTTCTCTATGTTTCTTTTCGGTGGATTTGAGTCGTAGGAAAGCCGTACTATTAACAGGGGGTCCGCTTCGAAAAGGTTAGGGTGGAATCAACACATACACATCTGTTCCTTTGCACCACCTTTCCTTCGCTTATATTTAGTTGTATCCCTTGCTTTCTTCTGTGCTTATTGTTGTTGCATCATATAGGTTGCTGACCTAGTTGCATATCTAGACAACCTACTTTGATGCAAAGTTTAATTTGGTAAAGAAAATCAAAAAAATGTTAGTTGCGTATTCACCCTCCCCCCTCTAGTCAACTATATCGATCCTTTCACTTAGGACATGGTGTTTTCTCAATTGCATCAACCTTAGCTTTGTCCACTTCAATACCCTTTTCAGAAATTTTATGACCCAAGACAATGCCTTCATTAACCATAAAGTGGCATTTCTCCCAATTCAAGGCAAGATTTTTTTGTTCACATCTCTGCAAAACTCGATCAAGATTGCTTAAACAATCATCAAAAGACTTCCCATAAACAGAGAAGTCATCCATGAAAACTTCTACAATCTTTTCACAAAAGTTAGAGAATATAGCAGTCATGCATCTTTGAAAGGTAGCAGGTGCATTGCATAAACCAAAAGGCATACATCTATAAGCATAAGTTCCAAAGGGACAAGTAAAAGTGGTCTTTTCTTGATCAGGATGAGAAACAGGTATTTGTGAAAAGCCAGAGTATCCATCAAGGAAGAAAAAGTGTGTGTTCTTAGATAATCTTTCTAACATTTGATAAATAAAAGGCACAGGGTAATGATCTTTTCTAGTTGCTTTATTTAATTTTCTAAAATCAATTACCATTCTATAGCCTATAACAATTCTTTGTGGAATAAGTTCATTCTTATCATTAGGAACAACAGTAATACCTCCTTTCTTAGGAACACAATGAACATGACTTACCCATCTACTATCATCTATAGGATAGATTATACCTGCCTCCAGAAGTTTTAATGTTTCCGTTCTTACCACTTCTTTCATCTTAGGATTTAACCGACGTTGCTGATCAACAATGGGTTTTGCATCAGGTTCCATATTAATCATGTGCTGAAATAGAGTGGGACTAATGCCCTTTAAATCATCAAGAGTATATCCAATAGCAGCTCGGTGCTTCCTTAGAACTTTCAGTAATCTTTCTTCTTCATGTTCTGAAAGGTTAGCACTAATAATAACAGGATATATCTTCTTTTCATCAAGATAAGCATATTTCGAAGTGTGTGCAATTGTTTTAATTCAAACACAGGATTACCTTTAGGTGGAGGAGGACCTCCTAGAGTTTCAATAGGCAAATTATGTTTAAGCAGAGGACGCTGTTCAAACAAAATATCATCTATTTCATTAATTTCATGCATATGTAAATCATTTTCATGGTCTAGCAAATATTGTTCTAAAGGGTCAGTAGGAGGCACATCAATAGAAGCAAGACCAATTATTTCATCCTTACTAGGCAATTCTTTTTCATGAAGCTTTATACTAAACTTGGGGAAATTAAATTCATGAGACTCATCACCAAAACTAACACCGACAGTTTGTTTCTCACAATCTATTTTAGCATTAACGGTGTTCAAGAAAGGTCTACCAAAGATAATGGGGCAGAAGTCATCTTGTGGGGAACCAAGAACAAGAAAATCAGTAGGGTATTTTATTTTCCCACACAGGACTTCAACATCTCTAACAATCCCAATTGGCGATATAGTATCTCTATTAGCAAGTTTAATAGTAACATCTATGTCTTCTATCTCTGCGGGTGCTATGTCATTCGTAATTTCTTGGTATAAGGATTAGGGAATAGCGCTCATGCTAGCACCTATGTCACATAAACCATGATAACGGTGATCCCCTATTTTAACTGAGACAACGGGCATGCCAACAATAGGTCTGTGTTTATCCTTTTTATCAGGTTTCGCAATTCTAGCGGCTTCTTCATAGAAGTAAATAGCATGCCCATCTATGTTTTCTTCCAAGAGATCCTTAATCATAGCAATACTAGGTTCTACATTAATCTATTCATCTGGTTTAGGTCTTATAATATAACTTTTGTTAACCACAGTTGAAACTTTAGCATGTTCCTTTATCCTAACAGGGAAAGGTGGTTTCTTAATATAAGCAGTAGGAACAACTGGATCAACATTATAAAGTATAGTTTCTTCTTTAGCTGGTACCAGTTCTTTAATTTCTTCCTTAATAGGTGGGTGATATTTAAACCACTTCTCTTTAGGGAGATCAACATGAGTAGCAAATGATTCACAAAAGGAGGCTACTATCTCTGAGTCATGTCCATATTTAGTGCTAAACTTTTGAAAAGCATCAGTATTCATAAATGACTTAACACAATCATACTTAAGCTTAATACCTGACTCTTTACCTTCGTCGAGTTCCCAATCTTCAGAGTTGTGTTTAATTCTTTCCAAAAGATGCCACCAGTACAAGAAGTATCAAGCATGGATTGATCATCACGAGAAAGCCGAGCATAAAAATTCTGAATAATAATTTCTCTTGAGAGCTCATGATTGGGGCATGAATACAACATTGACTTAAGCCTCCCCCAAGCTACAGCTATACTTTATCCTTCACGAGGCCAAAAATATATATATATATATATATAATTCCGATCACGATGAACTAGATGCATAGGATAAATTTTTTGGTGGAACTCCAATTTCAATCGATTCCAATTCCAAGATCCAATATCATCGCATAGCCTATACCATGCCAATGCTTTTCCCTTGAAAGATAAAGGGAAAACCGTTTTCATAACTTCATCTCCGGGTAAACATGCAAACTTAAACAATCCATAAATTTGTTCCACATATATCAAGTGCATATCAGGATGTTCTGTTCGATCTCCTGCATAAGGATTAGCTAGCAGTTGTTCTATCATACCCGAAGGAATTTCATATTCAATATTTTCAGTAGGTGCAGTAGGTTGAGGTTGTAGCTACTTGTGGTTCCACATATAAATGTTTCCTTACAAAATTCCACTTACCAAAGGCGCTTCACTCCCCGGCAACAGCACCAGTGATAACCCACAAGTATAGGGGATCAATTGTATCCTCTTTCGATAAGTAAGAGTGTCGAACCCAACGAGGAGCTAAAGGTAGAACAAATATTCCCTCAAGTTCTATCGACCACCGATACAACTCTACGAACGCTTGACGTTCGCTTTACCTAGAACAAGTATGAAACTAGAAGTACTTTGTAGGTGTTGTTGGATAGGTTTGCAAGATAATAAAGAGCACGTAGATAAAAACTAGGGGCTGTTTAGGTAAAGAAGCAATAAAGTAAATATAGCGAGTGTGGGAAAAGTGGTGGAAGGAGTTGCGAAATTTTCCCTAAGCAATTGACTGCTTTACTAGACCGATAGCAAGTTTTATGTGGGAGAGGCCACTGCGAGCATGTCATCCCTGACTTGGAATTCTATGCACTTATGATTGGAACTATTAGCAAGCGTCCGCAACTACTAACGTTCATTAAGGTAAAACCCAACCATAGCATTAAGATATATTGGTCCCCCTTCAATCCCGTATGCATCAATTTCTATGCTAGGTTGAAGCTTCTGTCACCCTTGCCCTCCAATACATAGTCCTATCAACATACAATTAACCCTATGGTGGGATCCATGCGCGCGCTCATATGATGGGCACCAAAGGACAGCAACATAACCACAAGCAAATTAAATCAATCATAGCAATTTATCAACCACCGATAGTACAACGAAAATCTACTCAGACATCATAAGATGGCAACACGTCATTGGATGATAATATGCAGCATAAAGCACCATGTTCAAGTAGAGGGTACAGCGAGTTGCGGGAGAGTGGACCGCTGTAGATAGAGGGGGGAAAGTGATGGAGATGTTGGTGAAGATGGCAGAGGTGTTGGTGAAGATCGCGGTGATGATGATGGCCCCCGGCGGCGTTCCGACGCCACCGGAAGCGAGGGGGAGAGAGCCCCCTCCTTCTTCTTCCTTGACCTCCTCCCTTGATGCGAGAAGGGTTTCCCCTCTGTTCCATGGTCTCCATGGCGTGGAGGGGCGAGAGCCCCACCGAGATTGGATCTGTCTCTCTGTCTCTCTCTGTTTCTGCATTCTTTTCTGCTGCCCTTTCACCGTTTTGTATATATATGGAGATCCGTAACTCCGATTGGACTGAAATCTTCGCCGTGATTTTTTTTTCTAAAAATTAGCTTTCTTGCGGCCGAATAAGGGCATCAACTACCTTACGGGTGGACCACGAGGGTCAGGGGTGCGCCCAGGGGGTGGGGCGCGCCCCCCTGCCTCATGCCCACCTCGGACACCGTTTCGCGTTGATTCTTCCTCCCAGATTTTCCAAATATTCCAAAAATATTCTCCGTCCGTTTTTATCACATTTGGATTCCGTTTGATATGGGTTTTCTGCAAAACATAAAACATGCAATGATGAGAACCGCACGGGCAATCGGATCAATATGTTAGTCCCAAAATAGTATAAAAAGTTGCCAAAACTATATGGAAGTTGTATAATATTGGCATGGAACAATCAAAAATTATAGATACGACGGAGACGTATCAGCCAGAAAATAGCCTCGATGACCCACAAGTATAGGGGATCAATTGTAGCTCTTTTCGATAAGTAATAGTGTCAAACCCAACGAGGAGCAGAAGGAAATGACAAGTGGTAATCAGCAAGGTAATGTCTGCAAGTGCTGAAATTGTAAGTAGCAGAGTAGTTTGATAGCAATATAATTTGTAACGAGCAAGTAACGATAGTAGTAACAGAAGTGCAGCAAGGTAGCCCAATCCTTTTGAGGCTAAGGACATGCCAAAATGATCTCTTATGATAAGCAAAGTGTTCTTGAGGGTACACGGGAATTTCATCTAGTCACTTTCATCATGTTGGTTCGATTTGTGTTCGCTACTTTGATAATTTGATATGTGGGTGGGTCGGTGCTTAGGTGATGTTCTTACTCGAAAAAACCTCCTACTTATGATTAACTCTCCCGCAAGCCTCCGCAACTACCGGAAAATTATTAAGAATAAATTCTAATCATAGCAATGAACTTTTGGATCCAATCAGTCTCTTACGGAATAGCGCATAAACTGGGGTTTAAGCTTCTGTCACTCTCGCAACCCATTATCTAATTACTACTCCACAATGCATTCCCTTAGGCCCAAATATGGTGAAGTGTCATGTAGTCTACGTTCACATGACACCACTAAGGGAATCGCAACAAACATACTATCAAAATATCGAACACATATCAAATTCACATGATTACTTGTAACATGATTTCTCCCGTGACCTCCAGCACAAAAGTAACTACTCACAAATGATAATCATGCTCAAGATCAGAGGGGTATTAATAGCATATTGGATCTGAACATATAATCTTCCACCAAATAAACCATATAGTAATCAACACTACTAGTCACCCACAAGCACCAATCTATAGTTCCGGTAACAAGATTGAATACAAGAGATGAACTAGGGTTTAAGATGAGATGGTGTTGTTGAAGATGTTGATGGAGATTGCCCTCCCCAAGATGGGAGAGTTGTTGGTGATGATGATGACGATGATTTCCCCCTCTGGGAGGGAAGTTCCCTTGGCGGAATCGCTTCGCCGGAAGGCAAAAGTGCTCTTGCCCAAGTTTCGCCTCAAGACGGCGGCGCTCAGTACCGAAAGTCCTCTCCTTATTTTTTCTAGGTCAAAATGACCTATATACCAGAAGATGGGCACCGGAGGTGGGCCTGGGTGAGCACAACCCACTGGGGCGCGCCTGGGCTCCCTGGCGCGCCCAGGTGGGTTGTGCCCACCTGGTGGGCCCCCTCTGGTAGTTATTTGCTCCAATCTTCTTCAAATATTCCATAAAAAACTCTGTGAAGTTTTAGCTTGTTTGGAGTTGTGCAGAATAGGTAGCCTGACATAGCTTTTTCAGGTCCAGATTTCCAACTGCCGGAATTCTCCCTCTTTGTGTGTACCTTTCAAATTATCAGAGAAAAGGCATTAGAATTACTCCAAAAAGCATTATTATGGATAAAAAATCATAAATAGCAGTAAGAAAACATGATGTAAAATGGACGTATCAGAGCTTGAGCAGGAGATTGGTGAATTGAAGGAGGAGAATTCCATCCTCAAGCGTAAGCTGAGGAAGAAGAACAAACCTGCTACTTCACCACCACCACCTTCTTCATCACCAAAAGAAAATTGAGTATCGGGTATTGGCACTCCCCTTGGCTTCCCCCAAGCTTGGGGGAGGTGCCCCGATATCGTATCACCCCCACTATCTTTTGCCTTTACTTATTTTAGTTCGATCCTTAGTTATCTTTTGCTTTAGATGAATAAAAGTTTAGTTCGATCCTTTGTTTTTGTGAGTTTGCTTAGTGATCTATCCTTGTAATCGGGTGCGAGATATATAATAAAGTTTAGTTTGAGTTTTTGCTTTGTTTACTTTCATGTTCCAATAAAAAGAAAGGAAATAAATGAAAAAGATCATATGTTAATCTTATGGTAGGTAATGACACCACATAAGGAAATGTATAGGTAGAAAATTTTATTGTAGATTGATAAACATAGCATTGGTCAATGATGCAACTCATGAAAGAATTAATAAGGGAAGAAAAGATTCATATACAAATACACTATCATGGAAATCTTTTGTGATTGTGAGCCCCCATCAAAATATTATATGCCAAAATTGTTGGCGTTGGACAAAGAAGACAACGAATGATTTATGTTTGTTCATATTCACATATAAGTTATATTGCCATAGATCCTTCAACAAGTGGTGCTTGCCCCCCATCTTTGCTAGCCAAAAATTCCGCACTAAGTAGAGATACTACTTGTGCATCCAAAAATCCTTGAACCCAAATCTTATTTTCAAGAGTCCACCATACCTACCTAAGGATTGAGTAAGATCCTTCAAGTAAGTTGTCATCAATGCAATAAGGCAATAAAAATTGCTTCTAAAAGTGTGTGATCATTTAGTGAAAGAGAAAATTGAGCGTTGTACGAACTTGTGATGGTAACGAATAAAAGCGACAGACTGGATAATAAAGGTTGCCATCACAAGGGGCAATATAACATGATGTTCTCTTGCACTAAGGGATTGAGCATACAAACAAAAGGCGCATGGCAACCTCTGCTTCCCTCTACGAAGGGCCTATCTTTTACTTTTATGTATTTACCTTTATGCAAGAGTCAAAGTTTTCTCTCAATTCCTTTTTATTTTTCTCCTTTGGCAAGCATCATGTGGTGAGGAAAGATCTAGGCACATATGTCCAGTTGAATATGGGTAGAATGAGTTATTATTGTTGACATCACCCTTGAGGTGAATACGTTGGGAGGCGAAATTATAAGCTCCTATCTTTCTATGTGTCCGGTTGAAACGTTTTGCTCATGTGTATGCGGTGAGTGTTAACAATCATAAAAGACTATATGATGGTTGATTATGTGGACTTGCCTAAAGGCTCTGATACGTGACTCTTCCTGAAAAGATGAAGAATTGTAGTTGCAAAGTTGACTGAGAACATAGTTTGTTGGTTTCCAATAGAGTTTACGCTTTATACTTTGAAAGTGTGATGAATTGCTACTTATTCATGAGAAGTTTATGATAGAAGTTTTATGTTAAAGTTTGTTGCTGTTATAATCATTCTTATGATGCTTCTATGTCCGTATTATTTTTATCGACACCTCTCTCTCTAAGCATGTGGACATGTTTTTCAATTTCGGTTTTCGCTTGAGGACAAGCAAGGTCTAAGCTTGGGGGACTTGATACGTCCATTTTGCATCTTATTTACCTACTATTATTTATAATGTTTTTATGCATAATAATGCTTTTTGGAGTAATTATAATGCCTTTTCTGTGATAATATGCTAGGTACACTCAAAGAGGGAGAATTCCAGCAGCTGAAAATCTGGACCTGAAAAAGCTACGTCAGGCTACCTATTTTGCACAACTCCAAATGAGCTGAAACTTCACGAGGATTTTTTATGGAATAAATAAGAAATACTAGAGAAAATAACCACTGGAGGGGGCCACCTAGTGAGCACAAGACACCAGGGTGCGCGGGCTCCCCAGGCACGCACTGGTGGGTTGTGCTCAGCCGGACTCACCTCCGGTGCCCATCTTCTTGTATATAAGTCATTTTGACCTAGAAAAAATATGGGAGGACTTTCTGGACGAAGCGCCGCCGTCTCGAGGCGAAACTTGGGTAGGAGAACTTTTACCCTTCGGTGGAGCGATTCCGCCATGAGAACTTCCCTCCCGGAGGGGGAAATCATCGTCATCATCACCACCAACAAATTCCCCATCTTGGGGAGGGCAATATCCATCAACATCTTCAACAGTGACTTCTCCTCTCAAGCCCTAGTTCATCTCTTGTGTTCAATCTTCGTACCGAAAATATAGATCGGTGCTTGTGGTTGACTAGTAGTGTTGATTACATCTTGTAGTTGATTCTATATGGTTTATTTGGTGGAAGATTTTAGATCCAATATGCTATTTAATACCCCTCTGATCTTGAGCATGTTTATCACTTGTGAGTAGTTACTTTTGTTCTTGAGGTCACGGGAGAAATCTTGTTGCAAGTAGTCATGTGAACTTGATATGTGTTTGATATTTTGATGGTATGTATGGTATGATTCCCTTAGTGGTGTCATGTGAACGTCGACTACATGACACTTCACCATGTTTGGGCCTAAGGGAATGCATTATGGAGTAGTTATTAGATAATGAGTTGCAAGAGTGACAGAAGCTTAAACCCTAGTTTATGTGCTATTCCGTAAGGGACCGATTGGATCCAAAAGTTTAATGCTATGGTTAAAATTTATTCTTAATAATTTTCTCGTAGTTGCGGATGCTTGTGAGGGAGTTAATCATAAGTAGGAGGCTTGTTCAAGTAAGAGCAGCACCTAAGCACCGGTCCACCCACATATCAAATTATCAAAGTAGCGAACGCGAATCAAATCAACATGATGAATGTGACTAGATGAAATTCCCGTGTAAAGCATAGACAGGAATGAAACCCCTTCGTTCAATGAACAATAGTGGAACCGTAGGCGTCCATATCGATCCCTATGATTACATGAATGTTATTCGAGTGAACCTTTGGCTATCATGTGATGTTCGCCTTGCTTCGTTATACTCCCTCTATAAACTAATATAAGAGCGTTTAGATCACTACTTTAGTATTCTAAACGCTCTTATATTAGTTTACAGAGGGAGTACTTTACAAAACCCGAGGTGAGATATATTGGTATCCTCTTGAGTCATACACATGCTCACAATACCGGTCTCCTCGTTATCGGTTTTGTTCTTCTTGCCCGTTGTCGTGTTCCGCCATCCCCGTGATGAAGTCACCTATGTCTTTCCAGACGATGATGGATGCCGTCATACCGAGAGGGCCCAAAGAATATGTCTCCATCACCGGAGGAGCAAATTCCACTCTCAAGCTATTGTGTCCCTTGTCAAACTTTCTGATGAACCTGTAAGTTGCCGTTATGATCACCAAGTTACCGATGACATTTGATAAACCCCAAATCTCATCATATGGTAAGAAGTGACTATGATACTCTCATTGTATAAGGAACTAAGATCACAAGTTAACACTCTGTGTTATAACATTTGACTTATGACGATATTATCTCAAAGCATAACAAACAAGTTTTGGGTCGATTCAATATGATCGTTCTTCTAACGTCGTACTCTCAGTGTTGTTTTGAGACTATCTTTACACTTAATGATATCTCAAGATCTGGAAAACAAGATCACCAACAACACTTGAGCTGGTCTTAGAGGCGAAACTAGGAATCTTATTTTAGCATTTATCATTCTACACGTGCATATGAGT
Organism: Aegilops longissima; assembly: GCA_021605205.1. Lineage (NCBI taxonomy): Eukaryota > Viridiplantae > Streptophyta > Magnoliopsida > Poales > Poaceae > Aegilops > Aegilops longissima. The sequence continues at coordinate 168,757,320 of CM038681.1, read as the reverse complement.
TTTCAACTGAATCGCATATTCCAGGGTCATAACAATCATAGCATTGAATATATACTCCAAATTATGAACTCAGAAATATAATAATACAATATTATTGCCTCTAGGGCATACAGTATTTCGTATATAGTCATACATGTTTGTGATAAGAACTTACATAACATCTTTTGTCTTACCCTCCCTTGGCAGCGGGGCCCTAATGGAAACTAAGGGTAATTAAGGCACTCCTTTTAATAGATAACTGGAACAATGCATTAACACATAGTGAATACATGTAATCCTCAAATTACAGTTATCCCCGTAGAGTATCCCAATTGTTGTCACTTTGGGGTCTAGGGTTCATAACAATAACAAGTGCATACACAGTCAAGTTCAAGAAATCAAATATATTCATGAAAACGTAATAGGTTCAAATGTAAAATCATGGCAGTCGGGCCCTAGTGACAAGCATTAAGCATAGCAAAGTCATAGCAACATCGAACATAGTGGATACTAGGGATCAAGCCCTAACAAATCTGATAACGATTACATAACAAATCTCATTCAAATCCCATCTACCTCCATATGCCTGCAGAAGATTACTCACACATAGATGTGAGCATCATAAAATTGTTGATAGAGAAAGGTTAGTGATGACGATGGCGACAAATGCCTCTCTCCGGAGGCACAAAGGGGCCCAGATTAGGGCTCAGCGACGAAGAACATGAGGTGGCAGCGGCTCTGTATTGTAAAACACGATGAAACTTTCTCGTGTTTTTTTGGATGAGATGTGAATTTATAGCACCGGAATAAGGCCAAGGCGGTGTCCAAGGGTCCCACAAGTACACGTGACTCTGCCAGGGGGTGGTCGTGCCACTTTCCCTTGTGCCCCCTCGGCGGCTCCTCTCCGGTACTTTTTCATTTCAGTATTTTTATATATTCCAAAAAACTCCCAAATTCTTGTCCAATTCCGAGCACTTTTATTTCTACACAAAAACAATACCATGGTAGTTCTGCTGAAAAGAACGTTAGGTCGGGTTAGTTTCACTCAAGTCATGCAAATTAGAGGCCAAAACAAGAGCAAAGTGTTTGGAAAAGTAGACGCGTTGGAGACATATCAGTGGTTCAGCGAAGTGGTTGATGGCTAGAAATAAGCTTTAACCGCAATCAATTCCTCATCCAAACATAGCCAATACTCTTTGGACGGCATTGACAATCCCTAAGGCCTCCATTTTTTCTCAATCAACCCTAACATGTTTCTAGATGAATTTGAAAATCAGAGGGACATGAATCAAGTTTGGGGAGGATCCCCAAGGCATATTGACAAGTATTTACTTATACTGCCAGAATTTAAGGATTGCATGAGGCCGGATGAGATGAAGTTCGATTGGTTGAAGATTTGGGCCATGATCGTTGACCTACCCTCTAACTTGAGGGATGATGCATGGGCTTTGCCGACCGCCCAACAGATCAGCAATAACACTGAATATGTTAAGTTTGATCACACTAGAGGTTTATTCTATGCAAGGGTTACTAAAGATGTGGAAAAAACTCTCAGGGGATGGATTCTAATTGACTCGGCTAGTATGAAGTGTGTGGACATGTACGATATACAATATGAACAACTTCCGTATTTATGCGTCTCTTATGGTCATCTTGGACACTCTAAATTATACTGCCCAACACCATCGTCCCGGGATGAGAATGCTGACCTTACGTTTGGACCTAAATTTAGAGCTCTCGATGAGTACCTGAAATCGGCGTCTAGTGAAAATCCTTCAAAGGAATAGTATCGACACCGAACAACAACCGAGAAACAGATAATTCTAGTTCCAAGCCAGATGTCAGTGAAGAAATTAATTTGCCAATGAAGAACAACAAGCAGTAGAAGTTCAAGGGAGCAGCACAATGATACGTCTCCATCGTATCTAATTTTTCAAACACTTTTTCCCTTGTTTTGGACTCTAACTTGCATGATTTGAATGGAACTAACCTAGACTGACGCTGTTTTCAGCAGAATTGCCATGGTATTATTTATGTGCAGAAACAAAAGTTCTCGGAATGATCTGAAACTTCACGGAGATTATATTTGGAAATAATGAAAAATACTGGTGAAAGAATCAAGGCCAGGGGGCCCACACCCTTTCCACGAGGGTGGGGGGCGCGCCTGCCCCCTGGGCGCACCCCCTCCCTCGTGGGCCCCCTGGAGCTCCACCGACCTCAACTCCAACTCTATATATTCGTGTTCGGGGAGAAAAAAATCAGAGAGAAAGATTCATCGTGTTTTACGATACGGAGCCGCCGCCAAGCCCTAAACTCTCTTGGGAGGGATGATCTGGAGTCCGTTCGGGGCTCTGGAGAGGGGAATCCGTCGCCGTCATCATCATCAACTATCCTCCATCACCAATTTCATGATGCTCACCGCCGTGCGTGAGTAATTCCATTGTAGGCTTGCTGGACGGTGATGGGTTGGATGAGATTTATCATGTAATCGAGTTAGTTTTGTTAGGGTTTGATCCCTAGTATCCATTATGTTCTGAGATTGATGTTGCTATGACTTTGCTATGCTTAATGCTTGTCACTAGGGCCCGAGTGCCATGATTTCAGATCTGAACCTATTACGTTTTCATGAATATATGTGAGTTCTTGATCCTATCTTGCAAGTCTATAGTCACCTACTATGTGTTATGATCCGGCAACCCCGAAGTGACAATAATCGGGACCACTCCCAGTGATGACCGTAGTTTGAGGAGTTCATGTATTCACTATGTGTTTATGCTTTGGTCTTGTACTCTATTAAAAGGAGGCCTTAATATCCCTTAGTTTCCGCTAGGACCCCGCTGCCACGGGAGGGTAGGACAAAAGATGTCATGCAAGTTCTTTTCCATAAGCACGTACAACTATATTCGGAATACATGCCTACATTACATTGATGAAGTGGAGCTAGTTCTGTGTCACCCTATGTTATGACTGTTACATGATGAACCACATCCGGCATAATTCTCCATCACCGATCCAATGCCTATGAGCTTTTCACATATTGTTCTTTGCTTATTTACTTTTCCGTTGCTACTATTACAATCACTACAAAACCCAAAAATATTACTTTTCCTACCGCTACCGTTACTTCCATATTACGTTGCTACTAAATACTTTGCTGCAGATACTAAGTTATCCAGGTGTGGTTGAATTGATGACTCAACTGCTAATACTTGAGAATTTTCTTTGGCTCCCCTTGTGTCGAATCAATAAATTTGGGTTGAATACTCTACCCTCGAAAACTGTTGCGATCCCCTATACTTGTGGGTTATCAAGACTATTTTCTGGCGCCGTTGCCGGGGAGCATAACTCTATTCTTTGACTTACTTGGGATTTATATCTGCTGGTCACTATGAAGAACTTGAATGACAAGAAAACAAAAATTTATCCCTCAACTACGAGGGGAGGTAAGGAACTGCCATCTAGCTCTACACTTGATTCACCTTCTGTTTTGAGTAAGCTTGCGACACCTAAACCTGCTTCTGCTACTAATTCTGATATGTCGCATGTTATTGATGATGCCACTTCTGCTATGCATGATACTTATGATGAAACTACTTCTATGCTTGATACTACTGTGCCACTTGGTGAATTTCTTGATGAACAACTTGCTAGGGCTAGAGAGAATGAAATTATTGAAACTGATAATATTGATGAAAGTGATGATGAAGACTCTCCCCCTAAATATGAATTGCCTGTTGTGCCTGAGGACTATGTTATGGATGAAGAAACTGCTAGAGACTTTCTTGCTTGTAATGATAGAAGTGATCTTAAGAAATTATTAGCTAAGCTGAAACAAAAAACTTTGAATGCTAGAATGAAATATGACCCTGCTTATGCTACTTCACCTATCTTTGTTACTGATAAGGATTATGAATTCCCTATTGATCCTGATATAATTACTTTGGTTGAATCTGGTCCTTTCTATGGCTATGAATCTGAAACTGTTGTGGCTCATCTTACTAAATTAAATGATATAGCCACCCTGTTCACTAATGATGAGAAAACTCGCTACTATTATATCCTTAAAATATTTCCGTTCTCATTAAAGGGTGATGTTGAGATATGGTTTAATTCTCTTAATCCTGGTTGTGTGCGTAGTCCCTAGGATATGATTTATTACTTCTCTGCTAAATATTTCCCTGCTCATAAGAAACAAGCTGCTTTAAGGGATATATATAATTTTGTGCAAATTGAAGAAGAGAGTCTCCCACAAGCTTGGGGGAGGCTTCTCCAACTACTTAATGCTTTGTCTGATCATCCTCTCAAGAAAAATGAAATACTTGATATCTTTTATAGTGGACTAACCGATGCTTCCAGAGACTATCTGGATAGTTGTGCTGGTTCTGTTTTCAGGGAAAGAACACCGGATGAAGCTGAAATTCTATTGAATAATATGTTGACAAATGAAAATAATTGGACACTCCCTGAACCAACTCCTAAGCCAACTCCGAAGAAGAGGGGTGTTCTATTTCTCAGTCCTGAAGATATGCAAGAGGCACAGAAATCTATGAAAGAAAAGGGTATTAAAGCTGAAGATGTTAAGAATTTACCTCCTATTGAAGAAATACATGGTCTTAATTTACCGCCGGTTGAAGAAATATATGGTCTTAATTCATCACCTATTGAAGAAACACATGGTCTTGATAACCCGACACAGGTAGTAAAGGTAAATTCTCTCTATAGATATGATAAAGCTGAAATCCCTCCTACTAAGTTTGCTAGCCAATGTTTGGATGAGTTTGATAAATTTATGGTTAAGCAAGAAGATTTTAATGCTTATTTTGGTAGACAATTAAAACACAATTCTTATATGATTGAACACTTGGGTGATTATATGTCTAGGGTTAAAGGTGAACTTAAACTCATTAGTAAACATGCTTCTATGGTTACCACTCAAGTAGAACAAGTACTTAAAGCTCAGAATGATTTGCTCTATGAATTAAATAATAAGAAGAATGATAATGCTATTAGAGTTATGACTAGAGGGGGTAAAGTGACTCAGGAACCTTTGTATCCTGAGGGCCACCCTAAGAGAATTGAGCAGGATTCTCAGAGAAATAATTTAGATGCACCTAGTCCTTCTAAGAAGAAGAAAAAGAAAAATGATAGGACTTTGCATGCTTCTAGTGAATCTGTTGTAGACACACCTGAGAATCCTAATGATATTTCTATTTCTGATGCTGAAACACAATCTGGTAAGGAACATGACCCTAGCGATAATGATAATGATGATGTTCATGTTGATGCTCAACCTAGCAATGATAATGATGTAGAAATTGAACCTGTTGTTGATCTTGATAACCCACAATCAAAGAATCAACGTTATGATAAGAGAGATTTTGTTGCTAGGAAGCACGGTAAAGAAAGAGAACCATGGGTTCAGAAACCCATGCATTTTCCTCCTAAACCATCCAAGAAAAAGGATGATGAGGATTTTGAGCGCTTTGCTAAAATGATTAGACCTATATTTTTGCGTATGCGATTAACTCATATGCTCAAAATGAATCCTTATGCTAAGTATATGAAAGAAATTGTTACAAATAAAAGGAAGATACCAGAAACTGAAATTTCCACCATGCTTGCTAATTATACTTTTAAGGGTGGAATACCAAAGAAACTTGGAGATCCAGGAGTACCCATTATACCTTGCTCCATTAAAAGAAACTATGTTAAAAATGCTTTATGTGATCTTGGAGCCGGTGTTAGTGTTATGCCTCTCTCTTTATATTGTAGACTTGATTTGAATAAGTTGACACCTACTGAAATATCTTTGCAAATGGCCGATAAATCAACTGCTATACCTGTCGGTATTTGCGAGGATGTGCCTGTTGTGGTTGCAAACGTTACTATTTTAACGGACTTTGTTATTCTTGATATTCCCGCGGAGGATAGTATGTCTATTATTCTTGGAAGACCCTTTTTAATACTGCAGGGGCTGTTATTGATTGCACCAAAGGCAATGTCACTTTTCGTGTTAATGGCGATGAGCATACGGTACACTTTCCGAGGAAACAACCTCAAGTCCACAGTATCAATTCTATTGGAAAAATTCCATCGATTATTTTTGGAGGTTTTAAATTTCCTCTTCCTACTGTCAAAAAGAGATATGATATTCTTATTATTGGGGATGTGCATATCCCCGTTGAGGTACCATAGTGTTATTCGAAATTTCTCCGGTTTCATGTTATTCGTAATGAGTTTGTTAACAAGAGTTGATCAACCTTGTTAGTGGATTCCTTTTGATGAGCATGAGATGGATGAAGTTAGAAAACACAACCTTCTGTACCCTCCTTTTACTTTCTGTTATTTAGATTAAATAAAGTAAAAATACTATTTTCTGTCTGTTTTCTGAATTATCCGTGCAATATAAAAATACCCCAAAAATAAAAGTTCTCCAAATGCCCCAAAAATGAAATATGATTTTTTCTAGAATACTTGAGGATATTTGGCACTGAGAACACATCAGGGGGAGCTGGCACCTGGCCACGAGGGTCCAGGGCGCGCCCCCTGCCTTGTGGGCCCATGGTGGCTCCCCTCCACTTATTCCAGCCACCACACACTCCTTCCTCCCAAAAAATCACCAACCAGCTCAAGCACGAGTTCTAGCTCATTTTGCTGCGATTTTCAATCTCCTTGCTCAAAGCACCTCTCACAAAACTGCTTTGGGGGATTGTTCCTTGGTATTTGACTCCTCCAATGGTCCAATTAGTTTTTGTTCTAGTGCTTTATTCATTGCAAATTTTTGCTGCCTAGGTGACCATGTTCTTGAGCTTGCATGTCAAATTTATATGGTTCCAAGTAGTTCTAATGCATGATATAGTCTCTAGGCACTTGTGGGAGTAGTTGCTATCAATTTTGTTGAGTTTGGTTCACTTTTATTTGAAGTTACTAAAACTTTCAGAAATTTTTCAGAGGAAGAAATATGTTTAGGAAAATGTACCAAGGTGGCCCTTCAAGGAAGCAAGGACCCAGGCTCGCAATGCGCGATGCCGATGTTGAACCACCAAGAGACGCTCAAGTGCGGGCTTGTGAATGGCCTTCAGAGGACTTTATGGATCAAGCAGGAATCAAGGAAGAATTTAACACATATATGTGTAACGCTGATCTTGAGGGCATTGAGGCAGATAAGTGCCGTCGGTACCACTATCTCACTAATTCCTTTGTGAGGAGGTTTGAATTTTCATCGTCACGCAATTCTCAAACTGTCCTGTTTGATCTTTATGAAAATTCTTATACTATGGACTTATAGGATTTTAATACTGCTTGCAAACTTCCACAATGGGGTAGTCCTAGTGAACCTCGCAAATCTGAATTTAGAGATTTTGTTGCTAGTATAACTGTGGGGGAATCTAGAGACATAGCTGATAACCCACAAGTATAGGGGATCAATTGTAGCCTCTTTCGATAAGTAAGACTGTCGAACCCAACGAGGAGCTAAAGGTAGAACAAATATTCCCTCAAGTTCTATCAACCACCGATACAACTCTACGCATGCTTAATGTTCGCTTTACCTAGAACAAGTATGAAACTAGAAGTACTTTGTAGGTGTTGTTGGATAGCTTTGCAAGAATAAAAAGAGCTTGTAAATAAAAACTAGGGGTTGTTTAGATGAAGACACAATAAAGTAAATATAGCGAGTGTGGAAAAGTGGTGGTAGGAGTTGAGAAGTTGTCCCTAAGCAATTGACTACTTTACTAGACCGATAGCAAGTTTTATGTGGGATCCACGTATGCATCAATTTCTATGCTAGGTTGAAGCTTCTGTCACCCTTGCCCTCCAATACATAGTCCTATCAACATACAACTAACCCTATGGTGTGATCCACGTGCGCGCTCATATGATGGGCACCAAAGGACAGCAACATAACCACAAGCAAATTAAATCAATCATAGCAATTCATCAACCACCGATAGGACAACGAAAATCTACTTAGACATCATAGGATGGCAACACATCATTGGATAATAATATGAAGCATAAAGTACCATGTTCAAGTAGAGGGTACAGTGGGTTGCGGGAGAGTGGACCGCTGTAGATAGAGGGGGGAAGGTGATGGAGATGTTGGTGAATATGGCGGAGGTGTTGGTGAAGATCGCGGTGATGATGATGGTGGCCACGGCAGCGTTCCGGCGCCACCGGAGGAGAGGGAGAGAGGGGCCCCCTTCTTCCTCTTCTTCCTTGACCTCCTCCCTAGATGGGAGAAGGGTTTCCCCTCTGGTCCTTGGCCTCCATGGCATGGGAGGGCGAGAGCCCCTTCGAGATTGGATCTGTCTCTCTGTCTCCCTCTGTTTCTGCATTCTGGTATGCTGCCCTTTCACCGTTTCGTGTATATATGGAGATCCGTAACTCCGATTGGATTGAAACCTTCGCCCAGATTTTTTCTCCGAAAATTAGTTTTCTTGCATCCAAAGTAGAGCAGCAAACGCCTTACGGAGGGCCCACGAGGGTCAGGGGCGCGCCCCCCTGCCTCGTGCCCCCCTCGGGCACCGTCTCACGTTGATTCTTCTTCCGGAATTCTCTAAATATTCCAAAAATATTCTCCGTCCGTTTTTATCCTGTTTGGATTCCGTTTGATATGGATATTCTGCGAAACCAAAAACATGCAACAAACAGGAACTGGCACTGGGCACTAGATCAATATGTTAGTCCCAAAAATAGTATAAAAAGTTGCCAAAAGCGTATGAAAGTTGAATAATATTGGCATGGAACAATCAAAAATTATAGATACGACGGAGACGTATCAGCATCCCCAAGCTTAATTCATGCTCGTCCTCGAGTAGGTAAATGATAAAAAAGATAATTTTTGATGTGGAATTTTACCTAGCATAATCTTGATCATGTATCTAATCATGGCATGAATATTAAGACACGAGTGATTCAAAGCAATAGTCTATCACTTGACATAAAAACAATAATACTTCAAGCCTACTAACAAAGCAATCATGTCTTTTCAAAATAACAAGGCCAAAGAAAGTTATCCCTACAAAATCATATAGTCTGGCTATGCTCCATCTTCACCACACAAAATATTCACATCATGCACAACCCCGATGACAAGCCGAGCAATTGGTTCATACTTTTTAATGTGCTTCAGCCTTTTCAACCCTCACGCAATACATGAGCGTGAGCCATGGACATAGCACTATAGGTGGAATAGAATATGATGATGGGGGTTATGTGGAGAAGAAAAAAAAGGAGAAAGTCTCACATCGACGCGGCTAATCAACGGGCTATGGAGATGCCCATCAATTGATGTCAACATGAGGAGTAGTGATTTCCATGCAACGGATGCACTAGAGCTATAAGTATATGCAAGCTCAAACTGAAACTAAGTGGGTCTGCATCCAACTCGCTTGCTCATGAAGACCTAGGGCGTTTGAGGAAGCCCATGTTGGAATATACAAGCCAAGTTCTATAACGAAAATTCCCACTAGTATATGAAAGTGATAACTCAAGAGACTCTCTATATGAAGAACATGGTGCTACTCTGAAGCACAAGTGTGGTAAAAGGATAGTAATATTGCACCTTCTCTCTTTTTCTCTCATTTTTTTGGGGCCTTCTCCTTTTTTTGGCATTTCTCTTTTTTCGGAGTCTCATCCCGACTTGTGGGGGAATCATAGTCTCCATCATCCTTTCCTCACTGGGGCAATGCTCTAATAATGATGATCATCACACTTCTATTTACTTACAACTCAATATTACAACTCGATATCTAGAACAAAGATATGACTCTATATGAATGCCTCCGGCGGTGTACCGGGATGTGCAATGATCTAGCGTAGCAATGACATCAAAAACGGACAAGCCATGAAAACATCATGCTAGCTATCTTACGATCATGCAAAGATTTATGACGATAAATGCTCAAGTCATGTATATGATGATGATGGAAGTTGCATGGCAATATATCTCGGAATGGCTATGGAAATGCCATGATAGGTAGGTATGGTGGCTGTTTTGAGGAAGATATAATGAGGCTTATGTGTGACAGAGCATATCATATCACGGGGTTTGGATGCACCTGCGAAGTTTGCACCAACTCTCGAGGTGAGAAAGGGCAATGCATGGTACTGAAGAGGCTAGCAATGATGGAAGGGTGAGAGTGCGTATAATCCATGGACTCACATTAGTCATAAAGAACTCATATATTTATTGCAAAAGTTTATTAGCCCTCGAAGCAAAGTACTACTACGCATGCCCCTAGGGGGATAGATTGGTAGGAAAAGACCATCGCTCGTCCTCGACCGCCACTCATAAGGAAGACATGAAGGAAATATGCCCTAGAGGCAATAATAAAGTTATTATTTATTTCCTTATATCATGATAAATGTTTATTATTCATGCTAGAATTGTATTAACCGGAAACATAATACATGTGTGAATACATAGACAAACAGATTGTCACTAGTATGCCTCTACTTGACTAGCTCGTTGATCAAAGATGGTTATGTTTCCTAGCCATAGACATGAGTTGTCATTTGATTAACGGGATCACATCATTAGGAGAATGATGTGATTGACATGGCCCATTCCATTAGCTTAGCACACGATCGTTCAGTATGTTGCTATTGCTTTCTTCATGACTTATACATGTTCCTATGACTATGAGATTATGCAACTCCTGTTTACCGGAGGAACACTTTGTGTGCTACCAAACGTCACAACGTAACTGGGTGATTATAAAGGAGCTCTACAGGTGTCTCAAAAGGTACTTGTTGGGTTGGCATATTTCGAGATTAGGATTTGTCACTCCGATTGTCGGAGAGGTATCTCTGGGCCCTCTCGGTAATGCACATCACTTAAGCCTTGCAAGCATTGCAACTAATGAGTTAGTTATGGATGATGTATTACAATGAGAGTAAAGAGACTTGCCAAGAACGAGATTGAACTAGGTATTGAGATACCGACGATCGAATCTCGGGCAAGTAACATATCTTGATGACAAAGGAACAACGTATGTTGTTATGCGGTTTGACCGATAAAGATGTTCGTAGAATATGTAGGAGCCAATATGAGCATCCAGGTTCCGCTATTGGTTATTGACCGGAAACAGTTCTAGGTCATTTCTACATAGTTCTCGAACCCGTAGGGTCCGCACGCTTAAGGTTCCGATGACAATTATATTATGAGTTTATGAGTTTTGATGTACCGAAGTTTGTTTGGAGTCCCGGATGTGATTACGGACATAACGAGGAGTCTCGAAATGGTTGAGACATGAAGATTGATATATTGGACGACTATATTCGGACACCGGAATGGTTCCGGGAGTTATCAGATTTATTCTGGAGTACCGGGGGGTTACCGGAACGCCCCGGAGGTTACTGGCCTCATGGGCCCAAGTGGTGGAAGAGGAGAGGCGGCCAAGGGGCGGCCGCGCGCCACTCCCCCCCCCCAAGTCCGAATTGGACAAGGAGGGGGCGGCGCCCCCCTTTCCTTTCCCCCTCTCTCTCCTTCCCTCTCCTCTCCTACTCCAACAAGGAAGGGAGGGAGTCCTACTCCCGGTGGGAGTAGGACTCCTCCTGGCGCGCCTCCTCCTGGCCGGCCGCACCTCCCCCCCTTGCTCCTTTATATATGGGGGCAGGGGGGCACCCTAGACACAACGATTGATCCCTTGGATCTCTTAGCCGTGTGCGGTGCCCCCCTCCACCATAGTCCTCGATAATATAGTAGCGGTGCTTAGGCGAAGCCCTGCGACGGTAGAACATCAAGATCGTCACCACGTCGTCGTGCTGACGGAACTCTTCCCCAACATTCTGCTGGATCGGAGTCCGGGGATCGTCATCGAGATGAACGTGTGCTAGAACTCGGAGGTGCCGTAGTTTCGATGCTTGATCGGTCGGGCCGTGAAGACGTACGACTACATCAACCACGTCGTTATAACGCTTCCGCTCTCGGTCTACGAGGGTAGGTGGACAACACTCTCCCCTCTCGTTGCTATGCATCACCATGATCTTGTGTGTGCGTAGGATTTTTTTTGAAATTACTACGTTCCCCAACAGTGGCATCCGAGCCTGGTTTTATGCTTAGATGTCATATGCACGAGTAGAACACAAGTGAGTTCTGGGCGACATAAGTCATACTGCTTACCAGCATGTCATACTTTGGTTCGGCGGTATTGTGAGATGAAGCGGCCCGGACCGACATTACGCGCACGCTTACGCGAGACTGGTTTCACCGTTGCGAGCACTCGTTGCTTGAAGGTGACCGGCGGGTGTCCGTCTCTCTCACTTTAGTTGAACCGAGTGTGGCTACGCCCGGTCCTTGCGAAGGTTAAAACAGCACCAACTTGACAAACTATCGTTGTGGTTTTGATGCGTAGGTAAGAACGGTTCTTGCTAAGCCCGTAGCAGCCACCTAAAATTTGCAACAACAAAGTAGAGGACGTCTAACTTGTTTTTGCAGGGCATGTTGTGATGTAATATGGTCAAGACGTGATGCTATATTTTATTGTATGAGATGATCATGTTTTGTAACCGAGTTATCGGCAACTGGCAGGAGCCATATGGTTGTCGCTTTATTGTATGCAATGCAATCGCCATGTAATGCTTTACTTTATCACTAAGCGGTACCGATAGTTGTAGAAGCATAAGATTGGCGAGACGACAACGATGCTACGATGGAGATCAAGGTGTCGCGCCGGTGATCATGGTGATCATGGAGGTGCTTCGGAGATGGAGATCACAAGCACAAGATGATGATGGCCATATCATATCACTTATATTAATTGCATGTGATGTTTATCTTTTAAGCATATTATCTTGCTTTGATTGACGGTAGCATTATAAGATGATCCCTCACTAAATTATCAAAGTATAAGTGTTCTCCCTGAGTATGCACCGTTGCGAAAGTTCTTGTGCTGAGACACCTCGTGATGATCAGGTGTGATAGGCTCTACGTTCAAATACAACGGATGCAAAACAGTTGCACACGCGGAATACTCAGGTTAAACTTGACGAGCCTAGCATATAACAGATATGGCCTCGGAACACGAAGACCGAAAGGTCGAGCGTGAATCATATAGTAGATATGATCAACATAGTGATGTTCACCATTGAAACTACTCTGTCTTACGTGATGATCAGACATGGTTTAGTTGATTTGGATCACGTGATCACTTAGAGGATTAGAGGGATGTCTATCTAAGTGGGAGTTCTTAAGTAATAGTATGATTAATTGAACTTAAATTTATCATGAACTTAGTACCTGATAGTATCTTGCTTCTCTATGTTGATTGTAGATAGATGGCCCGTGTTGTTGTTTCGTTGAATTTTAATGCGTTCCTTGAGAAAGCAAAGTTGAAAGATGATGGTAGCAATTACACGGACTGGGTCCGTAACTTGAGGATTATCCTCATTTCTGCATAGAAGAATTACGTCCTGGAAGCACCGCTGGGTACCAGGCCTGCTGCAGGAGCAACACTAGATGTTATGAACGTCTGGCAGAGCAAAGCTGATGACTACTCGATAGTTCATTGTGCCATGCTTTACGGCTTAGAACCGGGACTTCAACGATGTTTTGAACGTCATGGAGCATATGAGATGTTCCAGGAGTTGAAGTTAATATTTCAAGCAAATGCCCGGATTGAGAGATATAAAGTCTCCAATAAGTTCTATAGCTGCAAGATGGAGGAGAATAGTTCTGTCAGTGAGCATATACTCAAGATGTCTGGGTATAATAATCACTTGATTCAACTGGGAGTTAATCTTCCGGATGATAGCGTCATTGACAGAATTCTCCAATCACTGCCACCAAGTAAAAAAGCTTCGTGATGAACTATAACATGCAAGGGATGGAAAAGACAATTCCCGAGCTCTTCACAATGCTAAAGGCTGTGGAGGTAGAAATCAAGAAGGAGCATCAAGTGTTGATGGTCAACAATACCACTAGTTTCAAGAAAAAGGGCAAAGGGAAGAAGAAGGGGAACTTCAAGAAGAATAGCAAGCAAGTTGCTGCTCAGGAGAAGAAACCCAAGTCTGGACCTAAGCCTGAAACTAAGTGCTTCTACTGCAAGCAAACTGATCACTGGAAGCGGAACTGCCCCAAAAATTTGGCAGATAAGAAGGATGGCAAGGTGAACAAAGGTATATGTGATATACATGTTATTGATGTTTACCTTACTAATGCTCGCAGTAGCACCTGGGTATTTGATACTGGTTCTGTTGTTAATATTTGCAACTCGAAACAGGGGCTGCGGATTAAGCGGAGATTGGCTAAGGACGAGGTGACGATGCGCGTGGGAAATGGTTCCAAAGTCGATGTGATCGCAATCGGCACGCTACCTCTACATCTACCTTCAGGATTAGTATTAGACCTAAATAATTGTTATTTGGTGCCAGCGTTGAGCATGAACATTATATCTGGATCTTGTTTGATGCGAGACGGTTATTCATTTAAATCAGAGAATAATGGTTGTTCTATTTATATGAGTAATATCTTTTATGGTCATGCACCCTTGAAGAGTGGTTTATTTTTATTGAATATCGATAGTAGTGATACACATATTCATAATGTTGAAGCCAAAAGATGCAGAGTTGATAATGATAGTGCAACTTATTTGTGGCACTGCCATTTAGGTCATATCGGTGTAAAGCGCATGAAGAAACTCCATACTGATGGACTTTTGGAACCACTTGATTATGAATCACTTGGTACTTGCGAATCGTGCCTCATGGGCAAGATGACTAAAACGCCGTTCTCCGGTACTATGGAGAGAGCAACAGATTTGTTGGAAATCATACATACAGATGTATGTGGTCCGATGAATGTTGAGGCTCATGGCGGATATCGTTATTTTCTCACCTTCACAGATGATTTAAGCAGATATGGGTATATCTACTTAATGAAACATAAGTCTGAAACTTTTGAAAAGTTCAAAGAATTTCAGAGTGAAGTTGAAAATCATTGTAACAAGAAAATAAAGTTTCTACGATCTGATCGTGGAGGAGAATATTTGAGTTACGAGTTTGGTCTACATTTGAAACAATGCGGAATAGTTTCACAACTCACGCCACCCGGAACACCACAGCGTAATGGTGTGTCCGAACGTCATAATCGTACTTTACTTGATATGGTGCGATCTATGATGTCTCTTACTGATTTACCGCTATCATTTTGGGGTTATGCTTTAGAGACGGCTGCATTCACGTTAAATAGGACACCATCAAAATCCGTTGAGACGACGCCTTATGAACTATGGTTTAGCAAGAAACAAAAGTTGTCGTTTCTTAAAGTTTGGGGCTGCGATGCTTATGTGAAAAAACTTCAACCTGATAAGCTCGAACCCAAATCGGAGAAAGGTGTCTTCATAGGATACCCAAAGGAGACTGTTGGGTACACCTTCTATCACAAATCCGAAGGCAAGACTTTTGTTGCTAAATTCGGAGTTTTTCTAGAGAAGGAGTTTCTCTCGAAAGAAGTGAGTGGGAGGAAAGTAGAACTTGATGAGGTAACTGTACCTACTCCCTTATTGGAAAGTAGTTCATCGCAGAAACCGGTTTCTGCCGGTTTCTGCGACACCTACACCAATTAGTGAGGAAGTTAATGATAATGATCATGAAACTTCAGATCAAGTTGTTACTGAACCTCATAGGTCAACCAGAGTAAGATCCGCACCAGAGTGGTATGGTAATCCTGTTCCAGAAGTTATGTTATGTAACATCCCAAAATTCTAAATTTTGGAATGTTATACTCCCTCCGTTCCTTGATATAGGGTGTATAGATTTTTGAGAAAAAACCCGAAATATAAGGTGTATTGCGTTGCACCACTCGTTTGGATAATTTTTTTAGGGATTTGATTACATTTCCTTATATTAGGCAACCTCCTCTATTTTCTCATGCCAATTAGTCACGTGTAATCTCGCCCAAAACTTGTGAAATTTTTCCTCCATGTGCGTTCTTTAATTTCCGTGCCAAAAACTATACACCCTATATATAGGAACGGAGGGAGTATTAAATAAATAACTATGCTTGTTGTTTGATTGTTTGTTTGATTGATTGAGTGAAATTGAGTGGAATTTGAAACTTTTTGAAAGTTGAATGAGGGGGAATGAAATGACTTTCCCAAACTTTCCCTTTGCCCTTTTGGATCTCAATGAATCCCATTTCATTCCAACACAAAACCCTAGAGTGAAGATGACATGACTTCTTCCATTTGAAATGAAAAGGGTTTTGAAAAGATTTGAATTTCATTTGAAAATATTTCAAATTCAAAGCTTTATGCAACTCAATGATTTTCACGAGAGAAGATAAAATGACTTCTTCAAATTAAATGAAATATGAGTTGGGAGTTTTAAAAGAATAAAATCCAAAGTTCTTTGAATTTATTTCCAATTTGGAGTTATTTGAGTTTTATTCAAAATATTTTTTCTCTAAAAAACAAAATATATGGAAAATAGGGTAACATGATTCCCTACATCAGAAAATTGAGAGAAATTAATTTGAAGTCATTTTGGTATTTTAAAATGATTTTTGTCGGATTTTTGGACTAGAAGCACTCTTTGCTTTATTTAAATTTGTGTGAATTTTATTTAATGCTATAGAAATGTCCATGTTGTAGGAAATTTTTTCTGAAAATTTTGATATATTATATGCCTATATAAAATTTTTATTTGGTTTTATTATTTTTGTTTTGTTGTCTCTGTCTTAAAAAAATCGCTACGCCCCTTGGCCAAGGGCCAAGGCCAAGCCAATGACCGGACGGCCAAGGCCAAGGCCATCAGCGTGCACCAGGGGCCGCCGCTCCTTTTCCTTTTACTAGTAGGACTCTTTCCTACTTTCGTTTATTCGATTTGTTTCTAGATCTTTTCCTTTGTTTCCTAATCCTAGTCTATTTCTTGCCCCTACCCCAAGCAAAACCCACCCTCCCCACTATAAATACCCAAGCACCCCCCCTCCAACACATCAAACCAACACCTCTCCTCTCCTCTCCTCTCCGCAGCAGTGCAGCAGCACCACCCACCGCCAAGTGCCGCCGCCATCCTCGACCTCTCCTGAGGTTTATATGATCTCCTCTCCACCGTCCCGTGATCTCCTTTCCTCTAGGATCAACCGCAACATCGGATCCGATCTTCTTCCCCAACTCCGACGACTACTCCGGTGAGATCCACGAAATCCCGTAATTCATTTTTTTCAGAAAATAGCAATCTTAGAAAATTCATATCTTTTAGAGTTTTTAGTATTTTTGAGTGATTCCAATTGTTATGTGTCACAAATTTGCTGAAGTTTCTGTTAGTGTCTCTGGATTTTAAATTTGAGTAGTTTAAATTTGAATTTGATAAATTTTGTTCAGATTAGTATTTTGGCCATAACTTGAGTTTAAAAATAGATTTTAACATGATTCTTTTTGCTACTAGTCACTTGTGGTATTGTTTAGCTGTAGGATTTAGTTTGGTAATTTTAGAATATTTTAGATTAGGGTTTTATTAAAAACAGTACTGTTTTTCTTATGTAGTTGTTTTAGTCTTTTCTTTATTGTTTTTATTAGTTTTAAATTATTTATTTTTGTCACTTTTGACAAATTTAGTTTTGTTTCTGTTAGTAAACCAAAGAAAATTTTGTTTTTATTTTAAAATTTATTTATTTAGTTTTGTATGAAAACTTGTTTAGGTCGTAGCTAGTGTTTCATAAAAGCTTTTTATTTGTTTCTTTTGCTATTAAAAGTTTATGAAAATACTTTCTATTAAAAATTAGTTGTTTTATATTTTATTTTCAGGTTATTTATTATGTTGGTATTTTCTTTGTTGTTAAATTTTACTTAGGATAAAACTATTTTTGTGTTATGTCGTAGAGTTTTCTTTAGTAGTTTTGTTGTGTAGTTTTCCTTTGTTTTTATTGGTGTCCCTTGATTTGCATTTTATTTGTTGGTTTTATTATGAGTGTTAGAATTGTTTGCTAGTATGTTTGCTTATATGAATGCTATGTTTGACTATATAGAGTTTCAACGGAGTGACGAATAGTTCTACCGAGTCATTATTCGAGAGTGTTGTTATCTTCATCAACGTACCAGGCAAGTTCGCCTTGACCATGTTTTTCATACCTATGTGTTTTATTGCATCTAGTGTCATCTTCGCAACAAACCCTCCAGTAGTGATATTGAATTCTTGTAGTTGATTAGTATGCATGAGGTAGGAACCCATCACCCTGTTACCAAGCCCGGGACGTTATTTATTTTAATGCTAGGCTATAGTAGACGGGGTTGGTATGAGTGCTCGGGAGTGGTGTGAGAATGGAGGATCTACGTCAATGACGACAACTCCATGATGGAATCTGCAAGGACTGCATCTTCAAGGCCTCAAGACTTCAAGACTCGAGACAAGAATTCAATACACACTACTGGGTGAAGGATGGTTGACGGGCACCTGGAGAATCCAAAGGTTGGCGGGATGCATGGAGAAGCGCCATGACATCTTGCGGAAAGCTTCACCCAGACTCAAAGAGACGAAAGAATACTTCATGCCCGAAGCTTACATGCAACCGCAAGTCACTATGGGCTCGGCTTGGTTGACCCTAGTTGTGACTCTGGCTAGGGCGGTGCTAGCAGATGTAGAACTACGGTAGGATTGAATGAGCACCGGACGGTGGTCGGGGAACTCTTCGAAGACCATGTTTGGTCATCTTGTTCTCAAACACCTGAAGTGCGAGAACGTAAAAGAGGGATCGAATCTTGCGGGTAAAGTGTACAAACCTCTGCAGAGGGTTAAAACCTAATCGATTAGCCGTGTCCCGGTTACGGACAATTTGAGCCTCTGGACTTGGATCTATCTCGGAACTCTCAACACCGGACTGATAACTTAATTGTGGGCAACTTATGATATGAGACATCGGTTGGCGGAACCATGTCATGATAGAAAAATCTATAGTACAGACTTCATTTATTCCTTTGATGTAGGGAAAATAAAACCAGCTTTTACGCAAACAAAACTCAGATACAGAGCCACAAAGCCATACTGCATATAGTATAGTTTATCATCTGTTTTCTCTTATTGTGATCTTGCCGGTACATTCAATGTACTGACCTATACGGCTGCAACGTATCATGTTGTAGATATTTCCTCGACGAGTAAGAGTTACGATACAGGGTTACGGTCTACACTCAACCTGCCGATGGCGTTGATGGGACTCCACACCCGTTTGATTGTTTCCGCTGAGTATTACGAGGTATATATCATTTTACGTTATTTATACATGTGATTGCACTTTGATATATACATTGATGTACTGTGTGTGCCAAATCTACCGATCCGAGGATGGCACAGATACACGAGGCTTGACCGTCTGAGGTCGGGTCGCTCTGAGATATGGTATCGAGCACATGTTGACTGTAGGACGTGACCCTAGAAATCGGAAAGCCCTTGGACAGGATATCTCAAAACTTTATTTTCAAAAGACTCTTACTTCTCATCTTTTCTGATTTTATCAAATAGACCCTCTCACCTCAAATAGTTAGAATATACCCATTTTCCTTTTGACCACATGAAGGATCAATGAAGCCGCTCCAAGAAAGATATCGGACAGTGATGACCCTTCAAAGTAACCAGGATTTCACCATGCATTAGAAGAGTTGAAGCTGCAACAATTGAAGACTCAAGACTTGAAGAATTTGAAGTTCTGAAGAATTATTTGACCTTTAGAGACCAAACCCCTGTTATACACCTACGTTAGATGCGATGATTTGTGAGCTGTCATTTGTTTGATGTTTTCCGACAGCCCCAAAATAAAACTCGTTTCTTCAAAACTATTGTTTGTATTGTGTATATCTCTCTCTATCCAACTCTCTCTTATCTCACCCTAAAACCCTTGGAGCCATAGATGATGAATGAAGAAGGACTGGTATTCTCTGGACCGATGACTCAGTTGGAGTCAGAGCTATGGATTCAAAACATGGAGGATCACTTCGAGAAGAAAATGATTGCAAGGAAGTATGAGGTTCAATATGCTCTTCAGTATTTTACCGAGAGTGCTGCAACCTGGTGGAAAATGCATCAAGCCATACAAGGATGCAATGGAGCAAAAACTTGGGAGGAATTCAAGAAGACTCTCTTGAGGTCCCATCTTATCCGGAAGCACTATGATAACCCGAAGAAGAAACCTTGTGCTTGCAAGATTTGCGGAGAAATAGGACACACCCAGGAGGAACACAAGGAGGGATGCCCACATTGCGAGGAGAATCACCCAGCCGAAGCATGCCCGACTGGGCAAGTTACTTGTTTCTTGTGTGAAGGAACCACCCACTACCCGACTCAGTGTTACATTTACCCCATGGTGCAACAAACTATTCAGGAGCAGGAAGAAGGAATGAAAGAAGCCCTCCGAGAAGTTATGAAAGAACCTGTGATGAAGGAATGTGTTGAAGACCCTGATGGAGAAGGCCTAATCAGATTCTACTCCAACGCTTGCTATTCATGTGGAGAAGAAGGACATTTTTCCCAGTATTGTAACAAGGAAAGAGAAGAATATCTCAGAGATTTCCCGACAGCAGAAGTGAAGTTTGACCCTCGGGAAATAGAAGCTCTGATCATTACAGAGAAATCCAGGAAGAGAAAAAGAAGGCAACCCGAGAACAACGCAATTTTTGCAGAGAAGGACCTAAGTCATATCACTTGTTACAGGTGCAAGGATTTAGGTCATTACGCTAGTAAATGTCCAGAAAAGAAGCCAAGAATCCAAGGAGCCTACATAATCACAAAGAAGCCCCAAGACATGTCGGAAGTCATTTGTTTTCGCCGCAAGGAAGCAGGACATTATGCTACTAAATGTCCCGACAAGATGAAAGCTGGAGTTGAGTAGTTGGAATTTTGATATTGGAAACAAGAGTAGTAAAAAGCAATTTCATTTTCATGAGTTCGATGAGTTGAGTTATGTAATGGGTGCTCAGAGATTGTAATGAAAGCATGAATCAATAAAGTTAATGTGTCATGATTTCATACATGGATTTTTTTTTGAGTTGTTACTCTATGAACAAAGATTTTGACCATTTTCGAGGATATGAGAAATATAGTCTATGGATGGATTTGTGAACTTCATTTTAAGGGTGGTAGTACCCTGTGAAGAAGACTAGACTAATGGATAGGAAAATATATATTCCACGGACTGTAGTTCGAAGGAAAAAAAAGCTGGAATTTTGCTTTTGATATGATGGTATGAAGAAACAGAGTACTACTAGATTCAAAGGAGGTGTAATATGGAACAAGAGAGTTACTCCAAGGATGAGTTAAAGCTGCACTAGTGTTGAAGTGGGCCATAACCCACAGGCCCAGGATTTTGAAAAGGAACAGATGTAACCTTGATGAAGGAAGAAATTTGGAAGGATCGGTGATTCAATTAGCATACGTTTCGTAGGGCATTACGCAAAAACCTGAGAGTGGTGAAGTACCGATAGATGCTTGCAGAACCAAAGGATTTACCCGATCCCTGTTCAATACAGGAGAAATTCTGCAATGCTTGTGAGTATGACCAAGTGTTAGAATACGTGATTCACTGTTTACGTATGTGGTAATGATTCAAGTACGGGATGGATTGGCCCCCATACCGGAGACTTCTATCATGAACTATCATATGTTGATGGAAAATCAGAGAGCCTTGAAAACCTTAGAAGAGTGTCGACGCGATAAGCCATAAAACCATAGAATGGTAGGACGATGGAACCCTTTACAGCAACCGCTTGCCAATCGTAGGTTATCTGGCGAGATCCAACCCGACCATTTTTTCTGCAGGAGAAACCATGAATTGTCGACCACCATGAGATTTTCGATAGTTGTTTAGTATTGGCGGCAGACCCGTCGAGATGAAGACCAGTCTCGGAAGAACCTTACCATGATGAAATGACACATGATATTGTGGAAAGGGTTATGCTCTACCGGAAGAGTATCAGTAAAGGATTCATACCGAAGATATGAGAAGATCGACACCGCCAACCCTAAGGATGAAGTACATGAGTTTTGTCGGAACATAACCATGCTTCTAAGTGTGGTAGCACATTAGACCATACCGATCAATGGATTTGCTGGAAGACCTCCAAACCCTAACCTTTTCTTGCTAGCCTCTTCGAATCTCGAGGACGAGATTCATTTTAAGTGTGGTAGATTTGTAACATCCCAAAATTCTAAATTTTGGAATGTTATATTAAATAAATAACTATGCTTGTTGTTTGATTGTTTGTTTGATTGATTGAGTGAAATTGAGTGGAATTTGAAACTTTTTGAAAGTTGAATGAGGGGGAATGAAATGACTTTCCCAAACTTTCCCTTTGCCCTTTTGGATCTCAATGAATCCCATTTCATTCCAACACAAAACCCTAGAGTGAAGATGACATGACTTCTTCCATTTGAAATGAAAAGGGTTTTGAAAAGATTTGAATTTCATTTGAAAATATTTCAAATTCAAAGCTTTATGCAACTCAATGATTTTCACGAGAGAAGATAAAATGACTTCTTCAAATTAAATGAAATATGAGTTGGGAGTTTTAAAAGAATAAAATCCAAAGTTCTTTGAATTTATTTCCAATTTGGAGTTATTTGAGTTTTATTCAAAATATTTTTTCTCTAAAAAACAAAATATATGGAAAATAGGGTAACATGATTCTCTACATCAGAAAATTGGAGAGAAATTAATTTGAAGTCATTTTGGTATTTTAAAAATGATTTTTGTTGGATTTTATTGGACTAGAAGCACTCTTTGCTTTATTTAAATTTGTGTGAATTTTATTTAATGCTATAGAAATGTCCATGTTGTAGGAAAAAAATTTCTGAAAATTTTGATATATTATATGCCTATATAAAAATTTTATTTGGTTTTATTATTTTTGTTTTGTTGTCTCTGTCTTAAAAAAAAATCGCTGCGCCCCGCCAGGCCAAGGGCCAAGGCCCAAGGCCAAGCCAGCGGCCGGCCGGCCAAGGCCAAGGCCATCGCGTGCACCAGGGAGCCGCCGCTCCTTTTCCTTTTACTAGTAGGACTCTTTCCTACTTTCGTTTATTCCGATTTGTTTCTAGATCTTTTCCCTTTTGTTTCCTAATCCTAGTCTATTTCTTGCCCCCTACCCCAAGCAAAACCCACCCCTCCCCACTATAAATACCCAAGCACCCCCCCTCCACAACATCAAACCAACACCTCTCCTCTCCTCTCCTCTCCTCTCCGCAAAGAAGCAGAAGCAGCACCACCACCGCCGCCAAGTGCCGCCGCCGCGCCCTCGACCTCTCCTGAGGTTTATATGATCTCCTCTCCACCGTCCCGTGATCTCCTTTCCTCTAGGATCAACCGCAACATCGGATCCGATCTTCTTCCCCAACTCCGACGACTACTCCGTGAGATCCACGAAATCCCGTAATTCATTTTTTTCAGAAAATAGCAATCTTAGAAAATTCATATATTTTAGAGTTTTTAGTATTTTGAGTGATTCCAATTGTTATGTGTCACAAATTTGCTGAAGTTTCTGTTAGTGTCTCTGGATTTTAAATTTGAGTAGTTTAAATTTGAATTTGATAATTTTTTTTCAGATTAGTATTTTGGCCATAACTTGAGTTTAAAAATAGATTTTAACATGATTCTTTTTGCTACTAGTCACTTGTGGTATTGTTTAGCTGTAGGATTTAGTTTGGTAATTTTAGAATATTTTAGATTAGGGTTTTATTAAAAATAGTACTGTTTTTCTTATGTAGTTGTTTTAGTCTTTTCTTTATTGTTTTTATTAGTTTTAAATTATTTATTTTTGTCACTTTTGACAAATTTAGTTTTGTTTCTGTTAGTAAACCAAAGAAAATTTTGTTTTTATTTTAAAATTTATTTATTTAGTTTTGTATGAAAACTTGTTTAGGTCGTAGCTAGTGTTTCATAAAAGCTTTTTATTTGTTTCTTTTTGCTATTAAAAGTTTATGAAAAATACTTTCTATTAAAAATTAGTTGTTTTATATTTTATTTTCAGGTTATTTATTATGTTGGTATTTTCTTTGTTGTTAAATTTTACTTAGGATAAAACTATTTTTGTGTTATGTCTTAGAGTTTTCTTTAGTAGTTTTGTTGTGTAGTTTTCCTTTGTTTTTATTGGTGTCCCTTGATTTGCATTTTATTTGTTGGTTTTATTATGAGTGTTAGAATTGTTTGCTAGTATGTTTGCTTATATGAATGCTATGTTTGACTATATAGAGTTTCAACGGAGTGACGAATAGTTCTACCGAGTCATTATTCGAGAGTGTTGTTATCTTCATCAACGTACCAGGCAAGTTCACCTTGACCATGTTTTTCATACCTATCTGTTTTATTGCATCTAGTGTCATCTTCGCAACAAACCCTCCAAAGAGTGATATTGAATTCTTGTAGTTGATTAGTATGCATGAGGTAGGAACCCATCACCCTGTTACCAAGCCGGGGCGTTATTTATTTTAATGCTACGCTATAGTAGACGGGTTGGTATGAGTGCTCGGGAGTGGTGTGAGAATGGAGGATCTACGTCAATGACGACAACTCCATGATGGAATCTGCAAGGACTGCATCTTCAAGGCCTCAAGACTTCAAGACTCGAGACAAGAATTCAATACACACTCACTGGGTGAAGGATGGTTGACGGGCACCTGGAGAATCCAGTGGTTGGCGGGATGCATGGAGAAGCGCCATGACATCTTGCGGAAAGCTTCACCCAGCACTCAAAGAGACGAAAGAATACTTCATGCCGGAAGCTTACCCGTGCAACCGCAAGTCACTATGGGCTCGGCTTGGTTGACCCTAGTTGTGACTCTGCTAGGGCGGTGCTAGCAGATGTAGAACTACGGTAGGATTGAATGAGCACCGGACGGTGGTCGGGGAACTCTTCGAAGACCATGTTTGGTCATCTTGTTCTCAAACACCATGAAGTGCGAGAACGTAAAAAGAGGGATCGAATCTTGCGGGTAAAGTGTACAAACCTCTGCAGAGGGTTAAAACCTAATCGATTAGCCGTGTCCCCGGTTACGGACAATTTGAGCCTCTCGACTTGGATCTATCTCGGAACTCTCAACACCGGACTGATAACTTAATTGTGGGCAACTTATGATATGAGACATCGGTTGGCGGAACCATGTCATGATAGAAAACTCTATAGTACAGACTTCATTTATTCCTTTGATGTAGGGAAAATAAAACCAGCTTTTACGCAAACAAAACTCAGATACAAAGCCACAAAGCCATACTGCATATAGTATAGTTTATCATCTGTTTTCTCTTATTGTGATCTTGCCGGTACATTCAATGTACTGACCTACACGGCTGCAACGTATCATGTTGCAAATATTTCCTCGACGAGTAAGAGTTACGATACAGGGTTACGATCTACACTCAACCTGCCGATGGCGTTGATGGGACTCCACACCCGTTTGATTGTTTCCGCTGAGTATTACGAGGTATATATCATTTTACGTTATTTATACATGTGATTGCACTTTGATATATACATTGATGTCTTGTGTGTGCCAAAGATACTGATCCGTGGATGGCACGATACGAGGCTTGACCGTCTGAGGTCGGGTCGCTACATGTTACTAGACCATGACGAACCTACGAACTATGAAGAAGCGATGCTGAGCCCAGATTCCACAAAATGGCTTGAGGCCATGAAATCTGAGATGGGGTCCATGTATGAGAACAAAGTGTGGACTTTGGTTGACTTTCCCGATGATCGGCAAGCAATTGAGAATAAATGGATCTTCAAGAAGAAGACTGACGTTGACGGTAATGTTACTGTCTACAAAGCTTGACTTGTTGCGAAAGGTTTTTGACAAGTTCAAGGGATTGACTACGATGAGACCTTCTCACCCGTAGCGATGCTTAAGTCTGTCCGAATCATGTTAGCAATTGCCGCATTTTATGATTATGAAATTTGGCAAATGGATGTCAAAACTGCATTCCTGAATGGATTTCTGGAAGAAGAGTTGTATATGATGCAACCGGAAGGTTTTATCGATCCAAAGGGAGCTAACAAAGTGTGCAAGCTCCAGCGATCCATTTATGGACTGGTGCAAGCCTCTCGGAGTTTGAATAAACGCTTTGATAGTGTGATCAAAGCATTTGGTTTTGTATGACTTTTGGAGAAGCCTCAGTATTTACAATAAAGTGAGTGGGAGCTCAGAGCATTTACGATATTATATGTGGATGACATATTACTGATTGGAAATGATATAGAATTTCTAGATAGCATAAAGGGATACTTGAATAAGAGTTTTTCAATGAAAGACCTCGGTGAAGCTGCTTACATATTCGGCATTAAGATCTATAGAGATAGATCAAGACGCTTAATTGGACTTTCACAAATCACATACCTTGACAAAGTTTTGAAGAAGTTCAAAATGGATCAAGCAAAGAAAGGGTTCTTGCCTGTGTTACAAGGTGTGAAGTTGAGTCAGACTCAATGCCCGACCACTGCAGAAAATAGAGAGAAGATGAAAGATGTTCCCTATGCTTCAGCCATAGGCTCTATCATGTATGCAATGCTGTGTACCAGACCTGATGTGTGCCTTGCTATAAGTCTAGCAGGGAGGTACCAAAGTAATCCAGGAGTGGATCACTGGACAGCGGTCAAGAACATCCTGAAATACCTGAAAAGGACTAAGGATATGTTTCTCGTTTATGAGGTGACAAAGAGCTCATCGTAAATGGTTACGTTGATGCAAGCTTTGACACTGATCCGGACGATTCTAAATCGCAAACCAGATACATGTTTACATTGAACGGTGGAGCTGTCAGTTGGTGCAGTTCTAAACAAAGCGTCGTGGCGGGATCTACGTGTGAAGCGGAGTACATAGCTGCTTCAGAAGCAGCCAATGAAGGAGTCTGGATGAAGGAATTCATATCCGATCTAGGTGTCATACCTAGTGCATCGGGTCCAATGAAATTATTTTGTGACAATACTGGTGCAATTGCCTTGGCAAAGGAATCCAGATTTCACAGGAGAACCAAGCACATCAAGAGACGCTTCAATTCCATCCGGGATCTAGTCCAGGTGGGAGACATAGAAATTTGCAAGATACATACGGATCTGAATGTTGCAGACCCGTTGACTAAGCCTCTTCCACGAGCAAAACATGATCAGCACCAAGGCTCCATGGGTGTTAGAATCATTACTGTGTAATCTAGATTATTGACTCTAGTGCAAGTGGAAGACTGAAGGAAATATGCCCTAGAGGCAATAATAAAGTTATTATTTATTTCCTTATATCATGATAAATGTTTATTATTCATGCTAGAATTGTATTAACCGGAAACATAATACATGTGTGAATACATAGACAAACAGATTGTCACTAGTATGCCTCTACTTGACTAGCTCGTTGATCAAAGATGGTTATGTTTCCTAGCCATAGACATGAGTTGTCATTTGATTAATGGGATCACATCATTAGGAGAATGATGTGATTGACATGACCCATTCTGTTAGCTTAGCACACGATCGTTTAGTATGTTGCTATTGCTTTCTTCGTGACTTATACATGTTCCTATGACTATGAGATTATGCAACTCCCGTTTACCGGAGGAACACTTTGTGTGCTACCAAACGGCACAACGTAACTGGGTGATTATAAAGGAGCTATACAGGTGTCTCCAAAGGTACTTGTTGGGTTGGCGTATTTCGAGATTAGGATTTGTCACTCCGATTGTCGGAGAGGTATCTCTGGGCCCTCTCGGTAATGCACATCACTTAAGCCTTTCAAGCATTGCAACTAATGATTTAGTTGCGGGATGATGTATTACAGTACGAGTAAAGAGACTTGCCAGTAACGAGATTGAACTAGGTATTGAGATACCGACGATCAAATCTCGGGCAAGTAACATACCGATGACAAAGGGAACAACTTATGTTGTTATGCGGTTTGACCGATAAAGATCTTCGTAGAATATGTAGGAGCCAATATGAGCATCCGGGTTCCGCTATTGGTTATTGACCGGAAACAGTTCTAGGTCATGTCTACATAGTTCTCGAACCCGTAGGGTCCGCACGCTTAAGGTTCCGATGACAATTATATTATGAGTTTATGAGTTTTGATGTACCGAAGTTTGTTTGGAGTCCTGGATGTGATTACGGACATAACGAGGAGTCTCGAAATGGTTGAGACATGAAGATTTATATATTGGATGACTATATTCGGACACCGGAATGGTTCCGGGAGTTATCGGTTATATTCCGGAGTACCGGGGTTACCGGAACCCCCCCCCCCCCCCCGGAGGTTAATGGGCCTCATGGGCCCAAGTGGTGGAAGAGGAGAGGCGGCCAAGGGGCAGCCGTGCGCCACTCCCCCCCCCCCCAAGTCCGAATTGGACAAGGAAGGGGGCGGCGCCTCCCCTTTCCTTTCCCCCTCTCTCTCCTTCCCTCTCCTCTCCTACTCCAACAAGGAAGGGAGGGAGTCCTACTCCCGGTGGGAGTAGGACTCCTCCTGGCGCGCCTCCTCCTAGCCGGCCGCACCTCCCCCCTTGCTCCTTTATATATGGGGGCAGGGGGGCACCCTAGACACAACGATTGATCCCTTGGATCTCTTAGCCATGTGCGGTGCCCCCCTCCACCATAGTCCTCGATAATATTGTAGCGGTGCTTAGGCAAAGCCCTGCAATGATAGAACATCAAGATCATCACCACACCGTCGTGCTGACGGAACTCTTCCCCGACATTCTGCTGGATCGGAGTCCGGGGATCGTCATCGAGCTGAACGTGTGCTAGAACTCGGAGGTGCCGTAGTTTCGGTGCTTGACCGGTCAGGCCGTGAAGACGTATGACTAGATCTACCGCGTTGTTATAATGCTTCTGCTTTCGGTCTACAAGGGTACGTGGACAACACTCTCCCCTCTCGTTGCTATGCATCACCATGATCTTGCATGTGTGTAGGAATTTTTTTGAAATTACTACGTTCCCCAACAAGACAATCAATAAATACCTCATGCTCCAACTTCGTTACATAACGGTTCACCATACATGCATGCTACGGGAATCACAAACCTCAACACAAGTATTTCTACAATCCACAACCACCCACTAGCATGACTCTAATATCACCATCTTTATATCACAAAACTATTGCAAGGAATCAAACATATCATATTCAATGATCTACAAGTTTTATGTAGGATTTTATGACTAACCATGTGAATGACCAGTTCCTGTCATCTCTCTAAATAGATATAAGTGAAGCAAGAGAGTTTAATTCTTTCTACAAAAGATACGCCCATGCTCTGACAAATATAAGTGAAGCAAAAGAGCATTCTACAAATGGCGGTTATCTATGTGAAGAGAAACAGGCAATCTAAACTTCAGATGATATAAGTGAAGCACATGATGCATTCTATAAAGCCATACTCAAAAGATATAAGTGAAGTGCAATGAGCATTCTATAAATCAATCAAGGACTATCTCATACCAGCATGGTGCATAAAAGAAAAGTGAAAACTAGATGCAAAAGACGCTCCAGGATTGCACATATCGCATGAACGAAATGAATCCGAAAACATACCGATACTTGTTGAAGAAAGATGGGATGCCTTCCGGGGCATCCCCAAGCTTAGACGCTTGAGTCTACTTGAATATTTACTTGGGGTGCCTCGGGCATCCCCAAGCTTGAGCTCTTGCCTCTCTTCCTTCTTCTCACATCGAGACCTTCTCGATCATCGAACACTTCATCCACACAAAACTTCAACAGAAAACTCGGTAAGATCCGTTAGTATAATAAAGCAAATCACTACTCTAAGTACTTTTGCAAACCAATTCATATTTTTTTTGCATTGTATCTACTGTAATATAACTTTTTCATGGATTAATCCACTGATAGGAATTGATAGTTTCATCAAAACAAGCAAAATATGCATCAAAAACAGAATCTGTCTAAAACAGAACAGTCTGTAATAATCTGAACATTCACCATACTTATGATACTTGAAAAATTCTGCCAAAATTAGGAAAAATAAAAAATTTGTATAGAAAGACAGTGCAAAAAGAATCAGAACCATTTGACGTTCCAGTAAAAAAAGTAAAATCGCGCACTACAGCCAAAGTTTCTGTCCTGCACCGCACAAACCAACAAGCATCGTGAACATCCTAAAGGCAAACCTTGGCACATTATTTTTATTTCTAAACTTTATAAAAGCACACAACAGAAATAAATTACTCTCTAAAACTTCCGGGTTGTCTCCCTGGCAGCACTTTCTTTAAAGCCATTAAGCTAGGCATATAGTGCTCAAGTAGTGAATCCATCCGGATCCCAAGGTATATCAAAGCCAATTTTAATTAGCAATGATTTGGCATTTAGTAGTGAGCACAAAGCAACATATATCAAGCAATAACGAAGTCTCTCTCTTCCTATGCATCTGCATGTCATAAAAGAACAATTCTTGCACACCTAGTAAAGGCCAATGCATAGTATAAACAGTTTCTTGCAATTTTATCGTGTTGGAAACATGGAGAGGTGGAGATGTAGTTCCCCTCTCATAATAATTGCAAGTAGGATCAGCAAGCACATGCATATTATATTCATCAAAATCATCATGTGCAATAGTAAAACGCAACCCGTCAATATAATCCTTAATAAGAGCAAACTTCTCCGATATAGTGTAGTTGGGAGAATTCAAAAAGATAATAAGACTATCATGCGTGGGTGCAATAGCAACAATTTCATGTTTAACATAAGGAACTATAGCAAGTTCATCTCCATAAGCATCATTCATATTGGCATCTTGTCCACAAGCATAGCAAGCATCATCAAAAAGGGATATTTCAAGAGAATCAATGGGATCATAACAATCATCATAGCATTCATCCTTCGGTAAGCACGATGGGAAATTAAATAATGTATGAGTTGAAGAGTTACTCTCATTAGAAGGTGGGCACGGGTAGCTAATCTGCTCTTCCTCCTTTTGTTCTTCGCTCTCTGATACGTCTCCAACGTATCTATAATTTTTTATTGCTCCATGCTACTTTATCTATTGTTTTGGACTATAATGGGCTTTATTTTCCACTTTTATATTACTTTTGGGACTAACCTATTAACCGGAGGCCCAGCCCAGAATTGCTGTTTTTTGCCTATTTTAGTGTTTCGAAGAAACGGAATATCAAACGGAGTCCAAACGGAATGAAACCTTCGGGAACGTGATTTTCTCACCGAACGTGATCCAGGAGACTTGGACCCTACTCCAAGAAGTGCCAAAGGCGGTCACGAGGGTGGGGGGCACGCCCTCCCCCCTGGGCGCGCCCCCCTGCCTCGTGGCCCCCCTGATGCTCCACCGATGTACTCCTTCCTCCTATATATACCTACGTACCCCCAATAGATCGGGGCGGAGCCAAAACCTAATTCCACCGCCGTGCCTTCCTGTATCCACGAGATCCCATCTTGGGGCTGTTCCGAGCTCCTTTGAGGGGCATCCACCACGGAGGGCTTCTACATCATCACCATAGCCCCTCCGATGAAGTGTGAGTAGTTTACTTCAGACCTTCGGGTCCATAGCTAGTAGCTAGATGGATTCTTCTCTCTTTTTGGATCTCAATACAATGTTCTCCCCCTCTCTCGTGGAGATCGATTCGATGTAATCTTCTTTTTGCGGTGTGTTTGTTGAGACCCATGAATTGTGGGTTTATGATCTAGCTTATATATGGAAAATATTTGATTCTTCTTGAATTCTTTTATGTATGATTAAGTTATCTTTGCAAGTCTCTTTGAATTATCCGTTTGGTTTGGCCAACTAGATTGGTAGTTCTTGCAATGGGAGAAGTTCTTAGCTTTGGGTTCAATCTTGCGGTGTCCTTACCCAGTGACAGAAAGGGTTGCAAGGCACATATTGTATTGTTGCCATCGAGGATAACAAGATGGGGTATTTATCATATTGCATGAATTTATTCCTCTACCTCATGTCATCTTGCTTAAAGTGTTACTCTGTTTTTAACTTAATACTCTAGATGCATGCTGGATAGCGGTCGATGAGTGGAGTAATAGTAGTAGATGCAGAATCGTTTCGGTCTACTTGTCACGGACGTGATGCCTATATACATGATCATTGCCTGGATAACCTCATAACTATGCTCAATTCTGTCAATTGCTCAACAGTAATTTGTTCACCCACCGTAGAATACTTATGCTCTTGAGAGAAACCACTAGTGAAACCGATGGCCCCTGGGTCTATTCTCATCATATCAATTTCCATCACTTTATTTACTTGCTTTGCTTTTACTTTTTACTTTGCATCTTTATACCAAAAATACCAAAAATATTATCTCTATCAGATCTCACTCTCGTAAGTGACCGTGAAGGGATTGACAACCCCTAAGCATTGGTTGCGAGTAGCTATCATTTTGTGCAGGTACGAGGGACTTGCGCGTGGTCTCCTACTAGATTGATACCTTGGTTCTCAAAAACTGAGGGAAATACTTACTCTACTTTGCTGCATCATCCTCTCCTCTTCGGGGAAATCCAACACAGTGCTCAAGAGGTAGCAAGAAGAATTTTTGGTGCCGTTGCCGGGGAGGCTTACGCAAAAGTCAACATACCAAGTACCCATCACAATCCCTATCTCTCGCATTACATTATTTGCCATTTTACCTCTCGTTTTCCTCTCCCCCACTTCACCCTTGCCGTTTTATTCGCCCTCTCTTTCCCAATCTCCTCCTCTCTTTTGCTTGCCCTTTCGTTTCTCATTTGGTTGGATTAGATGCTTATTTATTCCTAAACAAAGAAGCCAATACCTATGGATCCTGATCCGCTTGCCAATCTTTTTAAGAGATCCAATTATGATGAACCAATTCTTAGTGATTTGGATGCACTAGATTATCTTTATAAGGTTTTGCCTGAAATCCGTGAAGTGAAGTGACTCGCGATAGATCTTTGAATAAAAAGCATGATTGCAATGATTTTATTATGAATTCTTTTGATGTCAATTGTGCTAATAAGATGCAAAACCCTAAGCTTGGGGATGCTAGTTTTGCTATGTCTACTACTTGTTGCAATGATCACGATTGGGGTGATTCTTCTTGTGATCTTGAAAATTTATTTAAGCCCCATGATAAATATGAGATTGATAATATTGTTTGAAATAATATTGAAAGTGGGTTTGGAAGAGTGTCAACTTTAGATCCCACATATTTGGAGAATATTCAATCTTATGAAATTTTTTATAAAAGTGGGCTTGGAGAAATCATGACTTTAGTTAATGATAATCCCACTATTTTGGAAGAGTGTCAACTTTGTATACATGTGAATCATGTTAAGAATATGTTATGTGGTAGCTATTTTGTTGAATTTGCTTATGATCCTACATGTAATTATTATGAGAGAGGAAAATATGGTTGTAGAAACTTTCATGCTATTAAATTACCTCTCGCTATGTTGAGATTGCTATTGTCTCTTTCCGCTTCCTTGCATATGCTAGTTTTTGCTTGCCTTGATTCGTTTGCCTATAAGATTCCTATGCATAGGAAGTGTGTTAGACCTAGATGTGGTTGCCACATGTTTTATGATGCTCTCTTTGTGCTTCAATTCTTGTCTTTCTTGTGAGCATCATTGAAATCTCAATGCCTAGCTAAAAAGGCTTAAAAAAAAGCGCTTGTTGGGAGATAACCCAATTTTTTCCTTGCTTCTTAGTAATAAATAATCCATCTAGCCTCTGTTTAGATGTGGTTTTATCTTTTAATTAGTGTTTGTGCCAAGTTGAACCTATTGGATCTTCTTGGGTGATAGTTATTTGATCTTGCTGTAATTTCCAGAATCTTTGTGCTCAGTGCCCGAATTGTTAAAAATCACCAGAACGTGATAAAATACTGATTCCAATTGCTGCTGATCAATAAACAAATTTTCCAGGTCTTCTAATTTTGGTAAAAAAAAATTGGGTTCCAGAAGTTTGCGTTAGTTACAGATTACTACAGACTGTTCTGTTTTTGACAGATTCTGTTTTGCGTGTGTTGTTTGCTTATTTTGATGAATCTATGGTTAGTAAAATAGTTTACAATCCATAGAGAAGTTGGAATACAGTAGGTTTAACACCAATATAAATAAAGAATGAGTTCATTACAGTACCTTAAAGTAGTCTTTTGTTTTCTTTCTCTAACGGAGCTCATGAGATTTCTATTGAGTTTTGTGTTGTGAAGTTTTCAAGTTTTGGGTGAATTATTTTGATGGATTATGGAACAAGGAGTGGCAAGAGCCTAAGCTTCGGGATGCCCATGGAACCCCCAAGATAATCCAAGGACACCAAAAAGTCAAAGCTTGGGGATGCCCCGGAAGGCATCCCCTCTTTCGTTCACTTCCATCGGTAATTTACTTGGAGCTATATTTTTATTCACCAACATGATATGTGTTTTGCTTGGAGCGTCTTGTATTATATGAGTATTTGCTTGTTAGTTACCACAATCATCCTTGCTGTACACACCTTTTGAGAGAGCCATATATGAATTGAAATTTGATAGAATACTCTATGTGCTTCACTTATATCTTTTGAGCTTGATAGTTGCTCATAGTGCTTCACTTATATCATTTTGAGCGTGATAATTTTTGCTCTAGTGCTTCACTTAGATCTTTTAGAGCACGGTGGTGGATTTGTTTTAAACAAACTTGATCTCTCATGCTTCACTTAGATTATTTTGAGAGTCGTTAATAGCATGGTAATTTGCTTAATGTTAATATACTTGGTGTTCAAGATATGTGAAACTTTCTTTTGAGTGCGTTGAATACTAAGATAAGTTTGATGCTTGATAATTGTTTTGAGATATGGAGGTAATAATATCAAAGTCATGCTAGTTGAGTAGTTGTGAATTTGAGAAATGCTCGTGTTGAAGTTTGTAAGCCCCGTAGCATGCACGTATGGTTAAAGTTATGTAACAAATTTGAAACATGAAGTGTACCTGGCTTGTGCATCCTTATGAGTGGCGGTCGGGGACGAGCGATGGTCTTTTCCTACCAATCTATCCCCCTAGGAGCATGCGCGTAATACTTGATTTTTGATGACTTCTTAATTTTTGCAATAAGTATATGAGTTCTTTTGACTAATGTTGAGTCCATGGATTATACGCACTCTTACCTTTCCGTCATTGCTAGCCTCTTGATGCTGCATTGCCCTTTCTCACATTGAGAGTTGGCGCAAACTTCGCGGTGCATCCAAACCCGTGATATGATACGCTCTATCACACATAAACCTCCTTATATCTTCCTCAAAACAGCCACCATACCTACCTATTATGGCATTTCCATAGCCATTCCGAGATAGATTGCCATGCAACTTCCACCATCATCATCATGACATACTTTACTTTTGTCATATTGCCATTGCATTATCATGTAGTTGACATCGTATTTGTGGCAAATCCACCATGCATTATTTTTCATACATGTCACTCTTGATTCATTGCACCATCCCGGTACACTGCCGGAGGCATTCATATAGAGTCATACCTTGTTCTAGTTTTGAGGTATAATCCTCATGTTGTAATCAATAGAAGTGTGATGATCATCATTATTAGAGAATTGCACAAATAAAAAAAATAGAAAGAGAAAGGCCAAAATAAAAAATGAAAGGCCCCAAAAAATAAAAGGGCAATGCTACTATCTCTTTTTCCACACTTGTGCTTCAAAGTAGCACCTCGTTCTTCATGTAGTGAGTCTGGGAATTTTTCATTATAGAACTTGGCTTGTATATTCCTACGATGGGCTTCCTCAAATGCCCTAGGTCTTCATGAGCAAGCAAGTTGGATGCACACTGACGGTGTCCTGGACTAAGGGGTACTCACCGCGTCATCTCCCGATCTGTTAGATTGGGCCGAGAACCCCCATGGCCGTATACTCATGGGCCAGTCCGGACAGTTGCCGCATACAAGGAAGATTCCACAAGACTTGGCGATCAAGACAAGGACTCCTCCCCACCGGCGTATTCGGCTAGGACTCTTGTTATCCTAGGCCTCTGGTGCATTATATAAACCAGGGCCAGGCTAGTCGACAGATATACAATAAACAACAATCATACCATAGGCTAGCTTCTAGGGTTTAGCCTCCTTGATCTCGTGGTAGATCCACTCTTGTAAACATCCACAATATCAATATCAATCGAGCAAGACGTAGGGTTTTACCTCCATCAAGAGGGCCCAAACCTGGGTAAAACATCGTGTCCCTTGTCTCCTGTTACCATCCGCCTAGACGCACAGTTCGGGACCCCCTATCCGAGATCCGCCGGTTTTGACACCGACATTGGTGCTTTCATTGAGAGTTCCTCTGTGTGTCCGACAAAAGGTCGATGGCTCACCCGCAGGTCAACTGCAACTTCGGCATCTTCGTCACCAGCTCGACTGGTCACCTTGGTTCGACCAAGGACTGCGCCCTATCTCCGATCGTCATGTTCGGATGAGGGCCTTCATCAACATCAACTCCGATCTCTATCAAGATCATGGACGAATCATCCAGGGAGCCCGGGGGCTCAACGTCAACATTGCCCTAGGGCGACCGTACTGTTTTTCTGGACAGCGGACTTGTGTCCGCCGCCACCGCCTCTTCAAGCGTCATTTTAACGATTGCTTCGGTGGAATTGTGCGGAATTAAGTCTACAACAACCCTGGAAAATTAGATCGAGTTCCGATGGAGGAATCTCTGGCAATCTCCGATATACCGGAGCCGCATTGAATCTGGACGAGAATCCGGACGAGTTTAGGGCGTGGTGTCCAGATTCTAGCTCGGACTTCCTTTGGAAGATCCAACCGTTGATCGGCTGCGGAATTCCTATATCTACCACCCCTCAAAATTTCAGCTCGATCCGACCGTCCAAACTCCGGGAACCTTCCGAT
Source organism: Aegilops longissima (assembly GCA_021605205.1). Taxonomy (NCBI): domain Eukaryota; kingdom Viridiplantae; phylum Streptophyta; class Magnoliopsida; order Poales; family Poaceae; genus Aegilops; species Aegilops longissima. The sequence goes on along the minus strand of CM038681.1, from coordinate 168,720,553 downwards.
TAGTGCATCACTTTTCGGATCTGTTTTCTGCGCGAAAATGAATCCGACCCGAGTTCGTCTTTTTTATGAACTGGATTTCGGACATCCTTTTTGAAGGAAGTTTTGTATGGGGTATTGTGTTTTGTTCCCGAACACATCCCACTAACTTTAAAATCTTTTGAACATGATCTTCAACATCATGCTGGTGTCAAACCAGTCCGGCAATATTGCCCCACGGCTGCCGACCTGCGCTAGACACGTCGTCACTTTGTTAAGCCGAGCTCAACTTCTTCGGATCATCATCTCAACAAGCCGAACAAGAGTCCGGCATCGCGAAGGATCAATCATCATCAACATCGCCGCCCCACGGATTACACGGAGCGGGCATACCGGCATCGCCGCACGGTCGCTTCATCAAGCCGGCATCGACCACGTCACGACCTGCATCGGCAGGGCCGCACTATTGCTTCTTTAAGCTGGTGTCCATCACGCCGACCTACTTCGACATCTCGGCTGGACCGGGGGCTTCGCCATCTCTTCATCAACCTACTCCGGACACTTCGGCGTCACTAGCCGACCAGGAAATGGGTGCGCGGATCGAGTCCCAATTTTGGAAATCACCTTCCTTCGGATTGCTACAACAAATAAACAAGGTCTATCAAATGGTGGCCGCATTATCGACGGTCGCATGATGGTTCGGTCAGTTTCCGTACATAGTCCGGCGAACGCCGCGTCCGGAACTCGAACCGACCTGTGAATTCAGGCCTTGCCATGCCTTTACCGCATCACGCCGCCCCCCTGCGCCGACATTGATTTGGCGCCAGCCATATTTCTTTTATTACTCACTTTGCATAAATTATTTATTATGCAATGATTTTTTATTACTATTATCTCTGGTTTGCACTATTTTTGTGCACAGGAAAATGATCCAGCCGGACTATATCCTTTGACGTCACCTCGGCTGGACGGGGGGCTTCGTCAACACTTCATTACCCCATGCCGTGGACTTCGCATCACTCTGCCGTCCTGCATTAACCGTGCTATGTCACCACTTCACAGTGCCGAGCTCTTTGCTTCGCCACTTCGGGACTGGCTTGGGGGATGGAACCTTGTCCCGCATCAAGCTCGGACCGCATCGTCAATACCGAACACATTAACCAGCTAAGTTTCCTTCATGCTCAAAGTTTTAAATTTCTAACTTGTGTTCGGTTCGACCAAGCATTATACTTTTTGGAAAAAGTTGCTTGTAAAAATTTTCCTTGTCGAAACTTTGTTCAAGACACACTTGACGCGCTACCAGCTCATTATACTGGGGCTTCTTTAATGAAGCTTATTAATTCGGCTTTATGCCCAACACATGTGTCATACTTCCGCATGTACCTTTTATTCACCACTATATGCACCGATATGACTTAAGTTTTGGCCAAGCTGGGTTGCCTGGCTCCTGTGCTTACCCCACGTTCCCGATTGTTCGGCTAGGTGGTAAAGGAGCACCTCTGCGATTATTCTTGTCGGGTCAGCGGATGTGTACCTCGACCGGGTGAAGCCGAAAGCTAGCGTTCTTAAGGGAATACTCGGTCGGTGAACTAAAAGATGATTTCTTACCTATTTATTTACCTGCCCCCAGATGTTTTTCTACTCTTTTTGCAGTCCGGACATGCACTTTAGGGCATGCCTCCCAGGGAAAGGAACCCCTAACGGAACTATTCTCCCTGGAAGATGTTTCTTACTAACCATGTAATATAACATAACTAGTTGAGCACTTGTCTGATAAAGCACTAATGACCCCTACGCCTGGTCTCCACGCATGCCCCGGTTTTTATAACCTCGAGGGTATTCGGACACACTCCGGACTATTGGATCCAGAGGTTGAAGCGAAAAGGTCCGCTACGACAAACGATCTACAATCCGGCTAGAAGGCATTCTACATGTCACCTTACATTATATAGTCAACTTTTACCCAAGTCACTTGGGGGCTCTTATGTTTATTTGAGCCATTTCATACTAAGTGTTTTTCTTCTTAGTCGTTGCATAGTTTTTATTATTTATCTCTCCTTTTTCGACACGAGTGTTCGGACGTCATGTTTTTACCGGGCGCTTTTTGGTTTTCAAGCTTTTGGCACTTTTAAACTCTTTGTGTGTTTTCAGCACAAGTCTCGCGATGCAATGCGGACTCCTTTAGAGATTCGCAAAAACATTCTCGGTATTGCTATATATGCATCAGTTTGAATTGTGTCTTCGGTCAATAGTTGGGTTGCCCGGCTCCGACTTGCCTCCTACGTTCCGCTTTGTTCGGCTAGGTGTGCAGGGAGAACCATCGCGATTGTGCTTCCAGCTCGCATGGTCAAGCACCTCGATGGAGAAAGCCAAAACCGATCGTCACAATAGGTGTAAACTGGTCAGCGATCCGATGACTATATTAAATGACGGGCCATTCATGACATTGGCGAAGTGTTTCCGGCTTGACCTCGCTTGTCAGCCGAACACTCTTGGGGCTAATAACTGACCTCCCAACTAAATCCTCAATATTTTGCTCTTACATTGGGCTGAGGTTTCATGATCATGCTTAGCATGGCAACCCAAAGAAAGGAACCGATAAGCGGGACTATTTTCTTTGGAAGACATTTCTTACATTAAACAGTAATATAGCATATCTCTCTGCGTACCTTTGTTTATAAAACCGTATGGCCAGATTGCCTTGTTGGTCGTAAATCTTTGCCCTCATAAAGGCTTTATAAAGTAGGACAAACACTCCTCGACTCTTGGCGAGGAGGTTAAGCCGATGGTCGGTCAACAAAGTTTTGTACAATGCGGATCCGAGCATTAATGACATAAAGTACTTGGATACATTGAGTCATTACACATAATTTGTGATTTTACTATGGATATTGATCCTTAATTGCCACCCGTGCCGCATTAAGGCTCGGGGCTACTGGGCTTCGGGCTTATTACTTACAAATATTAAAGGGCACATTGATCCCCGATCCGGTGTTGCCACCCGACCCGGTGTCTCGGGGCTACTGCATTGCTTGTTCTATGCAGAAAATCTTAAGTGCAATACAGCTTTCGAGGAGATTTTGATCCTCGGGTTGGTCGGCCGCACCCAACCTGAGTCTCGAGGACTGGCACGCCGCTTTTGTGTCGAAGTGTTACGCGAGCTAGGACTTGATCCTCGGACCGATTTTGCAAATCAACTTTGAGTCTCAGCGGCTATGGGGATCAGCGGTCTTATGTCATCCTTCGTGCATCTCGGGTTGTAGACGATACATACCTTGAGGGCTACCGCTATATATCTCGTCGAGAGAATAAATTACATCAATAAAAACATTGACCAAAAATCAGCCCACGGCCGAGGTGCTTAACCACCTCGGAAGCAGGTCGACATATAGCTCGGATGCAAGTGGCTGGCTCCTTAGAGGGCATTTCCGGCATTAAGCTCGGTTAAAATCCTTCAAACTTCTTTGAACCAAGGTGATTTATGACACCTCGGATAAAGTCCGGCGTTGGAGCTCGGATATACAGTCCGGCGTTGGAGCTCGGATACAGTCCGGCGTTGGAGCTCGGATACATAGTCCGGCGTTAGAGCTGGGAAGCAGTCCGGCATTGGTGCTCGGCTGCAAAAGATACCTCGAATGCAGTCCGGCGTTGGAGCTCGGACGCAAGAGGACCTTGCCACCCGGGAACAACTTCAAACCCGAGGCGTGGCACAAAAATAACAAGGCATTGATAAAGGCCGGAAACTTAAAGGGGCTCCTCGGATACCCGACGTATAAACTCGTCGAATGCATTTCGACGATCCTCAAGATCGAAGATGAGAAGATTTGTTGAACCAGTTTTCAAGACCGATGACCGAAGATGAAGAACAGTTCGGAAGAAGCGAGGAGCGTCCCTAACTTGAAGACCGGTTCAGGGGCTACTGACGGTGTCCTGGACTAGGGGGTACTCACCGCGTCATCTCCCGATCTGTTAGATTGGGCCGAGAACCCCCATGGCCGTATACTCATGGGCCAGTCCGGACAGTTGCCGCATACAAGGAAGATTCCACAAGACTTGGCGATCAAGACAAGGACTCCTCCCCACCGGCGATTCGGCTTAGGACTCTTGTTATCCTAGGCCTCGGTGCATTATATAAACCAGGGCCAAGCTAGTCGACAGATATACAATAAACAACAATCATACCATAGGCTAGCTTCTAGGGTTTAGCCTCCTTGATCTCGTGGTAGATCCACTCTTGTAAACATCCACAATATCAATATCAATCGAGCAGGACATAGGGTTTTACCTCCATCAAGAGGGCCCGAACCTGGGTAAAACATCGTGTCCCTTGTCTCCTGTTACCATCCGCCTAGACGCACAGTTCGGGACCCCCTACCCGAGATCCGCCGGTTTTGACACCGACACACACCCACTAATTTTCTTTCGTTGAGCATTCATAGCTTTAGTGCATCCGTTGCATGGCAATCCCTACTCCTCATGTTGACATCAATAGATGGGCATCTCCATAGCCCGTTGATTATCCTAGTCAATGTGAGACTTTCTCCTTTTTTTGTCTTCTCCACACAATCCCCGTGATCATACTCTATTCCACCCATAGTGCTATATCCATGGCTCACGCTCATGTATTGCGTGAAGGTTGAAAAAGTTTGAGATTATTTAAGTATGAAACAATTGCTTGGCTTGTCATCGGGGGTATAGAAGTTGGGAACATCTTTGTGTGACGAAAATGAAGCGTAGCCTAACTATATGCTTCTGTAGGGATAAACTTTCTTTGGCCATGTTATTTTGAGAAGACATAATTATTTTGACTAGTATGCTTGAAGTATTATTATTTTTATGTCAATATGAACTTTTGTCTTGAATCTTTCAGATCTGAATATTCATATCACAATTAAGAAGATTTACATTGAAATTATGCCAAAGTATCACTCCGCATCAAAAATTCTCTTTTATCATTTACCTACTCGAGGACGAGCAGAATTAAGCTTGGGGATGCCCGATCGCTCCAACGTATCTATAATTTTGTATAGCTCCATGCTACTTTATCTATTGTTTTGGACTATAATGGGCTTTGTTTTCCACTTTTATATTACTTTTGGGACTAACCTATTAACCGGAGGCCCAGCCTGTAATTGTTGTTTTTGCCTATTTCAGTGTTTCAAGAAACGGAATATCAAACGGAGTCCAAATGGAATGAAACCTTCGAACGTGATTTTCTCACCGAACGTGATCCGTGAGACTGGACCCTACTCCAAGAAGTGCCAGAGGCGGTCACGAGGTGGGGGACGCGCCTCCCCCCAGGCGCGCCCCTGCCCGTGGGCCCCCGACGCTCCACCGACGTATTCCTTCCTCCTATATATACCTCGCACCCCCAAAAGATCGTGGACGGAGCCAAAACCTAATTCCACCGCCGTACCTTCCTGTATCCACGAGATCCCATCTTGGGGCCTATTCCGGAGCTCCGCCGGAGGGGGCATCCACCACGGAGGGCTTCTACATCATCACCATAGCCCCTCCGATGAAGTGTGAGTAGTTTACTTCAGACCTTCGGGTCCATAGCTAGTAGCTAGATGGCTTCTTCTCTCTTTTTGGATCTCAATACAATGTTATCCCCCTCTCTCGTGGAGATCTATTCGATGTAATCTTCTTTTTGCGATGTGTTTGTTGAGACCGATGAATTGTGGGTTTATGATCCAGCTTATCTATGGAAAATATTTGATTCTTCTCTGAATTCTTTTATGTATGATTAAGTTATCTTTGCAAGTCTCTTCGAATTATCCGTTTGGTTTGGCCAACTAGATTGGTAGTTCTTGCAATGGGAGAAGTGCTTAGCTTTGGGTTCAATCTTGCGGTGTCCTTACCCAAGGATGTAAAGGGTTGCAAGGCACGTATTGTATTGTTGCCATCGAGGATAACAAGATGGGGTATTTATCATATTGCATGAATTTATTCCTCTACATCATGTCATCTTGCTTAAAGCGTTACTCTGTTTTTAACTTAATACTCTAGATGCATGCTGGATAGCGGTCGATGAGTGGAGTAATAGTAGTAGATGCAAAATCGTTTCGGTCTACTTGTCACGGACGTGATGCCTATATACATGATCATTGCCTGGATAACCTCATAACTATGCTCAATTCTGTCAATTGCTCAACAATAATTTGTTCACCCACCGTAGAATACTTATGCTCTTGAGAGAAGCCACTAGTGAAACCTATGGCCCCCGGGTCTATTCTCATCATATCAATCTCCATCACTTTATTTACTTCTTTGCTTTTACTTTTTACTTTGCATCTTTATACCAAAAATACCAAAAATATTATCTCTATCAGATCTCACTCTCGTAAGTGACCGTGAAGGGATTGACAACCCCTAAGCGTTGGTTGCGAGTAGCTATCGTTTTGTGCAGGTACGAGGGACTTGCGCGTGGTCTCCTACTGGATTGATACCTTGGTTCTCAAAAACTGAGGGAAATACTTACGCTACTTTGCTGCATCATCCTCTCCTCTTCGGGGAAATCCAACGCAGTGCTCAAGAGGTAGCACTCTCCTCCTCATCTTTTTCATCCAATGAGCTCACAGTTTCATCAATTTCTTCTTCCATAGACTCCTGCAAAATATTAGTCTCTTCTTGCACAGCGGAGACTTTCTCAATAAACGCATCAATATCGGCATTATATTCATAATTCTCATAAAAATATTTAAGTATAGCAAGATTTTCATATCTGTAAACAGCATCATAAAGATTTTCAAACTCTTTGAACATAGATTCAATTTCATAAGCACCCATAAAAGCAGCGAATTCTTCTATTTGTTCCACATCATAGTAATCATATATACCATTAGCATAAGAAGCTATGGTTTTATTATCACTAAATTTGCATGAAAAGGGAAGGTGTGGAGCCTTCATCCTAGAGCAACAAGTATAATCATATCTCAAGCATACTTGTCGAGCATACCACTTCAACATATAAATTTGATCCCATAATAGTTTCCCTTTTTGAGTCAAGCGATAATCCCTAAAGTATTCACGTTGGTCCAACGTGTATCCCATTACATAATTGAATGAGGTTTTCTCAGGATTATCAAAGTGATACATAATATTTTTCACATAATGATCATCGAGGGATTTAGGAAGTCCCCCATCTCCATGAGTAGCAAGTACACCTATTTTTCTGGGTATTTCATGTTCCATATCCATAACTAAAGATAAAGAACAACTAAGAACAGCAAATAAAAATTACTTAGTGATAAAGCAAACAAGCACACACACGAGAATATTCACCCCACGCTATGACTCCCCGGCAACGGCGCCAAAAAAAGGTCTTGATAACCCACAAGTATAGGGGATCAATTGTAGCCTCTTTCGATAAGTAAGAGTGTCGAACCCAACGAGGAGCTAAAGGTAGAACAAATATTCCCTCAAGTTCTATCGACCACCGATACAACTCTACGCACGCTTAACGTTCGCTTTACCTAGAACAAGTATGAAACTAGAAGTACTTTGTAGGTGTTGTTGGATAGGTTTGCAAGAATAAAAAGAGCACGTAAATAAAAACTAGGGGCTGTTTAGACGAAGACACAATAAAGTGAATATAGCATGTGTGGAAAAGTGGTGGTAGGAGTTGCGAAATTGTCCCTAAGCAATTGACTACTTTACTAGACCGATAGAAAGTTTTATGTGGGAGAGGCCACTGCTAGCATGTCATCCCTGACTTGGAATTCTATGCACTTATGATTGGAACTATTAGCAAGCATCCACAACTACTAACGTTCATTAAGGTAAAACCCAACCATAGCATTAAGATATATTGGTCCCCCTTCAATCCCGTATGCATCAATTTCTATGCTAGGTTGAAGCTTCTGTCACTCTTACCCTCCAATACATAGTCATATCAACATACAACTGACCCTATGGTGTGATCCACGTGCGCTCTCATATGATGGGAACCAAAGGACAGCAACATAACCACAAGAAAATTAAATCAATCATAGCAATTCATCAACCACCGATAGGACAACGAAAATCTACTCAGACATCATAGGATGGCAACACATCATTGGATAATAATATGAAGCATAAAGCACCATGTTCAAGTAGAGGGTACAACAGGTTGCGGGAGAGTGGACCACTGTAGATAGAGGGGGGAAGGTGATGGATATGTTGGTGAAGATGGCGGAGGTGTTGGTGAAGATCGCGGTGATGATGATGGTGGCCACGGCAGCGTTCCGGTGCCACCGGAGGAGAGGGGGAGAGGGGCCCCCTTCTTCCTATTCTTCCTTGACCTCCTCCCTAGATGGGAGAAGGGTTTCCCCTCTGGTCCTTGGCCTCCATGGCATGGGAGGGGCGAGAGCCCCTCCGAGATTGGATCTGTCTCTCTGTCTCCCTCTGTTTCTGCGTTCTGGTCTGCTGCCCTTTCACCGTTTCGTGTATATATGGAGATTCATAACTCCGATTGGATTGAAACCTTCGCCCAGATTTTTCTCCGAAAAATAGTTTTCTTGCGTCCAAAGTAGAGCAGCAACCGCCTTCTGAGGGGCCCACGAGGGTCGGGGCGCCCACCTCGTGCCCCCTCGAGCACCGTCTCGCGTTGATTCTTCTTCCAGAATTCTCGAAATATTCCAAAAATATTCTCCGTCCGTTTTTATCCCGTTTGGATTCCATTTGATATGGGGTTTCTCCGAAACATAAAACATGCAACAAACAGGAACTGGCACTGGGCACTGGATCAATATGTTAGTCCCAAAAATAGTATAAAAAGCTGCCAAATGCGTATGAAAGTTGAATAATATTGGCATGGAACAATCAAAAAATTATAGATACGACGGAGACGTATAAATAGCACAAGCTACCATAGGGAGCATTCATTTTCCTGCTATACATTATTTTTCTCTCTTCATAGGTAGGTGCATAAATGGTAAGGATGAAGCATGTCACATGTGTGTTCCTGACCTTAGTGTTCTCAGGAGTGTTGTGTTAGGAGATAAACATTATAATTTGGGAGCCATTGTTGCACGTAGGTTGCATAATAATAGAATTAATGGAGATTTCTTTGGTGAAATTTATGCAACCCGTTTAGCTAATTTTCTTCGTGTAACCATACGTGAGGATGATATTGAGTTGCCTCCTGCTTATTTAGATTATGAGGCTATGGTTCGTCATCAGTTGTTGAGAGGAACGATCAGTTCCTCCAGTACCGACTAATCTTTGACAGACGACGCACCTATTACGTTGCTCTCCCTGCTCCTACTTTCTTTGACTTTCAGGCAAAAGGGAGATATTTCATAACCATAGAGGAGGCGACCGAGTACGGGAGGAGGGCTGAGATAGCTCGCCTCCAAGCTGAAACCCACAATGCAATGACTGATGCATCTCAGTACGACCCCAACTATAACTTTGGATATCCGCCAGGCCAGCCGTGGCAATAGACCAACTTAGGCCAAAATCCTAAGCTTGGGGGAGTACATATTTCTCACCGACATTACATTCATGTTGACACACTATTTGCTAGTTGTCGGTGCTCATACTTTTTCACTGTAATATCCATGCTAGTTTATTTTCTTTTTATGCTTTCTTCTTGTGTGTTTCAAAAAACTTTAGAAAACCAAAAAAATTAGTTGTAGCGTTTAGCTAGTTTACTCTTCTTGCTGTAGTAGTAATCATTAAAAGAAAACCCAAAAGGATTTCCCGTTCTTCTTTTGCTTGTTGGGAGCTTTCCCGTGTAAATAGTTCTATTTCTTTTCTTTTCTTTGGGGGTCGATAGGAGAAGACCATGATTAAATTATTGAAGTGGCTCTTATATGCTTTATTGTTGATTTAACCAGGAGCCCATATTGCCTTGTCTTGTCCTGTTTATTGAATGCTTGCAGATTCCATCTTAGTCCAATGCACGTGCACTATTATTATTATTCACATCGTTCGGTCGTGCAAGTGAAAGGCAATAATGACAATATATGATGGACTGATTGAGATGAGAGAAGCTGGTATGAACTCGGCCTCTCTTGTTTTTGTAAATATGATTAGTTTATTGTTCCTGATTCAGCCTATTATGAATAAACATGTTTGCAATGACAATTAGAGATTATAGTTTCTTATGCCATGCTTAATTAGCTAGGAGTTTATAATGGTTTACCTTGCGTGCCAACATGCTATTAAAATGGTTGTGATGTGGAAGATAGGGTGGTATCCTCCTTTGAATGATTTAAGTGACTCGACTTGGCACATGTTCACGCATGTAGTTGAAACAAATCAACATAGCCTTCACGATATTTATGTTCATGGTGGATTATATCCTACTCATGCTTGCACCCAATGTTTATTAATTTTAATGCATGTTCATGACTGTTGTCGCTCTCTAGTTGGTCGCTTCCCAGTCTTTTTCTAGCCTTCACTTGTACTAAGCGGGAATACTGCTTGTGCATCCAATCCCTTAAACCCCCAAAGTTAATCCATATGAGTCCACTATACCTTTCTATATGCGGTATCTACCTGCCGTTCCAAGTAAATTTGTATGTGCCAAACTCTAAACCTTCAAATGAAATTCTGTTTTGTATGCTCGAATAGCTCATGTATCGACTAGGGTTGTCTGTATCTTCCATGCTAGGCGGGTTATTCTCAAGAGGAGTGGACTCCGTTCCTCACTCATGAGAAAATGGCTGGTCACCGGGGATGCCCAGTCCCATGCTTTATGCAAATCAAATCAAAATAATTGCAAACAAAACTCCCCCGGGACTCTTGTTAGTTGGAGGCACTCGTTGTTTCGAGCAAGCCATGGATTGATGCTTGTTGGTGGAGGGGGAGTATAAACTTTACCATTCTATTCGGGAACCGCCTATAATGTGTGTAGCATGGAAGATATCACCATCTCTCGGTTGTCACGTTGACAATGAAAGTATGCCACTCAAAATATTATTTATCTCTGTTTCAAAATCGAGATCTGGCACCTCTACGAATCCCTGCTTCCCTCTGCGAAGGGCCTATCTATTTACTTTTATGTTGAGTCATCACCCTCTTATTAAAAAGCACCAGCTGGAGAGCACCGCTGTCATTTGCATTCATTACTATTAATTTATATTGGGTATGACTATGACTGGATCTCTTTTACCATGAATTACAAGTTTAGTCAGTCCTTGATCTTTAAAGGTGCTCTGCATTTATGTTTTGCAGTCTCAGAAAGGGCTAGCGAGATACCATCTTGTTATATCATATCCTGATTGTTTTGAGAAAGTGTTGTCATCGGAGATTTATTATTATTGCTCGCTAGTTGATTATGCCATTGACATGAGTAAACATGAGACCTAAATGTTATTGTCAATATGGTTAGTGATACGTCTCCGTCGTATCTATAATTTTTTATTGTTCCATGCCAATATTATTCAACTTTCATATACTTTTTGGCAACTTTTATATTATTTTGGGACTAACATATTGATCCAAAGGCTCAAAGCAGGTCCTGTTTGTTGCATGTTTTTGGTTTCGCAGAATATCCATATCAAACAGAGTCCAAATGGGATAAAAATGGACAGAGCTTATTTTTGGAAAATATGGAAAATTTGGAAGGAAAATCAACGCGAACCAGTGCCCGAGGTGGTCACGATGCAGGCACGCCTGCCCCAGGCGCGCCCTACCTCGTGAGCCCACCGTAAGGCGGTTGATGCTCTTCTTTTGCCGCAAGAAAGCTAATATTCGGGAAAAAAAATCACGGCGATGGTTTCAGGCCAATCGGAGTTATGGATCTCCATATATACGCGAAATGGTGAAACAGAGACAGGAGAGAACGCAGAAACAGAGAGATAGATCCAATCTCGGAGGGGCTCTCGCCCCTCCCACGCCATGGGAGCCAAGGACGAGAGGGGAAACCCTTCTCCCATCTAGGGAGGAGGTCAAGGAAGAAGAAGAAGAAGGGGGGCCCTCTCCCCCTTGCTTCTGGTGGCGCCGGAGCGCTGCCGGGGCCATCATCATCACCGCGATCTTCACCAACAACTTCACCACCATCATCACCAACTCTTCCCCCCTCTATGCAGCGGTGTAACCTATCTCTTACCCGCTATAATCTCTACTTAAACATGGTGCTCAACGCTATATATTATTTCCCACTGATGTATGGCTATCCTATGATGTTTCAGTAGATCTGTTTTGTCCTAATGGCTATTTGATGATCAGGATTGGTTTGAGTTGCATGTTTTATTATTGGTGCTGTCCTATGGTGCTCTCCGTGTCGCGCAAGCGTGAGGGATTCCCACTGCAGGGTTTGCAATATGTTTATGATTTGCTTATAGTGGGTTGCGTGAGTGACTGAAACACAAACCCAAGTAAGTAGGTTGTTTACGTATGGGATAAAGGGGACTTGATACTTTAATGCTATGGTTGGGTTTTACCTTAATGAATCTTTAGTAGTTGTGGATGCTTGCTAGAGTTCCAATCATAAGTGCATATGATCCAAGTAGAGAAAGTATGTTAGCTTATGCCTCTCCCTCAAATAAAATTGCAATAATGATTACCGGTCCAGTTATCGATTGCCTAGGGACAAATAACTTTCTCATGACAACAAACTCTTTACTAAAACTAATTTAGTTGTGTCTTCATCTAAACAGCCCCTAGTTTTATTTACGTGTTCTTTATTTTCTTGCAAGCCTATCCAAAAACACCTACAAAGTACTTCTAGTTTTATACTTGTTCTAGGTAAAGCGAACGTCAAGCGTGCGTAGAGTTGTATCGGTGGTCGATAGAACTTTAGGGAATATTTGTTCTACCTTTAGCTCCTCGTTGGGTTCGACACTCTTACTTATTGAAAACTCTTGCGATCCCCTATACTTGTGGGTTATCAGTTAGTCATAATCTTTGCTGAAAACTTGAATGCTGGCTTTACATATTTACAACAACAAGAGCAAACAGAGTTTGTAAAAGTTTTTCTTTATCACTTTCAGTTTATCAACTGAATTGCTTGAGGACAAGCAAAGGTTTAAGCTTGGGGGAGTTGATACGTCTTCGTCGTATCTACTTTTCCAAACACTTTTGCCCTTGTTTTGGACTCTAACTTGCATGATTTGAATGGAACTAACCCGGACTGACGCTGTTTTCAGCAGAATTGCCATGGTGTTATTTATGTGCGAAACAAAAGTTCTCGGAATGACCTGAAACTTCACGGAGATTATTTTTGGAAATAATAAAAATAATGGCGAAGAATCAAGGCCGGGGCCACACCCTTTCCACGAGGGTGGGGCGCGCCCCCTCGGCGCCCCCCTCATGGCCCCCACAGCTCCACCGACCTCAACTCCAACTCTATATATTCGTGTTCGGGAGAAAAATTAGAGAGAAAGATTCATCGCGTTTTACGATACGGAGCCGCCGCCAAGCCCTAAACTCTCTCGGGAGGGCTGATTTGGAGTCCGTTCGGGGCTCCAGAGAGGGGAATCCGTCGCCGTCATCATCATCAACCATCCTCCATCACCAATTTCATGATGCTCATCGCCGTGCGTGAGTAATTCCATCGTAGGCTTGCTGGACGGTGATGGGTTGGATGAGATTTATCATGTAATCGAGTTAGTTTTGTTAGGGTTTGATCCCTAGTATCCATTATGTTCTGAGATTGATGTTGCTATGACTTTGATATGCTTAATGCTTGTCACTAGGGCCCGATTGACATGATTTCAGATCTGAACCTATTATGTTTTCATGAATATATGCGAGTTCTTGATCCTATCTTGCAAGTCTATAGTCACCTACTATGTGTTATGATCCGGCAACCCCGAAGTGACAATAATCGGGACCACTCCCGGTGATGACCGTAGTTTGAGGAGTTCATGTATTCACTATGTGTTAATGCTTTGGTCCGGTACTCTATTAAAAGGAGGCCTTAATATCCCTTAGTTTCCGCTAGGACCCCGCTGCCACGGGAGGGTAGGACAAAACATGTCATGCAAGTTCTTTTCCATAAGCACGTATGACTATATTCGGAATACATGCGTACATTACATTGATGAATTGGAGCTAGTTCTCTGTCACCCTATGTTATGACTGTTACATGATGAACCACATCCGGCATAATTCCCCATCACCGATCCAATGCCTACGAGCTTTTCACATATTGTTCTTTGCTTATTTACTTTTTCGTTGCTACTGTTACAATCACTACAAAACCAAAAAATATTACTTTTGCTACCGCTACCATTACTTCCATATTACCTTGCTACTAAATTCTTTGCTGCATATACTAAGTTATCCAGGTGTGGTTGAATTGACAACTCAACTGCTAATACTTGAGAATATTCTTTGGCTCCCCTTGTGTCGAATTTGGGTTGAATACTCTACCCTCGATAACTGTTGCGATCCCCTATACTTGTGGGTTATCACACAACAAGTCTACAAGGCTGTTGCCAAACAACAACTTCTTCTAACTTCTGGTGTTGGTGTTGTTGGTGATGGCTCAAGTGATCCAAGCGAAACTAGTGCTGATGTTGATGGACTTAGAGATCAAGATGATAGTGTTGAAAGAAATCCTAAGAATAAGAAGCCAACTGCTAAGAATTCGGCAGACACGGCGTGGTCCTGCCAGTCCTAATGATTTGCATCAGATGGAAATGCCAGGGGCTTGGGAACCCCGAGGCACTTTGTGAGCTTCATAGTATTGTGAAGCGGGAAGGTTCCTCCCTTCTTTGATATGGAGACGAAGATCGAGTAGGGGTAGGAGAGTTGAAGATTTGCAAAACAATTTAGGATTTGGATAATGTGTTTGTTGTTGATAGTATTGGCTTGAGAGGTGGTATTGGACTTCTCTGGTATAGGAATGTTCTAATTGATTTAAAAATTCCAGTTCCGGTTATATTGATGTAATGGTGTGGAATAAAGATCAGATCATATAAACCATGCAATGCCCAATTTTACATGAGAATCATGGTATTGCAACAAGGATGTCATGGCAAAGAGATATGAGATATAAAAACATATAGCATGGGAGGAAGATAACATGGTAATCATCAACATGGCATCCTCACATACATAAGACATAATATAAATAGTCTCATAACCATTACATAAAGTAAACATGATATAAGTTCAACATGACAGCCTCAAACATAATCTTATACAATTAATAAAGTTTTAACTTTTGCTTGCCTCATAGAAATCAAAATGGAGCCCGGATAACAACCTAATATACTCTTATCCCCCTTTAGCATCAAGATTCCAAAAAGGAGACAAGAAACTACTCACCCAAACCCCATGAATCACTCCTCATCATCGTCGTTGTCATGGTCATTGAGGTGAAGGGCCATGAAGTACTTCTCACACCAGGCATAAGGAAGTGGAACCGTCTCAAGACGGTTGGTTATGGGCACAATCTCAGAATTCAGTGACACATTGATGTTGTTCTCAGGAAGCTTCTTCTTCAGAGCCTTGGTCCTTTTCTACACATGCCTCTTGATGTTCTCATTCTCAATCTCATTGTTCTTGGAGCTAGTGAAACAAGACTTGAAGCTTTGAGCAATGAACTTCTTCCATTTGGAAACCTTGGATGGAGGAGGAGCATGAGAGGATGATTGTTTCGTAGGCCCCTTGGCCATGTTAGCAAGCCTGGCCTTTTCATGCATGGCAGATATTGATTGGGTTAGGGTTGTTTCTGTTAGAGTTATTATTGATGATAGCTTTTGGCCTTCTACATTCTAGCCTTTTGGCTTCCCCTTGTACTTGTATATATGATGACTTTGGCCTCTCAATAATATTTAGTTGCTTTCCCTAACATGGTATAAGAGCCGATTAGGTAGATTTTTTTCTCGCACGTGCAACTCGTGCTCGACCGCCGCCATTGCTTCCGGTTGCCGTCTATTCTCCTGGCCGCTTTCGTCCACCTGTTCTTCCACTGTTACTCCGTTCTTCCACTGCTACTCACGGTTGGGGACCTCATTCAGCCCACGACCACAACCACCCCACTACATCACCTCCCCCAAGTCCACGACCTCCACCGCCGCCGCACCACCAACTGTCTCGTCCCTTCTACCCACGTCCATCCTTCTTAGCCTCTTCCATGAAGGACATCTCTTTTCTTACGTTTCCGGATACACCTCCCTCCATGCCTAGTATTCCGACTCTTCATCATGCTATTGCTGATACGACGCCGTCCTCTCTTACAGTTTCTTCTCCTGCCTCATCGCCTGACTCTCCACCTTCATCACCGATACCTTCTCCTTCTCCACCTTCATCATTGATAACTTCTCCTTCTTCACCTTCATCACCGATACATTCCCCATCTCCACCTCCAGTGATTCCACCTCTCCCCTCCTTTCCTTTCCATTATACTCGTCGTCCATGTGTTGTGGATGAGTCTACTAATGTGCCCCCTACTTCTAGTGTGTCGTCTTCCTCCTCTTAGCTGACTTATGGTCTTCATTCTCGGCCTTGTCCGCCCCCTGACCGATATTCTCCTTCTCACTATGGTCTTTCGACTGTTCTTGAGCCGACTTCTTATCGTGATATTGTTGTTCATCCTTAGTGGCGTTTGCGATGGCAGAGGAGCTTGCTGCCCTTGAGCGCACCGGCACATGGATCTGGCCTCTCTTCCTCCCCGTGTTTGTCCCGTCACTTGTAAGTGGGTCGATGAGATTAAGACTCGCTCCGATGGTTCTCTTGAGCTTTATAAAGCTCATCTTGTGGGTCGTGGCTTTTAACAGGAGCATGGTCGGGATTATGATGAAACTTTTGCTCCTGTGGCTCATATGACCACTGTCCGCACACTTCTCTCTATGGCTCTGTTCGCCATTGGTCCATGTCTTAGCTTGATGTTAAGAATGTCTTTCTTAATGGTGAGTTGCATGAGGAGGTTTATATGCAGCCACCACCTGGGTATTCAGTTCCTGATGGCATGGTTTACCGTCTCCGTTGCTCTCTCTATGGCCTTAAGCAAGCCCCCCCCCCTGCTTGGTTTGAGTGTTTTGCCTTTGTGGTCACTACAACTGGTTTTTCGTACAGTGTACATGATCCATTGTTGTTTGTTCACCTTTCCACTCATGGTCGCACTCGTCTTCTTCTATATGTTGATGACACGGTCATCACTGGCGATGATTCCGAGTAATTGCCTTTGTCAAGGCCCATCTCAGTGAGCAGTTTCTTATGTCTGATCTTGGTCCTCTTTGTTACTTTCTTGGGATTGAGGTTTCCCACACCTAAGATGGCTTTTTTATTTCTCAAGAAAAGTATATCCAGGATCTTATTTCTCATGCGGCTCCTAGCGATGAGCGCACTATTGAGACTCCTATGGAGCTCAATCTTAACCTTCGCACTTCTGATGGTGAGCTCTTGTCTGATCCGACGCGTTATCGTCATCTTGCTAGGAGTCTTGTCTATCTTGATATCACTCGTCTAGATATCTCCTATCTTGTCCATATTATCAGTCAGTTTGTTTCCGCTCCCACTTCAGTTCACTATAGTCACCTTCTTCATGTTCTACGTATCTTCGTGGCACGATATCTCATCGTCTTTTTTTTCTGTTCCATCTCGTTACAGCTCCAGGCATATTTAGATGCTACGTGGGCTAGTGATCCTTCGGATCGCCGTTCACTTTCTGCTTATTATGTTTTTCTTAGTGGTTCTCTCATTGCCCGCAAGACAAAGAAACAGACCGCAGTTTCCCATTTGAGTGTAGAGGCCGAGTTGAGAGCTATTTCTCTTCTGACGATAGAGGTGACTTGGTTACGATGATTACTGGAGGATTTTGGTGTTTCTTTTACTACACCTACCACCCTCTTGTCAGACAGTACAAGTGCTATCAGTATTGCGCAGGATCCATGAGGCATGAAATTACCGAGCATATTGGTATTGATGCTTTCTTTGTGCGCGCTGCTGTGCAGGATCATGTTAACGCTCTTTAGTATGTGCCTTCCGAGATACAACTCGCAGACTTCTTTACGAAGGCCCAGACTAGAGCGCAACATGGATTTTACCTCTCCAAACTCAGTGTTGCGGATCCACCATGTGTTGGAAATATGCCCTAGAGGCAATAATAAAGTGGTTATTATTATATTTCCTTAATCATGATAAAGGTTTATTATTCATGCTAGAATTGTATTGACCGGAAACTTAAATACATGTGTGGATACATAAACAAATACCGTGTCCCTAGTAAGCCTCTACTAGACTAGCTCGTTGATCAAGAGATGGTTAAGGTTTCCTAACCATAGACATGTGTTGTCACTTGATAACGGGATCATATCATTAGGAGAATGATGTGATGGACAAGACCCATCCGTTAGCATAGCATATGATCGTTCAGTTTATTGCTACTGCAGTCTTAATGTCAAATACATATTCCTTCGACCATGGGATCATGCAACTCCCGGATACCGGAGGAATACCTTGTGTGCTATCAAACGTCACAAGAAGCTTGCAAGCAAGGTGACTAAGGAGTTAGTCACAAGATCATGTATTACGGAACAAGTAAAAAGACTTGCCAGTGACGAGATTGAACTAGGTATGGAGATACCGACGATCGAATCTCGGGCAAGTAACATACCGACAGACAAAGGGAACTACGTATGTTGTCATAAAGGTTCGACCGATAAAGATCTTCATAGAATATGTATGAAACAATATGGGCATCCAGGTCCTGCCATTGGTTATTGACCGGAGAAGTGTCTCGGTCATGTCTACATCATTCTCGAGCACGTAGGGTCCGCACGCTTAACGTTCATTGACGATATAGTATTATATGAGTTGGTGACCGAATGTTGTTCGGAGTCCCGGATGAGATCACAGACATGACGAGGAGCTCCAGAATGGTCTGGAGGTAAAGATTGATATATAGGACGATACTATTTGGTCTCCGAAAAGGGTTTTGGAAAGTACCGAGTATTTATCAGAGTGCCGGAAGGGGTTCCGGGAGGCCACCGGTAAGTAGTGGGCCTTATGGGCCAAAGGGGGGAGCACACCAGCCCACAAAGGGGGTTGGCGTGCCCCACCTCCCCTCCCCACGCACCAAGGAAGGAGGGAAGGAAGGGGGAGGCGCCCTAAGGGAGCCAGCCCCCCTTCCTTCCCCCCATGTCCAAATATGGAAGGGGGCGGCTAGGCAGGCGCCTAGGGCAGCCGCCGGCCACTTGGGGCGCACCCTAGGGCTGCCTCCTCTCCCCCTCCACCTATATATATGTGAGGAGGGGAGGGGAAAACACACACCACGATCCCCAAGCCGTGTGCGGCAACCCCTCTCCCTCTAGTTCTAGTTCCTCCTCCGTCCACGTTCATTGTGCTTGGCGAAGCCCTGCGGATAGTTTCACCACCACCGTCACCACGACGTTGTGATGTCGGAACTCATCTACTACTTCGCCTCTCTTGCTGGATCAAGAAGGCGAGGACGTCATCAAGCTGAACGTGTGCTGAACGCGGAGGTGTCGTACCTTTGGTGCTTGATCAGGACGGATCATGAAGGTGTACGACTTCATCAACCGCATTGATAAACGCTTCCGCTTAACCATCTACAAAGGTATGTAGATGCTCTCCCCCTCTCGTAGCTATGCAACGTTCCCCAACACCATGAGTTTGCAGGGGGGTAGAGTTATTATTGATGATAGCTTTTGGCCTTCCACATTCTCCCCTTGTACTTGTATATATGATGTCTTTGGCCTCTCAATAATATGTAGCTGCTTTTCCTATCAGTTTATTCCTGGAAGGGGCGGATGGCGACGCTTCATCTTCAAGTTGGTCTTTCGAACTCCCTCGTCAAAATGAATCTCCTTGGAGCTCCGACGTAGATTCCTGCGGTCTACTTGAGATGGTGGGGTTAGGGTTCCTCGCTGTAGTGCGGTACGGAAATCTCTAGTCTCAGACAAGTCAGATCGATTCATGGGTTCAACAACGATGGTGGTCGCGTCTTCAAAGCGATGGTCCTTAGGGGCATGTGCAAAAAGGCTGTCTGACTTTCATTAACAAGGTAAGGCTGACTCTGGTATGGGATTGACGATAATAGCGCGTTGGCGGCTTGTTCTGGTGTCGGTAGTGGTCATTCCATTTGTCGAAGGACATTAACACAATTCTATTAGTTTTGGCGTATTTGCACTACCGGTGAACTTTTATACGTAATAGATTTGTGTCTTTTCAAAAAGAAAACCTACACCTGCAACAAACAACTAAAAGAACTAAGCATGCATTACAAATGTTAGACCCCATTTGAAGGCCTGGTGGGGTGTGTTCCCGTCGTCGTAGAATCGGTTTATTTCAAGCTTGTCGGTGCGTTCAATGGAACAATCCAGGTTAGGACCCCCTACTCAATGATTCTTGCTAAACTGCTTTCAAATAGCTCACATGACTGGTGCAATTACAGTACAACACTGCAACTGGGAAGCGAATTACATGACGCATTTTTTCTGTATGGTAATACGTGTCTCTTTGTATCATAAGGATTATAGTGTAAGGCACGTACATACCAACCTGATAAACTGAAAAGACAGCGGAACACTGACCTTTGCACACAGAAACATCAGCCAAGAAGTAAAATTATAAACAAGACCGAAGAATCCTCTGAGCTTGACACCAACACCCGTCACCTGCCTATGGCACCATCACATCAGCCACCAAAGGAAAGAAAATGACGGATCACCTCCACACCCGAACTCAACGCGGCTCTACTTCGTACCCGAACTCAACGCGGCTTTATCGCTGATGTGTAGCTTTACGAACCTCCAAGGTGGCTCGTCAATAAAGACGAAGCCATTACCGTTGAACGAATCAGACTAGGGTAAAACGCCATCGAGCTTCAGATCTAGCACCACCGCACGACTAAGATGTCGGATGAGAAAACCATACATGCCTGCCATGAACCGCGAACCAAGCGCATGATCCACCATCTTTCAGATGTTGTCGATGCAGACCACAATCTGCATTCGCTCCTGGACTACCTCACAAGCTCTGTGCCGGCGCTGGAGCACACGCCATCGCAACGGCAGAGCTCGAGGACAAGGGCCCACCACAAGAATGCCGTTGTCACCGCACCATTCTTCCTTGAACAGACTGGGTTTCAAATTCAACCCCAACGCTGATCACCTCGTCGGGGAAGGATCTAAAGATTTTTTTATTCATTGCCGCCATCGCCACCGCTGAAGCCAAGACGTGAACAGCCCAATACTCTAAGATACTAACGCTTAAAATGATAATACGCGTGGACCCGGTGACCCCCTCACCACCGATGACCGGGGTCATCGGCGGAGGGGAGTGGAGGGAAGCGCAGAAATACCTGCCTTTTGACGAATTACATGGCGCATAACTTGGCTGACATGCTATCAGTTCTAATTCTGATTGGGGTACTTTGGGATGATATTCAACCCAGCTTGATTGTTTTGGATATAATAAACGATCTACGCTTGTTCGAGTTGAAATAATAAAGTGCGTCGTGAAGGCTTTGCAAAAAGAAAAAGGAAAAAGTGCGTGCGTGACAAACGCCGGAAGGCGATCGCTGGAAGGCACCTATCACGGCTCACGCCCATGCATCGCCGCGGCCGTTCACATGGCACGCCACACGGCACGATCCATTCTCCCCACGTCTCCGATTTCCGGGTGGAGGAGATCATGCCGTCGCCAATGGACTTCAATAAATACTCCAACATGTGACGTGCCACCTGAAAATACAAGCATTGCAATAACCCACTGCCGAGTTCCCGAAAATTACCAAGCAGTGCTCAGTGCTGAGTACACGGCGCACTAGCTGGACATGTCTACGCCTGCGCAAACATCCAAGATAAAACGCAATTGCATCTGGAGCAGTATCCGGAAAACTGCCAAACCCAGCATGAAAAGTGATTATTGCTCGTCATCAATTTTTATTCTTCTGGAAGAGGCCCTAGCAGTTAATATCGGCACTAATTTCTCATTCTCGCCAGCTGTGAACCCCCGCACTCGCACTGAGATTCGCGAATTGGTTGGTTGGATGAACCCAACAGCAGAGTAAATAAATGAACCGGAGAGAAATAGCGTACGCGGCTGCTCAAGAACTGCGGCCTTTTTCCTGCGAGAAGCGACGCGACGTCTGCACGCCCACGAGTTCGTCGCTCGGCGTCGTCACGCACGCCGCGCGCCGGCCTTCTCCTTCCTCCACGACCCCCTGGTTCGTGTTCGCACAACCAGCAGATAGATCTTCCGATCTCCAAGCGCACAACCAGCAGAAAGATATTCCTGCGGATATCGCGGCGAAAGTCCCGGCCGTTTCAAATTTGGCTGGGAGAGCGACGCCGCATTGACCCGCCGTTCCGATCGCCGCGTGCCATGATCATGGCGTCTCGCGCAGCTCCTCTCGTCCTGCTCCTCTTCTTCGTGGCGGTGTCCATCTTCGCCGTCGATGCGTCAGGTGCGTAACTCCCTACTCGTCTTCCTTTCCGTCGATCGCGCTAGCCGAATTGTCAGGCGTGTGACTTTGGTGGGTGGGATCATGTGCAGCGGCGGCGACGGCGCCCGGCGTGAACTCTCCGTTCGTGCTCGCGGCGGCGCGGACGCAGCGGAAGGACCCTCTCGACGGGCTGAGGTACTACACCGGCGGCTGGAATATCAGCAGCGAGCACTACTGGGCCGTGAGTTCTCATCCTGAAAATTCTTGATCCGTTGGTTGCCATCCGCTGTAGCAGGTAAAATTCAATTTCAATACTTATGCATTCCGGTTCATAAATCTCGCTGTTGTTTCCGCGATGCAATCCTGCAGTCGGTGGGCTTCAGCGCGGCGCCGGTCTTCGCGGCGGCCGGAGTCTGGTTCGCCGTGTTCGGCGCCGCCCTGTTCCTCGCCGGGTGCTGCTACTGCTGCTGCCCAAGCCGCAGCACCTCCTACTCCCGCGCGGCCCTGGTCGTCTCGCTCCTCCTCCTCCTCGCCTTCACGGCCGCCGCCGCGTAATTCGTTTCCCCCCGATCACCTCGCCGCGGTTTCCTCTCCCACAAGTCACAACCACCGCCGCTCTCCTAACCTAACCAGGCTTCGGTGCGTGTGCGCGTTGCAGCATCGGGTGCGCCGTCCTGTACGACGGGCAGGGCCGGTTCCACGGCAGCACGGCGGCGACGGTGGACTACGTGGTCAAGCAGTCGGGCGACACGGTGGACAACCTACGGGCCTTCTCGGGGTTCCTGGAGGCGGCGAAGGCGGCCGGCGTGGGGCCCGTCTCGCTGCCCGACGACCTCAAGGGGAGGATCGACGGCGTGGTGCGCAGGGTGAGCTCCGCCTCCGACGAGCTCGCCGCCCGCACCGCCAGCAACTCCGCCAAGATCCGAGACGCGCTGGACACAATGTACGTCACTGAAACAACAGTACCCGTTTGTTCTTTGCCTGAAATTTCAAGAAACTTATGAAACATTTCCATCCCAAAATGAAGAACCACCGCTAATTAATTTGCTGCCGCCTCGCAGAAGGAAGATCCTCATTGTTCTTGCAGCCGGGATACTAATCCTCGCCTTCGCTGGCCTTGGTGAGCAGCACTGGTCACTGAATCTTCAACTGAAATATTATTCTGCTTCCGCTGCGATGAAATGATCTGAAGAACTTGTGTATCTTGCAGTGTTCTCAGCGTGTGGATTGGAGTCGCTGGTCTACGTGTAAGCATAGTTAATCTAATCTAATGTAGCTGCATGCGGTGCGAGACCTGGGTGTCAAGCGACGCTTGCACGACTGACTGCTCGTCCGTCCGGCCGTCTGTCTGCAGGTTGGTGTTCCTCGGGTGGATTCTGGTTGCGGCAACGTTAGTGATGTGCGGCACGTTCCTCCTCCTTCACAAGTAAGCGCGCCACCAACCTCAACCTCGACTCCTCACGCAAGAAGAAGTGCGGCAGTGACATATGTTTTTCTTTCAGCGTGGTGGGGGACACGTGCGTGGCGATGGGCGAGTGGGTGCGGCGCCCGCAGGAGCACACGGCGCTGGACGACATCCTGCCGTGCGTGGACACGGCCGCCGCCACGGAGGCGCTCGGCCGGAGCAAGGAGGTGAACTACCGCCTCGTGGACGTGCTCAACGGCGTCATCTCCAACGTCTCCAACCGCGACTTCCCGCCGCAGGCGCCGCTCTCGCCGCCGCTCTACTACAACCAGTCGGGCCCGCCCGTGCCGCCGCTCTGCAACCCCTACACGCCGGACCTCCGCGACCGCGCCTGCGCGCCCGGCGAGGTCGCCAGCCCGGACGCCGTGCGGCAGGCGTGGGGCGGCAGCGTGTGCCGGACGGCGGACGCTGGCGGATCGGGGGTGTGCGCCACCGCCGGGCGGTTGACGCCGTCCATGTACGCGCAGATGGTCGGCGCCGCCAACGTGAGCTACGGGCTGTCCCGGTACGGGCCGGTGCTTGTGGACCTGGCCGACTGCGCGTTCGTGCGCCGCGCGTTCCAGGCCGTCGGCGAGGACCACTGCCCCGGGCTGCGGAGGTACAGCGAGCAGGTGTACCGGGGCCTGCTGGCCGTCGCGGCCGCCGGGCTGCTCTCGGTGCTGCTGTGGGTCGTGCACTCGAGGGAGAGGCGGAAGAGGAGCGACGCCAGGGAGGTGGAGCTCATGGCGCCGCCGCCGCCCTTCAGGTACCCGCTGGAGGAGAAGGCGCTGCTGCACAGCCCGAGAAGAAGGCCGTACATGTGATGTGAGCGTGCCGGTTTGTTAGGCGGATTTCATGCTTGCTAGTCTCCAACCGGCAGGGGCTTCCTGCAGGGTTGCATTGTGCTTTGTAGCCTACTGCCAGATTGCATTAACAGTGTTGAATATGATAGTAGCAAGGCACTAATTCGAACTTGAACCGTGATTTCCTGCTGCGAGCTAGTAGTATATTTGTTGTGAAAAACGCTTATGAGTAATCCAACCAAGAAATTACAAGTACAAAGCAAACCGGAACCTAGAACACTGTCCGACAGCGGGAGGAACTCTCGCAGATTCTGTAAAAAACACTACTCCCTTCGTCCCAAAATAAATGGCGCTGGTTTAGTATTTTGAGACGGAGGGAGTGTATTAGAGAGAATTTTATCGGTAATGTTATCTAGTGAACGTCAGCTGGGGGAGGAATGGCAAGTGAATGCTTTTCCTAGTAGTTTTAGTTGCTTTGTGAGATTCGACCAGTGGCAGCTTTAAATGAAAAAAAAATGCCTTCTTATTAAGAAACTGTTGTGTTATTCTGAAGAAGTTATCATCCCTACAACTAAAACTGCCGGCGGAATCATTTGAAATGTCACCCTCTACGAGCGAATTTTCTCCAGCTAAGAAGGTTATTTTTTTCTGGAAAAACTTTATAGGGAGCTCTAGGCCGCCGGCGATGGTCGCTAGTCGCTCTGCTGCCACCACCCTACCACCCTTGGCCCAGTCGGCCGATAAGCGGGACTGCCGGTCATCAACCAAGGCGGCGAAGAACATGGCTGCATTGGCAAAGAAGAAGAAAGCAGTGGTCGCATCGACACCACCTCCTCAACGTCCCGTGGCATCAATGACTACTACTCGGCCTCCTACAACCGCGCAGCCACCCCATCCACCTTCGGCTGGCGAAAAGCAGAAGGATTTAGACGAGAATTGCAACTGAATGATGCATGATTTGACTTTGATTGGTAGGTTTTTTTTCTTTGTTATTGTAGTGAGCAAGTGAATGATAATGTAGAAGATTTCATGGAACAATTAAATGCAAGACTTATAGCCAAGAGATGGCGAGAAATGCCGAGAGGTAAGAGGAGGATGAGGAGGTGGATGTGCCGGACACCCAAACATTGAAAAGGAGGAGCAGGTCATTCAACTACAACACTGAGGAAGATGAAGCTTTGTGGTGGCGCCAACGGTGGTGCCGGCACGAGATCGTGAGGCCATTGTGAACTATGATAGCTTTTGGTCCACCATATGTTTGGTGGATTTCTTGAAATGAACTTGATCATTTGGTGCCTTTTGGCACAAATTACATTTATATTCGTTGGGTTGGATGAACTTCATTTATACTCTTAGTTGAACTGTGATGTGGTGTATTCGATTTCTTTATGTTTGTTTCAATATATGATGGATTTGTTTCAATTGTTTGAGCAAACATTTGGATAACTTGACAAAAGAAAATTTAGGAAGTAAGTTTTAGAGAACATGCTAGATAAAATTTCCTCAAATATAACTTTTTCTGGTATATGGAATACGTCTTGTAATTATAGGATACGGAATATGCTAGAGTTTTTTTTTTGCATGATAATACGTGTCTCATTTATAAGATGAAATCAAGTTACAAGGCACGTACACACCGACCTTACGGACCTGAAAAGATAGGATAAACCTATGCAAAAAACCAGCGCCTATCTCCCTCCTTCGACACCACTGAAGCGACCACCAAAGGGACGGAAGACAGATCACCTCTACACCCGAGCTCGACGCGGCTCCATCGCTGATCAACAGCTTTACGGACCTCCAAAGTCGTTTGCCAGAAGCAAAACCATTGTCGTTGAACGAATAAGACCGGGGCAACATGTCCCCGGACACGCCGTCAAGCTCCAGGACTGACATCCCCGCACAACTACAACATCGAAGGAAGAAACCAGAACTGTCAGCCTCCAACCACAAAACCAGCATAGGATACACCATCTTCCAGCTGTGACATGCGCAAACAATAGTCTGCGCGTACTCCTGGACGACCTCCCAGGCTCCACTCCGACGTTAGAGAAAACATCGTCGCAACGACGAAGCTCCAGAACACAAGTCCACCACGGGGAAGATGCCGCCGCCACACCATCCGTGCTTGAACACACTTCCGTCCAGATCCCTCACCGACCACAGTGTAGAACACCGCATCGGGGGAAGAAACTGAAATACTTTTATTCATCGCCAGATCTGAAGAACGACGAGAAGATCAAGTTGCCGATCTACAAGACCGAACAACATACATTGCCATCAACTCCGAGACGCCGCCGTGAAGGTCGCTGCCGGTGTGGGAGTGGTGTTGAGGCAGATTTATTTGCTCGGGCGTCGCTCCCACCACCCCAACGGCGCCTTAAGGAGACACTAGACAAACCCTAACTACAGGCCGGCGTCGAAGCCCCGTGGTCCCCACCTCCTCGCGTGGCCGGAGTGGCCAAACGAAAGAGGCAGGGACCGGTGGCGGCCGATGGAGTTGGCCTCAGATGCGATCGCCTCCCCGATCGCTTTTCTCGTGGAGCGAAGCGGTTAGGAGTAAATAGCAGCAATTCAAGAATATGCTAGAGTTGCTCTAACTATCTCTTACGGGATTAGAAGTAGAATTACATGCACTCCAGTCTTTTGTATTCGGTAATGTTACCCAACTGACGTCCGCTGGGAGAGGGGCGCCAAGCGAATGCCATTTGATGGCAGTTTTAGTTGTGAAGAAAAATCGAACAACTATATTTTTAAATGAAGAATATCTTCTTTGAAGAAACTGGCACGTCGCTCCGAAGAAACTGCCACTCTCTCAAAAATAAAAACGCCACCTAAAACGTTCGCATGTGCCACCCTACCTGGCGAACGTTCGCCGGTTCATGAGCGTCCTTTGTATTTTACACATGGTGGTTTTCGTCGGTTTGGATAAACGAGACGCCATGTTTGTAGGATCTCCGGCGCCCTCCCTCTCATCCTCCGCGCACGCCTCCAAACAGGGAGGCGGTTGCGCTCCGCAACAAAGGCGATCACACCATGCACACTAGTGACTGATGCAGCGAGATAAACAACCAACACATCCCCGGCCGGTTACTTGTCACCCCGGTTAACGCAACACAGAAGCTCCCATGGCCACCGTGACCTCCTCCTCCCCCTCGTGCCCCAAGCCCAAGGCCGCCAAGCCGGCCAGGTACTGCCTGTGCGCGCCGACGACGCACCCGGGCTCGTTCCGGTGCAGGCTGCACCGCCCGACCGCGGCCAAGGCGGCGGCGGCGCCTTCTTCGGAGCCTGAGGCGGCCAAGGAATCGGTTGAGAGGAAGGAGGCGGCGGCGGCCGCCGCGCGCGCATTGCTCGGGCGGGTGGCGCGGGCGCCCGGGCGGGATGCTGGGAGGATCAAGGGGTTTCAGCCTGGGCCTTCCAGGCTACGGATCATGGACCGGACGGGTGAGTCGGTGCAGACCGCAGAGGACGTAGTCTCCGTCTCCGTCACATGATGAAGTGCTATGCGATATTTACTTTGAATCGGAGCGTGTTGTAGTACGTGTTATAGCTAGTGTTTAGTTTGGCCTAGGGCTGGTTGGATGTAATGTAAAAGGATTGAGAACTTTGGGTTGCCGATTGAAGTTCGGAATAACCATTCGTGGTTCATGTTCTTTCTTTGCATTCACAAATGTGAAATGTCGTGTAGAACTCTACAAGTATGGTAGGGATGTCTCTCTCTAAGTTTGGCATTTTCCGACGGAAACACGGTGGTTTCACTTTTTCCGAACAAGGCGGACAAACTTTACGATCCGTTATTACCCTTCAGGATATTAAGGAGTGATATAAGAGTTTGATCGCATATGTCCAAAGGTACACAAGAGGCGAGATCTCGAGCCACCTTTGGAAATGGGCAATCATTGCAATGATGAGTCGGTTTTCTTGGTAGACATGAAATATTTTTTTCTCATAGATGTGTTTGGTCGACTGGATAAATAATACCCCATTCTAGAAAGGGCTGAGTTGAGTATGGTCCAGTCGGACATCCTGACCTGTAGAACGCTCCAACCCGGGGTCCAACACAACCACATCTAGTGGCCACAACGTCAGATATAGGGTCGGACATAATGTTGAAGGTCCCGGCATGTCGGACACTAGGTTGGATAAGCTGACCTAATGTGTGCCCCATTCCAGAGAGCAAAACGATAACGCCGGACATCAGGTTAGATAGTCTGACCCAGTGTCCGACCCTGGTATGCAGCACATAACAAGGTGGAATTTGGGGGCTCTCTCTCACATAGGTGTGAGTGGTATTTGGCTAATCTTATTTGTCGACTCCCACACGTATACACGACGTACCACCCATTTATACTATGACATACCTACGACTCAAAAATAATAAATCGTCGGTGGGAAAATTGACGTGTCATCTTCTTTTATGCTTTTATCTTTGGGGAGGGGGGGGGGGGGAGCGGGGTTGCCGACCAACATTATATTTCGTCTACATTGATATGTATACTGGAAACCCACTCAAAACAATGTTAGTCATCTAATCACCATTGGCATTAATACCAAAACCCTCATTAGGGCGGTTGTCCTTTCAATCTCCCATTTTTTAGTGGTTGATGACAATATGATTAGACCAATTTCATAAAATATTATAATAAGCTTATCAATGGTTCTAGACATTTAGGTTGAGCTCCCCTTACATTTGTACACACATAAGAGAATTCTTCGCATTTGAATACAAAGTGCACAAAGTAGGATCAAGGCTTCCCCCAAATCCATAGAAATAGGAGGGTGCAAAAGTGAAAATAGATGCACAAGGTGAGTTCTACTTTTGCAACAAACTTGTGACATAAGAGATGACTTCAAAATAATTCATGCATATAGCGTAATCATCTCAAAATGACAGCAAGTGTGTGTTTGTGTGTGTGTGTGCGCGCGCGCACGTGCTCGCGCGTGCAAGGGGGTGACATGGCATGGCATGACATAGCAAGACAATAACATGAGATGAGAGAAACTATGATTATGGAAATAACAAGATAAGCACCAAGCATAGCCACAAGTCACAACATATAACATGCTCTCATACATAACATAAAGGTAGCCCCACACACAAATAAAGTACTACGTATGTCCTACGAAGTTTTAAACATCAGCAGGCTCAAAAAGATCCAACGAGAAGTGAGCGCTTGTCAAATAACCATATAGAGCTCGAAGCACAACCTAAATAGAGCAACCATATAGAGCTCGGTTGTATATTGGAGTAGGAATGATAACTATTTAAAATAGGATTAATTAAAATTTTCTTGTGTTGCTTGTGCTTAGCTAGATTTGACTACCATTTGAAACTTTTGGGGTTTAAATGAGTTTTAAATTGAGAGGGAAAAAAGATTTTCCCAAATATCCAATTATGGATTTGATTAGATTTTTTATTATTTGGAGTTCAAAAACATTTTTGGGAGTTACATAGAACCCTATGGCCCAAAATAGTGTTTATAAAAATGTTTATGTCTTTTTATTTATATTTTTGCTGGAAATAAATTTCACTAAGCTCCAAAGATTATGTTGGGTTTATTTGGATTTTTGTGGAATTTCCCAATTTGAAATGGATTATTTATGAACTCAGTTAGAATTTCAAATAGGAAATAAAATAAGGAAACCTAACCCTAAAGCCTAATGGGATGCAGCCCATTCCTATCTAGCGCACTCGACACAATGTTAGTTTCTAATCATTATTGTCATTAACACCAAAAACCCTCATCACAGACAGCCTTTCAGATTTCATTTCCTACTCCAATATACAACCGTGTTTTCAATGTAATGATATCATCAATAAGAGAAAACTTAGTATCATGAGTAACATCTTGAGCTAATTTCTGTAAAATCTTGGAGTTGTCAAGATCTCCCATGTAAATTTTTTAATGCCAATGAGCCGGTCTGATTGAACCACTGTAACTTGTGCAGAAAAAGATGCAGTCTAATCTTTTCTTGACAGTGCATCGACAACAAGATTTCGCTTTACTCTCTTGTATTCAATGGAATAGTCATATTGTGACACCCCAAAATTTTAACCTTGTCTTATTAATTAAAATTTGGCTAGGAAACTTAAACTTCTATTTTCTGGATTTTCTTTTGGTTTCAGAACCATTCTTTTCTTTATTTTTATGGAGTTTTTACCCCAAGTGAAAACTTTCCAATTATATTATTGGACTTGTTTATCCTCTCAAGAAAAACATTTCTATTATCAGTGGATTTATTTGCATAATTATTGCTCTCTGAGCTTTATTCCTTAAAGTGATTTTTCATTAGTTTTGGAGCTCTATTTGAACTACAACCATTTGATAAATTTATTTAAAATTCCAACCAAAATTTGGGGATGTCATGTGATGTTTTTAAATCACTTTTATGCAAAAATATCTTCTGTTCATTGGAGATTTTGAGCTCTACACCAAGTTTTCAAATCTGGTCCAGTGGGCAATTTTGCACTACAACCTATTTAAATATTTCTTTAAAACTTCCACCAAAATTATGGGATGTTAATAGGAGTATATTATTCAACTTTATGCAAAAAAAACCAGTTATGTCCTTTGAAAAATTTGAGTAAATCAATCTCATCTTCATTCTGGTCCAGCTTGGTGATTTGTACTGCGACCATATTTTAACTTGCTCTTTTACTCATGATTCTTTTTCCTACTCATAGACCACCCTGCAAAACCCCTAAGTCCAGGAGATTGGACCCATTGGAAGATCTTTGGTCCATGAAATTATGCCCTCTTCTTTATGTCCAGAATGGGTTTTCTCAAAAACTTGCACTAACAAGTTTTTGTTTGTGGCAAACTAAACTTGCCACCATCACCTACTTCTAAAGAGACACTAGCCTGGAGAGTTTGGCCACCCCAAGAAATGCCTAAGTGCCCTTGGCATTTTGTCAAACACCTTATGGGCATGATCAGTTTTGACATAGTTTCTGGTTTGTACAATGGACCTGCTTACTTTGCCTAACCACAATGTCCACTAAGCCTCTAGACTACCCTAACCTAATTCTGTTAAACCCCAGCTCCACCCTAGCCTCCTGGCAAGCCCTGGCATTTCGCCGAGCACCTGGCGTGAACGCCTGGCGTGGCTGAGCAGCGTTTTGCACGTGCTTGAGAACCGCCGCGTCCCCCATCGCCGCCTCCCGCGCCTATTCTGGTCCTCTCTCGCTTCCGGCCGACGACCCGACCCTCCTCCTCAGCAGAGCCACCACGGTGCCCTCTGGCGCCGCCGTCAGGTCGGCCACGCGGCGGCTAGCGGCCGGCCACAAAGGGCTTCGCCCGTCTGGCGCCGCCGAGCCACCCAAAAGGCCACTGCCCACAGAACAGCGCGAGCCTATCCGCAAGCCCGTCCTCTAGCTCGCGTCGCCGCCACGTTGCCCTGCAGCACAGAAGGGCGGTTCGCCGTCGAGCTTATCTCCTGCCGCCGCCGAACCGACCTAATCACGCTATAAAAGGGGCCCCGAGCCTCTCCAAACCCTCAAGCAACCTCCTATCACCCCACTAGTGCACCCCACGGCCAACGAGCAACGGCGGGGAGCCTTCTTCCCCGTCCCCGGCCAGTTCGGCCGCCGCCGCCCTCCGGTCCATTCAGTCGCAACCCAAGCCTCCCCCATCATTCTGGCGCCACCGTTCGACTCCCCATGACCCTGCGGAGCCGCCCGAACCCTCAGTTGCGTCGAGGAACCACCATAGCCCAAAGCCCCAAACCTCCCGAAGCCACCGGCCGCCGCGAAGCTCACCGCCGGCGACTCCCTTCGCCCCCACCACCCTAGCAACCACCGGGAGGACCGCCCCAGGCTGGCGGATCCATCCCTGCCCACCGGAGCCCGCGAGGAGCCGCCAATCACCGGCGGCGATCACCGGAGCTCCGCCTCCGTTCGGCCAAAGGAGAGGGAAGGCGGGGGATGACTGGTCAAACCTGACCAGTGGGCCCCCTGGACCCACTGTCAGTGACCCCGCACCAGTCCACGTGGGTTAAGTGAAGGCGTAAAAGCAAAGTACGTATTCGACATGTACCTATTCGAAACGTTTTCTTTTCTTTATCTGTTTTTTTATACAGAATATTGACTAAACTTTGACCGGCTATAACTTTTTAAATATAACTCCAAATGAATTGATTCTTTTTCCTACCTCTCTCAAATTTTGTCTAGTTTATTTTCAGATTTATTTGAAAAAAATTCATACAACTTTTTTGTGCTGTTTTGAAAGTATGTGTTAATTCAAATTTATTTAAAATAGGATTTTGGAGAGAGAGAAGAAAACTTTCAAAAGTTTTGGAATGCACCCTGTCTCTCCACAACTTAAAGGCAAGCATTCTGAACCCTGGCATAATATTTTTTTTGTGTTGTACAGTTACAACACCACCGTGATACGGAGTATCCGTTATATTTTTAGGAGGATATGATCATACTCATCAGTGCATATTGATGATTCCGTGCTACTGAAATTTTATACGTTGTGATAGTAATCACCCTCGTATACCTTTCATGCATACCGTAAGGAAACCGGGAAATTCGCTGTCTTGGGTAGACACGAGCTTGTCCCTAGTTCCTCGTCGAGACGGTTGTGTCCGGTATGGCATGATGGAGTATGATGAGTGGTGATTCTGCCTGTTGGTTGCAAATATATTAGTTATGCTAATCATGTAGGGAATTACTTCAACCTCCTGAGACGACCGTAGATCGAGTCTTGTTCCAGTAACCCCCATACTTGTTTCGTACTACCACTTGTCCCTGCCGCAGGTAGGGTACGGTTCAGTAAGTTGTAAACCCCTTCCTAGCACACACCGTACAGAGAGGCCATGGTGGAAGATACCGGCTGCATCTGGTAGGCATGCCACCTGGTCCGGAGGCATGGGTGTTTCCGGTTGGGACCGAGAGGGGGGCACCCCTTAGAGCGCGCGATATAAATTTGATCCCATGCTACGCGAGGTTGTAGCCTCCCCACTTAGAGTTTTGCTTAACAAGTGTCGTGGGTGATTCCAGACACCGTAAGTTAAGTGGTGTGTGTGCAAATTAGGCGTGTTTTCAATTAAAAGATCAGAATGGAATTAGTCCCGATGGACTAAAGGAATCCGTTACTCGTGGGTAAAGAGTACACCCTCTGCAGAGATTAAATCTATTCGAATAGCCGTGTCCATGGGTAAGGACTACAGTCTGGGATGGGTCAAGTGTCGGTCTTAGTGTCGGCCTTCGGAGGAGAAACTACTAAACCAGAACATGGATCATGACCTGTGACTTATGATGATTGTGATTATTATTTTTATGGACTAACACTTTATATTATTGGAATTATTGAGTATCCCTTGGAAGGTTCTATCTCCTGGATATTCACGGTGATTATTTTACTTTATAAGCCCTTTATGTGGTGTCGCTCAGACGCCCGACTGTGGCATGCTTGTTGTTTACTTTATAAGCCCTTTATGTGGTGTCGCTCAGACGCCCGACTATGGCATGCTTGTTATTGGTTTACTTTATAAGCCCTTTATGTGGTGTCGCTCAGACGCCCGACTGTGGCATGCTTGTTATTTACTTTATAAGCCCTTTATGTGGTGTCACTCAGACGCCCGACTGAGGCATGCTCGTTATTTTACTATCCTTTCGAGACGTCGCTTCAGACATCCGATCGGTGCATTTTATTACTACTCGGGTTTTTTTGACTGAAGACTGCAGGGTTTACACCCCACAGCATTTAATTAAAACTTGAAACAGCATGTACAGAAAAGAGTTCCTTAAGAGAAGGAACGGGCAGAAAGGAAAAGAATAAAAACTGTACAACCTACTCTAAACATAGAAAGAAAGATCTAACTAAAGAAAGAACAAGTGCAAGGCCCCTCAAGGAGGCAGGAAATCAATCCATTTAATCAAAGCCTCCCTGTGTCTTGACTTGATTCTGTGAGCCAAGAGAGAGATGTCCTGGACAAAACCATTTCTCCACTGCCTGAAGGTAGGTCTGATATACCTGAAGACTTTATCATTCCTGACTTTCCAAATATTCCACCAAGTTAGGAAAACC
This sequence comes from Aegilops longissima, assembly GCA_021605205.1. Classification (NCBI taxonomy): domain Eukaryota; kingdom Viridiplantae; phylum Streptophyta; class Magnoliopsida; order Poales; family Poaceae; genus Aegilops; species Aegilops longissima. The sequence goes on along the minus strand of CM038681.1, from coordinate 168,685,999 downwards.
ACCTCAGAGAAGAAAGGCTTATTGAAATCCTTCCTAGCATGGCGTGCAATCTGAACCATATCCTGAGTATTGAGCCATGTGATTTGTAGATAGTTCCACACTCTCATGCTGAAGTTGCACTGAAAGAACAGATGGTTCCTGTCTTCAAGAGCTCCTGTGGGACAAAGAACACATTCAGGCCCATCATTAATCTTCCACTTCCTGCGTTGAATCATATCCTTGGTGTTTACTCTGTCCATAATGACCAGCCAGGCAAACATTTTAATTGTCATAGTACATCAGGATTTCCGCACTCCAACAGAGTAGAGGGTTGGGAGGAATTGGCTCATGAACCAAGTCATAGTATTTTTTTTTCAGAACCCAGCTTTCTTCCCATGTTTCCATTGCCAGCAATCATTAGAAGCAGCATCCAAGGACATCGCAGACAAGATTCCAGACAGGTGATTAAACTCTCTGTAGGCCATTTCAGATAATGGCAAAGATAACATGCTATGAAACTCATCAGTCTGCAACACTTCCATAACAGAGGAATTCTTATGTAAGCAGTATGAGAAAAGCCTGGGGAATCTGTCTTGAAGTGGGATGCAAGAGTTATCCACTTCCCAAGAATCTGAACAGAAAAGCAAAGAGTCCCCTTTTCCAACAGTTACTGAAGATACAGCCCTGAAATTGTCCATTAGCTTACAGATGTCCCTCCACCAAAAGGAGCCACACAAAGCAGTGTCATGAGGAACCCTCTGATAAAAATAACTGTCCCAGATCAAATGAACCCATGGCACATCTACTTTGTTATAGAACTTATTGAGGAATTTCATTAACAAAGCTTCATTCTGCAGACCCAGGTTGAGTATGCCAAGCCCACCCTTTAGTTTGGGTCTACAGACCAAGGGCCAAGCAGCCAGAGAATTCCCCTTTTCCTGGCCATATTTTCTCCATAGGCATTGTCTCTGTATTCTTTCCAGTTGTTTTAAAATCCCTTGTGGTATTGATAAACTACAAAGGAAGAAGATTGGCAATGAAGAGATAACAGAGTTTACCAACTGCAGCCTGCTACCTTGGGGCAGAAACCATGAGCTAGCAGTCAATCTTCTTTCCATACAGTCAACAAGTGGAAGCAGATCCACAATTTTGGGCCTAGTGGTGTCCACTGGCAATCCCAAGTATGTGAATGGCATAACCCCCAGTTGGCACCCAAATTGTGCAGCAAGAGCATTGGCAGAAGTGGCATCCACATTGATTGGGTACATTGAAGATTTGTGGTAATTAATCTGCAAACCAGTTGCAAGGGAGAAAGAGTTCAGAACATATTTGAGCACCTCCAACTGAACTGACTCAGCAGACACAAACAATAGTGTATCATCAGCATACCGAACCACTGGGTAGTCAGGATCATGAGTTACTAGGGGTAAGGAGAGAATCCCTTTACTGAGATGATCATTAATCATAGTCTGTAACAGATCAGCAGCAATCACAAATAGCAAAGGTGAGATAGGATCACCTTGCTTTACCCCACACTTACACTTAAAATGGTTTCCTGGAACCCCATTGAGCAGGATTGATGAGGTTGCAGAGGACAACAATTGCTGTATCCAGGATATCCATTTATTATCAAAACCCTTGGCCACCAAGATCTTTATAATTGCCTCATGCTGTATTGAATCAAACTCTTTTTCAAAATCCAACTTGAGTAACATGATTGGCTTTTTTGACTGATTGCACTGATGAATGTACTCAAAAGTCCATGCAATGCAATCCTGAATGGTTCTTGATTTGATAAAACCATATTGATTCTTATGAACACATTTAGTTATTTCATCTTGAAACCTGTTAGCAGCAAGTTTAGTGAGGAATTTCAACCCCACACTTGTCAAAGAAATTGGCCTAAAATCACCAGCAGTTTCAGGTGACAACTTCTTAGGGATCAGAGTTATGTATGCCTCACTGAGATTTTCTAGCTGAGCAGTTCTAGCATGAAACTCATTAACTAGAGAAATAAAGTCACCAGAAATGACTGGCCAACATTTCTTCATGAAAAGACCATTAAATCCATCAGGTCCAGGAGCCTTGTCAATGGGCAATTCCTTGATAACCTGCTCAATTTCCTTGACCTCAAAAGGCTTAGTGAGAACATCCAGTCCCTGTACCCTAGGGATAATAGAAAGGATGTCATTACCCAAGAAAACTGGTTTCACTGTTCCCATTCTGCCTTTAAAAATCTCCAGAAATTCCTTTGCAATTCTGTCATGGTCTGAAGAAACTGTTCCATCTGACAGTTGAAGAGTGGCAATTGAATTTTTTTCTATATCTCTCAGTTGCCATTGCCTGGAAGAATTTTGAGTTTTCCTCACCCACCTTGATATATCTAATAGTGCATCTCTTCTTCCAGTATAAAAATTGCAGATGGAGAAGATGATCATGGTGAAACTTCACCAATTTTCTGAAATTGGATTCAGTTAAGAATAGAGGCCTGTAGTCTTCCAAATCATCCAACCAAAATACCACCCAGTTACATTTCTCAATAAGATTTTTAATATGTGACAAACCCTTCTGCCATTTCTTAAGAGCAAACCTCAAAGATTTGAGTTTGTCCATAATAATTGCTGATATGTGAGATTTGTGAGAATGTTTTTGCCACACCTGTTGAACACATTCCATAAAACCAGGTTCATGGACCCAATAGTTTTCAAATCTGAAAATGTGAGCTTTTGGGATCTTTGGTGCATATTGAAACCACACATGGAACATGGTCGATGCAGTTTTGGCAAGAGGAGTGACCAGAGTATTGGGTATTGATCAATCCAAATGGCAGAGGTAAAAACCAGTCCAACTGCTCAGAAGAGGGAAATCCTGCATATTAGACCATGTGAACCTTCTTCCCTTTAGAGGTAGTTCAAGCACCCAAATGACCTATGATCTCATTAAAATAAAAGTATCATTGATATCACCACCGTGAAGATTTCTATTATCAAGAGATCAAATGAAGTTAAAATCTCCCAAAAAAAGCCAATTCGCTCAGTTCCACATTTAAATTATAAAGCCAACTGACAAATTCATCCCTCAAGACACCTTGACAGGGTCCATAAACATTGACCAGGTACCATTTGTCATCATTATGCACAGACTTGAAACTAATCACAATCCCGAAAGGTTTAGCTTCAATTAAAGCCCCTGAGAAAACATCAGAGCGCCACACAGCTAAAATACCACCAGAAGCTCCCCTAGAAGGAGATTCGATAAACTAATCAAAACCCGCAGGACAAATGCTCTTAATTAAATTTCGAGGGCACTCCGAGAGCTTAGTCTCCTGCAGACATACAACTTCACATTGGCTTTCAATTACTTTCTGCCTAACTGCACGCTGCCTTGCTTCAGAATTCAGTCCACGGACATTCCAACAGAGAACCTTCCAGCTACGCGTTGACATTCGATTCATGGGATAAAATAAAAGAACACAGCAAAAACAGTGTGACACCTAGTACCACAACCCAGACCATATAACAGCAAAAGTGCCAAGTCACAACCAAAGTGCCAAGGTTCAGAGAGAACATAACAGACAGCAAATTTGACAGGCTCGCTACACCTAGAAAAAACAGTAAACTTTGACATTTAAGAATTGTTGGAGGAGTCGTCCTTAGGATTTGCCATAAGCTTCTCCCGACATAGCAGCTTAGGATCCATCTCCAGCTCAGCTCCAATTGCCTGTAGCACCACGAGAGGCGTCGGCGAAGGGACCTCTTTAGACTTGTCGTGGCTCACATCGTCAGAGTTGTCCATGCCATCAGCAGGTTCCGGATTGGGCTGGGCCTTCTCTTCCATGGGCTTGGACCTCAGGCGTCTTTTAGCAGGTTGAAGTGGAAGCTGCTCAAAAACCACCGGTTTGAAACCATCCAGCTTTGCCGCGCTTCTCGTACACCTTCTAACTGAAGTGTCAACCAAGGGAGCAGATATCTTGCGTCTACCACGCTGGCTTTTCTGTCGTGACTTAGCTTCAGACGCGAAAACCACAGGAGAGGAAACCTCCTCCTGGCCAGAAAGCCCCACAGTCCCAGAATCCATAGACATTATATCATCAGAACTTAGCCCCTCAGGCTCAACTGCAGCAGCAGGTCCTTCACTTGAATCAGAAAATCTAGTGGCAGACAGATCACTAAACAAGGAGCGAGCAACAGGGCGTCTAGTGACAATTGAAACATTGCAAGGCAGAGTACTTGACAAACTAGGGACCAACATAGACATCCGTTGAGAATCATCAAACGCAATCGACCACTTACGCTTGGAATAGGTTACTGTTGGGGAACGTAGTAATTTCAAAAAATTTCCTACGAACACGCAAGACCATGGTGATGGCATAGCAACGAGAGGGGAGAGTGTCCGTCCACGTACCCTCGTAGACCGAAAGCGGAAGCGTTATAACAACGCTGTTGATGTAGTCGACGCGTCTTCACGATCCGACCGATCCAAGCACCGAGCGTCGGCACCTCCGAGTTCTGCACACGTTCAGCTCGATGACGATCCCGGACTCCGATCCAGCAAAGTGTCGGGATGAGTTCCACAAGACGACGGCGTGGTGACGATGATGATGCTCCACCGACGCAGGGCTTCGCTAAGCTCCGACGATATGACTTCTCCGGCGCAGGCTTCGCCTAAGCTCCGCGACGATATGACCAAAATGGAATATGGTGGAGGGGGCACCGCTTTGCGGCTAAGGAACGATCCGTAGATCAACTTGCGTGTCCATGGGGTGCCCCTGCCCCAGATATAAAGGAGGGAGGGAGGAGGAGGCCGCCCTTAGGAGGGCGCCATGGTGTGGAGTCCTACTAGGACTCCCTAGTCCTAGTAGGATTCCACCTCCCTTGTTGGAGTAGGAGAGGGGAAAGAGGGGAGAAGGAGAAGGAAGGGGCTGCGCCCCTTGTCCACCCGGACCTGAGGGGGGCGCAGGCCTCCTCCTTTGGCCTTTCTCCTCTATTCCCGTATGGCCCAATAAGGCCCATATACTCCCGGCGAATTCCCGTAACTCTCCGGTACTCCGAAAATACCGAATCATTCGAACCTTTCCAACTCCGAATATAGTCGTCCAATATATCGATCTTTACGTCTCGACCATTTCGAGACTCCTCGTCATGTCCCCGATCTCATCCGGGACTCCGAACTCCTTCGGTACATCAAAACTCATAAACTCATAATATAACCATCATCGAAACCTTGCGTGCGGACCCTACGGGTTCGAGAACTATGTAGACATGACCTAGAACTATTCTTGGTCAATAACCAATAGCGGAACCTGGATGCCCATATTGGCTCCTACATATTCTACGAAGATCTTTATCGGTCAAACCGCATAACAACATACTTTGTTCCCTTTGTCATCGGTATGTTACTTGCCCGAGATTCGATCGTCGGTATCCAATACCTAGTTCAATCTCTTTACCGGCAAGTCTCTTTACTCGTTCCGTAATACATCATCTCATAACTAACTCATTAGTTACAATGCTTGCAAGGCTTAGGTGATGAGTATTACCGAGAAGGCCCAGAGATACCTCTCCGACAATCGGAGTGACAAAACCTAATCTCAAATACGCCAACCCAACATGTACCTTTGGAGACACCTGTAGTACTCCTTTATAATCACCCGATTCGTTGTGACGCTTTGGTAGCACCAAAGTGTTCCTCCGTAAACGGGAGTTGCATAATCTTATAGTTATAGGAACATGTATGGGTCATGAAGAAAGCATTAACATACTAAACGATCAAGTGTTAAGCTAACGGAATGGGTCATGTCAATCAGATCATTCAACTAATGATGTGACCTTGTTAATCAAATAACAACTCTTTGTTCATGGTTAGGAAACATAACCATCTTTGATTAACAAGCTAGTCAAGTAGAGGCATACTAGTGACATACTGTTTGTCTATATATTCACACATGTATTATGTTTCCGGTTAATACAATTCTAGCATGAATAATAAACATTTATCATGATATAAGGAAATAAATAATAACTTTATTATTGCCTCTAGTGCATATTTCCTTCAGTCTCCCACTTGCACTAGAGTCAATAATCTAGTTCACATCATCATGTGATTCAACACTAATATTCACATCTGTATGTGATTAATACCCATAGTTCACATCGTCATGTGACCAACACCCAAAGGGTTTACTAGAGTCAATAATCTAGTTCACATCGCTATGTGATTATCACCCAAAGAGTACTAAGGTATGATCATGTTTTGCTCGTGAGAGAAGCTTAGTCAACGGTCCATCACATTGAGCCGTATGTATTTTGCAAATATTCTATGTCTACAATGCTCTTGCACGGGCTACTCTAGCTAATTGCTCCCACTTACAATATGTATCCAGATTGAGACTTAGAGTCATCTGGATCAGTGTAAAAAGCTTGCATCGATGTTACTCTTTACGACGGCTCTTTTATCACCTCCATAATCGAAAATATTTCCTTAGTCCTCACTAAGGATGTTCTTGACCAATGTCCAAAGGATCTACTCCTAGATCACTATTGTACTCCTTTGCCAAATTCAGAGCAAGGTATACAATAGGTCTGGTACATAGCATAGCATACTTTATAGAACCTATGATTGAGGCATAGGAATGACTTTCATTCTCTTTTCTATTTTCTGCCGTGGTCGGGATTTGAGTCTTACTCAATTTCACACCTTGCAACACAGGCAAGAACTTTTCTTTGATCGCTCCATTTTGAACTACTTCAAAATCTTGACAAGGTATGTACTTATTGAAAAACTTATCAAGTGTCTTGATCTATCTTAATAGATCTTGACGCTTAATATGTAAGCAGCTTCACCAAGGTCCTTCTTTGAAAAACTCCTTTCAAATACTCCTTTATGCTTTGCGAATAATTCTACATTATTTCCGATCAACAATATGTCATTCACATATACTTATCGTAAATGCTGTAGTGCTCCCACTCACTTTCTTGTAAATACAGGCTTCACCGTAAGTCCAGATAAAACTATATGCTTTGATCAACTTATCAAAGCGTGTATTCCAACTCCGAGATGCTTGCACCAGTCCATAGATGGATCGCTGGAGCTTGCACGCTTTTGTTAGCACCTTTAGGATTGACAAAACCTTCTGGTTGCATCATATACAACTCTTCTTTAATAAATCCATTAAAGAATGTAGTTTTGACATCCATTTGCCAGATTTCATAAAATGTGGCAATTGCTAACATGATTCGGACAGACTTAAGCATCGCTACATTTGAGAAAATCTCATTTGTAGTCAACACCTTGAACTTGTCGAAAAACCTCTTTGCGACAAGTCGAGCTTTGTAGATAGTAACACTACTATCAGCGTCCGTCTTCCTCTTGAAAATCCATTTATTTAACATGGCTTGCTGATCATCGAGCAAGTCAATCAAAGTCCATACTTTGTTCTCATACATGGATCCTATCTCAGATTTCATGGCCTCAAGCCATTTCATGAATCTGGGCTCATCATCGCTTCCTCATAGTTCGTAGGTTCATCATGGTCTTAGTAACATGACTTCCGAACATGATTACCGTACCACTCAGTGCGGATCTTACTCGAAGACCTCGAGGTTTGGTAGCAACTTGATCTGAAGTTTCATGATCATCATCATTAACTTCCTCACTAATTGGTGTAAGAATCACTGGAACTGATTTCGTGATGAACTACTTTCCAATAAGGAGAAGGTACAATTACCTCATCAAGTTCTACTTTCCTCCCACTCACTTCTTTCGAGAGAAACTTCTTCTCTAGAAAGGATCCATCTTAGCAACGAAAAACTTGCCTTCGGATCTGTGATAGAAGGTGTACCCAACATTTTCTTTTGGGTATTCTATGAAGACGCATTCTCGATTTGGGTTTGAGCTTATCGGTGAAAACTTTTTCACATAAGCATCACAACTCCAAACTTTAAGAAACGACAGCTTAGGTTTATCGCTAAACCATAGTTTATACGGTGTCATCTCAACGGATTTAGATGGTGCCCTATTAAACGTGAATGCAGCTGTCTCTAATGCATAACCCCAAAACGATAGTGGTAAATCGGTAAGATACATCATAGATCGCACCATATCCAATAAAGTGCGCTTACGACGTTCGGACACACCATTACGTTATGGTGTTCCATGTGGCGTGAGCTGTGAAACTATTCCACATTGTTTTATATGAAGGCCAAACTCGTAACTCAAATATTCTCCTCCACGATCAGGTCGTAGAAACTTTATTTTCTTATTACGATGATTCTCCACTTCACTCTGAAATTATTTGAACTTTTCAAATGTTTCAGACTTGTGCTTCATTAAGTAGATATACTCATATCTGCTCAAATCATCTTGTGAAGGTCAGAAAATAACGATACTTGCCGCGAGCTTTAACACTCATCGGACCGCATACATCAGTATGTATTATTTCCAATAAGTCATTTGCTCGCTCCATTGTTCCGGAGAACGAGTCTTTAGTCATCTTGCCCATAAGGCATGGTTCGCAAGCATCAAGTGATTCATAATCAAGTGATTCCAAAGTCCATCAAGATGGAGTTTCTTCATGCTTTACACCAATATGACCTAAACGGCAATTGCCACAAATAAGTTGCACTATCATTATTAACTTTGCATCTTTTGGCATCAATATTATGAATATGTGTATCACTACGATCGAGATCCAACAAACTATTTTCATTGGGTGCATAACCATCGAAGGTTTTATTCATTTAAATGTAACAACGATTATTCTTTGACTTTAAATGAATAACCATTTTGAAAACTATTTTCATTGGGTGTATGACCATTTAAGGTTTTATTCATGTAAACAGAACAACAATTATTCTTTGACTTTAAATGAATAACTGTTTTGCAATAAATATGATCAAATCATATTCATGCTCAACGCAAACACCAAATAACATTTATTTAGGTTTAACACTAATCCCGAAAGTATAGGGAGTGTGCGATGATGATCATATCAATCTTGGAACTACTTCCAACACTCATCGTCACTTCCCTTCAACTAGTTTCGTTCATTCTGCAACTCCTGTTTGAGTTACTAATCTTAGCAACCGAACCAAGTATCAAATACCGAGGGTTGCTATAACACTAGTAAAATACACATCAACAATCAGATATCAAATATACCTTTGTTCACTTTGCCATCCTTCTTATCCGCCAAATACTTGGGGTAGTTTCGCTTCAAAGACCAGTTCCAAGCAGTAAAAGCACTTAGTCTCGTGCTTAGGTCCAGACTTGGGCTTCTTCACTCGAGCAGCAACTTGCTTGCCGCTCTTCTTGAAGTTCCCTTCTTCCTTTGCCCTTTTCCTTGAGACTAGTGGTATTGTCAACCATCAACACTTGATGTTTTTCTTGATTTCTACCTTCGCGATTTTAGCATCGCCAAGAGCTTGGGAATTATTTTCGCCATCCCTTGCATACTATAGTTCATCACGAAGTTCTAGTAACTTAGTGATGGTGACTAGAGAATTCTTTCAATCACTATCTTTTCGGAAGATTAACTTCCACTTGATTCAAGCGATTGAAGTACCTGCATAATCTGAGCACATGCTCACTAGTTGAGCGATTCTCTCCATCTTTTAGCTATAGAACTTGTTGAAGACTTCATATCTCTCAACTCGGTATTTGCTTGAAATATTAACTTCAACTCCTGGAACATCTCATATGGTCCATGACGCTCAAAACGCCTTTGAAGTCCCGATTCTAAGCCGTTAAGTATGGTGCACTAAACTATCAAGTAGTCATCATATTGAGCTAGCCAAACGCTCATAACGCCTGCATTTTCTCCTGCAATAGGTCTGCTACCTAGCGGTGCATTAAGGACATAATTCTTCAGGCAGCAATGAGGATAAACCTCAGATCACGGATCTAATCCGCATCATTGCTACTAACATTTTTCAACATAATTTTCTCTAGGAACATATCAAAACAAACATATAAAAGCATAGGGAAGCAACAACGCGAGCTATTGATCTACAACATAATTTGCAAAATACTACCAGGACTAAGTTCATGATAAATTAAAGTTCAATTAATCATATTAAAAACTCCCACTTAGACAGACATCTCTCTAGTCATCTAAGTGATCACGTGATCCAAATCAACTAAACCATGTCCGATCATCACGTGAGATGGAGTAGTTTCAATGGTGAACATCACTATGTTGATCATATCTACTATATGATTCACGCTCGACCTTTCGGTCTCCGTGTTCCGAGGCCATATCTGTTATATGCTAGGCTCGTCAAGTTTAACCTGAGTATTCCGCGTGTGCAACTGTTTTGCACCCGTTGTAGATGGACGTAGAACTTATCACACCCGATCATCACGTGGTGTCCGGGTACTACTTAACTTTGGCAACGGTGCATACTCAGGAGAACACTTCTTGATAATTTTAGTGAGAGATCATCTTATAATGCTACCGTCAATCAAAGCAAGATAAGATGCATAAAGGATAAACATCACATGCAATCAATATAAGTGATATGATATGGTCATCATCATCTTGTGCTTGTGATCTCCATCGCCTAAGCACCGCATGATCACCATCGCCACCGGCGCGACACCTTGATCTCCATCGTAGCATCGTTGTCGTCTCGCCAACTATTGCTTCTCGACTATCGCTACTCCTTAGTGATAAAGTAAAGCAATTACATGGCGCTTGCATTTCATACAATAAGCGACAACCATATGGCTCCTGCCAGTTGCCGATAACTCGGTTACAAAACATGATCATCTCATACAATAAAGTATAGCATCACGTCTTGACCATATCACATCACAACATGCCCTGCAAAAACAAGTTAGACGTCTTCTACTTTGTTGTTGCAAGTTTTACGTGGCTGCTACGGGCTGAGCAAGAACCGTTCTTACCTACGCATCAAAACTGAAGGAAATATGCCCTAGAGGCAATAATAAAGTTATTATTTATTTCCTTATTTCATGATAAATGTTTATTATTCATGCTAGAATTGTATTAACCGGAAACATAATACATGTGTGAATATATAGACAAACAGTATGTCACTAGTATGCCTCTACTTGACTAGCTTGTTAATCAAAGATGGTTATGTTTCCTAACCATGAACAAGGAGTTGTTATTTGATTAACAAGGTCACATCATTAGTTGAATGATCTGATTGACATGACCCATTCCGTTAGCTTAACACTTGATCGCTTAGTATGTTAATGCTTTCTTCATGACCCATACATGTTCCTATAACTATGAGATTATGCAACTCCTGCCACGGAGGAACACTTTGGTACTACCAAACGTCACAACGAATCGGGTGATTATAAAGGAGTACTACAGGTGTCTCCAAAGGTACTTGTTGGGTTGGCGATTTCGAGATTAGGTTTTGTCATCCGATTGTGGAGAGGTATCTCGAGCCTTCTCGGTAATGCACATCACTTAAGCCTTGCAAGCATTACAACTAATGAGTTAGTTGTGAGATGATGTATTACGGAACGAGTAAAGATACTTACCGGTAACGAGAATGAACTAGGTATTGGATACCGACGATCGAATCTCGGGTAAGTAACATACCGATGACAAAGGGAACAACGTATGTCGTTATGCGGTTTGACCGATAAAGATCTTCGTAGAATATGTAGGAACCAATATGGGCATCCAGGTTCCGCTATTGGTTATTGACCGAGAATAGTTCTAGGTCATGTCTACATAGTTCTCGAACCCGTAGGGTCCGCATGCTTAAGGTTTCGATGACAGTTATATTATGAGTTTATGAGTTTTGATGTACCGAAGGAGTTCGAGTCCCGGATGAGATCGGGACATGACGAGGAGTCTCAAATGGTCGAGACGTAAAGATCGATATATTGACGACTATATTCGAGTTCGGAAGGTTCCAATGATTCGGTATTTTTCGAGTACCGGAGAGTTACGGAATTCGCCGGGAGAAGTATTGGGCCTTATTGGGCCCTGCGGGAAAGAGAGAGGGCTGCCTAGGGCAGGCCGCGCCCTTCATGGCCTAGTCCGAATTGGACTAGGGGAGGGGCCGCACTTTCTCTCTTCCCCTTCCCCAAGTCCTAGTCCAACTAGGAAAGAGGGGGAGTCCTACTCCCGTGGGAGTAGGACTCCTCCTTGCGCGCCTCCTCCCTTGGCCGCCACCTCCTCCTTGCTCCTTTATATACGGGGCAGGGGGCACCCCATGACACACAAGTTGATCTACGGATCTTGCCTTAGCTGCAGCGGTGCCCCTTCCACCATATTCCACTTCGTCATATCGTCATGAGCTTAGGAGAAGCCCTCGCGCCGAGAAGTCATATCGTCGCGGAGCTTAGGCGAAGCCCTGCGCCGGTGGAGCATCAACATCGCCACCACGCCGTCGGTCGACGGAACTCATCCCGACACTTTGCTGGATCGAGTCCGGGATCGCCATCGAGCTGAACGTGTGCGAACTCGGAGGTGCCGTGACGCTCGGTGCTTGGATCGGTCGGATCGTGGAGACGTCGACTACATCAACCGCGTTGTTATAACGCTCCGCTTTCGGTCTCACGAGGGTACGTGGACGGACACTCTCCCTCTCGTTGCTATGCCATCACCATGGTCTTGCGTGATCGTAGGAAAATTTTTGAAATTACTACGCTCCCCAACAAGGGCATCCGAGCCTGGTTCTATGCGTTGATGTCATGTGCACGAGTAGAACACAAGTGAGTTGTGGACGATACAAGTCATACTGCCTACCAGCATGTCATACTTTGGTTCAGCGGTATTGTGAGATGAAGCGCCCGGACCGACATTACGCGTGACGCTTACGCGAGACTGGTTTCACCGCCCGAGCACTCGCTGCTTAAAGGTGACCGGCGGTGTGTCTCTCTCTCACTTTAGTTGAATCGAGTGTAGCTACGCCCGTCCTTGAGAAGGTTAAACGGAGTCTATTTGACGAAATATCGCTGTGGTTTTGATGCGAGGTAAGAACGGTTCTTGCTCAGCCCGTAGCAGCCACGTAAAACTTGCAACAACAAAGTAGAGGACGCCTAACTTGTTTTTGCAGGGCATGTTGTGATGTGATATGGTCAAGACGTGATGCTATATTTTATTGTATGAGATGATCATGTTTTGTAACCGAAGTTATCGGCAATCGGCAGGAGCCATATGGTTGTCGCTTATTGTATGAAATGCAACGCCATGTAATTGCTTTACTTTATCACTAAGCAGTAGCGATAGTCGAGAAGCAATAGTTGGCGAGACGACAACGATGCTACGATGGAGATCAAGGTGTCGCTACCGGTGACGATGGTGATCATGACGGTGCTTCGCGATGGAGATCACAAGCACAAGATGATGATGACCATATCATATCACTTATATTGATTGCATGTGATGTTTATCCTTTATGCATCTTATCTTGCTTTGATTGACGGTAGCATTATAAGATGATCTCTCACTAAAATTATCAAGAAGTGTTCTCCCGAGTATGCACCGCTATGAAAGTTCTTCGTCTTTGAGACACCACGTGATGATCGGGTGTGATAGGCTCTACGCTCAAATACAACGGGTGCAAAACAGTTGCACGCGAATACTCAAGTTAAACTTGACGAGCCTAGCATATAACAGATATGGCCTCGAACACGGAGACCGAAGGTCGAGCGTGAATCATATAGTAGATATGATCAACATAGTGATGTTCACCATTGAAACTACTCCATCTCACGTGATGATCGGACATGGTTTAGTTGATTTGGATCACGTAATCACTTAGATGACTAGAGAGATGTCTATCTAAGTGGGAGTTCTTAAGTAATATGATTAATTGAAATTTAATTTATCATGAACTTAGTCCCGGTAGTATTTTGCAAATTATGTTGTAGATCAAGAGCTCGCGTTGTTGCTTCCCTATGTTTTCATATGTGTTCCTAGAGAAAATTGTATTGAAAGATGTTAGTAGCAATGATGCGGATTGGATCCGTGATCTGAGGTTTATCCTCATTGCTGCAGTAAGAATTATGTCCTTAATGCACCGCTAGGTGATGACCTATTGCAGGAGCAGATGCGACGTTATGAACGCTTGGCTAGCTCAATATGAGCAGATACGACGTTATGAACGCTTGGCCAGCTCAATATGATGACTACTTGATAGTTTAGTGCACCATGCTTAACGGCTTAGAATCGGGACTTCAAAGACGTTGAACGCCATGGACCATATGAGATGTTCCAGAATTGAAGTTAATATTTCAAGCAAATACCCGAGTTGAGAGATATGAAGTCTCCAACAAGTTCTATAGCTAAAAGATGGAGGAGAATCGCCAACTAGTGAGCATGTGCTCAGATTGTCCGAGTACTTCAATCGCTTGAATCAAGTGGGAGTTAATCTTCCGATAAGATAGTGATTGACAGAATTTTAGTCACCATCACTAAGTTAGTAGAACTTCGTGATGAACTATAGTATGCAAGGGATGACGAAAAAGATTCTCGAGCTCTTCGCGATGCTAAAATCGGAAGGTAGAAATCAAGAAAACATCAAGTGTTGATGGTTGACAAGACCACTAGTCTCAAAGAAAATGGCAAAGGGAAGAAGGGAACTTCAAAAGGAACGGCAAGCAAGTTGCTGCTCGAGTGAAGAAGCCCAAGTCTAGACCTAAGCCCGAGACCGAGTACTTTTGCTGCAATGGAACTGGTCACCGAAGCGAACTACCCTGAATATTTGGTGGATAAGAAGGATGGCAAAGTGAACAAGGTTATATTTGATATACAGGTTATTGATGTGTGCCTTACTAGTGTTTATAGTGGCCCCTAGTATTTGATACTGCTCGTTGCTAAGATTAGTAACTCAAACAGAGTTACGTATCAAACAGAGACTAGTTGAAGGGAAGTGACGATGAGTGTTGGAAGTAGTTCCAAGATTGATATGATCATCATCGCACACTCCCTATACTTTCGGGATTAGTGTGGAACCTAAATAAGTGTTATTTGGTGTTGAGCATAAATATGATTTGATCATGTTTATTGCAATACGGTTATTCATTTAAGTAAGAGAATAAATTGTTGTTCTGCTTACATGAATAAAACCTTATATGGTTACACACCCAATGAAAATGGTTCATTGGATCTCGATCATAGTGATACACATATTCATAATGTTGAAACCAAAAGATGCAAAGTTAATAATGATAGTGCAACTTATTTGTGGCAATCGCCGCTTAGGTCATATTGGTGTAAAGCGATGAAGAAAACTCCATGTCGATGGACTTTTGGAATCACTTGATTATGAATCATTTGATGCTTATGAACCGTGCCTTTTGGGCAAGATGACTAAAACTCCGCTTCTCCGAACAATGGAACAAGCTACTGACTTATTGGGAATAATACATACCGATGTATGCGATCCAATGAGTGTTGATGCTCGTGGCAAGTATCGTTATTTTCTGACCTTCACAAGATGATTTGAGCAGATATGGGTATATCTACTTGATGAAACATAAGTCTGAAATAGTTGAAAGGTTCAAAGAATTTCAGAGTGAAGTGGAAAATCATCGTAACAAGAAAATAAAGTTTCGCGATCTGATCGTGGAGATGAATATTCGAGTTACGAGTTTGGTCTTCAATGAAAACAATGTGGAATAGTTTCACAGCTCACGCCACTCGAACACCACAACGTTATGTTGTGTCCGAACGTCAGAATCGTACTTTATTATGATATGGTGCGATCTATGATGTATCTTACCGATTTACCACTATCGCTTTGGGGTTATGCATTAGAGACAACTGCATTCACGCTTAATAGGGCAACCATCTAAACCGCTGAGATGACACCGTATGAACTATGGTTTAGCAAGAAACCTAAGTCGTCGCTTTCTTAAAGTTTGAGTTGTGATGCTTATGTGAAAAGGTTTTCACCGATAAGCTCGAACCCAAATCGAGAAGTGCGCCTTCATAGAATACCCAAAAGAAAATGTTGGGTACACCTTCTATCACAGATCCAAGGCAAGTTTTTTGTTAAGATGGATCCTTTCTAGAGAAGAAGTTTCTCTCGAAGAAGTGAGTGGGAGGAAAGTAGAACTTGATGAGGTAATTGTACCTTCTCCTTATTGGAAAGTAGTTCATCACAGAATCAGTTCCAAAGATTCCTACACCAATTAGTGAGGAAGTTAATGATGATGATCATGAAACTTCAGATCAAGTTGCTACTAAAACCTCGTAGGTCTTCCAGAGTAAGATCTGCACCAGAGTGGTACGGTAATCTTGTTCTAGAAGTCATGTTACTAGACCATGATGAACCTACGAACTATGAGGAAGCGATGATGAGCCCAGATTCCGCGAAATGGCTTGAGACCATGAAATCTGAGATAGGATCCATGTATGAGAACAAAGTATGGACTTTGATTGACTTGCTCGATGATCAGCAAGCCATGTTAAATAAATGGATCTTAAAGAGGAAGACGGACACTGATAGTAGTGTTACTATCTACAAAGCTCGACTTGTCGCAAAAAGGTTTTCGACAAGTTCAAGGTGTTGACTACAATGAGATTTTCTCAACTGTAGCGATTCTTAAAGTCTGTCCGAATCATGTTAGCAATTGCCACATTTTATGAAATCTGGCAAATGGATATCAAAACTACATTCTTTAATGGATTTATTAAAGAAGAGTTGTATATGATGCAACCAGAAGTTTTTGTCAATCCTAAAGGAGCTAACAAAATGTGCAAGCTCCAATGATCCATCTATGGACTGGTGCAAGCATCTCGAGTTGGAATACACGCTTGATAAGTTGATCAAAGCATATAGTGTTATATGACTTACGGTGAAGCCTCAGATTTACAAGAAAGTGAGTGGGAGCACTACAGCCTTTCCGATAAGTATATGTGAATGACATATTGTTGATCGGAAATAATGTAAAATTATTCTGCAAAGCATAAAGGAGTATTTGAAAGGAATTTTTCAAAGAAAGACCTCGTGAAGTTGTTATATATTGAGCATCAAGATCTATAGAGATAGATCAAGACGCTTGATAAGTTTTTCAATGAATACATACCTTGACAAGATTTTGAAGTAGTTCAAAATGGAACAGTCAAAGAAAGAGTTCTTGCCTGTGTTACAAGGTGTGAGATTGAGTAAGACTCAAAACCCGACCACGGCAGAAGATAGAAAGAGAATGAAAGTCATTCCTATGCATCAGCCATAGGTTCTATAAAGTATGTCATGTTGTGTACTGATCTATTGCATACCCTACCACTAAGATTGGCAAGGAGTGCAATAGAGATCTAGGAGTAGATCAATGGACAGCGGTCAAAATTATCCTTAGTAGAATAAGGATATGTTTCTCGATTATGGAAGTGAAAAAGGTTCGTCGTAAAAGGTTACGCCGATGCAAGTTTTAACACTAATCTAGATGACTATGAGTCTCAATCTAGATACATATTGAAAGTGGGAGCAATTAGCTAGAGTAGCTCCGTGCGAGCATTGTAGACATAGAAATTTGCAAAATACTTACGGCTCGAATGTGATGCACCGCTGACTAAAATTATCTCACAAGCAAAACATGATCACACCTTAGTACTCTTTGGGTGTTAATCACATAGCGATGTGAACTAGATTACTGACTCTAGTAAACCCTTTGGGTGTTGGTCACATGATGTGAACTATGGGTGTTAATCACATATGTGAATATTTGTGTTGAATCACATGATGATGTGAACTAGATTATTGACTGTGCAAGTAGACTTATGCCTAGAGGCAATTGAATTACATGATGATGTGAATGTTTATTATTCATAGAATTGTATTAACTTGAAACATAATACATGTGTGAATATATAGACAAACAGTATGTCACTAGTATGCCTCTACTTGACTAGCTTGTTAATCAAAGATGGTTATGTTTCCTAACCATGAACAAGGAGTTGTTATTTGATTAACAAGGTCACATCATTAGTTGAATGATCGATTGACATGACCCATTCCGTTAGCTTAACACTTGATCGTTTAGTATGTTAATGCTTTCTTCATGACCCATACATGTTCCTATAACTGTCCTGGCGTAATGGGGTGATTATAAAGGATTACTACAGGTGTCTCAAAGGTACTTGTTGGGTTGGCGTATTTGAGATTAGGTTTTGTCACTCCGATTGTCGGAGAGGTATCTCGAGCCTTCTCGGTAATGCACATCACTTAAGCCTTGCAAGCATTACAACTAATGAGTTAGTTGTGAGATGATGTATTCAGACGAGTAAAGATACTTACGTGCGAGATTGAACTAGGTATTGGATACTGACGATCGAATCTCGGGTAAGTAACATACCGATGACAAAGGGAACAACGTATGTCGTTATGCGGTTTGACCGATAAAGATCTTAAGTAGAATATGTAGGAACCAATATGGGCATCCAGGTTCGCTATTGGTTATTGACGAGAATAGTTCTAGGTCATGTCTACATAGTTCTCGAACCCGTAGGGTCCATGCAACAAGGTTTGATGTGGTTATATTATGAGTTTATGAGTTTTGATGTACGAAGGAGTTGAGTCCGGATGAGATCGGGGACATGACGAGGAGTCTCGAAATGGTCGAGACGTAAAGATCGATATATTGACGACTATATTCGGAGTTCGGAAAGGTTCGAATGATTGGTATTTTCGAGTACCGAGAGTTACGGAATTCGCCGGGAGAAGTATTGGGCCTTATTGGGCCCTGCGGGAAAGAGAGAGGGGCTGCCTAGGGCAGGCCGCTTCCCATGGCCTAGTCCGAATTGGACTAGGGGAGGGCCGCACCCTTCTCTCTTCCCCTTCCCCAAGTCCTAGTCCAACTAGGAAAGAAGGGGGAGTCCTACCCGGTGGGAGTAGGACTCTCCTTGCGCGCCTCCTCCTTGGCCGCCACCTCCTCCTTGCTCCTTTATATACGGGGGGCACCCCATGACACACAAGTTGATCTCGGATCTTGCCTTAGCCGTGTGCGGTGCCCCTTCCACCATATTCCACTTCGGTCATATCGTCGCGGAGCTTAGGAAGCCCTGCGCCGGAGAAGTCATATCGTCGCGGAGCTTAGGCGAAGCCCTGCGTCGATGGAGCATCAACATCGTCCTGCACGCCGTCGTCTTGTGGAACTCATCCCGACACTTTGCTGGATCGAGTCCGGGGATCGTCATCGAGCTGAACGTGTGCAAACTCGGAGGTGCCGTCGTTCGGTGCTTGGATCGGTCGGATCGTGGAGACGTCGACTACATCAACCGCGTTGTTATAACGCCTCGCTTTCGGTCTCGAGGGTACGTGGGCGGACACTCTCCCTCTCGCTGCTATGCCATCACCATGGTCTTGCGTGATCGTAGGAAAATTTTTGAAATTACTACGCTCCCAACAAAACCACAACGATACTTCGTCAAATTGACTCCGCTTTAACCTTCTCAAGGACCGGGCGTAGCCACACTCGATTCAACTAAAGTGAGAGAGACAGACACCGCCGTCACCTTTAAGCAACGAAAGTGCTCGGAGCGGTGAAACCAGTCTCGCGTAAGCGACGCTGTAATGTCGGTCCGGGCCGCTTCATCTCACAATACCGCTGAACCAAAGTATGACATGCTGGTAGGCAGATGACTTGTATCGTCCACAACTCACTTGTGTTCTACTCGTGCATATGACATCAACGCATAAAACCAGGCTCGGATGCCATCGTTGGGGAACGAGTAATTTCAAAAATTTTCTACGAACACGCAAGACCATGGTGATGGCATAGCAACGAGAGGGAGAGTGTCCGCCCACGCACTCGTGAGACCGAAAGCGAAGCGCTATAACAACGCTGTTGATGTAGTCGACGCCTTCACGATCCGACCGATCCAAGCACCGAACGACGGCACCTCCGAGTTCTGCACACGCTCAGCTCGATGACGATCCCCGACTCGATCCAGCAAAGTGTCGTGGATGAGTTCCACAAGACGACGGCGTGGTGACGATGATGATGCTCCACCGACGCAGGGCTTCGCCTAAGCTCCGCGACGATATGACTTCTCCGCGCAGGCTTCGCCTAAGCTCCGCGACGATATGACCAAAGTGGAATATGGTGGAGGGGGCACCGACACGGCTAAGGAACGATCCGTAGATCAACTTATGTGTCCATGGGGTGCCCCCTGCCTCAGATATAAAGGAGGGAGGGAGGAGGAGGCCGCCCTTAGGAGGGCGCGCCATGGTGGAGTCCTACTAGGACTCCCTAGTCCTAGTAGGATTCCACCTCCTTGTTGGAGTAGGAGAGGGGAAAGAGGGGAGAAGGAGAAGGAAAGGGGCTGCGCCTGTCCACCCGGACCTGAGGGGGCGCAGGCCTCCTCCCTTTGGCCTTTCTCCTCTATTCCCGTATGGCCCAATAAGGCCCATATACTCCCCGGCGAATTCCGTAACTCTCCGCATCTCAAAATACCCAATCATTCGAACCTTCCGAACTCCAATATAGTCGTCCAATATATCGATCTTTACGCCTCGACCATTTCGAGACCCTCGCCATGTCCCCGATCTCATCCGGGACTCGAACTCCTTCGTACATCAAAACTCATAAACTCATAATATAACCATCATCGAAACCTTGTTTATGGACTTACGGGTTCGAGAACTATGTAGACATGACCTAGAACTATTCTTGGTCAATAACCAATAGCGGAACCTGGATGCCCATATTGGCTTTACATATTCTACGAAGATCTTTATCGGTCAAACCGCATAACAACATACTTTGTTCCCTTTGTCATCGGTATGTTACTTGCCCGAGATTCGATCGTCGGTATCCAATACCTAGTTCAATCTCTTTACCGCAAGTCTCTTTACTCGCTCCGTAATACATCATCTCATAACTAACTCATTAGTTACAATGCTTGCAAGGCTTAGGTGATGAGTATTACCGAGAAGGCCCAGAGATACCTCTCCGACAATCGGAGTGACAAAACCTAATCTCAAATACGCCAACCCAACATGTACCTTTGGAGACACCTGTAGTACTCTTTATAATCACCCAGCATCACGCTAGACGCTTGGTAGCACCAAAGTGTTCCTCCGTAAACGGAGTTGCATAATCTTATAGTTATAGGAACATGTATGGGTCATGAAGAAAGCATTAACATACTAAACGATCAAGTGTTAAGCTAACGGAATGGGTCATGTCAATCAGATCATTCAACTAATGATGTGACCTTGTTAATCAAATAACAACTCTTTGTTCATGGTTAGGAAACATAACCATCTTTGATTAACAAGCTAGTCAAGTAGAGGCATACTAGTGACATACTGTTTGTCTATATATTCACACATGTATTATGTTTCCGGTTAATACAATTCTAGCATGAATAATAAACATTTATCATGATATAAGGAAATAAATAATAACTTTATTATTGCCTCTAGTGCATATTTCCTTCAGTTACTGTCCCCAACGGCTTGAAGAAGATGGACCTTGGCACCTCTTTCACTAAGAAGTCAAACATCAAATTCTCAAAGGAACGCTTCCAGAGCAATTCAGGCGGAAGAGGGGGCCTAACCACAATCCGAGCCATCCCAATGAAGATCTGATGGTGCTGAATAACCGATGGTTGATAGGGGACAATAGCCAAAGGATTTTCAACGTCAATTGCAGGTTGTTCCTGAACTTGAGCAACCAGATCGATCAGCGGTGGGTGTTGCAGCTCAACATCCTGCAGAAGCTGCTCAACAGACTCAGATTGCTCGGGTTGATCGATGACAATGGAGACTTGGTCTTGTTCTGGCACGGCAGGCTGAGGTGGCTGATTATTAACCTCATCATCTCCCCAATGATCATTACCCCAATCAGCATCCACAGGGTTATCGAGAGGAGGAGCAGGTGCAAGTGGCGCGTCATTCCATCCAAGCATTGGGTAAGGCGGTAGAACAAAAGGAATGTTGTCAGGAATGAGGTGTCCAGGCATTGGATGGGGATTACCATCCAAAGGCATCGGATCCTCATCGTTGGGCATCTTATCAGCAAAATCTGCCCCAAGAACATAACATGCAGCAGTCCAAGAAACTTGAGCACCTCCCCATTCAGCATAATCCCCAAAAACCACATCCCTTGGCACCAGAGGTGTATCAGGAAAGCTGGCTGCCACAACAGTACGGACCAGATACGGATCTTCACTATCCCATGAATGAAATTTTCCAAAAGTACCTACTGCCTGAGAAATATACTCAGTCGTGCGATAATCAAGGGGAATCCCAACAAACATTAGCCAGCCCTTACGAAAACCATGATTCCCTTTGAAGTTTTCCCCCTCATCATGCTTCATGAATCTAACAAATTGATCATTCCCCAAAGCAAACGGCAGATGCTGAATCAAAGTGTATCTAACAGACGGGTCCCGAACTTGAAACAGACCAACTCCATGAAACCATGGCTGAGCAGAGCGGACAAGTATACCTCTGTTCTGGAGAAACTGAACCACTTCCTCTCTGACAGGCCCGAGGGGTCCATCCGGAGCAGGCATAACTTCAGCAACCATGTAATCTTCATGGCATCGAGGGGGGCGAGCCGCCATCGTGAAGAAGGTGTGAGGTAAGCGCCGATCACCACCATCAATGATATGATGCCCCGGAGGCACCAGGCGATGCGGGTCAAGCTCGAAGTTCGCCATGGTCGGCTGCAGCGGCGACGATCCAAGGGTTTCTTTGGAAGAGCAGGGGGTTTCTTTGGCATGGAGGGGAGAAGATTGGAGCAATGCGGGTGGTGACGATGTGACAGGACTAGATATCCAAATAACTCTGGCGCCCTTCCCCTGATCAGCTGATGTTTCCGAAATACTCGTGTTTTGTTGCAGAGAGCTCTGCCTCCAAACCAATCCATGCGAGCGAGCAAAATCATTACAAGCATGCCTAGAGTGACCCACCGAGCAAGCCGAGCAGGCCGCCGATTCCACAAGAGATCGCCATGTGGCCCTTCTGACCACAAACAGTACAAGTTATAACCTGGTCCACCATGTCATCGACCATCGCTTCAAATTGCCGCTCTGCCTCTTGCGTAGAAGGAATTTCCAGAGAGTCGCCCATCGGACTTAGACACGTAGAAGAATCCAGCCCACTATCAGGAGGCCCAGCAGGGGACATATCATAGACAGGCCCACCCGAGACAAGACAATCCTGGGCCACCGAACCCACAGCAGACGGGTTAACCAACTGAGACGGGCCCGAAGCCAAACATCCAGTTTGAATCAGAGAGGTTCCCGCTTCCTCAAATTGCGCTGAGAGATTACCGGAGATCGCGATTTGCGGATCCACCAAACCGACCGGCAGAGGTGAACGGCCACCGAGCAACTCCGCGACATGTTAACCGCATCAAACACAATGGGTGGCCTTGCCACCGTCCAATGCAAATCCGGGGCAGGAGATTGTCGAAAGACAACATGCTCATGGGCAGAAAGATCATATCCGTCTTCAGCTATAGTATCAATGCAAGTCTGAGAAGCTGGATATCTATAGCCCTTGCAAGCATAATACTTTTCAAAAGTGGCAAAAGACAGCTTCTTACTTGCAGCAAAACTAGATTTCAAAGAGGATTATTTCAAAGAGGATTTAACCGGGGGCTTATGCATAGCCAACAAACCTAACGATGACCTACACTTGGTAGGGCTAATCAAATCCGGGGCTTATTACTACTCGGTTATTACATATTCATGTTGCATATAAATAACCTGCTTGCATGCATCAGGGATTTTATTTTTATGACTGACGTTGTGATCATAGAATGTTTTCAAAGCATGATTATTGTTTGTTATATTATACCCGTGTTCATAATGTTTGCGAGTACATTCAAAGTACTCACTGGATTGTCCCTGGCTATTGTCTTGGCCAGATTTCTTGCATGGAGAGGAGCGTTGCGACGACAGCCTCGGAACCTAAGCAATGGTGATAGCAGCCTCGCGAAGATAGGAGTTAACCTGGTCAGCTGTTCCTGTGGGAAATGGAGTTCCATAGACGCTGATGATCCGCAAACCGCTTCCGCCATCAACCACTAAAAACCAATTGTTGTACTCATAGGCCAGAATGGTCTTGTACCACATATCTTGTATTTTGCTTGGAGTTTCTGTATCAAGTTGGTGCCTCATCAGCTAACAGTAATCCTGGGGCTGGTGAGCACAAGGGCCATTTTCTGAAAAATTATATCCCGAAAATCCGGTCCTGACACATATATACTCCAATAACTTCAACATTGACTTATGATGCATGTCATGTGTCAATTTATGTGTAGTCATGAATCGAGAGATTGTTGATGTGTTTTGGTAATCGGGGGATTTCCCAGAAGATAGTGTCTCCATTTCTTAATAGCCTCTAAAATTGCCATGGCCACTTTTTCACAAACTGACTTCCTAGAGAGTGTGGACTAATAGCTTTGCTAAATAATGCTAATGACATGCCTCCCTCCATGAGCATTGCTCCCAAACCTTTTCCACAATCTTTTTTAAAGCATCATGAAGTTTACTATGTCTCCCGCTTTGCTTGAATATGTAGCAACCCCATGAGCAAACAAAATGAATCCCATATAGTTAACTTCAGATGTAGCAAAGGAATACTTGTTTTTTTAACTGGCAAATTGTTCATTCTGAGCATGTCTAGTGTGATTTGTAGATGCTGCAAAGATGCTCCTCTAGTGTTTTGCTATAAACCAACACATCATAAAAAAACACCAGAATAAATTTTCTAATATAAGGCACAAACACATTGTTCATTAAATTTTGAGAAGTAGCAGGGGCATGATGGGTACAAGTTGAGGAAGACATTTTTATTGTACTTGCTCAAATATCGTGTCAATGAAGATAAACACAACATTTCTGATATTATGCAAGAATTTCTTAGGTGCATTAGATAGGTCTTAATTTGTAACCAATTTTTATTTAGATTATCGTTTTATATTATGCATCGCCAAATTGCCTTTTTGTTATCGATTTACATTGCAAGTGAAGTGGATTTAAATTATTACCTGATTGTGCCCGTGCTATCTTTCCCTACATATGAATTTTAACATGCATTATGTTTACGTAACTACATCAAAATATTTTAAAAGCCCGTGGCAACGCACGGGCATTCGACTAGTATTCATAGTGCCCCAAGTGTGTTCGGAATATTGTCTTGGGAATATCATGTGTTGGCATTCTGATTTGATGGAAACCTGACCTATGATCCAAGTTTGTGAAAATTGTTGCTCTGTATAACTCATATACTAAATCTTTAATGACTAGCATTGGAAATTTATTTTTAATAGACAAGAAATTTAATTGCTTGTAGCCAATACACAATCTCCAAGCCCCCATCTTTTTTCCTTGACCATAATAGCTGGTGAAGAAAATGGGCGCTTAGTAATAGTAACACGTATGCGAAGATATGCAGAAACGAACAGGTGCCTCACGTCGATAAATATATCTGTATATGTATGCGAAGATATACAGAAGCTATATTATCTACTCCCTCCGTTCCCAAATATTTGTCTTTCTAGCCATCTCAAATGGACTACAACATACGAATGTATGTAGACATGTTTTAAAGTGTAGATTCACTCATTTTGCTCCGTATGTAGTCACTTGTTGAAATCTCTAGAAAGACAATTATTTAGGAACGGAGGGAGTATACACAAGGCCAAAACATTCCAAAAGACTACCTTGCAGCGTGCGAGCTAGGGGATAAAGAGTAAATTTGGAATGCCAATCAAAGGAATCTGGTGCCGTTTAAGCTAACAAGATTTATAATACTCCCACCGATCCAAATTAATTGCCACAGCTTTAATACAACCGAAAGCTTTAGTGAAATCGAAGGGATCGGAGGGAGTAGATGATTTGAAATCCGGCTTGGTTTCAGCCCGAGGCAAGACAGGATGCATATAAGGACTACGAGGTAAGGCGAAAACCCAACTCGTTCTGCATCGCCAATCACACCACAAGGCACAGATTGGTTCCGGAGTTCTAGCTGCTACAAACATAAATTTTGTGATGCAACGTCGACGAAACACATGACATTGATTACATCAGTCATCATTCCCATAGCAGCAACAGCTTCAGGTAGACTCTTGATAGAATATGCTACATAGTACTCCCTCCGTTCCTAAATACTTGTCTTTCTAGAGATTTCAAATGGTCACCACATACGGATGTATATAGACATATTTTAGAGTGTAGATTCACTCATTTTGTTCCGTATGTAGTCACCATTTGAAACCTCTAGAAAGACAAGTATTTAGGAACGGAGGGAGTATAAATTTAGCGAACAAAGCTACCCATGCTAGTAGAAGTAGAACCCTGTCCAACAGAACTCTGCCCGGCCTTCACAGAGCACATTCCAACAACCGAAACCATTGCCCAGAATGGATACTGCAGACAGAACACTTGCACTTCTTGTAAAAACTTGAGCGCCGAAATATGCAGGCACGTTTGAGTTCAGAGGCAGGAAAAAGGATCATCAGAAGACAAATCTGATCCCGCTTCGATGCTCCAAGAACTTCCGATAGGATTGCTACTGACCTCGAATCGCACCTTGCAGTTCGTATTGGCCCAATTAGCACAACTAAGATCCCCCAGTTTGGCAACCACCA
The DNA here is from genome assembly GCA_021605205.1 of Aegilops longissima. Lineage (NCBI taxonomy): Eukaryota > Viridiplantae > Streptophyta > Magnoliopsida > Poales > Poaceae > Aegilops > Aegilops longissima. The sequence continues at coordinate 168,659,473 of CM038681.1, read as the reverse complement.
CTTGCCTCTCAGTGTAAGTTAGGTCTTGTTTAATCTGGATGATCAACCTCTCCAGCTTCGGCGCATTCTCCACGACGAACATGATGAAATCAAACTCGTGATCATTCCCTTGTAGCTCACAGAAAGACAGAGTCTTGAGGTGCGACTGGACACACTCAATAGGACTTGTCTCCTGCCAGAACTTGAGACTACGGTTGCTGGTGTTTTCTTCAAGAAAAGACTGCAATTTGGATGAGCAAACAGTTCAGCTGCATGTGGTGCTGATTATGCAGGCGGCAGCAATCTGATTCAATGTACTGATGATGCTCCAAATGCCAAATGAAGCGAGGAGGGGGGGATGTTACCTCGACAATCAGCGTCTCCAAGTTAGGAAAGCATCTGAGGAAGCTGGGAAGCATCTTGACTTGACTCCAATCTCCAAAATGCACTTGCAAAGCCAACATCTGGAGGCTTGACACAGTAGTACGTGCGCTCACCTTTGTTCCAGCCTTCAGTGCATCAAAAGAGCACAAATTGATCACACACGATTGACATTTAATCTTCTAACATTTGGTGAAGGTTATTTGCTCAGTGACCTTACCAGCTTACATGTCTAATCATGCGGTGATCAACTGGGTACTTGCGTTTTACTCAATTCGTCTATTTAGAATAACAGATTAATATAGAGTGTTTAAGGTGCACCGGACATATTTGAGACCTAACATTAGGACTCAATAAAGCTGCATGTATTATTAATTTCTGAAAGATACATTACTAGCATTGCAATATCAAATACAAACACACAAATGATCGGGTTTTGGATTCTAAATACTGGGAACCAAAAACATTAAAATATAGTTCATCAAAACAAATATCTAGATTACAAATATCTCTAAATAGTTCAAAAATATTTAAGAAACATGATTCAAAGCAATAGAAGAAAAAAGTAATGCTAGGATATTGTGGTCACAACATGCTTTTCCGACACCCTATATATTCAAAGCCAGTGCTACCAAAAAAAGTATCAATGTGATAAAGCACGAGCAGATTGCTGTTTTCTGCACTTCCAATGCTTCATGAGAATAGGTAAAGAGGTAGTAGTATAAAAGCCTAGACCTACGCGGAACTAGGCAACCTTCCATTGATGGAAGAAATAAGCATCCAAATGGTAAAGAGATATATGTCATGTACTCCCTCCGTAAAGACATATAAGAGCGTTTAGATTACTAGAGTCTAAACGCTCTTATATTTCTTTACTGAGGGAGTACAATTTAGTAAGTTTTTTAAAATCTTGTAAAAGATAAGAGAAATCACCCGGCCATTAAGGAAATCATTAGTGAATCCTTAACACATAGAAAAAGATAATTAATCCTTATAAAAACACTATCTTTCTAAAAAGTGGTATGACATGCTATAGATAGAATGGCCACATGGTAAAACTTTACCCTTAATCAATTAACGGCTAAGATTGTATAATCATCTCTTACCTCCTAAGAGACAAGTAGAGTACCTTAAAAGGGTTCTTGTATACTAACAGAATCGAAACTATCCTTTGATTCTATTGTTTCGATGTATACTAAAAGTAAAAACACATTAGTTTGGTCTACGAGTACGAAAAGCAGGACCACCTCATGAAAGAAACAGATAACTGGAGATCAATTAATCATGCGAAATTTTAAACGGAGAAGGAAGGGGTGCAAAAGGATCGAAACTTGAGCTAAATTATTATAAGCAAGCAATTATGTAATTGTAAATGAGGATCAAGGAGCTATGACTTGTAACTGCAAATGAGCAACAAACGGATGGGAAATTGGAGATGATATATGGCCCATAACTCATGTTACACTGTTCAAAGTTTCAGCCATCAATCCATATCACCGTAAGGCAAAAGTATGATTACCAATGTTCTAAATCCTAAACAAGCAGTCATACATACTCACCGTGTACTCCGTCCAGTAATTGATTGCCCGAGTAATTGCCCAGTATTTCGGTTTATCATGTCAATTGCCCGTTTTTTCTAATCTTACTCGGTGTCGGCACATAGTATGACTGTATGACTACTGCTGAATAAACTGAATTTTAGAACATTGTTCGGTTTTAGCATTTGACTCATCTATTGCTTCGTGCAGAAACCTTGTTCATGAAAAGAAATGCAATCTGAGATATGAGTGGACATGCCGCGTACCTTGATGATGGTGCTGCCGATCTGCAGAATGTGCACTCCTGGCTCCAGATATCCCAGCACACGCAGCTTAGGGGCATGGCCAATCTTGACTGTCGTGCTCATTGCGCCTACGCGGCCCCGCTCGCTCCAATTTCTCCAGAGGAAGAGACGCTCCAGGCTTGGGGCGTTCACCACGGCGACCTCCTCCAGGATGGACAAGCAGAACTGCGCGCACCGTAGGCTCTGGTTGACGATACGAGCGCGCAATGAGGCCAGGCTTCCATGGAACGCGAGGATCTCCAGCACGGGGCTCACGGCGAGCAAGAACTCCAGGTCTTTGTCCTTCATGACGACGCAGCCAAGCACAAGCTCCCGAAGGTTGGGGAAGCCGGCGCCGCGTGGGAGGGCGGTGGTGTTCGGGAACACCCAGGCACCGATGCAGAGCCGGGACAGGGAGGCGCAGCTGAAGAGCGAGGACGGGAGGGGCAGGCCGGGAAGGGGCCAGGGGCGATTGACGAAGACGAGCTCGTCGACGCCCTTGGTAGCAAGGATCTGGAACCAGCGCGCGAGTAGGCGGCGGTCGGCGTCGTCCATGAAGCTGCAGGTGAGGCTGACGAAGGGGAAGGGCCCAGGATGTGCCTCGAGGGCGGCGGAGACGGCGTCGGTGACGGCACGCGAGACGGCACCGGCTCGGGCGGGCCGGCACTCCGCGTCGCCCCTGGAGAGGAGGTGGGTGTCGACGAGGACGAGCGGCACGGAGCGCCAGAGTCCGCGCCAGCGCGAGGAGAGCACGGTGGTGCGCGCGCCGTCCTTGGCGGGGAGGCGAGAGAGGACGCGACGGAGGAGATCGTCGGATAGGCGGCTGAGGCGGTCGGCGCTTTCGGCGGCGGCGTCGGCCGTGGCGTCGCATCGCAGGCGGGCTATTGTGGAGACGGGCGGCTTGGGGAGGAAGGAGTAGAGGAATGTGAGCATCGTGTTCGTGTGGAGGTTCAGCGTCTCCGGAGCCAGCCCGTGCAGCATCCTCGGAGGCACCGTCGTGTCCTCCCCGATAGGGTCGGTGGTGGCGCAGCTTGGCCCGGACATGGCGATCGTGGCCGCGGCGGCGGCGGCGGCGGAGGAGGGTTTTGGGGGAGGGCGACGCGAGCAAGGTGGGGGCTGGCGTGTCAGGCCAAAAATGCTACACGCACAAGGAGATTGCTATAGATTGATTTTTAAGGGGATTGCCTCAAAAAAAAAATTTACTGGGAAACGTGGCCTCCTCCCAAACACAAAGCTCCCTTTCCCGAATTTCACTATGGCCCCTCTCCCATACTCTTTCCAACTAGATTTTGTCAAGTTCTGACTAGAAAGAGACGTACCCATGGTGAGAAAAAAATTGAGAAAATAAAAATAAAAAATGTTTTGCAGCAGAAGATGGCTTGGATTTAATGTGTAACTCTGAAGTCAACTTACTTAGTACGGTCAGTTCTCTAATCAAATTTGCAGAAAATCTTACCTTTGATCATCTCAATGAAAAGAAAACAATACATCTGATGTGCTGCTAATAAAAAAAGTAATAATTAATACTGCAATACAAATTACATGTCTGCACCTCCCAGCACTAATCTTTCTTGGGTATGTGACTTCGCTAAATTTACATAGTGATATATGTATGTATAGCATCTAGATCGTAAAATAGACGTCATGTCAGTTTATGCTAGAAACAGTACAAAGGAAGCATGACATTTAAAAGCCATACTTGAAGATTGTTTCTCCCCTTTACAACAACTGGATGTGATGCGGTTGAATCAACAGATATTGTGAGGAGTAGGTGGAGCGTGCAAGCGGAGGCCAATCAGGTATCGTAGCGGCAGTGACGCAATACAATGACCTGCTCGTGTAGCGAATCAAAATCAGACTAACATTAAGAGATGTGAGATGCGCACATGCCTTACCCTGCTGGGCTGCATGACACTGCGGGAGAAGGCGGGCCAGATGGCCTGATCGAGGTGGCTTCATGGTGTTGCCTGCGGCAACATCCTCAGCGGTAGTACGCCCAGCGATCTGTTGGGGAACGTAGTATTTCAAAAAAAAACTACGATCATGCAAGATCTATCTAGGAGAAGCATAGCAACGAGCGGGGAGAGTGTGTCCACGTATCCTCGTAGACCGAAAGCGGAAGCGTTTAGTAACGTGGTTGATGTAGTCGAACGTCTTCGCAATCCAACCGATCAAGTACCGAACGCACGACACCTCTGCGATCTACACACGTTCAGCTCGGTGACGTCCCTCTAACTCTAGATCCAACTGAGGCCGAGGGAGAGTTTTGTCAGCATGACGGCGTGGTGACGGTAATGATGAAGTTACCGACGCAGGACTTCGCCTAAGCACTACGACAATATGACCGAGGTAGAAAACTATGGAGGGGGGCACCGCCCCCCTCCCCCGTATATAAAGGAGGGGAGGAGGGGACCGGCCGGCCTAAGGGGCGCGCCCAAGGGGGAATCCTACTCCTACTAGGAGTAGGTTCCCCCCTTTCCTAGTCCAACAAGGAGGGGAAGGAAGGAGGAAGGGGAGAGAATGAAGGAAGGGGGCGCCGCCCCCACCCCTTGTCCACCCGGATGGGGGCGCCACCTCCTGGCCGGCCCTCTCTCCTCTAAGGCCCATGGGAGCCCATTAACTTCCCGGGGGGTTCCGGTAACCCTCTCTCCTCTAAGGCCCATGGGAGCCCATTAACTTCCCGGGGGGTTCCAGTAACCCTCCGGCACTCCGGTTTTTTCCGAAACTCTCCCGAACACTTCCGGTGTCCGAACAACATGGTCCAATATATCAATCTTTATGTCTCGACCATTTCGAGACTCCTCGTCATGTCCGTGATCTCATCCGGGACTCCGAACAACCTTCGGTACATCAAATCACATAAACTCATAATACCAATCGTCATCGAACCTTAAGCGTGCAGACCCTACGGGTTCGAGAACTATGTAGACATGACCGAGACACTTCTCCGGTCAATAACCAACAGCGGAACTTGGATGCTCATATTGGTTCCTACATATTCTACGAAGATCTTTATCGGTCAAACCGCACAACAATATACGTTGTTCCCTTTGTTATCGGTATGTTACTTGCCCCAGATTCGATCGTTGGTATCATCGTACCTAATTCAATCTCGTTACCGGCAAGTCTCTTTACTCGTTCCGTAGTGCATCATCCAGCAACTAACTCATTGGTCACATTGCTTGCAAGGCTTATAGTGATGTGCATTACCGAGAGGGCCCAGAGATACCTCACCGACAATTGGAGTGACAAATCCTAATCTTGATCTATGCCAACTCAACAAACACCATTGGATACACCTGAGAGCATCTTTATAATCACCCGCTTACGCCAGACGCTTGATAGCACACTAAGTGTTCCCCCGGTATTCGGGAGTTGCATAATCTCATAGTCATAGGAACATGTATAAGTCATGAAAAAAGCAATAGGAATAAACTAAATGATCATAGTGCTAAGCTAATGGATGGGTCATGTCAATCACATCATTCTCTAATGATGTGATCCCGTTCATCAAATGACAACTAATGTCTATGGCTAGGAAACTTAACCATCTTTGATTAACGAGCTAATCAAGTAGAGGCATACTAGTGACACTCGGTTTGTCTATGTATTCACACATGTACTATGTTTCCGGTTAATGCAATTCTAGCATGAATAATAAACATTTATCATGATATAAGGAAATATAAAGGGCCATTTTCATTTCTGTCCCTAACTCGAACCACCTAATCAGATATACCCCTAATTCGAAAGCCTGCTCAAATTTGCCCCTCCGCTGTTAGGTGCTCTTATAGAAATGCCCTTCTGCGCCGTTACCGTCCGGTCAAACAGCTTTGACCGTCCTGAAAAAATAGCAAAAAAATCTAAATTTTTGTGAGATAGAAGATACTCATGCGCGCAAGGTATGTGCAAATTTTCGTGCTATTTGGACATTCCAGGAGCTCGTGGTGAGGGAAACAATTAATATGCACGCTTGTGAACAGTAAATTTGAAATAAAATAGCAAGAAAATTCAAAAAAATGAAATTTTTTGGCATCAAAGAGGCTTGGGTGCACAAGGTGTTGGAAATATGCCCTAGAGGCAATAATAAATTAGTTATTATTATTATATTTCCTTGTTCATGATAATCGTTTATTATCCATGCTATAATTGTATTGATAGGAAACTCAAATACATGTGTGGATACATAGACAACACCATGTCCCTAGCAAGCCTCTATTGGCTAGCTCGTTGATCAATAGATGGTTACGGTTTCCTAACCATGGACATTGGATGTCATTGATAACGGGATCACATCATTGGGAGAAAGATGTGATGGACAAGACCCAATCCTAAGCCTAGCACAAAGATCGTAGTTCAGATGCTAAAGCTTTTCTAATGTCAAGTATCATTTCCTTAGACCATGAGATTGTGCAACTCCGGATACCGTAGGAATGCTTTGGTGTACCAAACGTCACAACGAATCGGGTGGCTATAAAGGTGCATTACGTATATCTCGAAAGTGTCTCTTGGGTTGGCACGAATCGAGATCTGGATTTGTCACTCCGGTTGACGGAGAGGTATCTCTGGGCCCACTCGGTAGGACATCATCATAATGTGCACAATGTGACCAAGGGGTTGATCACGGATGATGTGTTACGGAACGAGTAAAGAGACTTGCCGGTAACGAGATTGAACAAGGTATCGGGATACCGACGATCGAATCTCGGCAAGTTCAATACCGCTAGACAAAGGGAATTGTATACGGATCGATTGAGTCCTTGACATCGTGGTTCATCCGATGAGATCATCGTGGAACATGTGGGAGCCAACATGGGTATCCAGATCCCGCTGTTGGTTATTGACCGAGAACGCCTCGGTCATGTCTACATGTCTCCCGAACCCGTAGGGTCTACACACTTAAGGTTCGGCGACGCTAGGGTTATAAAGGAAGTTTGTATGTGGTTACCGAATGTTGTTCGGAGTCCCGGATGAGATCCTGGACGTCACGAGGAGTTCCGGAATGGTCCGGAGGTAAAGATTTATATATGGGAAGTCCTGTTTTGGTCACCGGAAAAGTTTCGGGCGATATCGGTAATGTACCGGGACCACCGGGAGGGTCCCGGGGGTCCACCAAGTGGGGCCACCAACCCCAGAAGGTTGCGTGGACCAAGTGTGGGAGGGAACCAGCCCCAAGGGGGCTGGTGCGCCCCCCCACAAGGGGCCCAAGGCGCAAGGGAGAGTGGGAGGGGGCAAACCCTAGGGCACATCTAGTGGGCGCCTCCCTCTCCCTCCCCTCTTCGCCGCCCCCTAGAACCCATCTAGGGCTGCCGCCCCTCTAGGGGTGGGAACCCTAGAGGGGGCGCACCCTCCACCCCTTCCCCTATATATATGAGGCCTAGGGGCTGCCCATAACACGCGATTTGATCTCCCTCTTGGTGCAGCCTCGCTTCTCCTCCTCCTCCCTTGGTGCTTGGCGAAGCCTGCGGATTGCCATGCTCCTCCATCACCACCACGCCTGCAGCTGCTGTTGGATGGAGTCTTCTCAACCTCTCCTCTCTCCTTGCTGGATCAAGGCGTGGGACGCCACCGGCTGTACGTGTGTTGAACGCGGAGGTGCCGTCTGCTCGCACTAGGATCTCCGTGATTTGGATCACGACGAGCACGACTCCTTCAACCCCGTTCTCATGAACGCTTCGCTTAGCGATCTACAAGGGTATGTAGATGCACTCTCCTTCCTCGTTGCTAGTTTCTCCATAGATAGATCTTGGTGACACGTAGGAAAATTTTGAATTTCTGCCACGCTCCCCAACAAAGGCATCATGAGCTAGGTCTATTGCGTAGATTCTTTGCACGAGTAGAACACAAAGTAGTTGTGGGCGTTGATGATGTTCAATATGCTTACCGTTACTAGTCCAATCTTGTTTCGACGGTATTGTGGGATGAAGCGCCCGGACCGACCTTACACGCATTTCCACGTGAGACAGGTTCCACCGATGACATGCACTTGGTGCATAAGGTGGCTAGCGGTGCCGCCTCCCACTTTAGTCGGAACGGATTCGATGAAAAGGGTCCTTATGAAGGGTAAATAGCAATTGGCATATCACGCTGTGGTTTTGCGAGGTAAGAAACGTTTGCTAGAAACCCATAGCAGCCACGTAAAACATGCAAACAACAATTAGAGGACGCCTAACTTGTTTTTGCAGGGTATGCTATGTGATGTGATATGGCCAAGAAGAATGTGATGAATGATATGTGATGTATGAGATTGATCATGTTCTTGTAATAGGATTCACGACTTGCATGTCGATGAGTATGACAACCGGCAGGAGCCATAGGAGTTGTCTTTATTTATTGTATGACCTGCGTGTCATTAAACAACGCCATGTAATTACTTTACTTTATTGCTAACCGTAGCCATAGTAGTAGAAGTAATAGTTGGCGAGACAACTTCATGGAGACACGATGATGGAGATCATGATGATGGAGATCATGGTGTCATGCCGGTGACGATGATGATCATGGAGCCCCGAAGATGGAGATCAAAGGAGCAAAATGATATTGGCCATATCATGTCACTATATAATTGCATGTGATGTTTATTATGTTTATGCATCTTGTTTACTTAGAACGACGGTAGTAAATAAGATGATCCTTACACAAATTTCAAGAAGTGTTCTCCTCGACCGTGCACCGTTGCTACAGTTCGTCGCTTCTAAGCACCACGTGATGATCGGGTGTGATGGATTCTTACGCTCACATACAACGGGTGTAAGACAGATTTACACAGCAGAAACACTTGGGGTTAACTTGACGAGCCTAGCATGTACGCATATGGCCTCGGAACACAGAGACCGAAAGTTCGAGCATGAGTCGATAGTAGATACGATCAACATGAAGATGTTCACCGAGTCGACTAGTCCGTCTCACGTGATGATCGGACACGGCCTGGTTGACTCGGATCATGTAATCACTTAGATGACCGAGGGATGTCTATTCGAGTGGGAGTTCATAAGATGAACTTAATTATCTTGAACATAGTCAAAAGACCTTTTGCAAATTATGTCGAAGCTCGCGCTTTAGTTCCACTGCTTAGATATGTTCCTAGAGAAAATATAGTTGAAAGTTGACAGAGCGATTATGCGGACAAGAGATAGCTTATGTCCTTAATGCACCGCTCGGTGTGCTGAACCCCAAACGCCGCTTGTGGATGTTGCGAACATCGGACATACACGCTTTTGATAACTACGTGATAGTTCGCTTAAACGGTTTAGAGTTGAGGCACCAAAGACGTTTTCAAACGTCATGAACATATGAGATGTTTCGAGGGCTGAAATTGGGATTTCAAGCTCGTGCTCACGCCAAGAGGTATAAGACCTCCGACGATTTTCTTAGCCTGCAAACTAAGGGAGAAAAGCTCAATCGTTGAGCTTGTGCTCGATTGTCCGAGTGCAACAATCACTTGAATCGAGTGGGAGTTAATCTTCCGGATGAGATAGTGATGTTTCTCCAAAGTCATTGCCACCAAGCTGCTAGAGCTTCGTGATGAACTATAACATATCGGGGATAGATATGATGATCCTTGAGCTATTCGCAATGTTCGACATCGCGAATGTAGAAATCAAGAAGGAGCATCAATTGTTGATGGTTGGTGAAACCACTAGTTTCAAGAAGGGCAAGGGCAAGAAGGGACACTTCATGAAACGGCAAATCAGTTGTCGCTCCAAAGAAGAAACCCAAGGTCGAACCCAAACCCGAGACTAAGTGCTTCTGTAATGAGGGGAACAGCCACTGGAGCAGAATTACCCTAGATACTTGGTAGATGAGAAGGCTGGCAAGATCGATAGAAGTATATTTGATATACATTATGTTAAATGTGTACTTTACTAGTACTCCTAGTAGCACCAGGGTATTAGATACCGGTTCGGTTGCTAAGTGTTAGTAACTCGAAATAAAAGCTACGGAATAAACGGAGACTAGCTAAAGGTGAGCCGACGATATGTGTTGGAAGTATTTCCAAGGTTGATGTGATCAAGCATCGCACGCTCCCTCTACCATCGAGATCGGAGTTAAGCCTAAAATTGTTATTTGGTGTTTGCGTTGAGCATAGACATGATTGGATTATGTCTATCGCAATACGGTTATTCATTTAAGGAGAATAATGGTTACTCTATTTTATTTGAATAATACCTTCGATGGTCTTGCACCTAAATAAATGGCTTACTGAATCTCGATCGTAGTGATACACATTTTCATGCCAAAAGATATAAGATAGTAATGATAGTACCACTTACTTGTGGCATCGCCATGTAAGTCATAAACGCATGAAGAAGCTCCATGTTGATGGATCTTTGGACTCACTCGTTTTTGAAAAGTTTGAGACATGCAAACCATGTCTACTGGTGTATATGCATGAAAAAACTCCATGCAGATGGATCGTTTAGACTCACTTGATTTTGAATCACTTGAGATATGCAAAACATACCACATGGACAAGATGACTGAAAAGCCTCGGTTTCAGTAAGATGGAACAAGATAGCAACTTGTTGGAAGTAACACATTTTGGTGTGTGCAGTCCAATGAGTGCTGAGGCATACAGTGAATATCGTTATGGTCTTACTTCACAGATGATTTGAGTAGATGTTGAGTATATTTACTTGATGAAACACAAGTCTGAATTATTGAATGGTTCAAGTAATTTCAGAGTGAAGTTAAAGATCATCGTGACAAGAAGATAGAATGTCTATGATATGATCATAGAGATGAATATCTGAGTTACGAGTTTTTGGCACACAATTAAGACATTGTGCAAATTGTTTCACAATTAATACCTTTGGAACACCATAGTGTGATGGTGTGTCCGAACATCATAGTTGCACCCTATAAGATATGGTGCGTACCATGATGTCTCTTATCGAATTACCACTATCGCTCATGGGTTAGGCATTAGAGACAACCACACTCACTTAAATAGGGCACCACGTAATTCCGCTGAGACGACACCGCTTGGAGAAACCTAAGTTGTCGCTTCTTAAAAGTTTGGAGCTGCGATGCTTATGTGGAAAAGTTTCAGGTTGATAAGCTCGAACCCAAAGCGGACAAAATGCATCTTCATAGGACACCCAAAACAGTTGGGTATACCTCCTAATTCAGATCCGGAAGCAATAGGGATTGTTTCTTGAATCGGGTCCTTTCTCGAGGAAAAGTTCGTCTCGAAAAGTTGAGTGGGAGGATGGTGGAGACTTAATGAGGTTATTGAACCATCACTTCAACCAGTGTGTAGCAGGGCACAGGAAGTTGTTCATATGGCACCTACACCAATTGAAGTGGAAGCTGATGATAATGATCATGATGCTTCGGATCAAGTCACTACCGAACCTCGTAGGACGACAAGGACGCGTACTGCTTCAGAGTGGTACGGTGATCCTGTCTTGAAGGTCATGTTGCTAGACAACAATGAACCTACGAGCTATGGAGAAGCGATGGTGGGCCCAAATTCCGACAAATGGTTAGAAGCCATGAAATCCGAGATAGGATCGATATATCAGAACAAAGCATGGACTTTGGTGGACTTGCCCAATGATCGGCAAGCCATTGAGATAAATGGATCTTTAAGAAGAAGACGGACGTGGACGGTAATATTACCGTCTATGAAGCTCGACTTGTGGCGAAGAGTTTTTCACAAGTTCAAGGAGTTGACTACGATGAGATTTTCTCATCTGTAGCGATGCTTAAGTCCGTCGGAATCATGTTAGCATAAGCTGGATTTATGAAATCTGGCGCTTGGATGTCAAAATGAGTTTCCTTACCGCCAGTAAGGAAAGGTTGTATGTGATACAATCAGAAAGTTTTGTCGATCCTAAGGATGCTAAAGGTATGCTGGCTCCAATGATCCTTTCTAAGGACCGGAGTAAGCATCTCGGAGTTGGAATGTGCGCTTTGATGAGATGATCAAAGATTTTGGGTTTATACAAAGTTTATGAGAAACTTGTATTTCCAAAGAAGTGAGTGGGAGCACTATTGAATTTTTGATGGGTATGTGTTGTTGACATATTGTTGATCAGAAATGATGTAGAATTTCTGGAAAGCATATAGGATTATTTGAAAAGTGTTTTTCAATAGAAAACCTGGATTAAGCTACTTGAACATTGAGCATCGAGATCTATGAGGATAGATCAAAATGCTTAATAATACTTTCAAATGAGCACGTACCTTGACATGATCTTGAAAGTGTTCAAGATGAATCAGTCAAAGACGGAGTTCTTGTCTGAGATGTAAGGCATGAAGTTAAGAGTTAAAAGCTCGACCACGGCAGAAAAGAGAGAAAGGACGAAGGTCGTCCCCTATGCTTCAGACATAGGCTCTATAGTATGCTATGCCGTGTACCGCACCGAAGTGTGCCTTGCCATGAGTCACTCAAGGGTACAAGAATGATCCAGAATGGATCGTTGGACAGCGGTCAAAATTGTCCTTGGAGTAAATAAGGACATGTTTGTCGATTGTGGAGGTGATAAAGAGTTCGGCGTAAAGGGTTACGTCGATGCAAGCTTTAACACCTATCCGAGTGACTCTGAGTAGCAAACCGGATACGTATAGTGGAGCAGCCATTTGGAACAGTTCCAAGTGGAGCGTAGAAGCAGCATTTACAATATGACTTAAAGATTTGCAAAGCACACACGGATCTGAAAGGTTCAGACCCGTTGACTAAAACCCGCTGACTAAAACCTCTCTCACAAGCAAAACATGATCAAACCCGAACTCATTGAGTCTTAATCACATGATGATGTGAACTAGTTTACGACACTAGTAAACTCTTTGGGTGTTGGTCACATGGCGATGTGACCTATCGATGTTAATCACATGACGATGTGAACTAGATTATTGACTCTAGTGCAAGTGGGAGACTGTTGGAAATATGCCCTAGAGGCAATAATAAATTAGTTATTATTATTATATTTCCTTGTTCATGATAATCGCTTATTATCCATGCTATAATTGTATTGATAGGAAACTCAAATACATGTGTGGATACATAGACAACACCATGTCCCTAGCAAGCCTCTATTGGCTAGCTCGTTGATCAATAGATGGTTACGGTTTCCTAACCATGGACATTGGATGTCATTGATAACGGGATCACATCATTGGGAGAAAGATGTGATGGACAAGACCCAATCCTAAGCCTAGCACAAAGATCGTAGTTCAGATGCTAAAGCTTTTCTAATGTCAAGTATCATTTCCTTAGACCATGAGATTGTGCAACTCCGGATACCGTAGGAATGCTTTGGTGTACCAAACGTCACAACGAAATGGGTGGCTATAAAGGTGCATTACAGTATCTCCAAAAGTGTCTGCGGGGTTGGTACGAATCGAGATCGGATTTGTCACCCGGTTGACGGAGAGGTATCTCTGGGCCCACTCGGTAGGACATCATCATAATGTGCACAATGTGACCAAGGGGTTGATCATGGATGATGTGTTACGGAACGAGTAAAGAGACTTGCCGTAACGAGATTGAACAAGGTATCGGGATACCGACGATCGAATCTCGGGCAAGTTCAATACCGCTCGACAAAGGGAATTGTATACGGATCGATTGAGTCCTTGACATCGTGGTTCATCCGATGAGATCATCGTGGAACATGTGGGAGCCAACATGGGTATCCAGATCCCGCTGTTGGTTATTGACCGGAGAACGCCTCTGGTCATGTCTACATGTCTCCCGAACCCGTAGGGTCTACACACTTAAGGTTCGATGACGCTAGGGTTATAAAGGAAGTTTGTATGTGGTTACCGAATGTTGTTCGAGTCCCGATGAGATCCTCGACGTCACGAGGAGTTCCGGAATGGTCCGGAGGTAAAGATTTATATATGGGAAGTCCTGTTTTGGTCACCGGAAAAGTTTCGGCGATATCGGTAATGTACCAGACCACCGGAGGGTCCTGGGTCCACCAAGTGGGGCCACCAACCCTGTAAGGTTGCGTGGGCCAAGTGTGGAGGGAACCAGCCCCAAGGGGCTGGTGCGCCCACAAGGGGCCCAAGGCGCAAGGGAGAGTGGGAGGGGCAAACCCTAGGGCGATGGGCCCTAAGGCCCATCTAGTGGGCGCCCCTCCCTCCCTCTTGGCCGCCCCTAGAACCCATCTAGGCTGCCGCCTCTAGGGTGGGAACCCTAGAGGGGCGCAACCTCACCCCTTCCCCTATATATATGAGGCCTAGGGGCTGCCCATAACACGCGATTTGATCTCCTCTTGGTGCAGCCCTGCTTCTCCTCCTCCTCTCCCTTGGTGCTTGGCGGCCTGCAGATTGCCATGCTCCTCCATCACCACCACGCCTGTTGTGCTGCTGTTGGATGGAGTCTTCTCAACCTCTCCTCTCTCCTTGCTGGATCAAGGCGTGGGAGACGCCACCGGCTGTACGTGTGTTGAACGCGAGGTGCCGTCTGCTCGCACTAGGATCTCCGGTGATTTGGATCACGACGAGTACGACTCCTTCAACCCCGTTCTCATGAACGCTTCCGCTTAGCGATCTACAAGGGTATGTAGATGCACTCTCCTTCCCTCGTTGCTAGTTTCTCCATAGATAGATCTTGGTGACACGTAGGAAAATTTTGAATTTCTGCTACGTTCCCCAACACAAGGTGCATGCAAGTTTTTCTGATCAAATGACATGCGAGGAGCTCTAGCAAGAAAAAACAAAATAGTCATTTTTTTCCCGAGCCAAATTTTGTTTTTTTTTCCACAAGCCCCTCCAATGTCCAAACACAACAAAAATTTGCACGAAGCTTGCAGACCCGAGCCTCTTTGATGCCAAAAAAATCATATTGTTTGAATTTTTTGCTATTTTTTTAATTTACTGTTCACAGGCTTACATATTTATTGTTGTTCCTTTGACACGAGTGTCGTGGATCTAAGACTGACAGTAGAATGGGGAGATGGAAGAAAGGAGCCCCCTAGTCTAGTGGTGGGGGGTGGCTCATATAGAGTGCGCCACCCCCTAACCCCTTATGTTACACGGTGGAGCATCAATGCCATAATGCCTGTCCACTACAAAACCGTCATGCTGACTATTGGTCTTTGCTAATCCGACTGATTTCCACTCGGCTCCTTGTCTTGTAGATTTACACAGAGATGTACTCGATGCCCAATGGCGAACAAGCTCTGGAGCAGGACCATGAGGGCGAGGACAGTGCGGAGGAGAGCGGCGAATGGGAGTCACCAGCCGACGATGACGAAGACGAGAGCGACGAGTCAGACGATGAGGAGGTAGTCGACTCACCGCCTCATTCAGAATGTCGATCCAAGCAGCATCATGATCCCGCGGGCAAGCGCGGTAAGGCTATGGCCTCGAGCACTCCATCTCAAAAGCGCGCTCGGTCTTCGACTCCAGAATTGGCTGAGAAAGTCACCAAGCAGCCCAAGATCAATCCCTCGAAGGCTCGGAAGACCTTGCCTAGAATCAAGATGGATGTTCTTGTTGCTTCTGGGTAAATGTTCTTCCCGTATTTTCTTGTTCCGACCGATTCTCTTGTACTGACCGAGTGGATGATGAACTTTTCCAGCCCAGCTTCTGCCGCGACTGACTTGGATATCGACAAGGTCCCAGATGATGAAGAAACTGATGATGCAGCTACCTCCAAAGCCAGTAAGTCTACCCGACTCGAATTTATTTGGTCGACTGGATTGTTCGTCAGTTGTCTCTCTGATTTTTTCTGTTTGTTGCAGCTCCACGGGACATTGTTGTGCTTCCGGACGATGAAGAAGAAGTACCGCTGAGGGAAAGGAGGAGGAGGGACAAGGGACTGAGCGGGAAAGTGCCTGAGGTTCAGGTTCCTCAGTCGACACTGGTGCCTGGGATGGCGGTTGAGCGATCGACAGATCCAGCTCACACCAACATCACTTTCGCTATCCCGCTGTCGACTGATTGTCCATCAGGATCAGCTGCTCGCACCCTATTGCTCCAATACAACTCTGTGCACCGCACCGGCGGCTGCTCATTGCTTTGCCATCATCGCTTTTCACTGTGTATCAAACTCCGGACGACTCACCGAGTGCCGCCAAGGAAGCACTTCTTCAGTTGAATCTTGTGATGGGGCAAATGAAGGTGGTGCATGAGGCCAGTCAGGTGGCCTTCAACACCGGCGCTGCTCTGCATACCAATGTCCAGGTTAGTTGATTTCTGACTGGTCTTATTTCTCATCCGATCACCCACTGGTGTGACTGTTTTAAAGTAGCACAAGTCAATTTGAGTCGACTTGGATCGAGTCGATTGAGTCTTAAAACTAGTGGGGGCACTCTGAGTGCACCCACTGGGTGTAGTCCCCGAGACCATAGTTGACTGCGGGCAGTCGACTGTGGCCTAAGAACCTGAATTTTGTCACCGACCGGGCGCATTGTGGTCGGTGGAACTGTAACCGGGGCACGCTGAGTGCACCCACTAGGTGTAGTCCCGAGATCGTGGTCGATCGCAGCAATGACTATGGTCTGAGAACGACTCTGTTTTTTTTTGCGACTCGCGCTGGGCAGACCATGCCGAGTGTTTTAATCAAACCAATGGGGGCACGCTAAGTGCACCCACTGGGTGTAGTCCCCGAGACTGCCGTTGAATATTTGATTCGGCGGCAGTCTTAGAGTAACTTTCACTGTGATTTTCTTTTGTTTCTGTCGACCGATATGCCTTATACATTGACTGCAGAAATCTTGTGATCTTGGGGCTCAGATTTCTACACTGAACAAGCAGCAAATCAGCCTCAACCTTGATCTGGAATTGGCCAGGAAGAATCTCAAGACTGCTTGTGACGAAGTAGCTGCCATGGGAGGTAACCAATCGTCAACTGTCCATCTTACGACTGGCACTTTTCCTTTCTATTTTTTAAATCGAGTGACTCCACTCAAGCAGATGTATGTAGTGAAAATCGTCAACTCCAAGCTCGTCTGAAGAATGTTATTTCTTTAGAGAAAATGAAGCAGGCTCTGGAGAAGAAGGATCTGGACCTTGCTGCCGCGCAGAAGGAAGCGCAAGAGAAAACTGCACTTGCTGACAAGAAGCTTGCTTCAGTCGGCAAGTTAGAAGAAGAGAACTCCAAACTGAAGACTGTTGTCTCTGACGCCAATCGGGATGTCGAACGACTGAAGAAAGACAAGGACCAGCTGACTGATGAGATTGGGAGCCTCAAAGCCAAGAAAGGTGAGTTGGAATCATATCTGGGCCAGCTTGCTACGAAATTGTTCTTAAAGCTTGAAGGTACTAATGTTCGACTGACTCTGTTATGGTTGATTGGCAGGTCTTTTTATATTGTCGACTCACCATTCACTCGACTGTGCAGAACTTTGCCAGGACTTTGAAGTGGAAACTGGGCGGGTCGAGACGGGTCTCGATCCCATAAATTGCCCAGTCAAGGATAATGTCGCAATGAATGTGCTGCGGTTGGAGTCTCACATAGACAGCGCGATTGCTTGTCTTGCCCGCCTGAAGGCGGCGGTGACTCGGGTTGATGCTGAACTCTGGCCTAGGCGGAACTGTCTCAAGACCTCGAGTCTCTGATGGTCCGACTGAACCAAATACCTGACCGAGTGCAAGAATGGAAGAATTCATCTACTCATTTGAGGTGCCGACGCCGCCTGCCTCTCGGGTCCGAGTGCCTTCGCAAAGATGTCAAAGAAGACAAGTCATGGAGCTCAAGGTTGCTAATACAAAAAGGCACACTTTCCAGTCCTTCATGGACACTTTCCTTGACGCCGCCACTCGCATCGCAGACAACATAGACCTTGACAGTTTCTGCGACCCATCCAGTCCTTCTCCCGACGAGTGACCAAAAAACATTATGCTCCACCTTTATTTGCCTCGGAATGCCGAGTGATTGTGTAATCTTTAAACTTCTCTGGGCTTGATGCTCGAGTACTTTTGATATGCAGTTCGGAACCTTAGGATTTATCTGAACTTGGTTTATCTTGAAATATGCTTGCGTTTTCCTTCGAGTGGGTTTTGTTCCTCACTCGGAATAACCTTTGAACTTGAGATGCAGCTCTGAGGAGGAGATTCCAGTCGACCTGCACCTCATCGTCCTTGCGGATGAGGATGGAGCGTACGTTGTACTTGTGGTGTAGCTCCGAGGAGAAGGTTGCAGTCGACCTGCACCTCGTCGTCCTTGTGGATAGGGATGGAGCGTATGTTGTACTTGTGGCGTAGCTCCGAGGAGAAGGTTGCAGTCGACCTGCACCTCGTCGTCCTTGTAGATAGGGATGGAGCGTACGTTGTACTTGTGGCGTAGCTCCGAGGAGAAGGATGCAGTCGACCTGAACCTCGTCGTCCTTGTGGATAGGGATGGAGCGTACGTTGTACTTGTGGCGTAGCTCTGATGAGAAGGTTGCAGTCGACCTGAACCTCGTCGTCCTTGTGGATAGGGATGGAGCGTACGTTGTACTTGTGGCGTAGCTCCGATGAGAAGGTTGCAGTCGACCTACCCCTCGTCGTCCTTGCGGATAGGGATGGAGCGTATGTTGTACTTGTACCGCAGATCCGAGGAGTAGGTGGCAGTCGACCTGCACCTCGTCGTCCCTGCAGATAGGGATGTGTTTCAAACTTAGGCGAGTACTGGACTGCAGCTAAGCCTCCGAGTGGGAGGGTTGCTCTCCACTCGGTAGGATTTTATAAACTTAGGCAAGTACTGGACTGCAGCTAAGCCCCCGAGTGGGAGGGTTGCTTTCCACTCGGTAGGATTTTTTAAACTTAGGCGAGTACTGGACTGCAGCTAACCCCCCGAGCGGGAGGGTTGCTTTCCACTTGGTAGAATTTTTTAAACTTAGGCGAGTACTGGACTGCAGCTAAGCCCCCGAGTGGGAGGGTTGCTCACCACTCGGTAGGATTTTTCAAACTTAGGCGAGTACTGGACTGCAGCTAAGCCTCCGAGTGGGAGGGTTGCTCACCACTCGGTGGGATTTTTCAAACTTAGGCAAGTCTTGGACTGCAGCTAAGCCTCCGAGTGGGAGGTTGCTCATCACTCGGTGGATTTCTTAAACTTAGGCGTAGCACGGACTGCAGTTAAGCCTCCGAGTGGGAGGGTTGCTCACCACTCGGTAGGATTTTAAAACTTAGGCGAGTACTGGACTGCAGCTAAGCCTCCGAGTGGGAGGGTTGCTCATCACTCGGTAGGATTTCTTAAACTTAGGCGAGTAGTGGACTGCAGCTAAGCCTCCGAGTGGGAGGGTTGCTCACCACCCGGTAGGATTTCTTAAACTTAGGCGAGTACTGGACTGCAGCTAAGCCTCCGAGTGGGAGGGTTGCTCACCACTCGGTAGGATTTTTAAAACTTAGGCGAGTACTGGACTGCAGCTAAGCCTCCGAGTGGGAGGGTTGCCCACCACTCGGTAGGATTTTTTAAACTTAGGCGAGTACTGGACTGCAGCTAAGCCTCCGAGTGGGAGGGTTGCTCACCACTCGGTATGATTTTTTAAACTTAAGCGAGTAATGGACTGCAGCTAAGCCCCCGAGTGAGAGGCTTGCTCACCACTCGGTAGGATTTTTCAAACTTAGCCAAGTACTGGACTGTAGCTAAGCCCCCGAGTGAGAGGCTTGCTCACCACTCGGTAGGATTTTATATACTTAGGCGAAACGGATTCGCGGCTAAGCCCCCGAGTGAGAGGCTTGCTCACCACTTGGTAGGATTTTATAAACTTAGGCGAAACGGATTCGTGGCTAAGCCCCCAAGTGAGAGGCTTGCTCACCACTCGGTAGGATTTTATAAACTCAGGCAAAACGGATTCGCGGCTAAGCCACCCACTGGGGGATTTCAGACACAAATATAAGCAACGACAATCATTTTAGAAGAATGTAAAGCTCTTGTCTTTAATAAACAAACTACAAAGGTATTTCTTATTACATCTCAACGGAATGAGTGCTTAAGAATTAAAGGGGCGGAGCAGCTCCCCATTCCAAGCGTGCGGCTCGTCTTTCTTGTGCTCAACATTGTAGAGGTGGTACACTCCATTGTGGAGCACTCTGGTGACAATGAAGGGACCTTCCCAGGCAGGAGCGAGCTTGTGTGGTTTCTGCTGATCCACTTGGAGAACCAAGTCTCCCTCTTGAAATGCCCGACCCTTCACGTTTCTGGCGTGAAATCGATGTCAGTCTTGCTGATAAATGGTCGACCAGATCAGGGCCATCTCTCTTTCCTCTTCCAGGAGATCGACAACATCTTGCCGTGCCTGTTCTGCTTCATCTTATGAGAAAAGCTCGACTCGGGGTGCATTGTGGAGCAAGTCACTTGGAAGTACAGCTTCAGCTCCATAAACCAAGAAGAATGGAGTTTGGCCAGTCGACCGATTGGGAGTTGTCCTTAGTCCCCACACCACTGACGGAAGTTCATCGACCCAGGCTCCTGCTGCATGTTTGAGATCAAGCATCAGTCGGGGTTTCAGTCCTTTGAGAATCAATCCATTTGCTCTTTCAGCTTGTCCATTCGACTGGGGGTGGGCGACTGAAGCGTAGTCGACTCGAGTACCTTGGGAAGCACATAAGGCTCTGAACTCATCAGAATCGAAGTTCGACCCATTGTCGGTGATGATGCTATGTGGAACACCATATCTGAATGTTAACCCTCTGGTGAAGCTGACAGCAGTACTGGCTTCAAGGTTTTTGATAGGCTTGGCTTCAATCCATTTGGTGAACTTGTCGACTGCCACGAGCACGTGAGTGAAGCCACTCCTACCAGTCCTCAGAGGTCCAACCATATCCAAACCCCAAACAGCAAAGGGCTAGACGAGTGGAAGGGTCTTCAGGGCTGATGCAGGCTTGTGAGACATGTTGGAGTAAAACTGGCAACCTTCACATTTGTCGACTATTTCTTTTGCCATCTCGTTTGCTCGTGGCCAATAAAATCCCGCTCGGTATGCTTTGGCCACAATGGTCCGAGAGGACGCATGGTGACCATAGGTCCCTGAGTGAATGTCATTGAGGATCACTCGACCTTCTTTTGGTGTTATGCATTTCTGGCAGACTCCAGTCACACTTTCTCTGAACAACTGTCTTCTTATCACAGTAAAGGCTTTGGGTCGACGGACGATCTGTCGAGCCTCTTCCTCATCCTCTGGGAGTTCCTTCCTGAGAATGTATGAAATGTACGACACTGTCCAATCGGGAGTGATGACCAAAACCTCCATGATCAAGTCGACCACGGCTAGGACTTCGACTTCAGTCGGATCAGTGGCACTCTTTGGTTGTGGGGGCTCTTCAGTGAAAGGATCTTCTTGAACTGAAGGCGAATGTATATGTTCTAAGAACACATTGCTGGGAATGGCTTCCCTCTTGGAAACTATCTTTGCGAGATCATCGGCAGCTTGATTTTTCAGTCGGGGTATGTGATGGAGCTCTAACCCCTCAAACTTCTTCTCTAACTTTCTTACTGCATTACAATAACCAGTCATAGCTGGCCTTCTGACGTCCCACTTCTTCATCACTTGATTGACCACTAAATCCGAGTCGCCATAGACCATGAGGCGACGGACGCCGAGTGAAATGGCCATACGCAACCCATAAAGAAGTGCTTCATATTCAGCTTTGTCAGATTTCGGGTTCTGGCAGACCCTTGAGGTTTGAACACTGGGGTGCGCGCGGAGATCTTTCCCCTACCAGCTCACGCGTTAATGGTTTGCAAGGAATCTAAACTAGGAATGATGAACAACACAAGGGACACAAGGTTTATACTGGTTCGGGCCACCGTTGTGGTGTAATACCCTACTCCAGTGTGTGGTGTGGTGGATTGCCTCAGGGGCTGATGAAGAACAGTACAAGGGAAGAACAGCCTCGCGAGGGGCTGTTCTTGAGCTGGTGCACTGGACTGCTTGGTTGAGCCCAGTCGCTTCTCTCTCTCTGGTAGGTTCGACCTGTCTTGGTTCTGCCTTGGTCCTGGGTTCTCTTTCCTTCGTCCTTCGTCCCCCCTTTCTCTGGTAGGTTCGACTCGTCCCTTCTCTCGGTGGTGGCTAGTCCTATTTATAGAGGGAGGCCCTGGGCCTCTTTCCAAATAATGAGCGGGAAGGGCGCCAACAATTGGCCATTTTGAAGGGGAACATCTAGTACACTTATCCTGACTAAAGTTGGTCTTCGGCTGCCAAAGGCTCGACGGTGATGCCGCCCAGGCTCCACGATGACCTCCGTCCTGCCGCTCTGCTGGTCTTGGTCTTGTTGCACCGAAGCGTTAACCTTTGCCTGATGCCTTGGCCTGTGCTTGCCTCCTTTGCACCAAAGGAAAAACGAGGACACTACGCGGGCTGGCGCCCGCCTGGTCCCGATCGTCATGGCTTGCGTCACGGGGCACCCTCGTGAGGTACCCTTCCTTGATCTCTCCGCCTCCTCGTGAGCCTGCTTGACGAGGCTGTTCCTGAGGAAG
Organism: Aegilops longissima; assembly: GCA_021605205.1. Lineage (NCBI taxonomy): Eukaryota > Viridiplantae > Streptophyta > Magnoliopsida > Poales > Poaceae > Aegilops > Aegilops longissima. Next base: position 168,636,932 of record CM038681.1, on the reverse strand, counting down.
GTTCCTGTCGTCTGCCCCACGAGGCTTGGCCCCTTGCGAGGGTCTTGAGCTTGAGCTGATGAAGCTGGGCCCCGCTGGGCCCCCACTTGATCCACGCCGTAGGCCGCAGGCAGGCAAGTCTGGGGACCACCGTTCCCAGAATGCCGACAGTAGCCCCCGGGCCCAAGGCGTGCCCGGACTTGGCTTAGCAGAGAAGCGAAGGGGCAAGTGCGAAGCGCCGCGGGCCTCAATAGCCTGCGGCCTTGGGCGCCGCGTGGCGATTGAATGTTCGTGGGCGTCTCCGCTTCCCCACGATCCCTCGGCAACTGCATGACTTGACAAGTCCCTGCACGCAGAAATGGGTCATGATTACCTGTGGTCGTGGAGGCCGACGGTTGGCCTCCTCCGGCTATAAGTACGGAATGGCACAAGCCCTTTCAGTCCATCTCTTCTTGCTACTCCTTCCTCTCCATCCTTGCCCTTGCTCCATATCGCGACAATGGCTCCGATCCGCCGGTTTTCCGCAGAAGAGAAGGGAAAGGCCCCCCGAGAGGGTCCCGACCCGCTTCCGCCGAAGAAACGACTAGTCCTCTGGCGTCGAGACGAGGGCGCCCGGCAGGAGGTGTCGAGGCCCTGGTACGAGCGGCCGCCGCCAGGGTTCCCGCTACCCTTGTACGCCCGCATTGAGGGCCCTGGAGGAGTAGACGCCGAGCACCACGGACGACGCCGCCGTCGGCGCCGGCGGGTCACGACGGTGCGCGTCGTTCCTCCTGGAGTCCATGCCGAGGGCTCCTCCCGAGAGCTTGTACTCCACGCCGCCATGCCTCCTCAATCTTGGATTTGCCTTCCTCCCTCCTTCGCCTTCGAGATCCCGTCGAGGGGCTCTCTGGAGCTCTGGTTGCAGCACCCCTGCGACCGGAGCGGAGGTTGCGGTTGTCGCTCCGGGCAAGGTCTTCATGACCCGAGGCTGGGGCGAGATTGCCCGGGTCTGCCGGACAAGGGGCGCCCTCGTGATCCACCTGTAATACGATGGCGCCTCCTTGATGTTCTTCAAGGTCTTCGACGCGGAAGGACGCCGGCTGGAATGCTGCCCCGAGAAGGGCGGTCGGGGCGTCGTCGTGGCGAGGACTAGGCCCGCCGATTGCCCCCTCGGCAGCTCCTCGGGCAGCAGCGAAGGGGCCAGAGGGTCCACCGCCTCCGCCGAGCTTTTGGCGACTCAGGAGACGAGCGACGACAGCTATGAGCCCCCGAGCTTGCGCCGCGCTCGGAGCCGGGCGGGCGCTTCAGGCTACCGGCGCCGGTGATCTGGATGGGGTTGGCGCCGGCGCCTGGCGGCCCATTGTTGATGATGGCGTCTCCTGCGGAGGCACACATAGTCGGCGTTCCTTAGGATTAGCACCTTTTGTTTCCTGCAAAGAATCGAAGTTGCACCCCGCGGGGGTATGTAAGGCGCCGGCCATGTTTTTGTGAATATTATGTCCTTATGATGAATCGGTGCGAGATGCTTGTTCTTGCCTCACCAGCTTCCCCTTTCTTTCCTCACGAGGGCTTGGTGCTCATACGACAGTCCCGGTCCCCGTGTAGGCTTCACCGCTGCTGGTATGCCAGGTCGCGATGCCGTGGTCAAGGCCAGGAGGTGAGCGGCCCGAGGTCCAGTAAGAGCCCCTGAGTCGCGATGCTCAGGAGGTCCCCTTTAGCGCTCAAGCAGCCTCCGCTGGGCAAGAAAGGTAGGCAGCTTTGCCGTGACAGAGCAGCAGTAGGCGAGGGTTTAGCGCTGAGTCGGATCAGTTTTTGCGTGACTTATCTTGCGGGTTTGGAGCGGCGTTCGATGAGGTGCCGTGCCTGCGCGACGGCAACTGAGGTGTTGCTGGGTCGGGTCCTCGCGAGCTTCTTCCCTCTCCCCCGCGCTTTCCTTGATGCTCTACGTCCTCAGGTCCCGGCCGTCGAGCGAGCTCAGCCGTCGCTGGTACGACAGGTCGCGATGCCGTGGGTCAAGGCCAGGGGGTGAGGGCTGGAGAGCCAGTAAGAGCCCATGAGTTGTGATGCTCAGTCGCCCCCCTTTTAACGTGCAAGCGGATCGCGCCGGAGAGGAGGAGATAAGGCTCGTGATGCCACCAGCGTTACTCCTGGGGCAGGTCCTGTGTACCAATCACGAGGGGAAACAAGGTTCGTTATTACGGTTGCCAGCCAACCATTGGTCGCTTCGAGGGAGTGATCTGGGGCACTGAGGGCTTGGCGAGGTGGCGCCTTATGGGGCTGCCGCGGCCAGAGCTCAGCCACTCAGATTTATCGGCGTTGCAGGGACGGACCCGTGCGCAAGTGTCGTGCCTGAGCGAGCGGCTCCAAAGGTAGGTGTCAATCGAGCAGGCGATTAGGTCAAGCATGTTATGTATGAATAAGCAAATCCATCTAGATAGGTGCGGAGAAAGCACATGCCACCGGTCTGCCCGAGCAGCTTGGGGACAATGCAGCCCGAGGGCGCCCCAACAAGGTAAGTAAAGAACATAAGCAACGGATACATGCCGCAGGACGGACCCACGCGGCTGGGAATGATGCAGCTCGAGGGCGCCCCACTGAAAATGAAACTTGGAAAGGTGTCACCGATATGGTCGGAGATGGCGGGGTGTTGACGTAGCGGATGACGCGTGATGAGGAAGCCGGCCCTCACGAGCCCACCGGACCTGGAGCCTCGGGAGGCTCCGGGGGCACGGGGGGTTCCTCGAGAGCCATCTCCATCTCTGCCAGGATCGCGCGTTGCTTGACCTCCTGAGCCTCCAGAGCGCACCTCAGCAGGCGCTGATGGGCGGCGACCGCGTTCGGCAGGCCGAAAGGCATGCGAACGCAGCAGTGAGGTGGACCCTCGCAACGCCCCACGCGTGAGGGCCAGAGGCGCTCCTGAGACGCGACCCGGTTGTGCCCTGGTATGTCGATGCAGATTCGCAGCCCAGCATCCTCGCCTGGATGCGGGGCCACAGCGGGCAAGCGGCGACAGCCGCGCATGACTCTCGACTCCTGTAGCTCCTGGTTGTTCCTCGTGATTAACTCCTGAGGGCTTGGTCCTCCTTGCCTCATACCTTCCTGGGGGAAACGTGCCTTGAAGCACGCTTCGAAGTGGTACCTGAGCATCTCCCTCGTGACCCCGGCTAGGTCATTGGCTCGCCATGAAAGAGCCCCCGAGCCCCGCCTAAGGAGGGTGCAGGGCGCGCCTTCCTATGTGACAGAGGGTGGCGCCCCTTGAACGGGTGCGGGTCCTGTTTCCACGCCTCCGGAGGTGCCTACCCCATGAGGGCTTGGACCAGGCGAAGTCTTCTTATTCTTGGGGATCACCTCGGGAAGTCTCCCGCTCCTGTGATCTAGGTCTTCGATTGCTGCAGCTTGGAAGGCACGCTCAAGAGAGCACACTGCGTCCCTTTCCTCATAAGGCACTGTGATGACTCCTCCGCTTCCTGGCATCTTGAGGACATTGTAGCCATGGTGAGTCACTGCCATGAACTTGGCCAGAGCTGGGTACCCGAGGATGGCATTGTATGGCAGGCGAATGTGGGCGACGTCGAAGTCGATGAGCTCGGTGTGGTAGTTGTTGCGCTGTCCGAAGGTGATGGGAAGGCGAACTTGCCCTATCGGGATGGTGGAGCCATCGATGACTCCTGAGAAAGGCTTGGTCAGCTGAAGTTGATCGTATGACACTTGGAGATCGTTGAATGTCTCGACAGATAGGACGGTGAGTCCTACTCCGTCGTCGATGAGGGTCCTGGTGACTTGCACGCTGTCGATGACCGGTGAGCAAAGCATGGGGAGGACTCGCGTTGCCAAGACTTGAGCTGATCCGCTGAATCAACGTGATAGCGCACGATGACCACCGAGAGGGCGGTGGCCTCGGCTTGGGGAGGACTGCATTCACCTCATGAGCAAACCGCTTGAAGATGCGCTGAGAGGTCAGGGGCCTGAGCGCCACCCAGATGCAAGCGATCGCGCTGCTCCCGGAAGCCCCAGCCCCTCGTCCCGATGATTGTCTTCAGTACCTCCTTGGCGGCTGCGGCAGAGGTGGGAGCCCTGCGTTGCCTTGAGGGCGGTCCTCACGAGGCTGGTCCTCCAACCTCCTCGCGAGGCTGGTCTCGCCACGTCCTCGCAAGGTCTGTCACGCCATCCTTGGCGAGGGCCTCGGTCTTCCCAGCGTCCTGCGCCTCTTCCTCCTCCTCGGTCGTAGCCCCGCTCATTGCGCTCGGGGTGTCGGCCGATACGCCCTTCTCGCACGACCCTGAGCTCCTGGCATTCGTTGGTGTTGTGGGTGTGGAGGTCATGGTATACGCAGTACCGGCTGCCCTTGGATGACTCGGGCTGATCCCTGCCTCGCTTGGTGTCTGGCTCTGCCGCAAGCACGGCAGCCCCCTTGTGCTTCACGTCCTTGGCCTTGGGCTTCTTCTCTCCTGGATCGGCAGCCGGAAGCTCGAGGAGGGAGAGGCGCCCTTCCTCAGCCCTGGCGCATTTGGTCGCCAAGTTGAACAGCTCCAGGGATGTGCACAGGTCTTCATGCATTGCTAGCTCCTCCTTCATCTTGACGTCACGCACGCCATCAGAGAAGGCTGAGATGATGGCTTCCTCAGTCACCCTGGGGATCTTGAGGCGGGCGTTGTTGAAGTGCTGGATGTACTTCTGCAGGGTCTCTCCTGGCTGCTGCTTGATGTGGCGCATGTCGCTCACGGCCGGAGGCCGGTCGCGAGTGCCTTGGAAGTTGGCGATGAAGCGGGTGCGCATCTCGTCCCATGAGGAGATCTTGCCGGGAGCCAGGTTCAGGAGCCACGTTCGGGCTCTGTCCTTCAGCGCCATGGGGAACCAATTCACCATGACCTTTTCGTCCCCGTTGGCGGCTTCGATGCCCAGCTCGTAGAGCTGAAGGAACTCCGCGGGTCGGCAAAGCCCGTCCGTGGCGAGGAGGTAGGTCTGGCTTGAACTTGTCGGGCCACGCGACGCTACGTAGCTCGGCGGTGAAAGCGCGGCAGCCTGCAGTGGCCACCGGGGCTCTCTGCTGATGTGGAGCTTGCTCTTGTGGATTCCCGCGCACTGCTGCTTGGAACAGCGTAGGGTCTTGACGTGGTGGCGCTGGAGCGCGATCGCGGCGCTCCGGTGCTGGGAGCACGCGAGCACCTTCTTGGGGACGAGGGATCTCCGGCAGCTCCTTTCTTGTTATGCTGGTGCCGGACGCGAGGGTCTCGGCTCGGGACCACGCGCCTTGGAGCCAGTATATTCATTTGGAAATATGCCCTAGAGGCAATAATAAATTAGTTATTATTATTATATTTCCTTGTTCATGATAATCGCTTATTATCCATGCTATAATTGTATTGATAGGAAACTCAAATACATGTGTGGATACATAGACAACACCATGTCCCTAGCAAGCCTCTATTGGCTAGCTCGTTGATCAATAGATGGTTATGGTTTCCTAACCATGGACATTGGATGTCATTGATAACGGATCACATCATTAGGAGAATGATGTGATGGACAAGACCCAATCCTAAGCATAGCACAAGATCGTAGTTCGCTTTGCTAGAGCTTTTCCAATGTCAAGTATCTCTTCCTTAGACCATGAGATCGTGCAATTCCGGATACCGTAGGAGTGCTTTGGGTGTATCAAACGTCACAACGTAATCGGGTGACTATAAAGGTGCACTACAGGTATCTCCGAAGTGACCATTGGGTTGACACGGATCGAGATCGGGATTTGTCACTCCGTAAACGGAGAGGTATCTCTGGGCCCACTCGGTAGGACATCATCATAATGTGCACAATGTGACCAAGGGGTTGATCACGGATGATGTGTTGCGGAACGAGTAAAGAGACTTGCCGTAACGAGATTGAACAAGGTATCGGTATACCGACGATCGAATCTCGGGCAAGTACAATACCGCTAGACAAAGGGAATTGTATACGGATCGATTGAGTCCTTGACATCGTGGTTCATCCGATGAGATCATCGTGGAACATGTGGGAGCCAACATGGGTATCCAGATCCGCTGTTGGTTATTGACCGGAGAACGCCTCGGTCATGTTCATGATTCCCGACCCGTAGGGTCTACACTTAAGGTTCGATGGCGCTAGGGTTATATAGGAAGCTTGTATGTGGTTACCGAATGTTGTTCGAGTCCCTGATGAGATCCTGGACGTCACGAGGAGTTCCGGAATGGTCCGGAGGTAAAGATTTATATATGGGAAGTCCTATTTTGGTCGCCGGAAAAGTTTCGCACTTTATCGGTATTGTACCGGGAGTGCCGAAGGGGTCCGGGGTCCACCTGCCTGGGGCCACATGGGCTGTGGGGTGCGCCTTGGCCTATATGGGCCAAGGGCACCAGCCCCAAGAGGCCCATGCGCCAAGGAAACTTGGGGAGGGAAGAGTCCTCAAGGGGAAGGCACCTCCGAGGTGCCTTGGGGAGGATGGACTCCTCCCCCCCTCTTGGCCGCACCCTTCCTTGGAGGAAGGGGCAAGGCTGCCTCCCCTCTCCCTTGCCCCTATATATAGTGGAGGGAGGAGGCATCCACACCTGAGCCCCCCGGCGCCTCCCTCCCTCCCGTGACACCTCCTCCTCTCCCGTGGGTGCTTGGCGGCCCCTGCAGGATTGCCACGCCTCCACCACCACCACGCCTGCTGTGTTGCTGTTGGATGGAGTCTTCTCAACCTCTCCCTCTCTCCTTGCTGGATCAAGGCATGGGAGACGCCACCGGCTGTACGTGTGTTGAACGCGGAGGTGCCGTCTGCTCGCACTAGGATCTCCGGTGATTTGGATCACGACAGTCGACTCCTTCAACCCCGTTCTCTTGAACGCTTCCGCTTAGCGATCTACAAGGGTATGTAGATGCACTCTCCTTCCCTCGCTGCTAGTTTCTCCATAGATAGATCTTGGTGACACGAGGAAAATTTTGAATTTCTGCTCACGCTCCCCAACAAAGGCATCATGAGCTATGTCTATTGCGTAGATTCTTTGCACGAGTAGAACACAAAGTAGTTGTGGGCGTTGATGATGTTCAATATGCTTACCGTTACTAGTCCAATCTTGTTTCGACGGTATTGTGGGATGAAGCGGCCGGACCGACCTTACACGCATTTTACGTGAGACAGGTTCCACCGATCGACATGCACTTGGTGCATAAGGTGGCTAGCGGTGCCGCCTCTCCACTTTAGTCGGAACGGATTCGATGAAAAGGGTCCTTATGAAGGGTAAATAGCAATTGGCATATCACGTTGTGGTTTTATGAGGTAGGAAACGTTTTGCTAGAAACCCAAAGCAGCCACGTAAAACATGCAAACAACAATTAGAGGACGTCTAACTTGTTTTTGCAGGGTATGCTATGTGATGTGATATGGCAAAAAAAGAATGTGATGAATATATGTGATGTATGAGATTGATCATGTTCTTGTAATAGGATTCACGACTTGCATGTCGATGAGTATGACAACCGGCAGGAGCCATAGGAGTTGTCTTTATTTATTGTATGACCTGCGTGTCATTAAACAACGCCATGTAATTACTTTGCTTTATTGCTAACCGGTAGCCATAGTAGTAGAAGTAATAAGTTGGCGATACAACTTCATGGAGACACGATGATGGAGATCATGATGATGGAGATCATGGTGTCATGCCGGTGACAATGATGATCATGGAGCCCCGAAGATGGAGATCAAAAGGAGCAATATGATATTGGCCATATCATGTCACTACTATATATATTGCATGTGATGTTTATTATGTTTATGCATCTTGTTTACTTAGAACGACGGTAGTAAATAAGATGATCCCTTACACAAATTTCAAGAAGTGTTCTCCCTAATCGTGCACCGTTGCTACAGTTCGTCGCTTCTAAGCACCACGTGTTAATCGGGTGTGATGGATTCTTACGTTCACATACAACGGTGTAAGCAAGATTTACACACGCAAAACACTTAGGGATAACTTGACGAGCCTAGCATGTAAAGACATGGCCTCGAACACGGAGACCGAAAGGTCGAGCATGAGTCGATAGAAGATACGATCAACATGAAGATGTTCACCGATGATGACTAGTCCGTCTCATGTGTTGATCGGACACGGCCTAGTTGATTCGGATCATGTAATCACTTAGATAACCAGAGGGATGTCTATCGAGTGGGAGTTCATAAGATGAACTTAATTATCCTGAACATAGTCAAAAGACCTTTTGCAAATTATGTCGAAAGCTCATGCTTTAGTTCCACTGCTTAGATATGTTCCTAGAGAAAATATAGTTGAAAGTTGAAAGTAGCGATTATGCGGACGTAGAAAGCTTATGTCCTCAATGCACCGCCAGTGTGCTGAACCCCAAACGCCGCTTGTGGATGTTGCGAACATCGGACATACACGCTTTTGATAACTACGTGATAGTTCGCTTAAACGGTTTAGAGTTGAGGCACCAAAGACGTTTTCAAACGTCATGAACATATGAGATGTTTCGAGGGCTGAAATTGGGATTTCAGGCTCGTGCCCACGCCAAGAGGTATGAGACCTCCGACGATTTTCTTAGCCTACAAACTAAGGGAGAAAAGCTCAATCGTTGAGCTTGTACTCAGATTGTCCGGGTACAACAATCACTTGAATCGAGTGGGAGTTAATCTTCCGGATGAGATAGTGATGTTTCTCCAAAGTCATTGCCACCAAGCTGCTAAGAGCTTCGTGATGAACTATAACATATCAAGGATAGAGATGATGATCCTTGAGATATTCGCGTTGTTTGACATCGCGAAAGTAGAAATCAAGAAGGAGCATCAATTGTTGATGGTTGGTGAAACCACTAGTTTCAAGAAGGGCAAGGGCAAGAAGGGCACTTCATGAACGGCAAATCAGTTGTTGCTCCAATGAAGAAACCCGAGGTTGAACCCAAACCCGAGACTAAGTGTTTCTAGATAAGGAACAGCCAACGGAGTAGAATTACCCTAGATACTTGGTAGATAAGAAGGCAGGCAAGGTCGATAGAAGTATATTTGATATACATTATGTTAATGTGTACTTTACTAGTACTCCTAGTAGCACCAGGGTATTAAGATACCGGTTCGGTTGCTAAGTGTTAGTAACTCAAATAAAAGCTACGGAATAAAACGGAGACTAGCTAAAGGTGAGCTAACGATATGTGTTGAAGTGTTTCCAAGTTTGATGTGATCAAACATCGCACGCTCCCTCTACCATCAAGATTAGTATTAAACCGAATAATTGTCATTTGGTGTTTATATGGAGCATAGACATGATTGGATTATGTCTATCGCAATACTGTTATTCATTTAAGGAGAATAATGGTTACTTTATTTATTTGAATAACACCTTCAATGGTCTTGCACCTAAAGGAATGGTTTATTGAATCTCGATCGTAGTGATACACATTTTCATGCCAAAAGTATAAGATAGTAATGATAGTACCACTTACTTGTGGCAATCTTGCCATGTAAGTCATATTGGTATAAGATGCATGAAGAAGCTCCATGTTGATGGATCTTTGGACTCACTCGTTTTTGAAAAGTTTGAGACATGCTAGAACCATGTCTATTGGTACATACGCATGAAGAAACTCCATGCGATGGATCGTTTAGACTCACTTGATTTTGAATCACTTGAGATATGCAAAACATACCACATGGACAAGATGACCAAAAGCCTCGGTTTCAAAGAAGATGGAACAAGATAGCAACTTGTTGGAAGTAACACATTTTGATGTGTGCAGTCCAATAAGTGCCGAGGCATGCAATGAATATCGTTATGTTCTTACTTCACGATGATTCGAGTAGATGTTGAGTATATTTACTTGATGAAACACAAGTCTGAATTATTGAATGGTTCAAGTAATTTCAGAGTGAAGTTTAAGATCTTCGTGAAAAGAGGATAGAATGTCTATGATATGATCATAGAGATGAATATCTGAGTTACGAGTTTTGGCACACAATTAAGACATTGTGCAAATTGTTTCACAATTAATACCGCCTGGAACACCATAGTGTGATGGTGTGTCCCAACATCATAGTTGCACCTTATTGGATATGGTGCGTACCATGATGTCTCTTATCGAATTACCACTATCGTTCATGGGTTAGGCATTAGAGACAACCACACTCACTTTAATAGGGTACCACGTAATTCCGTTGAGATGACACCGTATGAACTATGGTTTAGAGAAACCTAAGCTGTCATTTCTTAAAAGTTTGGGGCTGCGACGCTTATGTGGAAAAGTTTCAGGTTGATAAGCTCGAACCCAAAGCGGACAAAATGCATCTTCATAGGACACCCAAAACGGTTGGGTATACCTCCTAATTCAGATCCGAAAGCAATAGGGATTGTTTCTTGAATCGGGTCCTTTCTCGAGGAAAAGTTCGTCTCGAAAAGTTGAGTGGGAGGATGGTGGAGACTTGATAAGGTTATTGAACCGTCACTTCAACTAGTGTGTAGCAGGGCACAGGAAGTTGTTCCCGTGGCACCTACACCAATTGAAGTAGAAGCTTATGATAGTGATCATGAAGTTTCGGATCAAGTCACTACTATACCTCGTAGGGTGACAAGGATGCGTACTACTTCAGAGTGGTACGCAATCCTGTCTTAGAGGTCATGTTGCTAGACAACAATGAACCTACGAGCTATGGAGAAGCGATGGTGGGCCTGGATTCCGACGAATGGCTCGAGGCCATAAAATCCGAGAAAGGATCCATGACTTTGGTGGACTTGCCCGATGATCGGCAAGCCATTGAGATAAATGGATCTTTAAGAAGAAGACGGACGTGGACGGTAATATCACCGTCTATGAAGCTCGACTTGTGGCGAAGAGTTTTTCACAAGTTCAAGGAGTTGACTACGATGAGATTTTCTCATCCGTAGCGATGCTTAAGTCCGTCGGAATCATGTTAGCACAAGCTGCATTTATGAAATCTGGCAGATGGATGTCAAGACGAGTTTCCTTACCTTTACGTAAGGAAAGGTTGTATGTGATAAAATCAGAAAAGTTTTGTCGATCCTAAGGATGCTAAAGGTATGCTAGCTCCAAATGATCCTTCTAAGGACCGGAGTAAGCATCTCGGAGTTGGAATGTGCACTTTGATGAGATGATCAAAGATTTTGGGTGTATACAAAGTTTATGAGAAACTTGTATTTCCAAAGAAGTGAGTGGGAGCACTATAGAATTTCGATGAGTATATGTTGTTGACATATTGTTGATCGAAATGATGTAGAATTTCCGAAAGCATATAGGGTTATTTGAAAAGTGTTTTCAAGTGAAAACCTGTATTAAGTTATTTGAACATTGAGCATCAAGATCTATAGTGATAGATCAAAATGCTTAATGGTACTTTCAAATGAGCATATACCTTGACATGATCTTGAAAGTGTTCAAGATGGATCACCAAAGAAGGAGTTCTTGCCTGAGATGTAAGGTATGAAGTTAAGAGTTAAAGCTCGACCACGGCAGAAAAGAGAGAAAGGACGAAGGTCGCCCCTATGCTTTAGACGTAGGCTCTATAGTATGCTATGTCTGTGTACCGCACCGAAGTGTGCCTTGCCATGAGTCACTAAGGGGTACAAGAATGATCCAGAATGGGGATCATTGGACAGCGGTCAAAATTGTCCTTGGAGTAAATAAGGACATGTTTCTCGATTATGGAGGTGATAAAGAGTTCGCATAAAGGGTTACGCCGATGCAAGCTTTAACACCTATCCGAGTGACTCGAGTAGCAAACCGGATACGTATAATGGAGCAACCATTTGGAATAGCTCCAAGTGGAGCGTGAAAGCAGCATTTACAATATGACATAGAGAATTGCGAAGTACACACGGATCTGAAAGGTTCGCACCGCTGACTAAAACCTCTCTCACAAGCAAAACATGATCAAACCCCGAACTCATTGAGACTTAATCACATGGTGATGTGAACTAGTTTAAGACACTAGTAAACTCTTTGGATGTTGGTCACATGGCGATGTGACCTATCGATGTTAATCACATGGCGATGTGAACTAGATTATTGACTCTAGTGCAAGTGGGAGACTGTTGGAAATATGCCCTAGAGGCAATAATAAATTAGTTATTATTATTATATTTCCTTGTTCATGATAATCGCTTATTATCCATGCTATAATTGTATTGATAGGAAACTCAAATACATGTGTGGATACATAGACAACACCATGTCCCTAGTAAGCCTCTATTGGCTAGCTCGTTGATCAATAGATGGTTATGGTTTCCTAACCATGGACATTGGATGTCATTGATAACGGGATCACATCATTAGGAGAATGATGTGATGGACAAGACCCAATCCTAAGCATAGCACAAGATCGTAGTTCGTTTTGCTAGAGCTTTTCCAATGTCAAGTATCTCTTCCTTAGACCATGAGATCGTGCAATTCCGGATACCGTAGGAGTGCTTTGGGTGTATCAAACGTCACAACGAATCGGGTGACTATAAAGGTGCACTACAGGTATCTCCGAAGTGACCATTGGGTTGACACGGATCGAGATGGATTTGTCACTCCGTAAACGGAGAGGTATCTCTGGGCCCACTCGGTAGGACATCATCATAATGTGCACAATGTGACCAAGGGGTTGATCACGGGATGATGTGTTACGGAACGAGTAAAGAGACTTGCCGGTAACGAGATTGAACAAGGTATCGGTATACCGACGATCGAATCTCGGGCAAGTACAATACCGCTAGACAAAGGGAATTGTATACGGGATCGATTGAGTCCTTGACATCGTGGTTCATCCGATGAGATCATCGTGGAACATGTGGGAGCCAACATGGGTATCCAGATCCCGCTGTTGGTTATTGACCGGAGAACGTCTCGGTCATGTCTGCATGATTCCCGAACCCGTAGGGTCTACACACTTAAGGTTCGATGACGCTAGGGTTATATAGGAAGCTTGTATGTGGTTACCGAATGTTGTTCGGAGTCCCGGATGAGATCCTGGACGTCACGAGGAGTTCCGGAATGGTCCGGAGGTAAAGATTTATATATGGGAAGTCCTATTTTGGTCGCCGGAAAAGTTTCGCACTTTATCGGTATTGTACCGGGAGTGCCGAAAGGGGTCCGGGGGTCCACCGGGGGGGTCCACCTGCCCCGGGGGGCCACATGGGCTGTAAGGGGTGCACCTTGGCCTATATGGGCCAAGGGCACCAGCCCCAAGAGGCCCATGCGCCAAGGAAACTTGGGGAGGGAAGAGTCCTCAAGGGGGAAGGCACCTCCGAGGTGCCTTGGGGAGGATGGACTCCTCCCCCCCTCTTGGCCGCACCCCTTCCTTGGAGGAAGGGGCAAGGCTGCGCCTCCCCCCTCTCCCTTGCCCCTATATATAGTGGAGGGGAGGGAGGGCATCCACACCTGAGCCCCTGGCGCCTCCCTCCCTCCCGTGACACCTCCTCCTCTCCCGTGGGTGCTTGGCGGCCCTGCAGGATTGCCACGCCTCCACCACCACCACGCCGTTGTGTTGCTGTTGGATGGAGTCTTCTCAACCTCTCCCTCTCTCCTTGCTGGATCAAGGCATGGGAGACGCCACCGGCTGTACGTGTGTTGAACGCGGAGGTGCCGTCTGCTCGCACTAGGATCTCCGGTGATTTGGATCACGACGAGCACGACTCCTTCAACCCCGTTCTCTTGAACGCTTCCGCTTAGCGATCTACAAGGGTATGTAGATGCACTCTCCTTCCCTCGTTGCTAGTTTCTCCATAGATAGATCTTGGTGACACGTGAGGAAAATTTTGAATTTCTGCTCGCTCCCCAACAAAGGGCATCATGAGCTAGGTCTATTGCGTAGATTCTTTGCACGAGTAGAACACAAAGTAGTTGTGGGCGTTGATGATGTTCAATATGCTTACCGTTACTAGTCCAATCTTGTTTCGACGGTATTGTGGGATGAAGCGGCCCGGACCGACCTTACACGCATTTCCACGTGAGACAGGTTCCACTGAATGACATGCACTTGGTGCATAAGGTGGCTAGCGGTGCCGCCTCTCCCACTTTAGTCGGAACGGATTCGATGAAAAGGGTCCTTATGAAGGGTAAATAGCAATTGGCATATCACGTTGTGGTTTTGCGTAGGTAGGAAACGTTCTTGCTAGAAACCCAAAGCAGCCACGTAAAACATGCAAACAACAATTAGAGGACGTCTAACTTGTTTTTGCAGGGTATGCTATGTGATGTGATATGGCAAAAAAAGAATGTGATGAATATATGTGATGTATGAGATTGATCATGTTCTTGTAATAGGATTCACGACTTGCATGTCGATGAGTATGACAACCGGCAGGAGCCATAGGAGTTGTCTTTATTTATTGTATGACCTGCGTGTCATTAAACAACGCCATGTAATTACTTTGCTTTATTGCTAACCGGTAGCCATAGTAGTAGAAGTAATAAGTTGGCGATACAACTTCATGGAGACACGATGATGGAGATCATGATGATGGAGATCATGGTGTCATGCCGGTGACAATGATGATCATGGAGCCCCGAAGATGGAGATCAAAAGGAGCAATATGATATTGGCCATATCATGTCACTACTATATATAATTGCATGTGATGTTTATTATGTTTATGCATCTTGTTTACTTAGAACGACGGTAGTAAATAAGATGATCCCTTACACAAATTTCAAGAAGTGTTCTCCCCTAACTGTGCACCGTTGCTACAGTTCGTCGCTTCTAAGCACCACGTGTTAATCGGGTGTGATGGATTCTTACGTTCACATACAACGGGTGTAAGCAAGATTTACACACGCAGAAACACTTAGGGATAACTTGACGAGCCTAGCATGTAAAGACATGGCCTCGGAACACGGAGACCGAAGGTCGAGCATGAGTCGATAGAAGATACGATCAACATGAAGATGTTCATCGATGATGACTAGTCCGTCTCACGTGTTGATCGGACACGGCCTAGTTGATTCGGATCATGTAATCACTTAGATAACCAGAGGGATGTCTATCTCGAGTGGGAGTTCATAAGATGAACTTAATTATCCCGAACATAGTCAAAAGACCTTTTGCAAATTATGTCAAAGCTCACGCTTTAGTTCCACTGCTTAGATATGTTCCTAGAGAAAATATAGTTGAAAGTTGAAAGTAGCGATTATGCGGACAGAGAAAGCTTATGTCCTCAATGCACCGCTCAGTGTGCTGAACCCCAAACGCCGCTTGTGGATGTTGCGAACATCGGACATACACGCTTTGATAACTACGTGATAGTTCAGTTAAACGGTTTAGAGTTGAGGCACCAAAGACGTTTTGAAACGTCATGAACATATGAGATGTTTCGAGGGCTGAAATTGGGATTTCAGGCTCGTGCTCACGCCAAGAGGTATGAGACCTCCGACGATTTTCTTAGCCTACAAACTAAGGGAGAAAAGCTCAATCGTTGAGCTTGTACTCAGATTGTCTGGGTACGACAATCACTTGAATCGAGTGGGAGTTAATCTTCCAGATGAGATAGTGATGTTTCTCCAAAGTCATTGCCACCAAGCTGCTAAGAGCTTCGTGATGAACTATAACATATCAAGGATAGAGATGATGATCCTTGAGATATTCGCGTTGTTTGACATCGCGAAAGTAGAAATCAAGAAGGAGCATCAATTGTTGATGGTTGGTGAAACCACTAGTTTCAAGAAGGGCAAGGGCAAGAAGGGGCACTTCATCCCCCCTTTCTCTGGTAGGTTCAACTCGTCCCTTCTCTCGGTGGTGGCTAGTCCTATTTATAGAGGGAGGCCCTGGGCCTCTTCCCAAATAATGAGCAGGAAGGGCGCCAACAATTGGCCATTTTGAAGTGGAACATCTAGTACACTTATCCTGACTAAAGTTGGTCTTCAGCTGCCAAAGGCTCTGACGGTGATGCCGTCCTGGGCTCCACGATGACCTCCGTCCTGCCGCTCTGCTGGTCTTGGTCTTGTTGCACCGAAGCGGTAACCTTTGCCTGATGCCTTGGCCTGTGCTTGCCTCCTTTGCACCAAAGGAGAAACGAGGACACTGCACGGGCTGGCGCCCGCCTGGCACCCGCCTGGTCCCGATCGTCATGGCTTGCGTCACGGGGCACCCTCATGAGGTTCTTGTCGTCCGCCCCGCGAGGCTTGGCCCCTTGCGAGGGTCTTGAGCTTGAGCTGATGAAGTTGGGCCGCGCTGGGCCCCCACTTGAGCCACGCCGCAGGCCGCAGGTAGGCAAGTCTGGGGACCCCCATTCCCAGAACGCCGACAAGCTTCACTGTTGGGGGAGTCAAAGTGAATCTGGAGAACATAGCTGAGTTTGTTGCCTCGAGGGGATACCAATACCACCCCAGCACCGGAACCATTCAACATCTTGGAGCCATCAAAGAACATTATCCAGTGTTCCGAGTGAATCTGGGCCGGCAGTTGCTGTTCAATCCACTCGGCGAGGAAATATGCTATTGCTTGGGACTTGATAGCTTTCTTTGCCTCAAACTTGATATCCAAGGGAAGGAGTTCAATGCCCACTTTGCCACTCGACCAGTTGCATCTCTGTTGTTCAGAATCTCTGATAATGGTGCGTCGCTGACGACTATAATGGAGTGATCGGAGAAATAGTGTGCAACCTTCTTCGTAGTCATGTAAATCCCATAAACAAGCTTCTGATAATGTGGATATCTCTGTTTCGATGGAGTCAGAACTTTAGAAACATAATATACTGGGCGCAGAACTTTATAGGCTTTTCCTTCTTCTTCCCGCTCGACCGTGGCTGCAATCTAAAGCAGTAAAGGCTCTTTGCTGATTGGGGCAGCGAGCACCGGCTGGGTGGAAAGCAGGGCTTTGAGCTCTGCAAATGTTGCATCAGCTTCAGGAGTCCACTCGAACTTATCAGACTTCTTCATCAGTCGGTAAAGAGGCTATGCCTTTTCACCGAGGCGAGAAATGAATCGACTCAAGGCGGCCAAACAACCAGTAAGCTTCTGGACATCGTGCACACGCACAGGGCGTTTCATCTGGAGTATAGCACCAACTTTCTCTAGTTAGCGTCGATCCCTCGTTCGGAAATGAGGAAACCGAGTAATTTTCCGCCGGGAACTCCGAATGTGCACTTTGATGGATTAAGCTTGATATCATACCTTCTGAGGTTGGCAAAAGTTTCAGCAAGGTCAGCCAGCAGGTCGGAACCCTTACGTGACTTGACCACAATGTCATCCATGTATGCTTCCACATTCTGACTGATTTGAGTGAGCAAACACTTCTGAATCATCCTCATGAATGTGGCTCCGGCATTCTTCAGGCCGAATGGCATGGTGACATAACAGAAGCATCCGAATGGAGTGATGAAAGCCATTTTTATCTCATCGGGTCCATACAGTCGGATCAGATGATACCCGGAATAGGCGTCCAGAAAAGACAATCGCTCACACCCGCAGTCGAGTCGACGATTTGGTCGATGCGGGGGAGAGGAAAATGATCTTTCGGGCCAGCCCGATTGATATGCTTGAATTCAATGCACATGCGAAGTGAATCGTCTTTCTTGGGGACCATGTGACGCCCGGATAATTAAGATACAGTAATCCTCTGATAATGACGCCACGTCATCACTTTACTGTTGCTAATCCTCGCTTGATTCAAATCTTAATTCAAACTCAAATTCAAAATCGAGTTTAAAGTTAAAGTTTCAAATTTGTCAAACATGAAAACAAAAATGTTTGAGATGTTGCAATTTTTCACTAAATAATTGTCGTGTAGAAACCAACATCATTTGACTCACCAGTTAATCCCTAGTAATGTCGAAAGTTGTCCAAAAAACAACTAAAATAGCCTTTCTCAAATAAACAAGTGCTTATGTTTTTCCAAACCACTTGAAATCTTGGGTGCTAGCTCAAAACATTGTCTACTATTTATGTGACAAGTTTTGGAGTCAACAAGACTTATTTGGTAATTTTTTTAAAATACAAAAATGTGGTGAAATTTACAAAAAAAAGAAGGAAAAGGAGAGAGGCCACATCTCCCGTGGGCCTCGGCCCAGCTGGCCTTGGACCAACTGGGCCGGCCCACCCCGCACCTCCCTGACCTATATGGCCCCCTTGCCACCCGAAACCCTAACCTCTCCCGATCCACACTCCTCCCCACTCGCTCCCCACACTCTCTCCCCCGTCGGATCGGGCGAGGGCCCGACCCCTTCATGCACGGTCGCCGGGCTGGCGCCCGCCACCCCTCGCCGGCACCCGCCTCTTCGTCTCCTTCCGCGTGGCGCCGCCCGACACCGCACCATATCTGGTGCCCCGCTGCCTGCTCCGGCCAGCCAATTGCCGCCACCGCCCGATCCCGACGACCGTGTCGCCCCCCGCCGGACGCCTCTCCTCCTCCCGACCCCCACTGCTTTGGTTCGATCGGGAGGAGCCCGATCCAGCGCCACCGACGCCGGCGTCCATCCCCGGCGCAGCCAGACTCCGTCAACGCCGTCGCCTCCTCGCCCTCGCGCCGGACTGCCCCGTCCCCGCCTCTCCACCACTGGCCGACCCGGAGCCTCGCCGCCCCCGCTTCCCTCCATCGCTGGTGAGGCCCTCGGCCTCCGCCTCCCCCTTTTTCCTCCCGTCGTCGCAGACGCCACCGCTCCGCCGCCTGCACAGCTCCGCCAGCCGGCCTCGCCACGGCCCCGCTTCGCTGGCCGCCGCTCCGCCCGCCGCTACATTGCTGTTGCTGCAGCCGTGCCGTATGCCCCGCCTCCGACCGCCTGACCCAGCTCACCCTTGGCCTCGCCGTAGTTCGCCGTCGGTGGCGCCTGCCTCCCGCCACGCCACTCATTGTGGCCGCCAAACCCTAGCGCCTGGGCGCACCCATTGACCTGCTGATCGGGTCGGTTTTGACCGCAGACTGTACTCCTGACTGGGCTTTGACTGGCCCCACATGTCATTGACTGTGGCTGGCTCAATCTGTGTATAAAAAGTATTCACTGTTATTTTCGAATTAAATAAATTCAGAAAATTAGAAAATCATTTTAAAACTTTAGAAAATCATATAAAATAAACCGTAGCTCGGATGAAAAGGTTTTCTACATGAAAGTTGCTCAGAATTTCAAGACGAATCCGGATACACGCTCCGTTCGTGTGCCACACGTCCCTAGCATAGCAAACATGCAACCTTTCCCTTCCGTTTCATCTGTCCGAAAATGCCTAACTCTGGGAAAACTTCTCGGATGTTATCACCCTTCGCCGGTATTGTGTAGCACCACGTTAGAACACGTATAGCTCTGCCTGTTGTCCTATTATGCTCTTGCTTGCTATGTATTTACTGTTTTCTCCCCCCTCTTCTCTCTGGTAGACCCTGAGACCGATGATGCCGCTGTGATCGACTACGTCACCGACGACCCTCCTTCTCGCCTGAGCAACCAGGCAAGCCCCCCCCCTTTGATCATCTCGATATCGCCCATTCCAATTTCTCATGCTTGCATTAGATTTTGCTACTGTTATTGATTACTCCTATTCTGATGCATAGCCTGCTTTTGTACCTGCTGTTGTACCTTACCTGCTTATCCTAAACTGCTTAGTATAGGTTGAATAGTGTTCCATCAGTGAACCCCACTTGTCCTTGTTGCCCCTGCTTCATCATCAACGACTCGAGCTACATGATCGACGAACAGAGCCCGACACCGCACATCACATCACGCCCCTTTAGTTGTTCGACTCTGCAGAGCTACTTTCGAGTGCCGAGGGTGATCCCTCATAACGCACTCCAGATGATAATTCTGTAGTGTAGCTATTCGGTCGTGGTCATCGAGGGTGATTTCCTCCTTCAACATTCCCGATACGGCTCTGTCGTGCAACCCCTCAAGTGTGAACCTCGAGGGTGGTTCCTCTCACGTTCACCTTGATGATTACATCGAGTGGAATCCTTCGAGGGTGATTCCTTGGGTTTTCCCCTTGATGTTTGGACACACGGTTACCTTGACATTACTTGAGACTTTTGGGAAAGTCAGGCAGGCCCGGAGAGCACCCGCAAGATGTATCGAGGCACGACCGGGAAGTGTGGCAGCCCTCGAGTGGGCTGGGATTTTCCTTGCCGTATTTCCTCGAGACGGGGCGACGGGGTCACATTATCATGAGTCTCTGCTCGTCTCCGTAAGCTAATAATACGCTATGGTTTGGGTATTTGTTCTAAATTGGACTTTGGCCTTTACGCACCAACCACCACGCGAGAATAGTTATGGGCCTCGACGTCGCAGTATCAGCCGAAGCTTTGTCAGACGTCCATTTCAGCATTGCGGCACGGCTGGGCCGGCACCCCAGATGTGGTGCGTAGGTCCGCCCTGCACGTAACGACCCGGAGTGCAACGGGTGATGGGCCCATACCCCGGAGTGCTTAGGAGGTAGACCGGCGGGGACCTCTCCGCTGAGCCTAGGTCGGGCTGCGACGTGTTGATCTTCCGAGGCCGGACATTGACCCCAGAAAGGTGTGTCCGGCCAGAGTGATCGAGCGTGTTGGAAAACATGGTGCACCCCTGCAGGGAAGATCTTTATTCGAATACCGTGTCCACGATAATGGATGTTCAGACTTATATCTTGATCTAATACAACTAGAAATGGATACTTAAGTTATGTGGCTCCGGGATTGCTTTCTCACAGGGAGTCGAGGAAGGATCTCTGGGCTTTGTTACTACAACATGTTTGTTAAATATAAACTGCTATTCTTTACTCTTATACATGTTGCAAGATGCTTGGAGCTGCTTGAAGACGCTAGTCTTCGATAGGCTAGGCCTTCCCCCTCTATTCTGGCATTTTGCAGTTCAGTCCACAGATACAGCCCTTCCATTTGATACCAATGCATACTTAGTATAGATATGATGCTTGCGAGTACTTTGGATGAGTACTCACGGTTGCTTTGCTACCCCTTTTCCCCCCTTCTTCCTTCTTTACGGTTGTCGCAACCAGATGGTGGATCCTTGGAGCCAGATGCCACCACCGACGGATACTACTACATGGAGGCCACCAAAGACCAGGAGTAGTTAGGAGGTCCCAGGCAGGAGGCCTTGCCTCTTCGATCATTGTTGTTTTTGTGCTTGCCTTCTTAAGGCATCCTTGTCTAACTTATGCCTGTACTCAGATATTGTTGCTTCCGCTGACTCTTGTGTATCGAGCTTGTATTCGAGCCCTCGAGGCCCCTGGCTTGTAATATAAAGCTTGTATTAGTTTGATTTGTGTATAGAGTTGTGTTGTGATATCTTCTCGTGAGTCTCTGATCTTGATCATACACGTTTGCATGTATGATTAGTGTACGGTCGAGTCGGGGGCGTCACGAGTTGGTATCAGAGCCGACTGCCTATAGGATCCCCCTTTCCAACTCCTTGGCCAAAGTTGAGTCTAGTGTTTGAAAAACTGTTTTACTAACATGGTTGTGTGGCTTACGGGCCCATGTCGCCATTTGGGTGGTATTAGGATCTTTTACTCCTCGTCTATACTCTGGGACTCTGATCTCTCTTCTATTCGTGTTAAATGATTTTGTTAACTCTAACTCTAGGATCTCGTAAATACTTCCTCCCGGAGAGCCCTTCACTCTAGATGATGGCTTGGTGCACCAGAAGATTCTGATGATACTCTTCTATGTTTTCGCGAGACCCTTATACGCTTCACCATTGCGATCCCTACCACCGATAAATCCTTATGAGTAACTACCTACGTTGTCGTTCATACCTTCATCCCCAGTTGCTCTTGTTATTACAAGATGCCCCGAATTACTCTCTGTTGTCCTGAGAATCCGTTGAGCCTACTGCCTTGCAGTTTTTGCCACATGAATACCCCTGCGGATAATTACTCGCGCTTGCCGAGTATCCGTTCGCCCGCAGCCGATCTTTGTTTCACAAAATTCTTTGGAATATTATCCGATCTTCCGAAATCCTTAGAAACCTATTACTCTTTCTCCTCCTTGTCTGCTTGCATTGTGGATGTTTTCCATATGTCTAGCAATATTCAGTAGTACCCTTTGTCATCTTTAATTTTGAGCATTTGATTCGATATGTTTGTGAATGCTCACAATGCAGAATCACATTTAAAATTCTTCCCTTCGGCTTAGACTATAACGCCCCGGATTCGATGCGCCAGGTGTCTTCCAGTTATTCGCCATCGTTGCCATGTCATTTGCTTGCGTGTTGCACTTTGCCATGTCATCATCTGCATTTTATATCATGTCATCATGTGCATCGCATTTGCATACGTGTTCGCCTCATGCATCCGAGCATTTTCCCGTTGTCCGCTTTTGCAATCCGCACTCCTATGTCTCCGGCGCCCCTTTTACCTCTTTTCGTAAAAGGGTGTTAAACGGTCTCGGAATGGACCGAGGTTTGTCAAGCGGCCTTGGTATACCACCGTAGACCGCTGTCAAGTTTCGTGCCATTTGGAGGTCGTTTGGTACTCCAACGGTTAACCGGTAAACGCAAAGCCTCTTTTGTTTGCAGCCCAACACCCTTCCAAACTGGCCCAAAACCCACCTAACTCCCTCCATGCTCTCGGTCGTTCGATCACGATCGCGGGGCGAAAACCGCACCTCATTTGGACTCTCCTAGCTCCCTCTACCTATAAAACTAGATCCCCTTCAAATTTCGGTCCAAACCCTAGCCTTCTTCCTCCCCACACACGGACAAAAATCCGCACGACAGACGTGTCCGCCCGCCACCACCGCCGCCGCCCAGCGAACCAGGGCGCGACACGTGGCACCTGCCATCACACGCCGCCCGGCCCCTGCCCGCCGAGCCCAAGATCCGCCTCATGGGCCTGCTCACACCAGCCCACCAGCCAGCCCGCTGCGCCGCGCTCCTCACCAAGGCGCGTCCCGCCGCCGCCTGGCCGCCTCCGCTGTCTGTCCGCCGCCGCAGTGCCAGTCACCTCCGCTGAGCCGAGCGGCGCGCCGCCGCCCTCCGCCCGCGGCCTTTGCCCCCGCCCGCCCTCCTCTCCGGTGCGGCCCGCCGCTTCCTCACCGGCGCCCGCCTCCCGGCCCCAGATCCGGCTCCCTCCTCCGCCGGCCGCCTTCCTCCTCTCGATCCAGCGAGGCACCGCCTCCGCCTCGATCCGCGCCCGAGCCGCCTCGATCCGATCTGGCAAGGTTGACTTTCTTTCCCCCTCCCCCGAAATCCACGAAGTCCCGAGCGTTTTCATATTTTCATGCATTTTCATCATGCCATAACTCTGCATCCGTAGCTCCGTTTTGTGCGTGTAATATGTCAAATTGTTCGCCTCGAAGAGTAGATCATTTCATCTCATTGCATCATTTTCATTTGAGCTCATATTGATGCCCGAAATGCTGTTAGAAGAGTGCTATGTGATGTTAGTTTCTGATTCTTATCAGAACATGCACTTTTGTTATTTTTGCCATGCTTGATGTGTGCACCCTATGAACTTGAGTCCTACATGTGTTTTGTAATATGCCATGCCATCTTTCCAGGGGTGTATGTCATGTATTTTTTTGATCTCTGTGGTGACTAGCACAAGCATGCAAACTAGGCTTCTTGATGTTGCTGATTTCAGCCCCTGTTTTGCTGATATTTTTATGCCATGTAAACTTGATGCTACCGAGAGATCCATGCATATTTTGAGATACTTCAGTAAGGATGTTTTATTCTACATGTCTTGGTCTATCCATCCATGCCCTTGTTTGCAATTATGGAGTGCCATAGCTTGAGTCAATCGAGCTCTACTTTTGCTATAAAATGTTTCCTGGCAGGTTGTTTACATGTTATTCAATTTTGCCAAGGTTGTTGTAGTTGATCCTTGCATGATATGTTGTTTTTCTTGCCATGTATAGCTTCTATGCCATGTCTTCCTACTGTTCGTTGCCTTGCCATGCCATTTATTGCTCTGTGGTGAGTGGTTCAAGCTCACCAACATGCCTACTTATTGTTTTTCCTGCCATGTATGAATCTGTAATATAACTTGCCATGTTTACATGGGTGCCATCATATTTTCTGATCCTTTTTGGCTTATGGTCAGTAAGGGACTTTTGTTATATGCTTTGATTAGATTCATGCCATGCCTTTGTTTGCCATGATAAGTTCCTGTAACATGTTGTTTCATAGCTCTAAACATTGCAACCTGATGTTATTTCTGCAAAGTCTGAAACTGTTATTATTTGCAATCTTGCCATGTATTTTCGAGCATGTTCTATTTGTTTCTGGAGATAGCTCAGTGTTCATGTTTTATCATGCTTTACCTGTACATCATGCCCATGCCTTTTGTTTTCATTTTAAGTTGATGTAGCTTGTTGTTTTGGTGCTTGCAATATGCCTAGTTGCTGTTTTGGACAGTTTGTTGTCATGACTTGTATAGAGTGTATGTGTTGAACCGTTGCTCCGTTTTGAGTGTGCTCTATATGAAGCTTGCTTGATTTTGCATGTAGTTTCATATTATCATGTTGCATCCTTGTTTTGAGAGTGTTTGCTTGATGTTTGTATGCATTTTGCATCAATGCCATGTTTAACTTGTTTTGCTCATATCTTCTAGCCCGTAGCTCCGAATCTAATGAACTTTATATATAACTTGACTAGAATTTCGTGTAGATCATAGTGGTGTATCTTAACTTGCTGTTTAACAACTTGAACATAAGGTTTATTCAGATCTGGACCAATTTCGAAATTTGCATATGAGGACTTACCGGAATTGTTCTATGGTGTTTCCGGCCTCATTTAAACTTGCCTTGATGTGTTGCTCTTGTTTGCATCATATCTTGCCATGAATAGCTTCATGTAGCCGTGTCATGCATCATGCTTGTTTGTGCATCATGCCTTGTTCATGTCTGGTGTGTTTACTATGTTGTGTGCTTTTTCTCGATAGTTCCCGTTTCGTTGCGATCGTGAGGATTCGTTCGTCTGCGCTTGGTTCGGCTTCATCCGTTCGTCTTCTTCATGGACTCGTTCTTCTTCCTTGCGGGATTTCAGGCAAGATGACCGCTACCCTGGATCTCACTACTATCATTGCTATGCTAGTTGCTTCGTTCTATCGCTATGCTGCGCTACCTATTACCTGTTTATCAAGCCATCCCAATTTGCCATGTCAGCCTCTAACCTTTGACACCTTTCCTATGCAAACCATTGTTTGGCTATGTTACCGCTTTGCTCAGCCCCTCTTATAGCGTTGCTAGTTGCAGGTGAAGATGAAGTTTGTTCCTTGTTGAACATGGAGATGTTGTTCCTTGTTGGAACATGTTTACTTGTTGGGATATCACAATATATCTTATATTATTAATGCATCTATATACTTGGTAAAGGGTGGAAGGCTCGGCCTTATGCCTGGTGTTTTGTTCCACTCTTGCCGCCTAGTTTCCGTCATATCGGTATTATGTTCCCGGATTTTGCGTCCCTAACGCGGTCGGGTGATTTATGGGACCCCTTGACAGTTCGCTTTGAATAAGACTCCTCCAAAGAAGGCCCAACATTGGTTTTACCATTTGCCTCACCTAGCCCTTTTTCCCTTGGGTTTCCGAGCCCAAGGGTCATCTTTATTTTAGCCCCCTGTGCCGTTGCTTCTCTAAGTGCTGGCCTGAACCGAAGCTACTGCGGGGCCCCTCGAGCAACTCGAGGTCTGGTTTTACTCGTAGCTAGTCTCATCCGGTGTTGCCACGAGAACGAGATATGTGCAGCTCCTATCGGGATTGTCGGCATCGGGGGCGGCTTTGCTGGTCTTGTTTTATTGCTTTGTCGAAATGTCTTGTAGCCGGATACCGAGACTGATCGGGTCTTCCCGGGAGAAGGATTATCCTTCGTTGATCGCGAGAGCTTATCATGGGCTGTTGGGACACCCTGCAGGGTATAAACTTTCGAGAGCCGTGCCATGCGTTATGTGGCAGATGGGAATTTGTTAATATCCGTTGTAGTAAACTTGAAGCAAATTCTTCTAAAATACACCAACAGTCTGCGCGAATCGTGAGTGTCTCTTTTCGGGTTGATCGAGAGGAGAACACGGTTTATGGGTTATGTCCGACGTAAGTAGGGGTTCGGGATCACTTCTTGATCATTGCTAGTTGACGACCGCCCTTTGTTTCTCTTCTCGCTCTCTTTTGCGTAAGTTAGCCACCATATATGCTTAGCAGCTGCAACCTCACCACTTTATCCCTTCCTTTCCTACTTAAGCTTTGCTAGTCTTGATACCCATGGTAATGGGATTGTTGAGTCCTCGTGGCTCACAGATTACTACACCACCAGCCAGTCGGTACAGGTTTGCGATGATCATGACGTGAGAGCGATGTTTGCTTGTGTTGGAGTTCTTCTTACGCTTCTTCGATCAAGGGATAGGTTCCAGTGTCGGCAGCCTGGGCTAGCAGGGTGGATGTCGCTTGAGCTTCGTTTATGTTTCATCCGTAGTCGGATGTTGTTCTCGTATATGATGTTGATGTATTCTTGTGGCATTCGTGCCTTATGTATGTATCCCCATCTATTATGTAATGTTGATGTAATGATATCCACCTTGCAAAAGCGTTTCAATATGCGGGTCTATCCTTGGTGGGACCGTCGAGTTCCTTTTGGATAGGGTCGCATATTGGCCGTGACATAGACGTCACCCCTGACATGAGCTTGTGTTCGACAAATCAAACCTTGATTGATTGTCGATCTATGTCCATTCAACTTACCTATCTTTGATCAGAGCATCTACTTCTGATCCCTTGATTTGGAAATCGTAATTTCGTCACATTTGAGCTTTGGATTATCCAGTTGTTTCTATAATCCGATCTCCTTGCATTCTGGTCTAGTATAGATGCTCACATCATATCCCTAGTGAACCACCAGATCCTTTGTTGAGTTTTTATCCGACAGCTTCCTTCATATTCAATAACCTTGTGAGCCTTCCTCGGATACATAATGCCTTTGGTAACTTGTATCCCCGCTCTTTCCAAACATACTCTGCTTCCGGGCTTGAGTTATTTACTCATAAAGTCTGTGGTATATGTTCCTAAGATGCCCCAGTGGGTTGGACTTATGTCTTCCCTAAATCCGTGTGAACCGGAAGGTTAGGCGGGTTATGTCTACTAGCGTTTCTTCGGATAACATTTCAACGCTACAACTTCTTCGGATGCGAGAAGTGAATGGAAGGTTATGCATTGATGAAGTGGGAGTCGACCTTGAACCTTTGTGTTCATGCCCATGGACCCGATGTGGAACTTAACATGGAAGATTCTGGTAATGATATTAATCCCCTTGTGATAAGTTCATCTTGTATCTATATTGGTCCTTTGTAACCGTGATTCCGACCATGATTGATCTCCCTTGATTCCATTTCTCGGACAAGTTAAAGTACTTGTCTTCTTCAGATTTTGGTGTATTGAAGACTTATAGGTTAAGTAACTAATACGTTTGTGAGTGTACACAGGTCTATAAGTCTATGAGGAGTTTGATATTTACAAAGGAAAGTCGACCCTAAAATGAAGTTCTTCATCCAAGACTTTGATATTCTCAAGACTTTGAAAGTGAAGAAATTGGTGTGACCTCAAGACTTGGTATTCATTTGAGGAACATGAAGCGTGAAGACTTTTGTTTTCGTAGTTTCATTTTCTCTTTCTTGAGTCATAGGAAACACCGCATCGTTAAAGGGGTCGAGGAAATACTAAGGAAAAATTTCCATTTGATGCTCAACTCAAAATCCTACACCTACCAAACCCTTCGAGTGAAGCCTTTGAAATCTCATACAGTTCAGTCAATTTCTTCAAAGGATGTAGACGAAGCTCTTCCGTCGCCGAGGAATTTGTTCTGACCGAGGAGTTAGGAATTCGCCAAAGGCGGATTGGCTACACAAAGAGGAACATGATAGCCCCGAGGAATGTGATATTCAAATTTCCGACCGTTCTTTGTCTTAGCGCCACCTGTCCCAAAATATCTTATCCACCTAACGGTCATATCATTGAAGGGCATTTATGTCTTATCATGTCGGGCTGCTCCCTAGGCTATAAATAGCCGCCTTCAACCACTAGCTGGTTGGCTGCTCGAGAGAACTTGACACTTGTCATTTGAGAGCAACCCATCCTCTGAGGACTTTGAGCGAAAATCATCAAGTGAGGAAAAACCCAAAAACCAAAAACCAAACCCCTACAAACCCAAAGTGATTGAGCATCACTGAAGAAATTGATCCTGCGTGGATCCGACGCTATTTACCTTTGAAGACTGTGCTTCTTCCAGACGGTTAGGCGTCAAGGTCTAGAGCATCCAAGAGGAATTGTGGATCGCCGAGTGACCAAGTATGTGAAGGTTTGGAAGTCGCTCAAGACTTACCACGAGTGATTGGACGAGGTCTCGTGACCTTAGTTCAAGGAGAATACGGTGAGGACTTGGTGTCCCGAGCTGCGTGCTCAAGGATCGGGTGTCCGGACTGTGTGTTCTCGAGTTTAAATACTCACCGCTCCAACCAGACGCATAACCGAGACAGCAGTTGGAACTGGTCTACCAAATCATTGTCTTCACCAACCTAATCGGTTCTATTTCCTCAACCCTTTCATTTCCTCATTCTTGTGTTGAGTGTTTGTTCATATCTGTGTTTGAAGACTTTGATCAAGACTTTCTCAATTTCCTCGCTCAATTTCTTCACCGCTTTGTCTTCATCTTGTGTTATCCTGTGATTACTTTCTTTCAGACTGTGATTGTCTTCATTTCATCATGATGACAATGCTTGTAATCTGTTATGCTTACTTCGAGTACTTATTCCGCTGCAAGTAGTTCTTCGCTAAGGAATTTCCTCACCGCAAATTCCTC
This sequence comes from Aegilops longissima, assembly GCA_021605205.1. Lineage (NCBI taxonomy): Eukaryota > Viridiplantae > Streptophyta > Magnoliopsida > Poales > Poaceae > Aegilops > Aegilops longissima. The sequence goes on along the minus strand of CM038681.1, from coordinate 168,608,277 downwards.
GATGAAGAATTCATAAAATCGCCTATTCACCCCCCCTCTAGTCGATATAACGCACTTTCAATTGGTATCAGAGCAAGGTACTCCCGTGTTCTGTGTGATTTTGGTTTAACCACCTGGAGTTTTAGTTATGTCGACCACAGGTATGAAGAAAGTGACATGTCCTATCTTTGACGGTCACGATTATCCCAAGTGGAAGGCCATGATGAGGAAGCGCCTCATGGCAATGGACAGCGAGCTGTGGACCGTCACTGAAATTGGCCTTACTGATCTATGCAAGGCGGCGAACACCGATGATATTCGCAAGTTCACTCGACTTGACATCATGGCGAAGGATATCATCTGTTCCTGTCTATCTAGAGATGAATTCAAGCGCATTATGCATCTTTGCAATGCGGTTTATCTGGGACCGAATCTCCGACGCTTATGAAGGTCATCGAACCCGTCATGATCCCTGGTTTGAGGACTTCAAGGAATCTCTCAAAACGATGACTTTCGAGCGTAATCATCACCATCTCGTGCATCATGTCTCATGGCAAAGGGTGACGAGGTAACCGAATGTTCCTCATCTGAATTTAGTGACTGTGAATCGATGATGATGAATCGATGATGATATTGAACCTAACTATACCAAACTTGTTTGCCTTGCCACCAAACAACAACATGCCTTGGAAAAGGTTCAAAACATGTTAGGTAAAAGTGATGATATGTTACGTGAAGAAATGGATCGCACTTAAGCTCTGACTGAAAATCTTCAGAAACTTCAGTCTAGGCTTGACAGCCTTCAAGGTCATCATAACACTCTCTTATCTGACCATGAGAAACTTTCTTATGAATTTCTTCAAAGAAAGCAAGATCTTGAGAAGCTAAGAGCGAGTTATGAGGATCTTCAGAAGGAGCGCGATTCATTACTTGCTCAACAAATCAGCGCTTCTCAAGAAGAATTTGTTCCTCCATGCTTAAAGTGCATTGAACGTGAATCTGCTAATTCTTCACCTGAATGTTCAAATGCTTCAACTGTTACAAATTCTTCACCTGCCTCTGCTATCACTAATTCCTCACCTGAGGACATTGCTAGTATCACTGACGATGCATGACTGAAGGAATTGTACATGACAGGCATGTACAAAAGCCTCAAAGGGCATCGACTCTTTGTGATGTGCTTAAAAGCAGATCCTCAACAGAACCCTAGGAAAGAGGGTATTGCCTTTGAGAGGAAACTCAATGCGATGGAACGTCTCGAAGCCCGAGCGGTATCCCAAAACCTCATGGGTTGCTGCAAAGGGACCTCCAGTTGATCCATCTAACTTATTTGGCTTTACATGCGAATCCCCTCATTCTGTTGATGAGTCATTTGACTCAAACTATAAGCTGTTCAAAAATCAGAATGGTGAAGTATTTGCTAGATATGTTGGCACTAATCGCAGAACGGTTCCCCTATGAAGAAAATCTGGGTTCCCAAGCAGTGCCTTGAAAGTCTTCAGGTGAATGTCCTCATGACACCACCTGTGAAGAATAGGAACTCCAGATCAAATTCTTCATATGGACCAAATTCTTCATATGGATCCAAGTCCTCATACGGACCAAATTCCTCACGTGGATCAAATTCCTCAAAAGGATCAAAGTCCTCATATGATTATCATCGTGCTAACAACTCTGTTTCGCAGGGTAGAGCTAAGGGCTATGAATATGTGCATTATTCTTCAAACCAATATGTTCATAAGTCCTCAAGAATTTCTCTCGCTTATTCATATGCTTACCCTAACCCCTCTTATGTGAAACGAAATGGTTTGGCCTCTATGCCACCATTCTCGTATGGTGCTCGCAGAATGATGAACTCTTTGCCACCCCTTCAGATGTGGGTGGTGAAGAAAAAGAACTAATCTCTTCTGCAGGGTCAGGTCTCCAGACGTGCCTTAACGTCTCAAGAATTTGCCGGGGGCACGACAAAATTGCTCGAAAGGACGCAGCTAATCATGATGAAATGAACTTTCATTTCACACGCCCTCATACCGCTTATCTGAATATTGGACGATGAAATTCATCGATGAACTTGATATCATATTCTTCTCGATGAAGTATATGAGATCGTAAGTTGTACTAATTCATCCGCAGGATGATCAACCCAAAGCCACCGAGTGGGTTCTCGATAGTGGATGTACAAATCACATGACCGGTGACAAGAATCTATTGATGGATGCTCCTTATCACCGTCACATCTCAAGCATATCATCTTTGCCGACAAAGGCAAAAGTCGTATTGGGACTTGGTAAGGTTGCTATCTCTAAGGACATGCACATGGACAAAGTCATGCTTGTTGAGTCTTTAGGATATAACCTCATGTCGGCCTCAATGCTTTGTGATCTTGATATGGTTGTTATCTTTGGCAAGTATCGTTGTGTTGTGATTATGGAAGCTGACAATTCCAAAGTCTTCAAGGCTTTAGGAGAGGAGACTTGTATATTGTTGACTTCTCTACAGTCCACAACCAGCCGTGTGCCTACTTGCAAAAGCTTCGTAGGCTGGCTATGGCATCGACGACTTGGTCACGCAGGCATGAGGAATTTGCACACGCTTGCAAAGAAGAAGCATGTCATTGGCATTGAGAATGTCAAATTCCTCAAGGATCACCTATGCGGTGCCTGTGAAGCTGGAAAAATGACCAAGGCCAAGCATCCAGCGAAGACTATCATGACCACTACTCGTCCCTTCGAATTGCTTCACATGGACCTCTTTGGTCCCAATCATTATTCAGCTGTCGTTAATGAAGCATCACTATATGTCTTTGTTATTGTTGATGATTACTCCCGTTACACATGGGTACACATTGTTACTTACAAGAATCAAGTGCAGGAAATCTTCAAACGATTTTCCTCGAGGGCTTCAACTAACTTTGGTGTGAAGATCAAGCACATCAGGAGTGACAATGGAACCGAGTTCAAGAATTCCGGTCTTGATGACTATCTTGATGAACTTGGTATTACTCATGAGTTATCTGCTCCTTATACTCCTCAAAAAATGGCGTCGTGGAGCGCAAGAACAGAACTCTTGTTGAGATGGCTCGCACTATGCTTGATGAATACAAAACGCTAGTCGCTTCGGATTGAAGCAATTGACACTGCGTGCCACATCATCAACAGTATATCTTCACAAATTCTTCAAAAGACTGCCTATGAACTCCTCACGACAAGAAACCTAATGTAAGTTATTTCAAAGTCTTCGTGCTAAATGCTGGATTAGAGATCCTCACCACAACTCTAAATTTGCACCAAAGCACATGAAGGTTTTATGCTTGGTTACGGAAAGGACTCGCACCCTCAGAGTCTTCAACATCGCACTTCACAAGATTGTTGACATCAGAGATGTGCGGTTCGATGAAACTAATGGCTCGCAAAGAGAGCACCTACCTTCATGTTAGACTTAACCAGCACCGAGGATTCTATCAGTTCAAGGCAACCGAGGATGTCATTCCCATCAAGAAACTGCTGAAGAATTCATTCTGTCAGACGAGAAGAACGCCGAGCGGATGCACATGAAGATATTGTCAAGAAAATGGTGCCGAGGAAAATGATCAAATTCCTCAAGACAACCAGCTCATCCTCGCTGCAAAAGAAGTGCAAGTAGAGAAGATCATCGATGACATTAAAGCGCCAGTCCTCTCACTCGCTCAAAAGCTTCACATTTATCTAACTTTTGTGGGCACTATGCTTTTGTCTCTATCACAGCCCACTAAGGTAGATGAAGCATTTCGAGCCGGAGTGGATTCAGGCCATGCAAGAAGAATTACATCAGTTCGAGCTCAACAATGTCCGAACTGGTCAAACATCCAGATCCTCGCAAGCATAATATCATTGGCACAAAGTGGATCTATCGCAACAAGCAAGATGAAAATGGTCTTGTGGTGAGGAATAAGGCACGACTAGTAGCTCAAGGCTACACGCAGTTGAAGGAATTGATTTCGATGAAACTTTTGCACCTGTTGCTAGACTTGAGTCTATTCAGATATTACTCGCCTATGCTAACCATCACAATATCACTTTATATCAAATGGATGTGAAAAGTGCATTCCTCAATGGTAAGCTTGAGGAAGAAGTATATGTTGCTCAACCCCGGGTTTTGAAGATCCAAAGAATCGACAAAGTCTTCAGACTAAATAAGGCCCTCTATGGCCTCAAGCAAGCCCTCAAGCGTGGTATGATACATTGAAGGAATTCTTTGTGAAGAATGGCTTCACACCCGTTCACTCGATCCTACTCTTTTTACTAAATCTTATGATGGTGAACTGTTTGTGTGCCAAATATATGTTGATGATATTATCTTTGGCTGTCTTGACCAACGTTATAGTGATGAATTTGCCTATATGATGAGTGAAGAATATCAAATGTCTATGATGGGAGAGTTGAAATTCTTCTTAGGTCTTCAAATTCATCAACAACACAATGGCATATTCATATCTCAGAGAAATACCTCAAAGATGTCCTCAAGAAATTCGCATGCAAGATTGCAAAGGTGTCAAAATTCCTATGCCCACAAATGGCCATCTATGCAATCGATGAAAATGGTATTGACTTGATCACAAGGTATACCGCCCATGATTGGTTCTTTATTGTACTTATGTGCATCTAGGCCAGATATAATGCTTAGTGTTTGCATGTGTGCCCGATTTCAAGCTACACCAAGGAATCACACCATAAGGCTGTGAAGCATATTCTTCGATATCTAGCTCACACACCAACACTAGGATTATGGTACCCCAAGGGCTCTACTTTTGATCTCATTGGATATTCGACTGACTATGCTGGTGATCGTGTGGACCGCAAGTCAACATCTGGTACTTGTCATTTCCTCGACGATCTTTGGTCCATTGGTCCTCAAGAAACAGAATCTGCGATCACCGTCCCATCGCGGAAGCTGAATACATTGCTGCTGGCTCGTGTTGTGCACAATTACTATGGATGAAGCAAACCTCAAGGACTACGGCATCAACGTGAAGAATGTGCCTCTCTATTGTGACAATGAGAGTGCCATCAAGATTGCTCACAACCCAGTTCAGCACTCAAGACAAAGCACATTCAAATTCGCCATCATTTTCTTCGTGATCATGTGTTGAAGGGCGACATTTCCATCGAGCACGTGAAGACTGAAGAACAGCTAGCTGATATCTTCACTAAGCCCTTGGATGAGAAGAGATTTAGCAAGTTGCGGTGTGAGCTAAATATCTTAGAATCTTCGAATGTTCTTTGAAAAGGACACACATCCTAACACTTATGCAAAATTGATGACTTAGATGTGCAACACATGAAGAAACATTTTTCTTCAATCAATGAAGAATAACACTCTAAGTGTGAAGAAATTAATGAAGAAATTGATTCTCAGAACCCTACGACAATTGTACGCGGTGTCTGAAATCATCATTCTTATACGGTGGGTCACGCCACCACCAAAGTTGAAAATCTTCAATTTGAGTTTTTCCTCAGTTTTTCAAATTCTTCAACTTTGCAAAATCTTCACTATTTCCGTCGTCTTTCTTCATTGACTATATATATATATATATGGATTTATGTCCTCTACAGCATTCACTTATGGCTATTTCTTCAAGTCGCTTTTTCTGCTAAGTGAATGTGATCGGACCCTTCCCTCTATGCTATACTCAACCCAATCCATTCACAAATTCTTCATGTGCGTTCTACTTTGAAACTCGCTCAAAATCTTCACCGTGTCCTCGACAATGAAGAAATTGCGAACGGAACTTTATAAACTAATCTTATCCAAACCTTCGCTTTTACCGCTAAACTGCTCCGCATCCCACGATGCATTACTTTATTCACCCACGATCGTACACGATCTCCACTACACAAGACGTGGGTGACACATGTCGTGAGAAGGAAACAGTCGAGGGCATGTTCGTCCAAAATCTTGGGCGATCCGCTTTTCACCGTGTCTATAAATACCCTCTCCCTTCCTCACTCTTTTACTCTGCCGACCTCTCTCTCCGCCGAGCTCCTCAAAACCCTAGCGCCGCCGCTACTCCATCGTCGCCGGTGAGGAAAAGCTTCATCGCCTTGACCTCGTCGCCGACGTACTTTCACGCCGATCATGAAATCTTCACTCCGCCGTCGCCGTAGCTGATTTCCTCTGCCAAGTTAGGGCGTGAAGATCTGAACAGACGAACTTCCCAACTGTTCTTCTCAGTTCGTCATGTTCTTCACTTCGGTAAATTAAAAGTTACTTTTATTACTCGCTTTGATTCTCAAATCTTCTTCAAATTCTTCAAAGGTGTTTATTCTTCAAATCCTCACACATATGAACACCTCAAATCTCTTGATTCGCTTCTCTAAGCAATGATTTTCTTCAAGATTCCTCAATTGTGTGGATCCTCGATCTATACAACTCGAACCTAAGACAAAGAACGCTTAGTGAAATTCTTCAAGGCTCATCTGGTCAAAATCCTCAAAACTTGTTCTTTTGAAAACCTTCCGAGAACGATATGACCTCTCCAAATTCCTCGCACCTATACTCTGTTCACAGGTACAAATGTCCGCTGCTGAATCCCTAGGTTCTCATCAACTTAACTCATTTGCAGCGCTCCTCGAAGAAAACTGCATACTTCTTCGAGAACTCAATTGTTCAATTTCCTCAAGCTCAAGAAAATGGCGACGGTAAGAAGCCACGAAGGGAGGAAAGAAACCTGAGGTTATGACATCATTTGAAATCCTCGAGGAAATATATGCTGATTATCGCACACCGGATGAAGAAAATAAAAATCAACGCAAGGTGCGATTCGTAAGATTGAACGGAGATGGGCACGGGAATGGAGGAATACAGATATGTAACTCCTAAGTACATGAAGAAATTCGCTCTTAACCCTCCATGCCCAAGAGCTCCTTTGGCACTGCCAAGTAGCTGATCCCACAAGCATCAAACGAGGTGAGGACTTTCCTGATGAATGGGCTAAACGTCAAGCAAAATTGGCAAAGCAAGCAAAGGAGGCAGTGAAGAAATTCAATGAGGATTCTGCCGCTGCTACTGCCACAGAGGTCTCGGTCAAACCGAAGAAATCCATGCAAAAGAAGCCTGCTCATAAGCCAAGTGCTTCACCATCTGCGCCCTCTCGGCCAAGTTCCTCAGCAACACCTTCCAAGCAAATTCCTCACACTGCTGCTCCACCAAAGTCCTCAACAGCTCCATCAAAACCTTTAGTTCCTATGCACCTAGCTACATGTCAAAGGACTGCTGGCTTTTCAATTGCCTCAGGCATTTCTGCAAGTTCCTCAGCTGCTCCCATTTCTTCATCTGGCCCGACTCAGCTGAAGACCAAAGCAACAGCTGGACGAGGTCCTCGGCCTAGCCCAAAGAAGAAACTGGTTGCATTCCATGTACCATCTGATGATGAAGCGTCTGATGAAGAACTTGCGGAAATCATCAGAGACCGTCAAGTAAGGGCCGCTAGAGCCAAAGGTACATCTGTGCCACTGCTATTGGACCCGAAGAAAGTCCTTGACTTTATTGATCTCGCACAATGATCCCAATACCCCTATGCCCGACCTTCATCTCGACACCGGACAAAGTCATATGTTGACTCACTTCATCGCTGAAGAAAATGGAAGTTTGAGAAGGCGAGGGAAATAAAAAGGCTCAATATAGGAAGGAGAAGTTCACAAGAAAACGTTGTCAAGATGACACCGAGGAGCTTCTCCAAGTCCAAACTGAAATTCAAGACCTCAAAAAAAACTTCGATTCATACTATGCTGATTGGCAAGGAGCTAAGACCAGATTCGCAAACTGACGAAGAAATTCACAAGTGTTGCTGCCCGAAAGCAACATGAATTCCTCAGCCGGAGCCTCACTCAGCCCTCTTCAAGAAAATGCCAAGACTGCTGATGACGCTCAGCCTGCTAAAGAAAATGCTGATTCCAGGCTGATGATCCCATACCACCACCAAGAAACTGCAAGGGCACCCACTAGTGGTGCGCTCAAGAAATTGCTCAAGACAGGGAACTGCATCGCTTGCTCTCAAGAAACTGCACCAAATTCCTCAGCTCCTCCTGCGCCAACTCCAACTCCAATTCTTCCATCTCGCTTCGATGTGAAGAAAACCAAGGCTGCGAACGAGCTGCTGGAAGAAAAGGAAAGCATCACCGTCGATTCTTCGGTACTGTGAAGAAAATGAAGCCAATGACTAGCTCATTTGAAAACCCAATTGATGCTGTTCCAATTTCCTCCATACCATCAAAGGAAGTTGTTCCTTTTGGAGAAGACTATGAGATCCCAATCGGATCGATGAAGAACATCAATCTGCTGCTTCGTCGAGAAAATTGATGAAGAAATTGAAGTGGAAGCAATCCTTCAACCCCAGTTATTTTCTCATCGACTATGAAATTCCTCAAGCTGGTGCCGAGGAAATTGAAAATGAAGATGTGGATATTGATGCACCACTCCAGTGATAAATGATGACTTTTGGGAAAGTCAAGATCCCAATACTCCTCTCTTCACCCCGCTCCAACAAGTTCCTCACTCCCTGCACAAACAGTCCAAATGGACTCAAGAAAATCAACCCACTGGTTCTCGTGCATGAAGAAATTCCAGCCACTAGTGCCGATGAAACTGCTGCTGCTTTGCTAATCCTCGATCGCACTGTTGAGGAACAAGAAATTCCTCGGCTTAAGAACCTGAACTTACGATTCTGAGGTGGTGATGCAACTCATCGACACCCTCTGCCCAAGCAAAAGAATCCGTTCTCAACCAAGCAAAAGTTCAAGGCTGAAGATTTCTTTGCGAGCACGTGTTCTTCATCGAATATAATCCTTATGATTCTGCTCGCATTAGGAAGAGGCGCTCGACTGCCAGCCAAGCCAACTTCTATTCCTCAGTGCTCTTCAACAAGGACAAAATCTTCGATCATGCTCATATTCCTCATGTGGATATGGAGTCGCTGCCAGGCTTTGAGCCAGTCCTCAGTGTTCTTCACGACGCAGGACTGCTAAATTTCTGCACTGATATCTGTGACTGGAACGAAGAGCTAATTCTTCAGTTCTATGCAACCCTGCACATCACCGGAGACGCTGAAGACGTGAACTCATGGGTCTTAGATTGGATGACTGAAAATACTCACTACAAGGCACCAGCAAGTGAATTGCTTCATGCCCTACCACTCAGTCCTCCGCTTGATGGTGCACGTCGTATCTACGACGAAAAAGAACTTTCAAATCACTATATGCAAGTGCTGATGAAGCCTTTGAAGCCAAGGCAGGCACCGAGATCCAAATTCCTCGTCAAGGAATTATTATATGTGCCTCGGACAGTCTATCAAATTCTGACGAAGACAATGAGTCCCATCAAAGGCCACGACTTCGAGCGATGAAGAAGTCGTTGGCATCATGAAGAATATGCTTTTCAACATCATCCATGGCGCTCCGTCAACTTCCATGATTTCTTCATGAGGACTCGCAAACATAGCCACGTCACCATTTGAGCTGAAGCCTTATGCGCCTTTGGATTATGAGATTCATCAGTCAAGGTCTTCACTCAATTACAAGGTTGATACTTTGAACCACTGCAGCTACTTGCCCCGATTGAAGTCCTCAAATGGACAATTACCTCACTGATGACAAGGGCAAGGCTATCGCTGTGATCGATGAAGGCATTCGTCCATTGATGGACAGTTTAGCAAAGCGAATCCTACTCCACCAATGATGACTCGCCACACATGACTCAACCGCAAATACCTCGACCAAGCAAAGTCCTCAAGCTATCAACCCTGTGGTGATGATCGATCGTGAGTTACTCCTCGCCTTCATCGGAAGGTTGATCGTAATCATAAGTGGGTCAAACGTCGCTTTGGTACTCTTCTTTACAACATGACCTCAACACACAATGCAAAGAAGAAAACCACTACTACCTTCATGAAACCTTCAAGCGCACTGGGCTGTTCTTTCACATGTCTATAATGAAGAAGAACTGACTTCAATGGGTCTCAAGGAAGAATTTGACTGGTCTGCACCTCCTCCAAGAAATTCAAGAAGGTCAAAGTCCTTCCTTGGTGGCTAGCTCCTATTCTTCATCTCGCGACAACGATGAAAATGAAGATTTGGAAGATACCGCGGCTGGTCCTACTTCAACAAACAACCCCGACAATGTCAAGCGCTCCGCCTTCAACTTGAAATTCTTCAAGAGCGTTAGTCCTCGCCGATCCTTTTGGTCATTTGATGACAAAGGGGAGAAATTTGAGTTAGTCTTCAAGCGGGTCTAGTTTTTTGTCTATATACAGTATTTCATTAAGTTACAACTCTCGCTTTTCCTAAACCTTTATTGGATCGAGTTGTAATCTTAAACCCGATGGTGCTTTGATACTTTTGATGCATTATGCTCTTGCTCTATGCTCGATTATAGTAGTTATGCTCGATTCTCGTGAGCTCTTTGAAAATCTTCATAGCAAATCGATTTGGGCTCGATACTCTTGATGCGTTATATTGCATAACATCAAGCACCATATTTCATCATGCATTTCAAATTCCTCATATTATATGTTAAATGTGTATAAATTTGCAAGATATAGGGGAGATCTCCATGATTCATTTCTTCAAATGTGCATTGCCTCAAAAGCAAATTCCTCACTATGCACACCTTCGGGGGAGTTCTTCTATATCTTGCAATCAAATTCCTCATTATCGTATTTACACTTCATATGTTTATCCTCGTTGAAAACTTAACCTATGTTGTCATCAATCACCAAAAGGGGAGATTGTAAGTGCATCTAGTGCCCTTAGTGATTTTGGTGTATTGAAGACTTATAGGTTAAGTAACTAATCGCTTGTGAGTGTACACAGTCTATAAGTCTATGAGGAGTTTGATATTTACAAAGGAAAGTCGACCCTAAAAATGAAGTTCTTCATCCAAGACTTTGATATTCTCAAGACTTTCTCAAGACTTTGAAAGTGAAGAAATTGGTGTGACCTCAAGACTTGGTATTCATTTGAGGAACATGAAGCGTGAAGACTTTTGTTTTCGTAGTTTCATTTTCTCTTTCTTGAGTCATAGGAAACACCGCATCGTTAAAGGGGTCGAGGAAATACTAAGGAAAAATTTCCATTTGATGCTCAACTCAAAATCCTACACCTACCAAACCCTTCGAGTGAAGCCTTTGAAATCTCATACAGCTTCACCAATTTTTCAAGGATGTGAGACGAAGCTCTTCCGTCGCCGAGGAATTTGTTCGACCGAGGAGTTAGGAATTCGCCAAAGGCGGATTGCCTACACAAAGGAGGAACATGATAGCCCCGAGGAATGTGATATTCAAATTTCCGACCGTTCTGTGTCTTCTTGCCACCTGTCCCAAAATATCTTATCCACCTAACGGTCATATCATTGAAGGGCATTTATGTCTTATCATGTCGGGCTGCTCCTAGGCTATAAATAGCCGCCCCTTCAACCACTAGCTGGTTGGCTGCTCGAGAGAACTTGACACTTGTCATTTGAGAGCAACCCATCCTCCGAGGACTTTGAGCGAAAATCATCAAGTGAGGAAAACCCAAAACCAAAACCAAACCCTATAAACCCAAAGTGATTGAGCATCATCAAGAAATTGATCCTGCGTGGATCCGACGCTTGTTACCTTTGAAGACTGTGCTTCTTCCAGACGGTTAGGCGCCAAGGTCTAGAGCATCCAAGAGGAATTGTGGATCGCCGAGTGACCAAGTATGTGAAGGTTTGGAAGTCGCTCAAGACTTACCACGAGTGATTGGACGAGGTCTGCGTGACCTTAGTTCAAGGAGAATACGGTGAGGACTTGGTGTCCCGAGCTGCGTGCTCGATGATCGGGTGTCCGGACTGTGTGTCCTCGAGTTTAAATACTCAGCCGCTCCAACCAGACGCATAACCGAGTCAGCAGTTGGAACTGGTCTACCAAATCATTGTCTTCACCAACCTAATCGGTTCTATTTCCCAACCCTTTCATTTCCTCATTCTTGTGTTGAGTGTTTGTTCATATCTGTGTTTGAAGACCTTGATCAAGACTTTCTCAATTTCCTCGCTTCAATTTCTTCACTGCTTGTCTTCATCTTGTGTTATCCTGTGATTACGCTTTCTGTACTCTGTGATTGTCTTCATTTCATCATGATGACAATGCTTGTAATCTGTTATGCTTACTTCTGAGTACTTATTCCGCTGCAAGTAGTTCTTCGCTAAGGAATTTCCTCACCGGCAAATTCCTCAGTGAAGAATTCATAAAAATCGCCTATTCACCCCCCCTTTAGTCGATATAACGCACTTTCACTTTCCGAGTCTTTCCCCCTACTACACCCCTTAAATCTCGGGACGAGATTTCTTGTAGTGGAGGAGAATTGTGACGCCCGGATAATTAAGCTACAGTAATCCTTTGCTAATGATGCCATGTCATCACTTTACTGTTGCTAATCCTCGCTTGATTCAAATCTTAATTCAAACTCAAATTCAAAATCGAGTTTAAAGTTAAAGTTTCAAATTTGTCAAACATGGAAACAAAAATGTTTGAGATGTTGCAATTTTTCACAAAGTAATTGTCGTGTAGAAACCAACATCATTTGACTCACCAGTTAATCCCTAGTAATGTCGAAAGTTGTCCAAACAACAACTAAAATAGCCTTTCTCAAATAAACAAGTGTTTATGTTTTTCCAAACCACTTGAAATCTTGGGTGCTAGCTCAAAACATTTTCTACTATTTATGTGACAAGTTTTGGAGTCAACAAAACTTATTTGGTAATTTTTTTTAAAATACAAAAATGTGGTGAAAGTTACAAAAAATAGGGAAAAGGAGAGAGGCCCCCTCTTCCGTGGGCCTCGGCCTAGTGGGCCTTGGACCAACCAGGCCGGCCCACCCCGCACCTCCCTAGCCTATATGGCCCCCTTGCCACCCGAAACCCTAACCTCTCCCGATCCCCACTCCTCCCCACTCGCTCCCCCCCACACCTCTCTCCCTCCCCCCCCCCCCGTCTGGATATGGGCAGAGGGCCCCGACCCCTTCGCCACGACGTCGCCGGCGGGCGCCTCCGGCCACCTCCTCGCCGGCACCCACCTCTTCGTCTCCTTCCGCGTGGCGCCGCCCGACACCGCACCGTCTCTGGTGCCCCGCTGCCTGCTCCGGCCAGCCAATTGCCGCCACCGCCCGATCTCGACGACCGCGTCGCCCGCACCCCACGCCAGATGCCTCGCCCTCCTCCCCGGACCCCCACTCGCCTGGTTCTGGATTGGGGAGGAGCCCGATCCCGCGCCACCGGCGCCGGCGTCCATCCCCGGCGCCGCCAGACTCCGTCAACGCCATCGCCTCCTCGCCCTCGCGTCGGACTGCCCCGTCCCCGCCTCTCCACCGCCGGCCGACCCCGAGCCTCGCCGCCCCCACTTCCCTCCATTGCTGGTGAGGCCCTCGGCCTCCGCCTCCCTCTTTTTCCCGTCGCGCGCAAGACGCCACCGTGTTCGCTTCACAAGACTGGCTCGCGCCAAGTCCACCCCTTCTACGCTGCCGGCACATATCCGGTCGGGCACATATCCGGCGGCCGGCCTCGCCATGACCCGCTTTCTGGCTGCTGCCGCTTGCCGCCGTGATGTTGCTATTGCTGCAGCCGCACCATATGCCCCGCCTTCGACCGCCTGACCCAACTCGCCTCGCCTCGCCAGCGAGCTTCACCGTCGGCGGCGCCTCGCCTCGCCAGCGCCATCGCTGTGGCTGCCAGCGCTTAGCGCTGGGCGCACCAACCTCCTCTCGATTGACTGGGCCAATGACCGCAGGCCCCCCCTTTAAAAAAATCAATCAAAAGAAAATGATAATAGTTAATTAATTAATTAAATTAATTAACGTAGCTTAATTAGCTAATTAACCTGTAATTAGCTTGATGTGTCCATGACAGTAGGGCCCCACCTCTAATTAGACTGTTTTAAACAATTTGTTAAAACTCATGTGACACTAACAGATGGGCCCCATTGACTGGTCGGTTTTGACCAAGTGAACGCTGACTGTACTGCTAACTGGGCTTTGACTGGCCCCACATGTCATTGACTGTTGCTGGCTCAGTCTGTGTATAAAAAGTATTCACTGTTATTTTTGAATTAAATAAATTCCAGAAAATTAGAAAATCATTTTAAAACTTTATAAAATCATATAAAATAAACCGTAGCTCGGATGAAAAGTTTTCTACATGAAAGTTGCTCAGAATTTCGAGACGAATCCGGATACACGGTCCGTTCGTCTGCCACACATCCCTAGCATAGCAAACATGCAACCTTTCCTTTCCGTTTCATCTGTCCGAAAATGCCTAACTCTGGGAAAACTTCTCGGATGTTATCACCCTTCGCCGGTATTGTGTAGCACCGCGTTAGAACACGTCTAGCTCTGCCTGTTGTCCTATTATGCTCTTGCTTGCTATGTATTTACTGTTTTCTCCCCCTCTTCTCTCCGGTAGAACCCGAGACCGATGATGCCGCTGTGATCGACTACGGCACCGACGACCCTCCTTCTCACCTGAGTAACCAAGCAAGCCCCCCATTTGATCATCCCGATATCGCCCATTCCATTTTCTCATGCTTGCATTAGATTTTGCTACTGTTATTGATTACTCCTATTCTGATGCATAGCCTGCTTTTGTACCTGCTATTGTACCTTACCTGCTTATCCTAAACTACTTAGTATAGGTTGAATAGTGATCCATCAGTGACCCCCACTTGTCCTTGTTGCCCCTGCTTCATCATCAACGACTCAAGCTATATGATCGACGACCATAGCTCGACACCGCACATCACATCACACCCCTTTAGTTGTTCGACTCTGCAAAGCTACTATCGAGTGCCGAGGGTGATCCCTCATAAAGCACTCCTGATGATAATTCTGTAGTGTAGCTATTCAGTCGTGGTCATCGAGGGTGATTTCCTCCTTCACCATTCCCGACACGGCTCGTTGTGCAACCCTCAAGTGTGAACCTCGAGGGTGGTTCCTCTTACGTTCACCTTGATGATTACATCGAGTGGAATCCTCCGAGGGTGATTCCTTGGGTTTTCCCCTTGATGTTTGGACACACGGTTACCTTGACATTACTTGAGACCTTTGGGAAAGTCGGGCGGGCCCAAGAGCACCCGCAGATGGTTACGAGGCACGGCTCGAAGTCCGCAGCCCTCGAGTGGGCTGGGCTTGCCCTTGCCGTATTTCCTCGAGACGGGGCGGCGGGGTCACATTATCGTGAGTCTCTACTCGTCTCCGCGAGCTAATAATACGCAATGGTTTGGGTATTTGTTCTGAATTGGCCTTTGGCCTTTACGCACGAACCACCACGCGAGAATAGTTATGGGCCTCGACGTCGCAGTATCAGCCGAAGCTTTGTCAGACGTCCAGTTCAGCATTGCGACATGGCTGGCAATACAAAAAATACACTTCCGTGATTATACATGTTTGTCACAGTAGGTCGCGTTTTTTGTCATGCATGTACATCCATGACAAATTTATGACAGAATCAAGATAGTCATAGCTTTGTCGAGAAGTGTTCCATGACATTACCAAAATTATCATCACGGAAGTGTCCACTTCCATGACGATAAATCGCGCGTCACAGAAGTGCTTTCGTCAAGGGTGACCGACACGTGGCCTCCATCGTAACGGAACGCCGTTAAGCTATCGGGTCGGATTTTGGATCCGATAACCCGTTAACAGCCCCGACCAATGGGAAATTTCCACGTATAAAATCTTCATTGGCTGGAGGAAACACGTGTCGGCTCATCGTTGGGACAGATGTCATCCACTCATTGGACAAAAGGCGCCTATGATACGTCGACACGTGGCACGACCCATCAAGTTTAAATGGGCCGGCCCAACTAAAGGCCCACAAGATTTTGTGGACCATAATGGGCCGGCCCAGTTAAAGGCCCACGAGATTTTGCGGACTATAATGGGCTGGCCCAGCTAAAGGCCCACAAGATTTCGCGGGCCATATTAGGCCGGCCCAGTAAAGGCCCACAAGATTTTTGTGTGCCATTATGGGCCGGCCCAGGTAAAGGCCCACAAAATTCTTGCGGATGATAATGGGCCGGCCCAGCTAAAGGCCCACGAGATTTTGCCGACATTAATGGGCCGGCCCAGCTGTAGGCCCACAAGATTTTGAGCACCCTAGTAGGTCGGCCCATTAACTGGCTGCCATGTTTTGGGCCAAATGCCGGCCCATATTTGATCCGGGTCATTAATGGCCTGCCACATTCCGTGCCTAATTATGGCCCATATAAGATCCGGCCCGTTAAAAGCCTCCCACTTTCTGGGCCAAATCACGGCCCAGATCAGGTCCGGCGCTTTAAGAGGCTTTGGGCTCAATTATGGCCCATATCAGATTCGGCCCGTTGACTGGACGCTATGCTTTTGGGCCCACTTGCTAAAGGCCCATTTAGTAATTCAGCCTGATATTAGTTTCGGCCTGTTAAGGGCCCATTTAACATTTCGGCCCTATATTAATTCCGGGCAGTTAAAAGCCCGTCATATAGTTGGGCCTAACTACGGCCCGGTTTGCATCCGGCCTGCTCGCAGCCGATATCTGATTGGGCCAAACAAGGACCGAGACAACTTTGGCCTGTTAAAAGCACGTGAATTGATTCGCACAATCATGGGCCGGGGTCCATTTCGGGCTGTTGCCGGCCCGTGAGCTATTCGCACGCTTGAGTCCAAATTACTTCTCAGCCTCCTAAAAGCCCATTGAGTTTTCTTGCGAAAAGAGGGCCGGGGGTTACTCGGCCTATTAAAGGCCCAAATCTACCAGTGGGCAAGTTTTACGGGGCCCATGATGCGGATCATACATCATGATTGCATGATGGCCCGATTATGTACCGTAATTTTAAGGTTTGCCTGGTTTACTGCGAAGACATGCTATATATACAGTAAAATAACTGCAGCATCATGAATAAGAAAAAACCTAGACTATACAATAAAGAAATTACGGCATATTACATCCACTGGGCATCAAAGTTCGCCACTATGATAATAAAGCACAAGCAGACAACAGATTACATACACTGGGCATCAAAGATCGCCACCAGTGCAAATAAACACCCCGACAAAATAATATACAAAACCGACAGCACTTCAATAGAGTTCAGGAAAGGTTAGCCTCTGCTGGGAGCTGCAGCGCAAGCAGCTGAGCAAGATGATGAGATCAAGCTTGTTCAACACTTATATCTTCCTCACTCAAAGATAAACAAGCGCATGTGATGATGGTTTTGCACATAAAAGTATCGATCTTGACAATTCATCACATTTCTTCTCGACGAATAAAGTGACACAGTTTAAAATTGCATTAACACAATATGGTATTGTTCAGGTCAAGACATGGCAGGAAATGACATTGTGAAGGAGTTGGCAGCTTCACGACACCACCGGATTACGATCAAGAACTCATAAGTATCAATGGTTAGTGTCTTTGTCAATTTATCCCATTTCAGATTGGCAAATAAAGAGACGGCTTAAATAATACTCCTCCGTCCGAATTACTTGTCATCAAAATGGATGTGTCTAGAACGAAAATACATCTAGATACATCCATTTCAATGACAAGTATTTTCGGACGGAGGGAGTAGTAGAATTTTTTTATGGGTGATATGACATTGTTCATAGTTAAGACATTGTAGAATATGACATTGTGCTTTGTAGTGGGTAGGTTCACCACACCACTTGGATTACGATGAAGAATGTAAGCATACATGCAAAGCAAAAAGAAGATCACTTGTTCAGTATAGATTAATTTACATGGTATGAAGAAGGATCTAGGTTGTACAACTGAAAACTTAAATTGAGAAGGACAAACTTTTGTTTATGAACTACATAATAAATCAGAAACATGCAATTTGATGCAAACACCAAAATAAACAGCTGTTGCAGTCATGCCTAACCAAATATACACAACAAAGTTTGAAGGCTTGAGAAGGACAAACTTACATTATCGGTGAAGACAGCTCTATAAAGCCCTTGTCCATGCCGATGGGGGGCAATTCAAGAAGTTTAGCATAGAATGTTCTTCATAAGCATTCCCTTTATTCTACATTTTGTTAAGAGTAAATATAGATGTGATAATATAAGAAAAAATGGAGAATATTTAAGATAAGATGAAGAGTGATGCTACATAACCAAGTAGCTATAAATGAATGTGCAACAATACAGGCAAAAGGCACAGCCAAGAGCAATGCACAGCTAAACTTCTTCAGTACCAACCTTATGGTAAGATTAAATATAGATCTGATGTGTAGAAAATGGAGGGCAAAGGAAAATAAGCTGCAGAGTGATGGTACATGAACAACTACCTGTCAATATAAGTACACTGATAAAGGACAGCATGTACTTACAAGAACAATGCAGAGCTAAAAAAATTCATTGGCATTGGATATATTCTACACTAATGTAACCATTCATACAGATCAGATAATTTGGAGCGAACAATTGATAAGCAAGCTATCATGCATACTGTTGTCACATAATGAACCAGGTATGTATGCAAGTACAAAGATACAGACAACAGTACTAACAAGAGCAAAGCAAAGGCAGCATATTTGCGATATCCTCGTCGTTCTTTTCAAACCGGAATTCTTCTTCGAGCAGATTTCCTGCAAAAAAGATCCGTAAGGCACATGCGGAAAAGTATAAGTTCAAATTGTCATGTGATTTCATAGACAGTACCTCATCCTGGGAACGAGACCAAAGCATAACAAGGTTTTTCCATTCAATGTCTTCTAAATTTAGCACGGAGACTTCACCGAAATTCATTTATAGACTTGCCATCAAAGTGTGATTTCCTCGGGTAACACCGATATCGCTGCAATGCTTCCTTGAAAAGCACAAGCAAGCTTTGCTCGTCATGACTATCCAGATTGACCTCACCTAGTTACAACAATGCAATGTAAATCATTGATGTGTTCGATCAGCAGAAAACAGGAAAATAATAACCATGAATAATAGCACTTACACGTAAGTTGGACAGAAGATGTGAAAATGGTGTTTGTCTTCACTATAATCTTCCCATGATGGGAATATATGCACATAGTCCCTAACAACATTGAAAGCATTGTCTTTAAACTGGGAATAAATGGAATGGGGTTCCAATCTGCAGGAATTGGCCGTCTCTGCAGCTTGGGATAGGTCTTCGGCCGGTGGACTTGCTGCATTTTTCTTTGGAGTGGATTTTTTACGTGGTACGGCTGGTGCTATGGCAAATGAAATCGGTATACCTTTTGCTGGAGTGCAGGTCCTGTGGGTGGGGCTAGTGGTGTGGCCAAGTAAGTATGGGTACAAATTGTTGGAGTCGGTCCTATGTTTTGTGTCACCGGGTGTACAACCAATATAAGTGGGCGTTGTCTGATTTCTCCGGCACCACCACGTTTTTTCAAGGACTTTGCTGGTGCTCCTTCAGTTCGCAATCACCCTCTTCCTTTTTGATGTCTGATGCACAAGAACAGCATTTGAGTGGAAAAACATGGTATGACGACAGATGGAATATGTATTGATAATGGATGGGCATGGCATCTCGAGTTATATGATGAGTAAACTAAGCAGATGGTGGTGCAACAAAGTAGAAGAAATGCAAGACAACATATGCAAGATACGCATAATCAATAAAACCTTGCCAAATTAGAACGGGCACCTTGATGGGTGAACAGGACATGCCATCTGCCTTTGACTCCTCGAGGTTAGAATAGTCATTAGGATGATATTCTGAACAAGAATCAATAGGTGGGGAGCGTACGAGTTTCATTGCTTCTTCAGTACGAGGTTAGAATGTTCTTCATAAGCATTCCCTTTATTCTACATTTTGTTAAGAGTAAATATAGATGTGATAATATAAGAAAAAATGGAGAATATTTAAGATAAGATGAAGAGTGATGCTACATAACCAAGTAGCTATAAATGAATGTGCAACAATACAGGCAAAAGGCATAGCCAAGAGCAATGCACAGCTAAACTTCTTCAGTACCAACCTTATGGTAAGAGTAAATATAGATCTGATGTGTAGAAAATGGAGGGTAAAGGAAAATAAGCTGCAGAGTGATGGTACATGAACAACTATCTGTCAATATAAGTACACTGATAAAGGACAGCATGTACTTACAAGAACAATGCAGAGCTAAAAAAATTCATTGGCATTGGATATATTCTACACTAATGTAACCATTCATACAGATCGATAATTTGGGCTAACAATTGATAAGCAAGCTATCATGCATACTGTTGTCACATAATGAACCAGGTATGTATGCAAGTATAGTGATACAGGACAACAGGTACTAACAAGAGCAAAGCAGCAGGCAGCATATTTGCGATATCCTGTCGTTCTTTTCAAACCGGAATTCTTCTTCGAGCAGATTTCCTGCAAAAAAGATCCGTAAGGCACATGCGGAAAAGTATAAGTTCAAATTGTCATGTGATTTCATAGACGATACCTCATCCCGGACGAGACTAGTGCATAACAAGGTTTTTCCATTCAATGTCTTCTAAATTTAGCACAGAGACTTCACCGAAATTCATTTATAGACTTGCCATCAAAGTGTGATTTCCTCGTAACACCGACATCGCTGCAATGCTTCCTTGAAAAGCACAAGCAAGCTTTGCTCGTCATGACTATCCAGATTGACCTCACCTAGTTACAACAATGTAATGTAAATCATTGATGTGTTCGATCAGCGTAAAACAGGAAAATAATAACCATGAATAATAGCACTTACACGTAAGTTGGACAGAAGATGTGAAAATGGTGTTTGTCTTCACTATAATCTTCCCATGATGGGAATATATGCACATAGTCCCTAACAACATTGAAAGCATTGTCTTTAAACTGGGAATAAATGGAATGGGGTTCCAATTTGCAGGAATTGGCCGTCTCTGCAGCTTGGGATAGGTCTTGCCGGTGGACTTGCTGTACTTTTTGGTCGGAGTGGATTTTTCGTGGTACGGCTGGTGCTATGGCAAATGAAATCGGTATACCTTTTGCTGGAGTGCAGGTCCTGTGTGGTGGGGCTAGTGGTGTGGCCATGAAGTATGGGTACAAATTGTTGGAGTCGGTCCTATGTTTTGTGTCACTGGTTGTACAACCAATATAAGTGGGGCGTTGTCTGATTTCTCCGGCACCACCACGTTTTTCAAGGACTTTGCTGGTGCTCCTTCAGGTTCGGCAATCACCCTCTTCCTTTTTGATGTCTGATGCACAAGAACAGCATTTGAGTGGAAAAACATGGTATGACGACAGATGGAATATGTATTGATAATGGATGGGCATGGCATCTCGAGTTATATGATGAGTAAACTAAGCAGATGGTGGTGCAACAAAGTAGAAGAAATGCAAGACAACATATGCAAGATACGCATAATCAATAAAACCTTGCCAAATTAGAACGGGCACCTTGATGGGTGAACAGGACATGCCATCTGCCTTTGACTCCTCGAGGTTAGAATAGTCATTAGGATGATATTCTGAACAAGAATCAATAGGTGGGGAGCGTACGAGTTTCATTGCTTCCAGAATGGCACTCAATGCCTTGGTGCCAATTTTGTAAGTCATTGCAGTGTTCCACAATATTCTTCTGATGCGCGGATTCTGATATTCACTGTAATTGCGTATAATATCTGAGAACCATGAAAACATAAATAGTTGTGAGATTATCTTTGTAATGTAGATGATATTCTAAAATAGGGGCACCCTGTAAACACTTATGTGCTATCACCGGATTCGATGAGAGAGCTCATGTGTGCTGTAATATCGTCGTGCATTTATATAATCCGCACAAGTACACAAAAATAGGCTCCGTAGTAAGGATAGCTGGCAGATGATAGGTTCATAATATATCAGATACAAAGTTTATTGCCAAACCATGATAACAAGAGCACACAACAACTAGGCAGATCATAGTGTACATAACGGGGTACACCATAACCACGATATATAAATCGGAAAGTGGAACTGGCTTGAAAATACGGTGTTGTATTGCCGCTAGTAATTGAAAGCCTATCGATCACGTACAGGCCAGCACTATCGAACATGGTAAAGAAGAGCAAGCAGATTTTGGATAATAAAATGTTGGTTGCGCAGTGCCCACACAAGATGAACCAGAGCGCATTAAGAATGCAACTCCCAGCTGTCTCTCGACCATTTCAGGTGGTTGGATGAAGATCCTATGTCTCCTAACCCTTCTTCTTCCTCGTCTCTTAATTCTTCCCATACAGAACACCGCACGGGCCGCCGGCCGGACCACCGGCCCCCACCGCCTGTGTTCCTCCGCCACCCCACCCCCACCCGCGTCGAGTTTTCTTTGTTCGGCGAGGCCCCACAACCACCCGAGCCCCTTGGATCGCACCGGTGAACTCCGGCGAGCTCTGAAAAATCGACTGACCCAATTTTGAAATTTAGTCTACTGTGATTTAACTAGTGTGGAATATAAAAGGGAAAACCATAAGCATTGGGAGTATAGTGTTGAGCGTGCCATGGCGGATCTGAAGGTGCAAACTGGAGAAAGGCAACTTCGCAACCAAGACAAGAAATCAGAGTAAAGCAAAGGCGATCTATTTTCTTGCTGCGATAAATAAGTTGAGCAGATACTGAAAGAGTATCGCCTCAGTGCGGCACCGTGTACGATCTCTGCGAGAATTTGACGGTGCTGTAGTAGCGATGGCTGTCGGCGGCATGGAAGCAGATCTAGGAGGGTAGACGGTGGCGGCGGGGCACGGTGGACAAGACAGTCGTAGGAGCGGCACTGGCAAGGTGGATGACGGCGGGGATGAAGCGAGAGGACGGGATGCAAGGATCCCGGTCCGAAGGCGTGGATGAGAGAGGTTGATCTCTTGTAATGGACGGCGGCTGGGTATCAGCTCCGCATGGTGGAGGAGGACGGTGGATGGGGTGGCGGACGGCGGCAGACGGAGGAGGGTGGGGTGGAGAGGGTGTTTTGGCGCCCACGGAGTAGAAATGGGGAAAAGGGAGGTAGAGAGGAAGGGGAACCATGTATTCAGTATGCGCTTGTCTCAAATGCGGGAAATTTACAAACTTAGCCCCTGCTTCAAATTTCTACTACATCACAAAGAACATTAGTCGGTTGGGGATAGGACGGTAATCTCGCATACACGAATATTTGCCGACGAGAGTTTGTTTTGGCGCCCACCGTATGAATATGAATCGGGAGGAGTCGATTTCGCCGAGGGCACACTGTGTTTTGGCGCCCACCGTATGAATCCGGGAGAGGCGGTTACGTCACGCTTTGGGTGAAATTACAAACCTACCCCTATCGAAACCTATAGAAATCCAGCAGATAGGCTTTGCGTGGCAGGGATAGGCGTAGTGATTTCCATCTAGCAGATTTTGGTTTCGTGGGTTATCGCGACTTTCCCCGCTTCGCTCAAATTTTGCACAAAGGCATGTTTACCGTGCAACTCAATTCAATCCTTTGTATTCTACTATTTTTTCAAGGGATCCATTTTCAATTGGAATTACATTCTATATACATCATTTTTTTATATATACTTTCAAAAGCACACCACCATTTATACATGAATATGGTTTACAAATGGCATGATCTCAGATTCATAAGGTTGTATCCATCAATTTGGATTTTCAAATATTTGAAACCACTTTATGTTGAAATCCAATGTATGCATTCCTCGCTAACTGTCTCCAATCAATGTGTGTTTCATGCTGGTTTTTTTAACTTCTCAAACATGTATAATGTGTTTCACACACGCAACATATAGTTTAATCCCGTTTAGACATTAATTGCATATAAACCATGCATTGTTTGTAATTGAAGAATCTATGGATCACCAATATTGATAAACTATATAACATTACACGTGCCCAAATTCAAATGAATATGCATGTTTGATACACCAATTTGCTATGATATTATCGATGTCGTGATCTCCAGTTTAAATATTTGAATCCCTTTAATCCAGATATTCGCCTCATATAGCTATCACTCATGCTTATATAGGACTATCTCTCTCGACCTATACACGCTCATCGCTCTCGTGCATCTCTCGTATACCTGTATGTCGACAATGATCTTTTATCTTCGTAACACACTGACGGTACTCTCTCCCTCGACCTTCATCACTCTATCTCTCTCTAAGTATATCTCGCTCCCTGCTATGTGTCTCTAGCTATGATTCTCCATGTGGAATCTCTTTCTCTCACACAAACACAAACCTTTGTCTCCTGGGGTCTCATTTCTCTCAACTATTCCCATGTGTGCCACTCGCACACCCCTCATACAGAGATGTCTTTCGCTCCTTAGATATGAGAACCTACGACTCTTCCTCTTCAATATCTCTTTCTCACACACAAACACAAACTCTGTCTCCCAGGGTCTCATATTTCTCCATTGTTCTCTTGTGTGTCGCTCAAACACACTATCTCTCCCTAGAGATATCTTGTGTTCCCTCATATGTCTCTCTAGCTATCACTCTCGCTAGAAATATCTTTCTCTCTCAGAGACACAAAACTCCGCCTCTCTGGATCTCATTTCTCTTGATATCTGTTTGTATGTGACTCACATGCACCTCTCTCTATCTCTCTCACACCCACACACATAACCCAGCCTTCCGATCCACTCGACTCCTATCTCTAACGCACACTAGCTAGCATCTTTATCTTTCTATTTATCTGCTTCTCCATCAACCTTCTTTCTCGCCTCACTCTTGATTCCTATCACGCACACTACATATGTTTCTCTCTACATGCAGTCAAGTGCCCTCTCACACACATATATAACTTCACCCTTTGAACCACCCGACGGTCATCTCCAACACCCAAACTAACGGATGTCCCTCTAGCTAGCATCTCCATCTCTTTATCTATCTGTAGTTTCTCCACAACATTTCTTTCTCGCACGGAGTCTTGCTTCCTATCACCCACACTATATATGTCTCTCCATACATATGCATTTATAGGTTGATCTCTTTTGCACAATCGCTATGCCTCACCCCTCTGCTCCGCCATAGATGCATGCTCCAGCCCACGCCACTATCTCTTAAAGACAAAAACACATGCTCAATTGTCGGGCCTTCTTCCTGCATTCTCACATGCATGCATATTGTCATGCATACCGACCCGTCTCTCCCATGTCATTGATCTTATGACTTATGTCTTCTTTCTTTATCTCGATCATGCGCCAACACACACACACATCCCACGATACATGTATACCTCTCACACATGCACGCTCAAGGTCTCTATGTCTCCATACGTAGTTAATTACCCTCAATCCTAACGCCACATCGAATCGCTCTCCTCTTTTGTGCACATAACCTCCACTTTGGATGGGCAAAACACACACTCACACTTAACAATCTCCTTCTAGCTACCCCCCGCCTCTCACTCTTCCCTATATCCCCAAACCAATAAGACCATCCCTTTGTTTAATTCCGCCTACATGCACCATCGATATATAGTAGTCTTCCTCGGTGTCTCTCGAACAAACACGCTTCTCTCGATGTCGACTCCTCTCACGCCACACGCACCTTCTCTTCCCTCTCTCACGGGCATTTTCTCTCTCGCACCCCATCGCTGGTGGCCTCTGCCATACACATCACCTCTCTATGATGAAGCCATGCACACTTAAATTACATCCGCCACAGAGGACCCCACACACACACACACACACACACACACACACACACACACACACACACACACACACACACGCACGCACGCACCCCCCACACACACTAAGACTCCTTCTCTCTCTCACACACACACACACACACACACACACACACACACACACACACACACACACACACACACACACCCTCCCCCACACACACTTAGACTCCATCTCTCTCTCTCTCACACACACACAAACTAAGACTCCATCTCTCTCTCCTCTCTCTCTCTCTCTCACACACACACACACACACCCCACACACACGCTAAGACTCCATCTCACACACACATGCTCTAGGCGGAGCATTTGTTCCTACCACCCTTCATCCAACCTTACCCGTATGATAAACAATCACCTTTATTTACTTGCATAACATGGACAGATTCCACTTTACTTTAGTAGTCAGCAAACTTATCATCTATACCCTTATAAAAAACGAGTTGGCGATGATGGTGTGCCTGCCATCTTGTAATACAGACCGTATGATCTATATCTGACGGATAGAAAGCAAACTATGATAATTTTACAAAAGATAACCGCACCTCTCTCTACATCATTATCTCCCGCAACCTCATTGCTCGGCAATTAAAAAAGGAATAAGTCTCTGGAACAATCTAGCATGCATGGTGGCCAGCCGCTTTGCCGGCGCCGGCCCATCCCCATGCCTCCGCCCATTCCGACCACCACCACCACCATGCTCCACTCCTCCTCGCCTTATCTCTCATCTTTCATTTTTTCGATGACATTCTCGGGATACCAGTTTTCCGATAAAATTCTCGAGATATCATTAGTTTTTACACATGGGATTACTCCTGCATGGGTCAATCACAACATGTGTTTTGTAAAAGAATGCATATTGATGTTCCGTGCAATGCATGAGAATCTTGCTTGTAATTATATAACGCAAATCACGAGCAGGAAGTGACATTTTTTTGACACAACCACGTTAACATGGCCACGTAAATCACGAGCAGGAAGGAGAAGGGAAGCGGGCTGTGGAGTAACGTTTTTTACCACAATTTCTTAGGAAACTGAGTGCAATAATTGAGTAGTTTTGCAAACTACCATTACTACTACACCTGAAACGGTTCAAAACCTATACTCCCTTGCCAGCGCGCGCTTCCCGCGTGAAACGGTCAGCGTCGCCCTGGAGCGTCAGTGCCGCATTAATGCCCGGCTGGAGCGGAGGCGACCTCTCACTGGCGCCGGCTATGAAGTGGCGCGACGGCCGAGAGAGCGCCGCTTCCCGGTGCACGCGACTGCTCCTCATCGAGACTGGCCATAGGCCCTATTTGGATCCATGGGTTAGAGTTAGTTTGAGCTAGTTGGGGCTCAAATAGCCCTAAGGCTAGCCATAGTGGGAGTAACTTAGGTAGTAACATAGCACATCCCAGGACATATATGCTTATGTGGCGTGGAGTTAATGAGGATAGAAGTGCTTGCGGTAACATAATATGTTACCATAACATAACGCACCCCAATGCAAAATGAGTCTACAACATAATAAATGAAGGCTTGCATGACACTACACTTATGTTACTATCCACTATGATGGTAGTAACATAGACTAGTAACATATGCATGTTACTTGTCTAAGTTACTATGCACTATGACTAGCCTAAAGTATCCAAGCATGAGGGCTTAAATTGGGCAAGTTGCACCAAACCCACCAAAAAAAACTATCCCACCCAAGAGGTGCTAACTGGAGATAGTTCTCATTGGGACCACTGAAAAATCACTTTTCTCTCTCCATGAAGTGCATTTATTGTCAATCTAACCCTGTCACCCAAACTCCTCTTTGGCTACAGTTAGTTCAGGGTTAGTCATGAGTTAGTCTAACCTTTAGCTAAGTTAGAGTATCAAACAGGAGCAGTATAGGACATGCAAGTTGCTCAAAGCATACAGAAAATTCAATGCGTGAAAGGATTTTTTTTCTTTTTGAAAACGGAACGTGAAAGGAATTTTTTTAGAATGCTCTTGGCATGTCGCTAACATGTGATAGTTAACCGACCTCAATAGACGGCAGAAACGCCAGCCCGCCGCACTTTGATAGAGACGAGGAGGGAGAAGCGATACAAGCTGTTGGATTACTAGAGATAGGTGTCGCACGGAAGCCAAGAAATATGGTGATAGCGTGGGTTAGCCATGTACTAGTATGATGTAACTACACTGGCTGCCGTGTTTCGTACTCTTCCATCCAAAGTGGAGATGATTGGTTAATTTTATATCGCTGAATAATATTAAATATTATGAGTGCAGACGCCCACCACGAGGTTCCTTGCTCCTTCTCGGTCGTCCGAATCTATTGTTCTTCCACTCTATTTTTTACGTGAGCTTTGTTCATCATTTTGCCAACACGCGAGACATCTAGCATCAAGGTGCACGTGTTATGCAACGATCGCTCCATCTATATGAAGAACACGTGGACTGAACTACGAGACGGACATGTACCCGTGGAGTGGACATACGAACCTGAGTAATGTAGCACATGAAGTGAAGTAGAAAGGCACAAATGGTATGAACATGCGTGGCATATGTGGTGTGTTTGGTTGCGTTCTCGCCTCAAAGATAGTTGTTCCTCTTCATGCATGCTCAACTCAACACCCTCTTCATGCATGCTCTCTTCATGCATGCTTCTAGTGTATTTGTGCTAAACTAGTGTGGACTCATGCACCCTCCATACACTCTACCAAACACCCAAAAGTAGGTCGAGAAGGGAACTCTTGGGCGGCATTTGTCTCTTACTACGCACTACCACTAATGTTGTACGTGCAATGCACGGTGATGTTATGGAGTACGTGCCTAAGTACTCTACTACTACTATATTAGTTGGAGGCACATATTAACTTTTATTTTTGTTTACGTGTATGCCCCGAGACCTTCCAACTAGACGTGTCTTTCTCTTTCTCTCCAGGTCGCACTTTGTATCGTTCATACCACTAAGTACTACTACGTGTGGTCTCCACCCGTAAGTGGAAGAAGTGGAGACGCCTACCACGCTGTTTTTTTACGCTGGGCTCTACCACGCTGTTCATGTCCCACTTTTCACGACGTGTGGGACATCCAGACGCGTCGTGTTTGGCACCCTTCATCGTAAGAGTTGAAACGCTAGCATTCATCGAAATAAAAATAATTATAAATCAGCAGTGATACTAACTTTTTGCGAACCAATCAGCAAGTGATACTATACCACGCGGTTTCCTTGCTCCTCGATATCGGAAAGAATACTTCCGTCGCCAACATGTGGGACGCCGACCATCCCGTCCACTTGCCATGCACGCAGAACTCCAAGGAGAGTCACCCAGTCGTCGCTACCGCAATAACAATGACTAATGAGTCGTCAAATCAGAGGCCCACTTCCCACTTTGAAGTTGCTCGACGAAGGAACCATCATGACTTCGTTGAATTCCGCTTGAAGAAAACTACTGCACAGCAGTACTTCTAGCTACAGTATTTACTCCAATAGAGGCCTCCATTCGTTCATAGGATAGGAATATGAAAATCATAGGAAGTGAGATGACATGCATCTCAATTCCTATAGAGAAAGAGATGCCATTTGATGCATAGGATAGGAATGTTTCCATTTAGTCTAGGCTAATGTACTTGTAATTTGCTCTAAAACTATAGTAGTAACTAGTAGTACTGGTACATGCTCGTACTCAGACACAGACACACACACTAACTACTAGTACTACTACTTCTCACATGCTGGCCAGACGCCGTCGTTCTCCTTCCCGGCTTTGTCGGCGAAACCCCACCGTGCTTGAATCTCCGCCGACCTCTCCAAGCAGCAGCTGCGTCGTCCTTTTCTTTCTTTTGCGGCGGCCTCTCTCTTTCTTGAGTGCTTTCGACTTTTCCGCTCCCTCTCAGGCGGCTTTGGCCGCTTCTTGCTCTACCGCCCATTCGCCTTGGCATCTTCAAATTCCTCCCACATAGTTGTGAGGTCGCGAGCGGCGATGAACTTGGCACGGCGGGATGCCATCGCTTCCCTACCATTTTGTGTGCGTTCGTGGGTGGCGAGGAACTCGACGCGGCGGGATGCCATCGCTGCCTTACCGGTTAGTGTGTGGCGCGGTGGCATGAACGACGCTTGGTGAGAGCTCTGGGGTGGAGTGGCCGAACAACCGTATAGTGCATTGGTTTGTCAAGAGCTCAAGGATAGAAGACGAAGAAAATTACGATTCCCCTTCAATCCTGGTCATTTATTACCGAGTAAAATGCATTGGCGGTCATCGAATTTGTCTTGATAGCTCACTTTGATCATTGTATACTAGATATGGTGATTATACGGTCACCGCTCAGCGATAGCTCCGTATTTGTATGGTTGACCAGTCAAACAGTCCGCATGCGCCTCATCAGCTTGTGTTCTTTATCTATCTACGGGCCTACCGTGAATGGAGAAAGAAATACTGTAAAAACAAAATTATGCGTATGTGGGGAATCAAACCACGGACTCGCCGCTGCAACGCACACTCGTCACCAAATGAAAATGAAATACTTCGGTCGACACTCATGCTCACGCTGTCAAAGCATGCTAATGCATGCACGCCGCCTCTAAATCAAAGTCCTGCTCATGGCGCAACACAAACGGCGAGCCCATCACTGCGCGCTTCGGCGTTGCTCGACATTACTGTTTAGACGCTTGATGGAGGCCTACGTGAACGCCGAGCATGTATTCACCTGGCTCAACACCAACGGTCATACTCGGACCGCCTTGCTCATGTATATCGTCCATCACAACGACAATCTATAAAATAGCCTAAGCTAGAGAGGGTACTATGGTAGTATGGTACGGAGTATGTACTATCGTGAGCGACCGATCTTAGTGCCACTGCACACCGTAACCCCTTCCATCGCTAGCGCGCGCTTCCCGCCTGAAACGGTCACCGTCTCTCCAGAATGTCAATGCCGCGTTCACCGGACTTAACTGCAGGTGCAATTGGTGTGTCACTGACATGCGGGCCAGATGCCCGTTCTGCCCACATGTCAAGAACTCCAAACGCATCTGCAGTTAAGTCATCAAGCAGCGCCCCATTCACGCCCGACGAACCTACTCCGACGCCAGCTTGTCCATCCGTCGCCGCGCTCATTGCCATTCGCCCGCTATATTAACTTGAGCCCCAGCTCCCAGCCATAGCCAAAGACCCACACTTATTCTCCTCTCGTCCTTCCTTCGCTTGCACCACTTCAACCATGGCATCCTGGCGCCCGAAGCTTTCTTGACGCGTCGTCGCAGGAGCGCACGAGGGACATCGGCGGCTCGCTCGGGCGCTTCAAAGCTCTTCGACGCATTATCGCAGGAGAAAACGAAGAGATCGCTGCCCCCGCCACCCTCTGCCGCCACGACCACGAAGCCGGCGCGCGTGCGCGAGCGCAGCCGGCAGCGAGGAAGAGTAGTACACGGTAGGTCGCCACCGCTTTGGTCCTAGGAAGGCCACCGCTCCTCCACTCAGTCGACGCCAAGCTTGGTGGGATAAAATCGGTGGCGATTAGCCGCTTGATGGCGACGTGGAGGCGGAAATCTTCATAACCTTGTGCTCCGGAGGAGGAGGTTATCGAGGCGGATAAGGAGGAGGCAAAGGCAATGGCCTGCTTTCTTGGGTTCATGGCCGGACATGGTGGTCGGGGCCCGGCGATCGTTTAGATTAGGTTTACAGTAGGTTTTAGTACGGTTTGTGCGAAATATGTAATGAATTTCATCCAGTTTATAGGAAAAGTTCTCGAAATGTAATGAATTTCATCCGGTCAATTTGAAATTTGCTTTGTTTGCACGAATTTCGTCCGGTTAGTTCATATAGTTGTCGAAAGGTATGCGGGCAGCATCAGATGGCATCCATCAGTGTCCTCGGACAGATGCAGGTGTAAATTTGTGGGCAAGCACTGGAGATGCCCTAACTATCATGCTATAATCGCTAATAATCCTTCATTATTTGGCAGGGAACAGTTATCCCTCGATCAAAATCAGATCTGCGGTGTTTTGCACTCCTCCCACGTAAGAGTGTAAACTCTTGCTTACATAAAAATGGAGCAAGTGGACGGCATCAGTAGCACGCCATATCACTCGAACTAGCCCGCCTAACGAGCGGAAAGCACCGCCCTCGCCATTTTGTTCTGGATTTCTATCGATCGATCGCAAGAAAATGTTACGCTTCACAAGTTCTAAAGGAAAAGGCGGCACGCTTACGACTCGTGACGCTGCAAACCCCGACAGTCCGCTCGCACGCCGCCACCGAGGGGACACGCTTTGTCTTGCAATTTCACCGACATGTGGGACCGTAATTGAATAAACCGTCGATAGTCGAAATCTAATCGCAAGCGGGCGTCGGCTGAGAAGAGAGAAACGGGGAGGGAGAAGAGATCGCCCGCCCACAAGACGGACTCCAAGAAATATACGGTGATAATGTGAGGTGGGCCATGCCGAGTCCGACCGCCTCGAGCCCGCCTCACCGCCTGCCCTCAAGACGCCACTGCCACTGCATGCATAGCAAGTACTCC
This sequence comes from Aegilops longissima, assembly GCA_021605205.1. Taxonomy (NCBI): domain Eukaryota; kingdom Viridiplantae; phylum Streptophyta; class Magnoliopsida; order Poales; family Poaceae; genus Aegilops; species Aegilops longissima. The sequence continues at coordinate 168,576,155 of CM038681.1, read as the reverse complement.
CTCCGTTCCTAAATAATTGTCTTTCTAGAGATTTCAACAAATGACTACATACAGAGCAAAATGAGTGAATCTACAATTTAAAACATGTCAACATACATCCGTATGTTGTAGTCCATTTGAGATGGCTAGAAAGACAAATATTTGGGAACGGAGGGAGTGGTCCTTGCTTATGTGGAGGAGAGAGAGAGGCATTGACAAAGTCAAGGAGTAATAGTGGAGACAATAGCTTTCATAAAAAATAAACAATGAATACTCGTTGCTCGTCCTCTATATCGGAAAGAATACTTTCATTCGCCGACATGTGGGACGTCGACCATCCTGGTCCACCTTCCATGCACAAAATTATCCTGGTCTACCCCGGTCGTATCGCAGGCCCAACCTTTCCCACTGTAAGTTTTTCGAACGAAGGAACCATCATGACTTCGTTGAATTCCGCTTCTTCAAGAAAACTTATCGCACCGCAATACTGCTACCACACGCCAAGACCGGACGGCGTGTACCACGCCATATCATCGAAACCCACTAGGCCAAACTAGCCCGCCTAGGTCATCTATTTTGGAACGGAGGAGTACGCCTCAGACCGCTATGATTTTGTGTTGCACGTTCTCTGTACTTTTGCTACGATTGTACTACCCTATGAACCAAATGAGGCCTGAATGTATGTTGACTATTGTCCGATCGATCGCTAAGCCTACAATTTTAGGAGCTAGGGCTATTGGTCGATTGACGAGGATAAGTATAAGCGCACCACGAGCTCATCAGCCCCAACATTTCTCTTGGTGAGTGTTTTGCAAGTACTATAGCTCGCACAAAGAGCTAGCCTACTAACACCAAGAATCATCAAACAAGCCCTGCTGATATGATAAACAGTTCAAAATTACATCTAAGCATGCCATATATTACATCAAAAGCTGGTGAGGATACATCTGCTTTCCATAACTCGGAGAGGGTTCGCATGATTCATCGCATGATTCACTATCAAACAAAAGTAGCAAGATCCGCCCACACAAGACAAAGGCACTAGCCCTAAGATGGTTTGATAACACGATCGCTCGTAATTAAACACAGGGCAATGCAAACTACCTTGAAGGATTAGCGCGACCAACTATTTCTTGTCATCGATCTCTCGGCAATGACCACAACACGGACAACGGCATGGGAATCGATTTACGGGCGATGTCCCGGGATCGACCGCGACATCGAATCGATCTTCGGGCGATGTCCACAGGATGGACAACGGCATCGAATCGATCTCCGGGCGATGCCAACAGACGGGCCACGACATCGAATCATCAAGGACAACCACCGCACTCGCACAACCCTAACATATTAGCAAGCACATTGCAAATAATCAAAAAGCAAGCACATTGCAAATAATAAAAAAACCACAACTATGGTAATAAGCCATTATTTTTTACCTTGTGCAGCTCACCAGGGGATCCCATCCCTCCGAGGGCCATCTCCTCGTCCTCGATGAGGGCCATCACCTTGCCAGGGGAATACTGCTTCTCAACGGCGACTATCTCCTCAAACTCGGTCTTGAGCCTCACATAGGTGGCAATCAGAGTTCCTAGGGTAGCATGATGGGGCCCTTGTTGTTCTTCCAACTTTCTTTGAGGAGTTCATCCGCCAACGTCCTCAACTATTTGGCCAGTGCTTGTTTCTTGGAGTTCTTCGTCTCCATGGGTTGGCCCGCCAACATGGTCAACTCGTTGGTCGGTGCTCGCTTCCTGGAGATCTCTGTCTCCAGTGGGTTGTCCGCCGGCAACTCTTTGCCTAGTGCTCCAGGATCCATCCATGAACTGAGAAACAAAAAGCAATCGAAAGGAAACCACAATTGCAATGAAAACGGGAAAAGAATAGGATGTGAGAATCGGTCGGTGCTTCGCAAAAAGAAGATTATTGGAATGAAAATATAGCAGCATAACTGATTCGCCCACCTTTCCTTCGCCGGTAGAGAAGAAAATGGCGAAGTGAGTAGCCTGGAGTGAGGTTTTCTTCAAGAAAGGGAAGAAAGGGCTTGAACGAGCGTTCCAATGAAATGATGGTTGCTTCGTCCAATCCAACTTGGAGGCCACCTTTCCACTGCTGAAGGTGTGGGTTTTGTGATATGACGGGTCATGACGGCCACACCGTGGTGACAGGTGAGTCTCGACTGTAGCACCTCGTTGTGATTTGGTGGATGGCACGCGGGCCCGGATGCTTTGAAATGTCCCGCATGTAGATAGAGCGGCTAGTCATATAGGAGTGCTCAATATTGTGCACCGCGACCAAGGCGAAGAGGAAAACAAGAGAACTACGTAATTAATGCATGAGTTTAATTAGGGTAGTTTTGTAAAGTACGAGATACAGTACATTCCTCCAATCGCAAAATGCCTTGGTTCATGAGATTTGAGATTTGAGCCCTATAAACCGGAAGGGAGGGGGTACTGCACACGGTGTAGTCTAGTCACTTGTTGAAATCTCTAGAAAGGCAAATACTCCTTTCCGGTTTACAGGTCTATACTACTCCCTCAGTCTAGGTGTGTAAGTCATCTTACGAAAACCAAATAGTCCCAAAACACTTAGGCGCGGTGCATTAATTTCTACCTTGTTTCTTGTTTCTTGACATACATATCAACCAATAAGATATGAGAGGTCTGCATGCTTTTATTGACTTGCGATGGCTAGTTCATTGCATGGAATGCTATTAATTAGCAAATAAACATTGGTGACCCCAGGAGGAAACGGTGCTAAGCGCGTGGACCTATGAAGAATGAGTATGAACCAATGGACAAAGGAGTTTAATTGTTAAACAATAGCAATTTTGACTCATGCAAGAGCCTCGCTAGTACTCCAAGGAACCGCACCACGCAAGCGTTCGCAACTGCCATGTTTGGTTTGCGCTTGGCTCTTCGCCTCTTCGAGAAGACGAACAATGATGTTACTCCTACTTCTACAGTATCGAATCCACTGTTGCATGTACGCCCACCTCGTAAGGGAGAGATAGCGTAGTAGCGAAGTTTACTTTACTGCTCCCGCTTTTGCGTTTATGACAGGTGGGCCCAACAGTGGTTGGCCCACCTATCATGCAGCCAAAGGCAGGTGCGCTTAAGGCACCGGAGCTCGCCTCATGAGGGAGAGGGCGTCATAGTAATCAAATTTCTCGGTCTTGTACGAGTTGACGCCACACATCAAACCACCGCACTCGATGAAAGTCTTTTACACATTTCAAATGGGCTACTTGTTGGGGAACGAGTAATTTCAAAAATTTCCTACGAACACGCAAGACCATGGTGATGGCATAGCAACGAGAGGGAGAGGTCCGCCCACGCACTGTGAGACCGAAAGCGGAAGCGCGATAACAACGCTGTTGATGTAGTCGACGCCTTCACGATCCGACCGATCCAAGCACCGAACGACGGCACCTCCGAGTTCTGCACACGCTCAGCTCGATGACGATCCCCTGACCGATCCAGCAAAGTGTCGGGATGAGTTTCACAAGACGACGGCGCAGGACGATGTTGATGCTCTATCGACGCAGGGCTTCGCTTAAGCTCCGCGACGATATGACTTCTCCAACGCAGGCTTCGCCTAAGCTCTCGACGATATGACCGAAGTGGAATATGGTGGAAGGGGCACCGCACACGGCTAAGGAACGATCCGTAGATCAACTTGTGTGTTCTAGGGTGCCCCTGCCTCGTGATATAAAGGAGCCAAGGGGAGGGGCTGGCGCCAAGAGGGAGCGCTGCCAGGAGTCCTACTCCTCCGGGAGTAGGATTCCCCCAATCCTAGTTGGATTAGGATTCCCGAGGGGAAGAGAGAGAGGGGCGGCCCACCTTTCCTAGTCCCAATAGGACTAGGGAAGGGGGCGCGCCACCTAGGGCTGGCCCTTTCTCCTTTCCACCAAGGCCCACTATGGCCCATGTAGTTCCCGGGGTTCCGTAACCTCCCTGCATCTGCAAATTCGATTTCACTCGGAACACTTCCGATGTCCAAATGTAGGCTTCCAATATATCAATCTTTATGTCTCGACCATTTAGAGACTCCTCGTCATGTCCGTGATCACATCCGGACACGAACAACCTTCGATGCATCAATACTTATAAACTCATAATGAACTCACATCAAACGTTAGCGTATGGGACCCTACGGGTTCGAGAACTATGTAGACATGACCTAGAACCATTCTCGGTCAATAACCAATAGCGGAATCTGGATGCCCATATTGGTTCCTACATATTCTATGAAGATCTTTATCGGTCAAACCGCATAACGACATAATGTTGTTCCCTTTGTCATCGGCATGTTACTTACCCGAGATTCGATCGTCGGTATCCAATACCTAGTTCAATCTCGCTACGGTAAGTCTCTTTACTGCTCTCGTAATACATCATCTCACAACTAACTCATTAGTTGTAATGCTTGCAAGGCTTAAGTGATGTGTATCACCGAGAAGGCCTAGAGATACCTCTCCGACAATCGGAGTGACAAAACCTAATCTCAAATACGCCAACCCAACAAGTACCTTTGGAGACACCTGTAGTACTCCTTTATAATCACCCGATTCATGCTGACGCTTGGTAGTACCAAAGTGTTCCTCCGTAAACGGAGTTGCATAATCTCATAGTTACAGAACATGTATGGGTCATGAAGAAAGCATTAACAACATACTAAACGATCAAGTGCTGTTAACGGAATGGGTCATGTCAATCACATCATTCTCCTAATGATGTGATCCCATTAATCAAATGACAACACATGTCTATGGTTAGGAAACATAACCATCTTCGATTAATGAGCTAGTCTTGTAGAGGCATACTAGTGACTATCTGCTTGTCTATGTATTCACACATGTATTATGTTTCCGTTAATACAATTCTAGCATGAATAATAAACATTTATCATGGTATAAGGAAATAAATAATAACTTTATTATTGCCTCTAGGGCATATTTCCTTCATCCTCCCACTTGCACTAGAGTCAATAATCTAGATTACATAGTAATGATTCTAACACCCATGGAGTCTTGGTGTTGATCATGTTTTGCTCGTGGAAGAGGCTTAGTCAACGGGTCTGCAACATTCAGATCCGTATGTATTTTGCAAATCTCTATGTCTCCCACTTGGACTTGGTCCCGAATGGAATTGAAGCGCCTCTTGATATGCTTGGTCCTCTTGTGAAATCTGGATTCCTTTGCCAAGGCAATTGCACCAAATTGTCACGAAGATCTTCATCGGTCCCGATGCACTAGGTATGACACCTAGATCGGAAATGAACTCTTTCATCCAGACTCCTTCATTTGCTGCTTCAAGCAGCTATGTACTCCGCTTCACATGTAGATCCCGCCACGACGCTTTGTTTAGAACTGCACCAACCGACAGCTCCACCGCTTAATAAAAACACGATCCGGTTTGCGATTTAGAATCGTCCGGATCGTGTCAAAGCTTGCATCGACGTAACCATTTACGACTAGCTCTTTGTCACCTCCATATACGAGAAACATATCCTTAGTCCTTTTCGTGTATTTCAGATGTTCTTGACCGCTGTCCAAAGGATCCACTCTGATTACTTTGGTACCTTCCTGCCAAGCTTACAGCTAAGCATACGTCGTGTCTGGTACACAGATTGCATACATGATAGAGCCTATGGCTGAAGCATAGGAACATCTTTCATTTTCTCTCTATCTTCTGCTTGTGGTCGGGCATTGAGTCCGACTCAATCTTACACCTTGTAATACAGGTAAAAACCTTTCTTTGCCTGATCCATTTTGAACTTTTTCAAAACTTTATCAAGGTATGTGCTTTGTGAAAGTCCAATTGCGCCTTGATCTATCTCTATAGATCTTGATGCCCAATATGTAAGCAGCTTCACCGAGGTCTTTCATTGAAAAACTTTTATTCAAGTATCCTTTTATGCTATCCAGAAATTCTATATCATTTCCAATCAATAATATGTCGTCCACATATAATATTAGAAATGCTACAGAGCTCCCACTCACTTTCTTGTAAATACAAGCTTCTCCAAAAGTCTCAGATAAACCCATATGCTTTGATCACACTATCAAAGCGCTTATTCCAACTCCGAGAGGCTTGCACTGCACCATAAATTGATCACTGGAGCTTGCACACTTTGTTAGTACCCTTTGGATCGACAAAACCTTCTGGTTGCATCATATACAACTATTCTTCTAGAAATCCATTCAAGAATGCAGTTTTACATCCATTTGCCAAATTTCATAATCATAAAATGCGCAATTGCTAACATGATTCGGACAGACTTAAGCATCGCTTCGGGTGAGAAAGTCTCATCGTAGTCAACCCTTGAACTTGTCGAAAACCTTTCGCAACAAGTCGAGCTTTGTAGACAGTTATATTACCATCGGCGCCGGTCTTCTTCTTAAAGATCCATTTATTTTCAATGGCTTGCCGATCATCGGGCAAGTCAACCAAAGTCCATACTTTGTTCTCATACATGGATCCCATCTCAGATTTCATGGCTTCCAGCCATTTTGCGAATCTGGGCTCACCATCGCTTCTTCATAGTTTGTAGGTTCGCCATGGTCAAGTAACATGACTTCCGAATAAGATTACCGCACCACTGTGCGATTTTACTCTGGTTGACCTCACGGTTCAGTAGTAACTTGATCCAAGCTTCATGATCATCATCATTAGTTTCTCACTAATTGGTGTAGTTGTCACAGAACCATTTCTTGTGATGAACTACTTTCCAATAAGGGAGCAGATACTGCTTATCTCATCAAGTTCTACTTTCCTCCCACTCACTTCTTTCGAGAGAAACTCCTTCTCTAGAAAGGATCCGAATTTAGCAACGAAAATCTTGCCTTCAGATCTGTGATAGAAGGTGTACCCAACAGATCTCCTTTGGGTATCCTATGAAGACACATTTTCCGATTTGGGTTCAAGCTTATCTGGTTGAAGTTTCTTTACATAAGCATCGCAGCCCCAAACTTTAAGAAACGACAACTTTGGTTTCTTGCCAAACCACAGTTCATAAGGCGTCGTCTCAACGGATTTTGACGGTGTCCTATTTAACGTGAATGCGGCCGCCTCTAAAGCATAACCCCAAAACGATAGCGGTAAATCGAAATAGACATCATAGATCGCACCATATCTAGTAAAGTACGACACGACGCTCGACACACCATTTCTCCGTGGTGTTCCGGTGGCGGAGTTGCTAAACTATTCCACATTGTTTCAAATGTAAACCAAACTCAGAACTCAAATATTCTCCTCCACGATCAGATCGTAGAAACTTTATTTTCTTGTTACGATGATTTTCCACTTCACTCTGAAATTCTTTGAACTTTTCAAATGTTTCAGATTTGTGTTTCATTAAGTAGATATACCCATATCTACTCAAATCATCTGTGAAGGTGAGAAAATAACGATATCCGCCACGAGCTTCAACATTCATCGGACCACATACATCAGATGTATGATTTCCAACAAGTCTGTTGCTCTCTCCATACAACCGAGAACAGTGTTTTAGTCATCTTGCCCATGAGGCATGGTTCGCAAGTACCAAGTGATTCATAATCAAGTGATTCCAAAAGTCCATCCGTATGGAGTTTCTTCATGCGTTTACAATCGATATGACCTAAACGGCAAAGTGCCACAAATAAGTTGCACTATCATTATCAACTCTGATCTTTTGGCTTCGACATTATGAATATGTGTATCACTACTGCCGAGATTCAACAAGAATAGACCATTCTTCAAGGGTGCATGACCATAAAAGATATTACTCATATAAATAGAACAACCATTATTCTCTCGATTTAAATGAATAACCGCCTCGCATCAAACAAGATCCAGATATAATGTTCATGCTCAACGCTGGCACCAAATAACAATTATTTAGGTCTAAAACTAATCCCGAAGGTAGATGTAGAGGTAGCGTGCCGACCGCGATCACATTGACTTTGGAACCATTTCCCACGCCATCGTCACCTCGTCCCTTTGCCGTGCTCGTCTATTCCGTAGTCCTGCTTCGAGTTGCAAATATTAGCAATGTAACCAGATCAAATACCCAGTGCTACTACGAGCTCTAGTAAGGTACACATCAATAACATGTATATCACATATACCTTTGTTCACCTTGCCATCCTTCTTATCCGCCAAATACTTGGGGCAGTTCCGCTTCAAAGGTCCATCCTTTGCAGAAAACACTCGCTTTCAGGTTTAGGTCCAGACTTGGGTTTCTTCTCTTGATCAGCAACTTTCTTGCTGTTCTTTTGAAGTTTCCTTCTTCTTTCCTTTGCCCTTTTCTTGAAACTAGTGGTCTTGTTGACCATCAACACTTGATGCTCTTTCTTGATTTCTACCTCCATGCTTTTAGCATTGCGAAGAGCTCAGAATTGTTTTGGTCATCCCTTGCATATTATAGTTCATCACGAAGCTCTTGTAGCTTGGTGGCAGTGATTGGAGAATTCATCAATGACACTATCATCCGGAAGATTAACTCCCAGCTGAATTAAGTGATTATTATACCCGCACATTTTGAGTATGTGCTCACCGACGTAACTATTCTCCTCCATCTTGCAGCTATAGAACTTATTGGAGACTTCATATCTCTCAATCCGCATTTGCTTGAAATATTAACTTCAACTCCTGGAACATCTCATATGCTCCATGACGCTCAAAACATCGTTGAAGACCCGGTTCTAAGCCGTAGCATGGCACACCGAACTATTGAGTAGTCATCACTTTGCTTTGCCGACGCTCACAACTTCGGCTCAGCTCTCAAAGCAGGCCTGTCACCCAGCGGTGCTTCTAGGACGTAATTTTTCTCAGCAGCAATGAGGATAATCCTCGTTACGGACCCAGTCCGTAATTGCTACCATCATCTTTCAACTTTGCTTTCTCAAGGAACGCATTAAAATTCAACGGAACAACAAAGACGAGCCATCTATCTACAAAGAAACATAGACAAGCAAAATACTATCGGTACTAAGCTCATGATAAATTTAAGTTTAATTAATCATATTAAAACTCCCACTTAGACAGACATCTCTATTTATCTAAGTGATTACGTGATCCAAATCAACTAAACCATGTCCGATCATCACGTGAGATGGAGTAGTTTTAATGGTGAACATCACTATGTTGATCATATCTACTATATGATTCACGCTCGACCTTCGGTCTCCGTGTTCCGAGGCCATATCTGTTATATGCAAGGCTCGTCAAGTTTAACCTGAGTATTCCGCTGCGTGCAACTGTTTTGCACCTGTAGATGGACGAGAACTTATCACACCCGATCATCACGTGGTGTCCGGGTACTACTTAACTTTGGCAACGGTGCATACTCGTGGAGAACACTTCTTGATAATTTTAGTGAGAGATCATCTTATAATGCTACCGCCAATCAAAGCAAGATAAGATGCATAAAGGATAAACATCACATGCAATCAATATAAGTGATATGATATGGTCATCATCATCTTGTGCTTGTGATTCCATCGCCAAGCAATCCGCCATGATCACCATCGCCACCGGCCGACACCTTGATCTCCATCGTAGCATCGTTGTCGCCTCGCCAACTATTGCTTCTACGACTATCGCTACTGCTTAGTGATAAAGTAAAGCAATTACATGGCGCTTGCATTTCATACAATAAAGCGACAACCATATGGCTCCTGCCAGCCATTGCCGATAACTCGTTACAAAACATGATCATCTCATACAATAAAATATAGCATCACGCCTTGACCACATCACATCACATCATGCCCTGCAAAAACAAGTTAGACGTCCTCTACTTTGTTGTTGCAAGTTTTACGTGGCTGCTACGGGCTGAGCAAGAACCGTTTTACCTACGCATCAAAACCACAACGATAGTTTGTCAAGTTGGTGCTGTTTTAACCTTCGCAAGGACCGGGCGAGCCATACTCGGTTCAACTAAAGTGAGAGAGCAGACACCCGCCGTCACCTTTAAGCAACGAAAGTGCTCGGAGCGGTGAAACCAGTCTCGCGAAGCGTCGCTGTAATGTCGGTCCGGCTGCTTCATCTCACAATACCGCTGAACCAAAGTATGACATGCTGGTAAGCAGATGACTTATATCGCCCACAACTCACTTGTGTTCTACTCGTGCATATGACATCAACGCATAAAAAACCAGGCTCGGATGCCATCATTGGGGAACGAGTAATTTCAAAATTTCCTACGAACACGCAAGACCATGGTGATGGCATAGCAACGAGAGGGAGAGGTCCGCCCACGCACCCTCGTGAGACCGAAAGCGAAGCGTTATAACAACGCTGTTGATGTAGTCGACGCCTTCACGATCCGACCGATCCAAGCACCGAACGACGGCACCTCCGAGTTCTGCACACGCTCAGCTCAATGACGATCCCGGACCGATCCAGCAAAGTGTCGGGATGAGTTCCACAAGACGACGGCGCAGGACGATGTTGATGCTCCACCGACGCAGGGCTTCGCCTAAGCTCCGCGACGATATGACATCTCCGCGCAGGCTTCGCCTAAGCTCTACGACGATATGACCGAAGTGGAATATGGTGGAAGGGGCACCGACACGGCTAAGGAACGATCCGAGATCAACTTGTGTGTTCTAGGGTGCCCCTCACCCCGTATATAAAGGAGCCAAGGGGAGGGGCTGGCGGCCAAGAGGGGGCGCTGCCAGGAGTCCTACTCCTCCGGAGTAGGATTCCTCCAATCCTAGTTGGATTAGGATTCCCGAGGGGAAAGAGAGAGGGGGCCCCCACCTTTCCTAGTCCTAATAGGACTAGGGAAGGGGGGCGCCACCTAGGGCTGGCCCTTTCTCCTTTCCACCAAGGCCCACTATGGCCCATGTAGTTCCCGGGGTTCCGTAACCTCCTGCATCTCTAAAATTCGATTTCACTCGGAACACTTCCGATGTCCAAATGTAGGCTTCCAATATATCAATCTTTATGTCTCGACCATTTCGAGACTCCTCGTCATGTCCGTGATCACATCCGGACTCAACAACCTTCGTGCATCAATACTTATAAACTCTTAATGAACTGCCATCGAAACGTTGTTGCGTGGGACCCTACGGGTTCGAGAACTATGTAGACATGACCTAGAACCATTCTCGGTCAATAACCAATAGCGGAACCTGGATGCCCATATTGGTTCCTACATATTCTACGAAGATCTTTATCGGTCAAACCGCATAACTACATACGTTGTTCCCTTTGTCATCGGCATGTTACTTACCCGAGATTCGATTGTCGGTATCCAATACCTAGTTCAATCTCGCTACGTAAGTCTCTTTACTCGCTCGTAATACATCATCTCACAACTAACTCATTAGTTGTAATGCTTGCAAGGCTTAAGTGATGTGTATCACCGAGAAGGCCTAGAGATACCTCTCCGACAATCGGAGTGACAAAACCTAATCTCAAATACGCCAACCCAACAAGTACCTTTGGAGACACCTGTAGTACTCCTTTATAATCACCCATTCGTTGCCAGACGCTTGGTAGTACCCAAAGTGTTCCTCCGTAAACGGAGTTGCATAATCTCATAGTTACAGAACATGTATGGGTCATGAAGAAAGCATTAACAACATACTAAACGATCAAGTGCTAAGCTAACGGAATGGGTCATGTCAATCACATCATTCTCCTAATGATGTGATCCCATTAATCAAATGACAACACATGTCTATGGTTAGGAAACATAACCATCTTCGATTAATGAGCTAGTCTTGTAGAGGCATACTAGTGACTATCTGTTTGTCTATGTATTCACACATGTATTATGTTTCCGGTTAATACAATTCTAGCATGAATAATAAACATTTATCATGGTATAAGGAAATAAATAATAACTTTATTATTGCCTCTAGGGCATATTTCCTTCAACTTCATATGTAGGAGTAGACATATTCTGCTTCGTATGTAGTCACTTGTTGCAATCTCTAAAAAGACTTATATTTGGAAACAGAGGGAGTACAACGCATGCATGCATGCCGTGACTTTCCTTTTGATACTTGCATGTGTTGATTTGATGCACCTTGCCAAATTTTGACTATAAATTTAACTAACCAAATTTTCATGCATGTCACCAAAAATTACGGGGCTGTTTGGATTGTGACTATGTTTGTCTTATGTTGCCACATTATTTTTCCCACACTTGCCACACTTGCCTAATCTGAGTTGCTCAAATTGTTAGACACACTTTGTCTTGCCTAAGGGAATCTTGCCACAATTTTTGTGTCTATGACATGTGGGGTTCACTGCTAATAAAAAGAATTCTTGTCTTGGGTGTGTCTAATAAAAATACTTATATTTAGGAATGGAGGAGTAGAAAATATAAATAATAATGCATGTTGGGGCAACCCACGCTTCCGCTTAATTTTAGCCGTGGGCTTGTTCACAATTTTACGAGGGGGTGGTTGTTCATTTAATGGAGGGACTTGTAGTACCAGACTTGAACGATACAAAGTGCGACCTGGCACACCATAACACCACTTGGAACAAGCGCGTAGCTATCTCAAAAAACAATCAACAACTAAAAAAAACAGCGACCTGGCATGTAGGAGTAGTACGCAATTTTAAACGATTGTTTTGATGGAGTGAAAAAGGAAAACTACCCCACTACTTATATATAGGCCGGAGCCTCCACGCTTGCTTGCTAGGGCTGCTCTATACACACACTCTCATCCTCTCCAGATCTAAACAAGATAGGGGTAGTAACACTATCTTTCTCCTTCAAAAACACGGCTTTCTATCCTCACCGCTGGTTACAGATCCGACGATCCCCTCCGCCGGTGAAGGGAGGAGGGCAGCGTTTAGGCCGTCGTCGACAGCGAGGAGGAGACCCACCGCCGGCCGCACTGCTATCTCTAGCCGAGCGCCGCGCTGGAGGTCCTCCGATCCTTCTGCTGTTGCTGTGGGCTAATCCGCCTCCGCCCGCCCACCTATCCACATCTCGACGACCTTCGTATATCTTCGTTCGAAACCGCCTTAGCTCTAGTTCCCCAGCTTGCTACATCGCTGCATGTGCATCATTTTCTACCTCTCAGCCCCTCTCGATCGGATGGTCCAATGTCACTTATTTTTTCTTCTTCTATTGTTAGAGGTAAAGCTACTTCATGGAGTCGAATCTTGTACTCCCTCTGTCCGAAAATACTTGTCATTGAAATAAAGTGGGGGTTGGGGGAATTTAGTATGTACATCGGACTTGGTACAAACAGAAAGTAAAGGGATGAAAGTAGTACAGATCGGTCATCCAACCGGTCTCTTGGTCTAAAAAGGAAATATAGGGGTAACGCTGTACACAAAGGTATGACCAGGACTAGATTTGTTATCCACACATAGGAGTAGGTGGCTAGAGGAACAAAAATGGGACCAACCCAGATATGTTTCTTGGATGTTTGTTTCTCGGGGCAACAAACTATGAATCACCACTTTATGCCCCTGCTTACGTACATGTTGCTATATTGCTAGTGCACCCACAGGTCCCATGCCCTTATACCAAATATTTAGGCTCGGTCGTAATAAATGGGCAGAAAAGAGGACCGGAATAGGAAAGGAATGTAGGTATAAAACTATGGAACAGCGAACCGGAGGAAACTCTCAAGAGAATGTGTTCGGATGGACTACTTAAATGTACAGATTTGTTTTTTAGAGTAACATGCTTGGCAGTATGAGATGGTATTTGTTTATTCAGCTGCAAAGACTACTCTTGTCCTCACCTCACGTACCACACATAGGTTGATTTTTTATTCGGCAAACATAGCACAGCAAGCTGTCTAACGCATGGTAGCGGCGCCGCCAAGCACAACAACCTGTCTAACGATGGCAGCGGCGCCCCGCCCCAGTGGAGCAGCGTGGATGTTTCTAATCCGATGGAATCAGTACTACCAGACCAGCTTTCCTATGAAACACTAATCACCTTTCCCATGTTCGAACGGTTCGAAGGGAAAGAATACCGTAGGAATTGTGTTCCTACGAAAATCCTGCACCAAACATGTGAACCGAACGCAGCCTTAGTTGTTCTTAATATAATGTCCCTGGTAAAAATAAAGCCATGCCACTGTTTTTGCCTATAATTGTTTGAGACTCTGACAAGTTTAGCCAAATGTTTTTGCCTGTAATTGTTCGAGACTCTGACTATTTCCTCTGTGCCTTTTTGTGCAAACAGGGATATCCAATTCACCTGGTTGCTGTTGTGACCTTTTGGTGCACTGCACAAAACTCTTCTTAAAAGAAGTGACTTTTGTGCTGTTTAACTGGAATGTCATAATGGAACAGTTGGTTCATTTTGGTGGAACTGCACAAAGGGAGATCTCTGTTCCAATCCTCATCATCCATATTGGCGCCATAACCTTCCTTTAGGTAAGAATGCTATTTAATGCATGTGTTCATATCTATTTTCCGACTGCCATGAGAAAATAATGTTGTTTTTTACTAGTACACTTGTACTCCCTCACTGACAAAACCAATTCTGAATTAGAAGGCCAATCATGTACTTGGTTTCACCAACTGGTGAGGAGAAAGAGAAACAGAGCTTGAAGAGGAGGAGGAAGAAGAAGAATAAACAGTGCCAAGGCGATCTTGCTGAAGCCAGAGGCCTCAGTCGAGGCTATTCAAGGGCTCCGGCAACGACTACCTTACATGTGAGACGATCCTCCAGGGAGCCCTTCCACTTCTGCTGTCTCACTTAATTAATTAGGAGTACTTAAGTACCACTAGTTTATTATTGCCTAATTTTCCTGTTGGAGTTAAACAAATCTTTAGTAGGACCCTATGCTGAATTATGTACGTGTGAATGTTTTTCTATGGAGGTGAATCATGTGGTGGAGTAGGGAGGGAATATTATTAGTGTCATGACATAATAGTGCTATTGTTTTTCATGTCAATTTATTGCCATTGGTTCAATGAGGCAATGTTTTTGGTATTGTCCATCATGAATATGATGCTACTGGTTGAGTAATATGTTAATGTCTTCCTATCCTTTCTTACTAAGCTAATGAAGGTTTCACCTTGTTCCTACTTGTGCAAACAGGGATCATGTTGTGCCAATCATACATTTTAGTGGAACTACACAAGACAATACAATGAATCGTATCCCAGCTAGTGCTTTAACTCTGCTGAAGTTCTTGATAATCTTCGATATAATCTCAAAGATTGGTAAACAAGAGTGATTTCAACCATACATTTGAAGTGCACAAAATATATACTATTGTGTGATTCCAGTGAGTGCTTTATCATCTCTTATGGGACTACATGAATAAGCTTTTTTCTCAGTTGGTACGGGCCTAAGGCCTTCATCCATATTAGTTTGTTGTCATCTCTATTTGTATCGTGCTACTTTCATGAGAAAATCCTTTATCTTTGCACTTCTAAGTTTTGTAACCTATGATAAATGGCAATGCTTTTAGTGTTGAGTTGAGCTAATTGGCACCGATTAAATAAACTAATACCTCTCTTTAAGCAAGACTACTATGTTGCTAACTTTACCCATTAAGATAATGAGGGTGCTTCTATTTGTTAGTGTATGTTTCATCAACTAGTCCCACTATTATAGTAATCTCACTCAATATATGTGCCAACAGGATGCTCGATTTTGGTGGAACTGCACAAAACTTTGGGTGCTTCATTGCCTCGACAGCTTCCGTCCTTTCCCCGTTCGCTAATCTCCGCTTGCTTTCTTCCTTTGTGTCGATCGCTTGGCTTATCTCGCTTCCAATAAAGGAAATAGTAATTGATATGCTACCTCACACAGGTTGGTACTGGTCTTTATCCTGATTATTGTGCTCATCATATGTATTGGTAATTTGGTATTGTGCTACTGTTTGCCGATTTCATAAAGGAGTAATTTGGAGCCCGAACTCGCAGGCAAATCATTACATCGGGTGATTTCAGAGAACTGCACAAAATGATCGATGGACAAGTACTTATGCTGCTGCTATGTACTCCAAAGTTCACTCGGACAAGCATCGATGTTGACAAGAAGTGCCTATATTCATTCGAGTATCAACCGCGCCAACCAATTGTCAAATTCCAAGTATTAGGAGAGTGAACGCCAAAAATATTGCTTGGTGGATAGCCCAGAAAACACAGTCCAGTCTTTGGTCCCAACTTGTGCCGGTTGGTTATCGGCACATATGGTAGCTTAACTATATGGCATGGAGTCTAAAGATTCCGCATGTTGGTTGACGCAGATATTCATCGGCACTTAATCAGTCTGCACGCCAAGGATGCTCCATTTCAGTTGAACTGCACAAAAATTTGGGTGGTTCATTTTCTCAACCGCCTCCTTTCTCGCTCCGCAATGTAGAATTTTGGCAGATACAGACCAAGATGAGCCAAGAAACTAGTTGGATGAAAGTAGTGGCCAAGTTGCTCAAACCTCCCTCGACACGAGGCCACTATTCGAGGATAAACCTACAAGCAAAGTTCAGACTGTCTGTGCTGCCTCTTATGTACTCGAAAATTTACTCATACAAGAACTAATTTTAGCAAGAAGTACCTCCGATTGAACACCATTTACGAGTCTGTACCCTAGGTAATTAAAGTTCGTCCATGGATCATATTGGTTGTGATCTCAATCATTTGGATGCATAAACATACTGAACATGTGTATATCTGAATCTTTTTGTGAATTATGTATGAATATTGTCGTGTGATCTATCAATCATTTGGATGCATAGATATGCTGAGCTTGTGTATATATGAATCTTTTGAGTTGTTGATAGTGAATGTTGGCTATGAATATGAACGTGTCCTCTGAACCTGAGTTTGATATGAATGTTTACCTTTTCTATTGTATTTGTGTTTGAACTTGTTAGTATGCCTACTGTCGGGTATAAAACGTAGGTCTCTTATAAAAGTAATGCTGTGTCCAATTTATGTTTTTCCTTCTAACCACATTATATATATTTATATTATTACTATTATCGTATATTTTATAGAGACTTATATATACATTATAAAAACATCCCACGGTCATTAACTTATAAATGTAAATGTTTAACGGAAAATCCTGGTTGTTTTTGACTCACGTGCAAGGAAAATCCTGGTGATTGCGCATAAAAGCTTGCGAAGATTTTAAGGACCAATTTAATAATAACGCTACTCATTTTTATTTTGAGCAATAACTCGCTAATTTCTTAATTATATATATAAAAATGTGCCTCTCGGTTTATTCTTTGATATTAATTGCTCCTTCTAACATAACATTATATATATAACGAGCCCACCTAATACGTGTATTTCAAGGAAGTGCAAAGGGGCTGGGATTTCTTAGAAAATATAAATGGGCCTGATTGACGCGAAATTATTTGTTCACCCAGCCCAGCAAATGGACTATACATTCTAGAAAACATGGGTTAAATATATGCCACATTTTTGCAGGCTGACATGTGGGCCAATAGGTCGAAGCCTACGTAGGGCGTTGTCAACTTGGTCAACAAATGATTGTGTCATCCACAACCATTGGATTTATAATCAATGGCCGGCATGCACCTTGAATCTCTCATCTTCTTCCTCCAGCGTCGCCGGGACCACCTGGTCCGCCTCCGCGGCTAGCGGCTCGCTTAGCACGCATCGCTGCAAGCGCTACCCCACCGCCGCCAGGCTATCCCTCCACCCTCGACACCTCCTGTTATTCTCCACAACGCGCATGCATGCATGCCGTGACTTTCCTTTTGATACTTGCATGTGTTGATTTGATGCACCTTGCCAAATTTTGACTATAAATTTAACTAACCAAATTTTCATGCATGTCACCAAAAATTACGGGGCTGTTTGGATTGTGACTATGTTTGTCTTATGTTGCCACATTATTTTTCCCACACTTGCCACACTTGCCTAATCTGAGTTGCTCAAATTGTTAGACACACTTTGTCTTGCCTAAGGGAATCTTGCCACAATTTTTGTGTCTATGACATGTGGGGTTCACTGCTAATAAAAAGAATTCTTGTCTTGGGTGTGTCTAATAAAAAATACTTATATTTAGGAATGGAGGGAGTAGAAAATATAAATAATAATGCATGTTGGGGCAACCCACGTTTCCGCTAATTTTAGCCGTGGGCTTGTTCACAATTTTTACGAGGGGGTGGTTGTTCATTTAATGGAGGGACTTGTAGTACCAGACTTGAACGATACAAAGTGCGACCTGGCACACCATAACACCACTTGGAACAAGCGTAGCTATCTCAAAAACAATCAACAACTAAAAAAACAGCGACCTGGCATGTAGGAGTAGTACACAATTTTAAGCGATTGTTTTGATGGAGTGAAAAGGAAAACTACCCCACTACTTATATATAGGCCGGAGCCTCCACGCTTGCTTGCTAGGGCTGCTCTATACACACACTCTCATCCTCTCCAGATCTAAACAAGATAGGGGTAGTAACACTATCTTTCTCCCTTCAAAAAACACTGGCTTTCTATCCTCACCGCTGGTTACAGATCCGGACGTATCCCCCTCCGCCGGTGAAGGGGAGGAGGGGCAGCGTTTAGGCCGTCGTCGACAGCGAGGGAGGAGACCCACTGCCGGCCGCACCGTTATCTCTAGCCGAGCGCCGGCGCGGGAGGTCCTCCGATCCCTTCGTCGTTGCCTGTGGGCGAATCCGGCCTCCCGCCGCCCACCTATCCACATCTCGACGACCTTCAGGTATATCTTCGTTCGAAACCGCCTTAGCTCTAGTTCCCCAGCTTGCTACATCGCTGCATGTGCATCATTTTCTACCTCTCAGCCCCTCTCGATCGGATGGTCCAATGTCACTTATTTTTTCTTCTTCTATTGTTAGAGGTAAAGCTACTTCATGGAGTCGAATCTTGTACTCCCTCTGTCCGAAAATACTTGTCATTGAAATAAAGTGGGGGGTGGGGGAATTTAGTATGTACATCGGACTTGGTACAAACAGAAAGTAAAGGGGATGAAAGTAGTACAGACTGGTCATCCAACCGGTCTCTTGGTCGAAAAGGGAAATATAGGGGTAACGCTGTACACAGTGGTATGACCAGGACTAGATTTGTTATCCACACATAGGAGTAGGTGGCTAGAGTGAACAAAAATGGGACCAACCCAGATATGTTTCTTGGATGTTTGTTTCTCGGGGCAACAAACTATGAATCACCACTTTATGCCCCTGTTTACGTACATGTTGCTATACTGCTAGTGCACCCACAGTCCCATGCCCTTATACCAAATATTTAGGCTCCGGTCAGAATAAATGGGCAGAAAAGAGGACCGGAATAGGAAAGGAATGTAGGTATAAAACTATGGAACAGCGAACCGGAGGAAACTCTCAAGAGAATGTGTTCGGATGGACTACGAAATGTACAGATTTGTTTTTTTAGAGTAACATGCTTGGCAGTATGAGATGGTATTTGTTTATTCAGCTGCACAGTGACTACTCTTGTCCTCACCTCACGTACCACACATAGGTTGATTTTTTTATTCGGGCAAACATAGCACAGCAAGCTGTCTAACGCATAGTAGCGGCGCTTGCCAAGCACAACAACTGTCTAACGCGTGGCAGCGGCGCCCCAGCAGTGGAGCAGCGGCGTGGATGTTTCTAATCCGATGGAATCAAGACTACTGACCAGCTTTCCTATGAAACACTAATCACCTTTCCCATGTTCGAGCGGTTCAAGGAAAGAATACCGTAGGAATTGTGTTCCTCTGAAAATCCTGCACCAAACATGTGAACCTAACGCAGCCTTAGTTGTTCTTAATATAATGTCCTGGTAAAAATAAAGCCATGCCACTGTTTTTTGCCTATAATTGTTTGAGACTCGACAAGTTTAGCCAAATGTTTTTGCCTGTAATTGTTCGAGACTCGACTATTTCCTCTGTGCCTTTTGTGCAAACAGGATATCCAATTCACACAGTTGTTGTTGTGACCTTTTGGTGCCTCGCACAAAACTCTTCTTAAAAGAAGTGACTTTTGTGTTGTTTAACTGGAATGTCATAATGGAACAGTTGGTTCATTTTGGTGGAACTGCACAAAGGGAGATCTCTGTTCCAATCCTCATCATCCATATTGGCGCCATAACCTTCCTTTAGGTAAGAATGATATTTAATGCATGTGTTCATCTCTATTTTCCGACTGCCATGAGAAAATAATGTTGTTTTTTACTAGTACACTTGTACTCCCTCACTGACAAAACCAATTCTGAATTAGAAGGCCAATCATGTACTTGGTTTCACCAACTGGTGAGGAGAAAGAGAAACAGAGCTTGAAGAGGAGGAGGAAGAAGAAGAATAAACAGTGCCAAGGCGATCTTGCTGAAGCCAGAGGCCTCAGTCGAGGCTATTCAAGGGCTCCGGCAACGACTACCTTACATGTGAGACGATCCTCCAGGGAGCCCTTCCACTTCTGCTGTCTCACTTAATTAATTAGGAGTACTTAAGTACCACTAGTTTATTATTGCCTAATTTTCCTGTTGGAGTTAAACAAATCTTTAGTAGGACCCTATGCTGAATTATGTACGTGTGAATGTTTTTCTATGGAGGTGAATCATGTGGTGGAGTAGGGAGGGAATATTATTAGTGTCATGACATAATAGTGCTATTGTTTTTCATGTCAATTTATTGCCATTGGTTCAATGAGGCAATGTTTTGCGTATTGTCCATCATGAATATGATGCTACTGGTTGAGTAATATGTTAATGTCTTCCTATCCTTTCTTACTAAGCTAATGAAGGTTTCACCTTGTTCCTACTTGTGCAAACAGGGATCATGTTGTGCCAATCATACATTTTAGTGGAACTACACAAGACAATACAATGAACTGTATCCCAGCTAGTGCTTTAACTCTGCTGGAAGTTCTTGATAATCTTTCGATATAATCTCAGCATTGGTAAACAAGAGTGATTTCAACCATACATTTGAAGTGCACAAAAATATATACTATTGTGTGATTCCAGTGAGTGCTTTATCATCTCTTATGGGACTACATGAATAAGCTTTTTTTCTCAGGTTGGTACGGGCCTAAGGCCTTCATCCATATTAGTTTGTTGTCATCTCTATTTGTATCGTGCTACTTTCATGAGAAAATCCTTTATCTTTGCACTTCTAAGTTTTGTAACCTATGATAAATGGCAATGCTTTTAGTGTTGAGTTGAGCTAATTGGCACTGATTAAATAAACTAATACCTCTCTTTAAGCAAGACTACTATGTTGCTAACTTTACCCATTAAGATAATGAGGGTGCTTCTATTTGTTAGTGTATGTTTCATCAACTAGTCCCACTATTATAGTAATCTCACTCAATATATGTGCCAACAGGATGCTCGATTTTGGTGGAACTGCACAAAACTTTGGGTGCTTCATTGCCTCGACAGCTTCCGTCCTTTCCCCGTCGATCGCTAATCTCCGCTTGCTTTCTTCCTTTCTTTGTCGATCGCTTGGCTTATCTCGCTTCCAAATCAAGGAAATAGTAATTGATATGCTACCTCACACAGGTTGGTACTGGTCTTTATCCTGATTATTGTGCTGTCATATGTATTGGTAATTTGGTATTGTGCTACTGTTTGCCGATTTCATAAAGGAGTAATTTGGAGCCTGAACTCGCAGGCAAATCATTACATCGGGTGATTTCAGTAGAACTGCACAAAATGATCAGATGGACAAGTACTTATGCTGCTGCTATGTACTCCAAAGTTCACTCAGACAAGCATCGATGTTGACAAGAAGTGCCTATATTCATTCGAGTATCAACCGGCGTCAACCAATTGTCAAATTCCAAGTATTAGGAGAGTGAACGCCAAAAATATTGCTTGGTGGATAGCCCAGAAAAACACAGTCCAGTCTTTGGTCCCAACTTGTGCCGGTTGGTTATCGGCACATATGGTAGCGAACTATATGGCATGGAGTCTAAAGATTCCAGACAAGTTGGTTGACGCGTATATTCATCGGCACTTAATCAGTCACGCACGCCAAGGATGCTCCATTTCAGTTGAACTGCACAAAAATTTGGGTGGTTCATTTTCTCAACCGCCTCCTTTCTAAATGCGCAATGTAGAATTTTGGCGAGATACAGGACCAAGATGAGCCAGTAAACTAGTTGGATGAAAGTAGTGGCCAAGTTGCTCAAACCTCCCTCGGCACGAGGCCACTATTTGAGGATAAACCTACAAGCAAAGTTCAGATTGTCTGTGCTGCCTCTTATGTACTCGAAAGTTTACTCATACAAGAACTAATTTTAGCAAGAAGTACCTCCGATTGAACACCATTTACCAGTCTGTACCCTAGGTAATTAAAGTTCGTCCATGGATCATATTGGTTGTGATCTCAATCATTTGGATGCATAAACATACTGAACATGTGTATATCTGAATCTTTTTGTGAATTATGTATGAATATTGTCGTGTGATCTATCAATCATTTGGATGCATAGATATGTTGAGCTTGTGTATATATGAATCTTTTGAGTTGTTGATAGTGAATGTTGGCTATGAATATGAGCGTGTCCTCTGAACCTGAGTTTGATATGAATGTTTACCTTTTCTATTGTATTTGTGTTTGAACTTGTTAGTATGCCTCTTTGTCGGGTATAAAACGAGGTCTCTTATAAAAGTAATGTTGTGTCCAATTTATGTTTTCCTTCTAACCACATTATATATATTTATATTATTACTATTATCGTATATTTTATAGAGACTTATATATACATTATAAAAACATCCCACGTGTCATTAACTTATAAATGTAAATGTTTAACGGAAAATCCTGGTTGTTTTTGACTCACGAGCAAGGAAAATCCTGGTGATTGCGTTATAAAAGCTTGCGAAGATTTTAAGGACCAATTTAATAATAACGCGCTCATTTTTATTTTGAGCAATAACTCGCTAATTTCTTAATTATATATATAAAAATGTGCCTCTCGGTTTATTCTTTGATATTAATTGCTCCTTCTAACATAACATTATATATATAACGAGCCCACCTAATACGTGTATTTCAAGGAAGTGCAAAGGGCTGGGATTTCTTAGAAAATATAAATGGGCCTGATTGACGCTAAATTATTTGTTCACCCAGCCCAAAAATGGACTATACATTCTAGAAAACATGGGTTAAATATATGCCACATTTTTGCAGTGACATGTGGGCCAATAGGTGAAGCCTCACGAGGGCGTTGTCAACTTGGTCAACAAATGATTGTGTCATCCACAACCATTGGATTTATAATCAATGGCCGGCATGCACCTTGAATCTCTCATCTTCTTCCTCCAGCGTCGCCGGGACCACCTGGTCCGGCCTCCGGCGGCTAGCGGCTCTGCTTAGCACGCATCGCTGCGAAGCGCTACCCCACCGCCGGCCAGGCTATCCCTCCACCCCTCGACACCTCCTGTTATTCTCCACAGACTACATTACGCCGCAATGTAAACCAGTTATAACCCTTCTCCTCCTCTCAATCTGCGACTCCACTGCCGCGTTTTCCCATCTCCTAGTCGTTCCCGTCCAGGGCCTCGCCGTCGTCCAGCGCCTCACTGTGTTCGGTGCGGCATGGTCAACAAACGAGAGACATCGAAAGAGGACTGTACATGGAGAGCCTGACGGCTGGGACCCACGAGGTCCATGGTCGCACGCAAGGAAAGTTCCTCCTTATTAAGCTAAAAAAATGTTTCCTCCACCTGGCAGCTCGGACCCACCGGCTGTATCTTCGCACGGAAGGAAGTGCCTCCTTGTTTTGCGAAAAAATTTATTCATCCCGTTGACAGCTGGGACCCGTCAGATTTGGTGACTGACTTGTGGGCCTGCTAAGCGGACGTGTACGCACGGCTTTGTCAACTTAATCAACAAATGATTCTAGCATCTAGACCGTTGGTTGTTAATCCAACAGCCGTGCTCCTTCTTCAACCTCTGTTCTTGCTCCTGTCTCCCGTGCACTGCGGCTGTGCTGTCGCGCACCCGAACCAGTGAAGTTTCCCACTCCTCTCCATCTGCGACTCCACTGCCCCGTCTTCCCCATCTCTGGGTCGTTCCAGTCTGGGTGCGCTTGGCACGGTGTGGTCAACGTGGTCAACAACCGAGAGTCATCGGAAGATGATTGTAACGTGAGAGGTCGACGGTGGGGCGCACCACGCCCATGGACGCATGCATGCAATGGAACGCGGCGAGGTCAACGTGGTCAAGGAATGACTTCCATCGGAAGTATACTGTACATGGAGAGTCTCAGTTGGGTCCACGGCCGTAGCAAGTAAGTGCCTCCTTATTACGCGAAAATAATGATTCCTCCAACGATAGCGAGGACCCACCGGGCGGGCCACCGTATTTTGCAAAAAAAGCGTTTGCCCCGACTGCTAGGACCCACCGACGGGCCACCGTGTTTGTAAAAACGTCCCCCGTTGTCGGCTCGGACCCACCGGAAGTGCCTCCTTATTACGCACACAAAAATGAATACTCCCCCTGCTAGCTGCGACCCACCTTGGTGGGAGGCTGACTTGTGGGCCTACTAAGTTGACGGGGACGAAGGGCTTTGTCAATTAGTCAATATGAACGATTCTAGCTCCAGTGACCGTACGATGTCCATCCAACGGCCGTAGTGCTTTTTCAACCTCTGGTCTTCTTGCTCCAGCCGCCCAAACCAGCGCCGGTCGTGCCTCATGCTCCTGCCTCCTGTGGCTGGCTGTGCTGCCGCGGAGGCCTCACCTCCCCCTACTATTCCCACAGCTGACTAGGCCCTGCGGCGACGACAGCCTCACACCGCAGCCGAACCAGTGAACCCTCGCACTCCTCTCCGCGCGGGCTTCCACTGCCGCGTCTTCCCCGGCTCCGTGTCGTCCCCTTCCTAGGCCTCGCCGTCGTCCACCGCCGTGGTGCTCTCCGGGCGGCGTGGTGAACGTGGTCAAGGAAGGACTTCCATCGGAAGAGTACTGTACATGGAGAGGCTGACAGCTGGGTCCATGGCCACAACCCAGTTTTTTTGTTATTTGCCAAGTAAGTCACTTTGTCAGGCCTGTTGGGCTGCAAATCTTTCAAGACGAGGAGAGCTTTAATTCGGCTGGCCGAGAAAATGGCCCATCAGTAATGAGAAATGGGATGCACATTTTTTAAATACATCAAACCGGCAATTAGTTTCAAATATCTTTTTTTCATTTTGAGATTTTAAATTATGCGTGGAGAATTTGTTGGATTTTATATTGATATACATTTATTTTAAAATCAGTTTGAATGTGACACGAATTTGGGATTAAAAACAGTTCGACCGCACCAAATATGCAAAATTTCAGTATAATTTTTAACCGTGGCCACAGTATGGGCTGTAATGCTAACAAAAAGAATATGGGCCCAAAAAAACCTTAAGAATTAGCAAATGGGTTGTAAATTATTAGAAATAATGGCAGATGAGATGTATGCTGTTTTCCACAGATTTGAGGCTTTCCTAAAAAAAGGTTGACGCACAAGCAGTGACTGTTGGATGGCCATCCAACGGCCGTCGTGCTTCTTCAATCTCTGCTCTTCCTGCTCCATCCGCTCAGACAAGCGCCGGGGACTGCTGCTCCCTCCTCCTCAGCGGTCGGTCTGTCTTGCTCAGCAGCCTCACCGCCCCACCGTACTCCCATCGCCGCCTAGCCATCCTCTACTCACCCACACCGCTGTTATTCTCCGGCGACGGCAGATTTAACGAGTAAACCTCGTTCATCGTACTCCCCTCCGCGTGGGAAACAATCGTTGAGTCTTCCCTGCCTCCGTGTCGTTCCTTCCTAGGCCTCGCCGTCGTCCACCGCTACGGTGCTCTCGGCAAGGCGTGGTCAACATGGTCAACGACCGACATGCATCTGAAGTGGATCAGACGTGGAGAGGCCGACAGTGGGACCACGGCTGCATGCAAGGAAATGCCTCCTTATTACGCCCAAAATAATGATTCCTCCACGACATCGGGACCCACCGAAAGGGCCTCAGATTTGCGAAAAAAAGTTACCGCCACGACAGCTCGGACCCACCAGCTATATCTTCGCACGCAAGGAAGTGCCTCCTTATTACAGCAAAAAAATGAATACTCCGCCGTTAGCTGGGACCCGAAGATAGTGGCAGGCTGACTTGTGGGCCTACTAAGTTGACGGGACGGAGGGCTTTTTTCAACTTAGTCAATATGCATGATTCTAGCTCCAAAGGACCGTCGATGTCCATCCAACGGCCGTAGTGCTTCTTCAACCTCTGGTCTTCTTGCTCCAATCGCCCAAACCAGCGCCGGTCGTGCCTCGTGCTCCTGCCTCCCGTGGCCGGCTGCGATGGCGCGCGGAGGCCTCAGCGCCCCTACTACTCCCACAGCTGGCGGGGCATCCTCTACTCACCCACACCTCGTTATTCTGCGGCGACGGCAGCCTCACACCGCAGCCAACCGGTGAACCTCGTACTCCTCTCCGCTGGCTTCCACCGCGCGTCTTCCCGCTCCGTGTCGCCCCTTCCTAGGCCTCGCCGT
This sequence comes from Aegilops longissima, assembly GCA_021605205.1. Taxonomy (NCBI): domain Eukaryota; kingdom Viridiplantae; phylum Streptophyta; class Magnoliopsida; order Poales; family Poaceae; genus Aegilops; species Aegilops longissima. The sequence goes on along the minus strand of CM038681.1, from coordinate 168,549,778 downwards.
CGTCCACCGCCATGGTGCTCTCGGCCGGCGTGGTCAATGTGGTCAACAACCGACTTCCATCGGAAGAGTATCAGATGTGGAGAGGCCGATACCGGGTCCACGGCGATGCAAGGAAGTGCCTCCTTATTAAGCGGAAAATAATTATTCCTCCACCGACAGCTTGGACCCACCGGACGGGCCACCAGTATTTCACAAAAAACGCTTTCTCGACATTGCTGGGACCCACAGTGTCGGGCCACCGATTCGCGAAAAAACGCCTCTGTCACCGGACCCACCGGAAGTGCCTCCTTATTACGCACAAAAATGAATACCCCCGCTAGCTGGGACCAACCTTGGTGGGAGGCTGACTTGTGGGCCTACTAAGTTGATCGGGCGGAGGCCTTTGTCAATTTTAGTCAATAATGAACGATTCTAGCTCCAGTGACCGTACGATGTCCATCCAACGGCCGTAGTGCTTCTTCAACCTCTGGTCTTCTTGTTCCAGCCGCCCAAAGCAGCGCCGGTCGTGCCGCATGCTCCTGCCTCCCGTGGCCGGATGTGCTGCCGCGGAGGCCTCACCGCCCTACTATTCCCACCGCTGGCTAGGCCTGCGGCGCGACGGTAGCCTCACACCGCAGCCGAACCAAAGTGAACCTCGTATTCTCTCGGCGCTGGCTTCCACCGCGTCTTCCCGGCTCCCGTCGTCCCTTCCTAGGCCTCGCCGTCGTCCACCGCCTCGGTGCTCTCGGCGGGCGTGGTCAATATGGTCAAGGAACTTTCATCGGACGTGGATGTATGTGGAGAGGCTGATACTGGGTCCACGGCCGCAGACAAGGAAGTGCCTCCTTATTACGCTGAAAATAATTATTCCTCCACGATAGCGGGGACCCACCGGACGGGCCACCGTATTTCGCGAAAAAACCGTTTCTCGATCGCTGGGACCCACCAGCTACACCTTCGCATGCAAGGAAGTGCGTTCGGGCAAAAAAAATGATTCGCCCCCCTGACTGCTGGGACCCACCAGCTACATCTTCGCACGCAAGGAAGTGCGTCCGGGCAAAAAAAAACAAAACGATTCGCCCCCCTGACTGCTGGGACCCACCAGCTACATCTTCGCACGCAAGGAAGTGCCTGACAGTCAGGACCCACCTGGTCGAAGCGTACATAGCGTTCTCATTCGTCGCGAACATGTACGATATATATACGGTGGATGTAGAGGCGCGCGCGTCGTAGTAGAGGCGCCGCACGTAGCATGTACACGCGTCATAACTGCGAGGGTGCAAGAAAGAAAATACGGCCACGTACGTACATACGGGCAGGGTCTCGAACGCCTACTCGTGCATACGTACATGGCTGGGTCGGAACGGAGAAACAACATCGTCGTCGTGTTCATGGGGAGGCAACGGAATGCGTCGTGTTCATGGGGAGGCAACGAAATGCGTCATGTTCATCGGGAGGCAACGGAACGCATGGGAGCCAACCGGCTGGGTCGGAACGGAATGCGTGGTCGTGTTCATCGGGAGTTCTTGGACGGAACAGGCGATGGAAACGAGGCCTGGCGTACCGCACAATGGAGGAAACGGACCTCCTACGTTCGGAACGGGGTCCTGTTGATCGGGAGGGGTGTGGCGTACCACAAAACGGAGGAAACGGACCTCCTACGGTCGAAACGGGGGTCCTATTGATCGGGAGGGGTGTGGCGTACCGCAAAACGGAGGAAAGGGACCTCCTACGATCGAAACAGGGGTCCTGTTGATCGGAGTGTCTTTTTTTTTGTAGTGTGGGCCGACACCCCAAAGGTGGTGCCTAGGTCCGCCCTGCACGTAACGACCCGGAGTGCAACGGGCGATGGGCCCAGACCCCGGAGTGCTTAGGAGGTAGACCTGCGGGGACCTCTCTGCTGAGCCTAGGTCGGGCTGCGACGTGTTGATCTTCTGAGGCCGGGCATTGACCCCAGAAAGGTGTGTCCGGCCAGAGTGATCGAGCGTGTTGGAAAACGTGGTGCACCCCTGCAGGGAAGATCTTATTCGAATACAGTGTCCACGGTAATGGACGTTCAGACTTATATCTTGATCTAATACAACTAGAAATGGTATGTGGCTCCGGGATTGCTTTCTCGTAGGGAGTCGAGGAAGGATCTCTGGGCTTTGTTACTACAACATGTTTGTTAAATATAAACTGCAATTCTTTACTCTTCTACATGTTGCAAGATGCTTGGAGCTGTTTGAAGATGCTAGTCTTTGTTAGGCTAGGCCTTCCCCCTCTATTCTGGCATTTTGCAGTTCAGTCCACAGATACAGCCCTTCCATTTGATACCAATGCATACTTAGTATAGATCTGATGCTTGCGAGTACTTTGGATGAGTACTCATGGTTGCTTTGCTACCCCTTTTTCCCCCTTCTTCCTTCTTTCCGTTTGTCGCAACCATATGGTGGATCCTTGGAGCCAGATGCCACCACCGACGGATACTACTACATGGAGGCCACCGAAGACCAGGAGTAGTTAGGAGGTCCCAGGAAGGAGGCCTTGCCTCTTCGATTGTTGTTGTTTTTGTGCTTGCCTTCTTAAGGCATCCTTGTCTAACTTATGTCTGTACTCAGATATTGTTGCTTCCGCTGACTCTTGTGTATCGAGCTTGTATTCGAGCCATCGAGGCCCCTGGCTTGTAATATAAAGCTTGTATTATTTTGATTTGTGTCTAGAGTTGTGTTGTGATATCTTCCCGTGAGTCCCTGATCTTGATCGTACACGTTTGCGTGTATGATTAGTGTACGATCGAGTCGGGGGCGTCATGAGTTGGTATCAGAGCCGACTGCCTGTAGGATTCCCCTTTCCAACTCCTTGGCCGAAGTTGAGTCTAGTGTTTGAAAAACTGTTTTACTAACATGGCTATGTGGCTTACGGGCTCACGTCGCCATTTGGGTGGTATTAGGATCTTTTACTCCTCGTCTATACTCTAGGACTCTGACCTCTCTTCTATTCGGGTTAAATGATTTTGTTAACTCTAACTCTAGGATCTCGTAAATACTTCCTTCCAGAGAGCCCTTCACTCTAGATGATGGCTTGGTGCACCAGAAGATTCTGAAGATACTCTTCGATGTTTTCGCGAGACCCTTATACGCTTCTCCATTGCGATCCCTACCACCGATAAATCCTTATGAGTAAGTACCTATGTTGTCGTTCATACCTTCATCCCCAGTTGCTCTTGTTATTACAAGATTCCCCGAATTACTCTCTGTTGTCCTAAGAATCCGTTGAGCCTACTGCCTTGCAGTTCTTTGCCACATGAATACCCCTGCGGATAATTACTCGCGCTTGCCGAGTATCCGTTCGCCCACAGCTGATCTTTGTTTCACAAAATTCTTTGGAATAGTATCCGATCTTCCGAAAATCCTTAGAAACCTATTACTCTTGCTCCTCCCTGTCTGCTTGCATTGTGGATGTTTTCCATATGTCTAGCAATATTCAGTAGTACCCTTTGTCATCTTTAATTTTGAGCATTTGATTCGATATGTTTGTGAATGCTCACAATCCACAATCACATTTAAAATTCTTCCCTTCGGCTTAGACGTCACCCCTGACATGAGCTGGTGTTCGACAAATCAAATCTTGATTGATTGTCGATCTATGTCCATTCAACTTACCTATCTTTGACCAAAGCATCTACTTCTGATCCCTTGATTTGGAAATCGTAATTCCGTTACATTTGAGCTTTGGATTATCCAGTTGTTTCTATAATCTGATCTCCTTGCATTCTGGTTGAGTATAGATGCTCACATCATATCCCTTGTGAACCACCAGATCCTTTGTTGAGTTTCTATCCGACAGCTTCCTTCATATTGAATAACCTTGTGAGCCTTCCTTGGATACATAATGCCTTTGGTAACTTGTATCCCCGCTCTTTCCAAACATACTCTGCTTCCGGGCTTGAGTTATTTACTCATAAAGTCTGTGGTATATGTTCCTAAGATGCCCCAGTGGGTTGGACTTATGTCTTCCCTAAAACCATGTGAACCGGAAGGTTATGCGGGTTATGTCTACTAGCGTTTCTCCGGATAACATTTCAACGCTACAACTTCTTCGAATGCGAGAAATGAATGGAAGGTTATGCATTGATGAAGTGGGAGTCGACCTTGAACATTTGTGTTCATGCCCATGGACCCGATGTGGAACTTAACATGGAAGCTTCTGGTAATGATATTAATCCCCTTGTGATAAGTTCATCTTGTATCTATATTGGTCCTTTGTAACCGTGATTCCGACCATGATTGATCTCCCTTGATTCCATTTCTCGGACAAGTTAAAGTACTTGTCTTCTTCAGATCATTTAACCTGTCCAACCTCTACTTTGATCTACCTTCGAGTATTACCCCTTTGGTATCTCGAGAATATCACGGAACTATATAACTTCTTATGAGTTCTTCATCAACTGTTATTTCTCGCCGATTCAAAATTTTCCACGGGTTCTGAGTTGGTAGACACTCGAGGACACCAAAAACTGATTTGAGTCTACACTTTCCTTTCCATTGTTATGTTAACCTTTCTTGTAATGTAACATATTTGAGCAGTAATAATTCGCTGCTTATGTAAATGCCTCGATATACAACTCTGTCGGTAAGACCTTGTTACTATTGTTGATGACATCCCGGTAGCCGCCGATGGACGAGAACTTTGCCTACTGGTCCGCCTCGCCTTGCGAGCAGGAAAATGGTTCTCTTTGTCCCTCGCCCTTGGTACCAACGTTGTTGCCAACATAACTGACAGTCTATGCTCTGACATGCCTTTCTATCAGCGCCCTTTCTACTTTTAACTCACATGGTGGGCCCATAACCCGCAGTTCCGCAGGATCGAAACCTGACTCTCCTGTACAACATTGACTCTGAAATATTCTTTGCACTTGGCTTTGTGTGTAAATCAAGAGCCACCTTCCTAGTGATCTATTCTGGTATTAGATGCAATACTTATTCCCAATGCTCTGAACCCCCTTTCACCCTCTGTTTCAGGCAACGAACAATTGCCTACCCGCGAAGCTTCTTATTGCACCTTCTTTCCTTGCTCTCAATGACTTTCTTAAATTTCCACTCGAGAGATGCCTCTATGCCATGTTCACTGGGATAGCCCCCAGTTACCTATCATGTGATGAGGTCCGTCCTTTACGAGACTTTCCCCTACTACACCCCTTAAATCTCGGGACGAGATTTCTTGTAGTGGAGGAGAATTGTGACGCCCGGATAATTAAGCTACAGTAATCCTCTGCTAATTATGCCATGTCATCACTTTACTGTTGCTAACTCGCTTGATTCAAATCTCATTTAACCTAAACACACCACTCGACAGTGTCGGCTCCTGATCCAACAGTTCCGAGAGAAACAACCCAAGGAGAAGGAAAAGAGTCGGACAAGGGTGAGGATAGGGAAGAAGAAGATGATGGTTTTCCCAACGTCAATTCCACTCTGATGATTTTTGCTGATGTTGAAAGCAAAAGTCGACTGGAAGTTATCAACAGAGAAGTGAACATGGTTGCTCCGGCAACACCAAGTTATTTGAAGTGGTCTCAGACTGCCATCACATTCGACCAGTCTGACCATCTAGCACATATAGCCACCCCTGGGAGGCAAGCGCTGGTGGTCGACCCATTTGTTGAAGGCACTCGGCTGACTAAAGTGCTGATGGATGGTGGTAGTGGCCTGAATATCCTGTATGCTGAGACCCTGAAGGGAATGGGCATTCCGATGTCCAAGCTTAGTGAAAGCAATATGAGTTTCCATGGTGTCATACCTGGCAAGAAGACTGAATCACTCGGCCAGATCGCCCTCGATGTGGTTTTCGGTGATTCCAAGAATTACCGCAAAGAAAAGTTGACATTTGAAGTGGTGGATTTCAAGAGTGCTTATCATGCTATTCTGGGTAGGCCAGCCTATGCACTTTCATGGCTCGACCATGTTACGTGTACCTCAAGTTGAAAATGCCTGGTCCCAGAGGAGTGAACACTATCACTGGCAATCGGCAGAAGGTAGAAGAGTGCTTCCAGAAGGGCTCAAAACTCGCCGATGCACAAATGGCAGCAGTCGAAATGCAAGAATACCGGAAGAACGCGGATCCGAGTGATTTGTTGCGCTCCAAGAAGCCTGCTACTGATTCTGCATTTCAGTCGTCCGGTGAAACCAAGCCGATTCACATTCACCTTACCGATCCTAATGCTGCTCCTACTCATATTTTAACTTCACTCGACAACAAATAGGAAGAAGCGCTCATCCAGTTTCTCCGTGAGAACTGGGACATCTTCGCATGGAAACCTTCTGACATGCCAGGTGTACCCAGGGGACTGGCTGAGCATCGTTTGCGAGTTGACCCGAAAGTAAAACCAGTCAAGGAACATCTTCGACGGTCCACCATACAGAAGAGAAAAGCAATTGGTGAGGAAGTGGCTCGACTCCTTGCAGCCGAGTTCATCCGAGAGATTTACCACTCCGAGTGACTCGCCAATGTTGTCATGGTCCCCAAGAAATACGATTCACTTTGCATGTGCATTGACTTCAAGCATATCAATCGGGTCTGCCCGAAAGATCATTTTCCTCTCCCCCGCATCGACCAAATCGTCGACTCGACTGCGGGGTGTGAGCGATTGTCTTTTCTGGACGCCTATTCCGGGTATCATCATATCCGACTGTATGGACCCGATGAGATAAAACCGGTATTCATCACTCCATTCGGATGCTTCTGTTATGTCACCATGCCATTCGGCCTGAAGAACGCTGGAGCCACATTCATGAGGATGATTTAGAAGTGTTTGCTCACTCAAATCAGTCGGAATGTGGAAGCATATGTGGATGACATTGTGATCAAGTCACGTAAGGGTTCCGACCTGCTGGTTGACCTTGCTGAAACTTTTGCCAACCTCAGAAGGTATGATATCAAGCTTAATCCATCAAAGTGCACATTCGGAGTTCCTGGCGGAAAATTACTCGGTTTCCTCGTTTCTGAATGAGGGATCGACGCTAACCCAGAGAAAGTTGGTGCTATACTCCGATGAAATTTCTGTGCGTGTACGATGTCGAGCTTCTTGGTTGTTTGGCCGCCTTGAGTCGATTCATTTCTCGCCTCGGTGAAAAGGCATTGCCTCTTTACCGACTGATGAAGAAGTCTGCTAAGTTCGAGTGGACTCCTGAAGCTGATGCAGCGTTTGCAGAGCTCAAAGCCCTGCTTTCCACCCAGCCGGTGCTCGCTGCCCCAATCAGCAAAGAGCCTTTACCGCTTTACATTGCAGCCACTGGACAAGTTGTCAGTACAGTACTCACGGTCGAGCGGGAAGAAGAAGGAAAAGCCTATAAATTTCAACGCCCAGTATATTATGTTTCTGAAGTTCTGACTCCGTCGAAACAGAGATATCCACATTATCAGAAGCTTGTTTATGGGATTTACATGACTACGAAGAAGGTTGCACACTATTTCTCCGATCACTCCATTACAGTTGTCAGTGACGCACCGTTATCAGAGATTCTGAACAACAGAGATGCAACTGGTCGAGTGGCAAAGTGGGCGATTGAAATCCTTCCCTTGGATGTCAAGTTTGAGGTAAAGAAAGCTATCGAGTCCCAAGCAATAGCAGATTTCCTCGCCGAGTGGATTGAACAGCAACTGCCGGCCCAGATTCACTCGGAACACTGGACCATGTTCTTTGATGGCTCTAAGATGCTGAATGGTTCCGGTGCTGGGGTGGTATTGGTATCCCCCCGAGGCGACAAGCTCAGGTATGTTCTCCAGATTCACTTTGACTCCTCCAACAATGAAGCTGAATATGAAGCACTTCTGTATGGGTTGCGTATGGCCATTTCAGTCGGCGTCCGTCGCCTCATGGTCTATGGTGACTCAGATTTAGTGGTCAATCAAGTGATGAAGGAGTGGGACGTCAGAAGCCCAGCTATGACTGGTTATTGTAATGCGGTAAGAAAGTTAGAGAAGAAACTGTCGTGGATTTAAGACTGACAGTAGAATGGGGTGTAGGTATGTAGAGGCAAGATCCTAGCTATGGCGAAGTTGTACACGCGAGTTTTACGAGTTCGGGCCCTTCTCAGAAGAAGTAACAGCCCTACGTCTCGGAGCCCGGAGGCGGTCGACTGGATTATGCGTGTGTGTGTTACAGGGGATGCGAACCCTTGTGCCTGTGGAGGGGGGTGGCTTATATAGAGTGCGCCAGGACCCCAGCCAGCCCACGTTACAAGGAGTTCAATGTACATAAAGAGGAGCATTACAGGTAATGTCTGTAATAAAGTGATATAAATGATCATTAAGTCAATGAGTAAACGTCCGACCGTTGCTATGCTGAGTGACTTTAGGTCTTCTGTATGTCGAGTGGTTGAGTGGTCGAATGGCCTGAAGAAGGAGGGGTCTCCGAGTGAATGGTAGGTCGAGTGGATTGCACTCGACACCTTTGTTGGGCCCTCCCTATTGTCTCTTGAACTTCTTCGTTTCCAAGACAGTGACCTTGGGTAGGACGTATAGGTCAGGCCTATTATCCCACCCCAGGTCTATGTCCTCATCAACGACCTCCTGGAATGTCCAAACAGCATGAAAATTTGCACGCACCTTGCGAACCTGAGTATCTTTGATCCCACAATTTTTTAGATTTTTAAGATTTTTTTGCTATTTTTTCAGGACGGTCAAAGCCTTTTGACCAGCTTTGACCGGACGGTAACGACACAGAAGGGCATTTCTATAAGTGCACATAACGGCAGAGGGCAAATTCGAGCAGGCTTTGAAATTAGGGGTAAATCTGAGAGTGGGCGCAAATTAGGGCATAAATGTAAATGCCCCAAATATAAATAACAACTTTATTATTGCCTATAGGGCATATTTCCTTCAGTCTCCCACTTGCACTAGAGTCAGTAATCTAGATTACATAGTAATGATTCTAACACCCATGGTGTCTTGGTGTTGATCATGTTTTGCTCGTGAGAGAGGCTTAGTCTACGGGTCTGCAACATTCATATCCGTATGTGTTTTGCAAATCTCTATGTCTCCCTCCTTGACTTTATCGCGGATGGAATTGAAGCATCTCTTGATGTGCTTGGTTCTCTTGTGAAATCTGGATTCCTTTGCCAAGGCAATTGCACGATTTTCATTGGACCCAATGCACTAGGTATGACACCTAGATCGGATGTGAACTCCTTCATCCAGACTCCTTCATTTGCTGTCCGAAGCAGCTATCTACTCCGCTTCACACGTAGATCCCGCCACGACGCTCTATTTAGAACTGCACCAACTGACAGCTCCACCATTCAATATAAATACATATCCGGTTTGTGACTTGGAGTCATCCGGATCAGTGTCAAAGCTTGCATCGACGTAACAATTTACGACGAGCTCTTTATCACCTCCATAAACGAGAAACATATCCTTAGTCCTTTTTCAGGTATTTCAGGATGTTCTTGACCGCTGTCCAGTGATCCACTGATGGATACCTCCCTGCTAAACTAATGGCAAGGCACACATCAGGTCTGGTACACAACATTGCATACATGATAGAACCTATGGCTGAAGCATAGGGAATGACTTTCATCTCCTCTCTATCTTTTGCAGTGGTTGGGCATTAAGTCTGACTCATCTTCACACCTTGTAACCCAGGCAAGAACCCTTTCTTTGCTTGATCCATTTTGAACTTTTTCAAAACTTTATCAAGGTATGTGCTTTGTTGAAGTCCAATTAAGCGTCTTGATCTATCTCTATAGATCTTGATGCCCAATATATAAGCAGCTTCACCGAGGTCTTTCATTGGAAAAAATCTTATTCAAGTATCCTTTTATGCTATTCAGAAATTCAGTATCATTTTTTATCAACAATATGCCATCTACATATAATATCAGAAATGCTATAGAGCTCCCACTCACCTTCTTGTAAATACAGGCTTCTCCAAAAGTCTATATAAAACCATATGCTTTGATCACACTATCAAAGCGTATATTCCAACTCCGAGATGCTTGCACTAGTCCATAAATGGATCGCTGGAGCTTGCACACTTTGTTAGCACATTTTGGATCGACAAAACCTTCTGGTTGCTTCATATACAATTCTTCTTTAAGATATCCATTAAGGAATGCAGTTATGACATCCATTTGCCAAATTTCATAATCATAAAATGCGGCCATTGCTAACATGATTCAGACGGACTTAAGCATCACTACATGTGAGAAAGTCTCATCGTAGCCAACTCCTTGAACTTGTCGAAAACCTTTAGCAACAGGTAGAGCTTTGTAGACAGTAACATTACCGTCAGCGTCAGTCTTCTTCTTAAAGATCCATTTATTCTCTATGGCTTGCCGATCATCGGGCAAGTCAACCGAAGTCCATACTTTGTTTTCATACATGGATCCCATCTCAGATTTCATGGCCTCAAGCCATTTCACGAAATCTGGGCTCATCATCGCTTCCTCATAGTTCGTAGGTTCGTCATGGTCAAGTAACATGATTACCGTATCACTCTGGTGCGGATCTTACTCTGGTTGACCTATGAGGTTCAGTAGTAACTTGATCAAAAGTTTCATGATCATCATCATTAGCTTCCTCACTGATTGGTGTAGGATCACTGGAACTGATTTCTGTGATGAACTACTTTCCAATAAGGGAGCAGGTACAATTACCTCATCAAGTTCTACTTTCCTCCCACTCACTTCTTTCGATAGAAACTCCTTCTCTAGAAAGGATCCATTCTTAGCAACAAATATCTTTGTGACGCCCCTGATTCAATCATGCACTAATCATACTCGCAAACGTGTACGATCCTGGACTCATGGGAAGATATCACAACACAACTCTAAAAATAAATAAGTCATACAAGCATCATAATACAAGCCAGGGGCCTCGAGGGCTCGAATACAAGTGCTCGATCATAGACGAGTCAGCGGAAGCAACAATATCTGAGTACGGACATAAGTAAACAAGTTTGCCTTAAGAAGGCTAGCACAAAGCGGGATCTGATTGAATGAGGTGCAGGCCTCTGCCTGGGATCCTCCTAAACTACTCTGGTCGTAAATCGCCGCCTACACGTAACGATGGGCACCTCCGATGTAGTAGGAGTAAATGCGACGGCAGTGGCGTCACAGTCCTGGGCTCCAGCATCTAGTTGCGACAACCAGGTAGAATAGAAAGGGGGAAAAGAGGGAGAAAAGCAACCGTGAGTACTCATCCAAAGTACTCGCAAGCAAGGATCTACACTACATATGCATGGGTATATGTGTACAGGGGCAATATCGGCGGACTGAACTGCAGAATGCCAGAATAAGAGGGGGGATAGCTAGTCCTGTCGAAGACTGCGCTTCTGGCATCCTCCATCTTGCAGCATGTAGGAGAGTAGATGGTAAGTTCACCAAGTAGCATCGTATAGCATACTCCTACCCGGCGGTCCTCTCCTCGTTGCCCTGTTAGAGAGCGATCACCGGGTTGTATCTGGCACTTGGAAGGGTGCGTTTTATTAAGTATCCGGTTCTAGTTGTCATAAGGTCAAGGTATAACCCCAAGTCATCCTGTTACCGAAGATCACGGCTATTCGAATAGATAAACTTCCCTGCAGGGGTGCACCACATAACCCAACACGCTCGATCCCATTTGGCCGGACACACTTTCCTGGGTCATGCCCGGCCTCGGAAGATCAACACGTCTCAGCCCTACCTAGGCACAACAGAGAGGTCAGCACGCCAGTCTAAATCCTATGTTGCAGGGGCATGGGCCCATCTCCCATTGCACACCTGCACGTTGCGAGGGCGGCCGGAAGCAGACCTAGAGCCCTCAATACAAGCGCAGGCTTATGGTCCAATCCGGCGCGCGCCGCTCACACTACAAAAAAAGACACATCCGTGACATTTTGGGCCGAACGAAAATTTTTCTCTCATACATATGACACTTCTATGACGATAATTGTGACAAAACCCGGTATCATCATAGATGTGGTGGGCTCCTACTTCTATGACAAAAAATCATGACAGAAAATGGACTTTTCGTCCTGGGCGGGCCGGAGACGCAGCTGCATTACATTCTTTGGGCCGTCAATGACGGAAAAAACCGTGGTAGAAGCAAGGGCGAGGAAAATTTCGGGGAGTTGCCGGTTACGGTGGGAGGTCGGGGCTGAGCGATCGCGTTTTCTCGTGACGTCTGCGCGTGTTTGCGGCGTTAGCTCTAATCGAACCCGAAGCGCGGCGTTGGGCTCTAATCGAACCCGGCGATTGCTGCGAGCTATGCGTTCTCGAACCCGGCGATCGATCGATGGCTGTTAATCGAACCCGATCGGCGATTCGCCGCTCTCGCTGCTAATCAAGCCGATCGATCGCCTCTGGGATGAGCAGGAGGCGTTGCGGGGGGTTGGATGAACACCGGCGGTGGCGTTTGCCTCTGGATGAACAGGACCCGTGGTGTGGAGGGCTGGATGAGCGATGAGACGGTGAAGGGTGCCCGTGTAGGGGTGGTTGAACAGGACCTCGTGGTGTGGAGGCAGGATGGATGAGCGGTGGAGGGGTGCCCGTGGAGGGTGGTTGAGCAGAGGCGGTGGAGTAGCGTGCGGTGGAGGCTGGATGAGCAGGAGCCCGTGGAGGCCGGAGGAGGTCGACGGTAGCCCGTGGAGGCTGGAGGAGGTCGACGGTGGACATGAATAGTATCCGTGGAGTCCGTTTTGCGATGCGCCACACCCTCCCGATGAACAGGACCCCCGTTTCGACCGTAGGAGGTCCGTTTCGTCCGTTTTGTGGTACGCCACACCCCTCCGGATCAACTGGACCCCCGTTTCGACCGTAGGAGGTCTGTTTCGTCCGTTTTGCGGTACGCCACACCCCTCTCGATCAACAGGACCCCCGTTTTGACCGTAGGAGGTCCGTTTCCTCCGTTTTGCGGTACGCCACACCCCTCCCGATCAACAGGACCCCGTTTCGACCGTGGAGGTCCGTTTCCTCCGTTTTGGCGATGCGCCACACCCTCCCGATCAATAGGACCCCGTTCCGAACGTAGGAGGTCCGTTTCCTCCGTTGTGCGGTACGCCAGGCCTCGTTTCCATCGCCTGTTCCATCCAAGCCCTCCCGATGAACACGACCACGCATTACGTTCCGACCTAGCCGGTTGGCTCCCCATGAATACGACGACGACGCTGTCTCTTCGTTCCGACCCGGCCATGTACGTATGCGCGAGTAGGCGTTCGAGACCCCGCCCGTATGTACACATACATGGCCGTATTTTCTTTCTTGCACCCTGACCGCTGTACGTACGTGTACATGCTACGTGCGCGCCTCTACTACGACACGTGCGCGCCTCTACATTGACCAGTATGTACGTACACATTCGCGACCAGGATGACAAAGCTACGTACGCTTCGACCAGGTGGGTCCCAACTGTCAGGTACTTCCTTGCCTGCGAAGATGTAGCTGGTGGGTCCCAGCAGTCAGGGGGGCGAATTGTTTTGTTTTTTTTACCGGACGCACTTCCTTGCGTGCGAAGGTGTAGCTGGTGGGTCCCAGCAGTAAGGGGGGCGAATAGTTTTTTTTGCCCGGACGCACTTCCTTGCGTGCGAAGATGAAGTTGGTTGGTCCCAGCAGTCAGGGGGAAATGTTTCTTCCACGAAATACTGTGGCCCGTCCGGTGGGTCCCAGCTGTCAGGTGAAGGAATCATTATTTTCTGCGTAATAAGGAGGCACTTCCTTGCTGCGGCCGTGGACCCAGCTGTCAGCCTCTCCACGTACAGTCCACGTCCGATGGAAGTCGTTCCTTGACCACGTTGACCAGGCCGCGCCGAGAGCACCACGGCGGTGGACGACGGCGAGGCCTAGGAAGGGGACGACGTAGAGCCGGGAAAGACGCGACAGTGGATGCCCGCACGGAGAGGAGTACGAGGGTTCACTGGTTCGGCTGCGGTGTGAGGCTGCCGCCGCTACAGGGCCTAGCCAGCGGTGGGAATAGTAGGGGGCGGTGAGGCCTCCGCGGCAGCACAACCGGCCACGAGAGGCAGGAGCATGCGGCACGAGCGGCGCTCCTTTGGGCGGCTGGAGCAAGAAGACCAGAGGTTGAAGAAGCACTACGGCTGTTGGATGGACATCGTACGGTCACTGGAGCTAGAATCGTTCATGACAAAGCCCTCCGTCCCCATCAACTTAGTTGGCCCACAAGTCATCCTCCCACTATGGTGGGTCCCAACTAGCAGGGTGGGTATTCATTTTTTGTGCGTAATAAGGAGGCACTTCCTTGCGTGCGAAGATATAGCTGGTGGGTCCGACATGTCGGTGGGGGGAACTTTTTCACGAAATCTGAGGGCCCTTCCGGTGGGTCCCAGCTGTCAGGTGGAGGAATCATTATTTTGCGCGTACAGTCCACGGCAGATGGATGTCGTTCATTGACCACGTTGACCAGGCCGCGCCGAGAGCACCATGGCGGTGGACGACGACGAGGCCTAGGAAGGGAACAGCACGGAGCCGGGGAAGACTCGGCAATGGTTACCCACGCAGTGGGGAGTACGAGGGTTTGCTGGTCCGGCTGCCGTCGCCGAAAAATAACAGGAGGTGTGGGTGAGTAGAGGAATGGCCTGGCCAGCAATGAAGTAGGGTGGGGCGGTGCGGCCTGTGCGGCAACACAGCCGGCCACGGGAGGCGGGAGCAGGCAGTCCCACCGGAGCTGGTTTGGGCGGCCGGAGCAAGAAGATCGAGATATTGAAGAAGCAGCCGCGGCCGTTGGATTAACATCCAACGGTCCTTCTGCTGCTAGAATCGTTGTGGACTAAGTTGACAAAGCCAAAGTACACGTCAACCTAGTAGACCCACAAGTCAGCCTCCAAATCTGTCCCAAACAGCATACAGCCCGAAATTTCTAGCTAGATTCAAATTAATTTTAAATCTAAATATACCTTAATTTAAATTCAATGAAATTTTACCCGCACAAAAACAATGAAATTTAAAATATCAAAATTCGAAAGAAAACAGTATTTTGGACTAATTGCATGTTTGCTGTATTTTTTTCATTTTACAGCCCATTTATTATTACGTATAGCCCATTTCTTATTACTTATAGCCCATTTCTTATTACTTATAGCCCATTTTCGGGCAAAATGCATCCTCCTCGTCTTGAAAGATTTCCCCATTGACGGCGTAGAAAAGCAAGTAGGCCTATGTTGGTTATTGTGCAAAAAACAAAATAGCTGGCTAGCCATTTTTCAGAAAGGAAAAAAAACTGGGCTGGTCATGTGCTAAACATATGAAATAAAATCCTGGGCTAGACGGGCCACGGGTCCCGCACAACCCAGTTGATACCCTTCTCCGTCCCGAAAAAACAAAATTACTCACTGCAGCTTCTTTGGGTCCCTCTTGTCATCCTCACCATGTACAGTCATCTCCTTATTCCTCTTGGTTGTTGACCATGTTGACAACACCGGAGGGCGGCGCCGCGGCGAGCGAACCAAGGCGGAGGACGATGGTGAGGCATCGGACGGGAACGAACAGGAGCCGGTGAATATCAAACCAGCCGTGGGAGGCGGGAGTAGGTGGACCCTCCGGTGCTGGTTTGGCTTTGGCGGCTCGAGGAAGAAGAGACTAAAGAAATGCGACAGACGTTGAATGTCAATCCAATGGTTAAGGTTGGCACAATCGTTTTTTGACTAAGCGGACACCAAGTAGCATACTTTTTTATATATAGGAAGAAAACTGCGAGGAAAATGCGTTCGTCTGTCATCATCCTCACAAGGAACGTTCACCACATAAGTGACTAGCACCCTTGGTTTTCAACCGAGAGGTCTTGGGTTCGAGTCCAAGGAACTTTCAATTTTGTCCTCCTTCCTTCCTCGCAAAAAAGGGAAAGAAAATCAAAGACTTGGGAAGGCGTCTGAGAACAAGCTAGTGTACCAAGAAAGAGACGTTGCGAGTTTTAGGAAAAAGAAAGGCGTGCTCATGTAGCTGGTTCAATCCAAACCTAGACTATGACTATATATGGTGCTATGCTACTCGCAAGTAATGAAACCGCATATCCAACATTCGCTTCTCCTCTTCTCTACTTACTCTGCCTAGCATCGAAGCTCGGCGCGGCAACCATGTCCGCTGGCTGCTCGTCCACCGCTCTTGACGCAACAACAACCAGATATGCGCCAAGTCGCCACCCGTACCATCGCTGTGGGTCTCATCACACCCCGCCCGGCACGCACCACCGCAGCCGATTGCTCATCGCAACCCGCTGCCGTTGGTGTGGTGCCACTGCTGCAAATCACGCGAGTCATCCATCGCGTCTCAACCACAATCCGCAACCCTGGCGAGTCTTCTACAAATGCCGAATCATGGGGTAATAATATGTTTAAGTGTTGTTCTGCTGCTTTCGATTGCTGATTTTTTAATAGTTTGGTTGATGATCTTCCAATTTGATTCGTGCATAAAAGGGAAGATTCGTGTGATTTGTATTTACGGGAAGTTCTTGATGTGGGGAATGCAACTCGCTGATTATTTGGTTAGCGAGGAATCCCAATACCAGCAGGTTGGGGTGTTGGACAAATGGCGAAGGAGCGACGGAAGAAGAAGATGCACGAGCGAAGGTTAAAGATGCAGTTCCTCTAATCATGGCCAAGCAACAGCTGCTGAGCGGCCTTGACATTAATGAGGAGATGAAAGAGCTTGTGAAGATAATGGGCAAAATCGATGTGCTCTGAGGATGATTGTCTCTTTATTTGCGGTGTATGTAGCACTTTTCGTGATGTATTCGATTAGCTACGACATGAGCACTTTGCTGAAACTAGTAATGAATGAAACACATGTAGCGGGCTGGGCGTAGTGTTCTGAACAGCTAATGATTTCTATTAATGGAAATCAGGGGGTATCCCCTTTTGCTCATATAAATAAATAAATAGTAGAGGCCCTGTCGGGTCAGCTTTGTTCTCATTCAAAGACGTCGAGCAAATTGCAGTCCAACAACAAACTATGTCATCAAATTCAAGTTTCACAGCCAAATACAAGTAAACAACAATGTCATCATGTTTTAGTTGTCATACAATCACCAAACACAAATCAGCATACATAACAAGTGATGTTCTCACAGCAAAATACTAAACAACATGTTCATCAGGTTTCAGTTGTCATAGCAAACACAATTTCACATAGTAGATAAAAACGTCTTCGACGAGCAAATCGACAAAAGCAATGTAATCATCATCCGCAGCAGCAGCGTCAACATCTTCGCCATGTGTATCAGTCTGAATCGTAATTCCCCACGGTGTCATCTTCTTCTTCGTCCTCAACGTCCTCGAACGTTGGCTTCTTCTTGATCAACTCTTGTATGTCCACAAAGACGACGAGCAATCTTTTCGCCGGCGTCATTGGCGTGATGGTTCTCAAAGATATTAGGAACATCTGTGTTATCTTGTACATCGGGGAGTAGTGTAAGCATCATCTTGTTGTGCAACTTCATTAAACGAATTCCTCTGCTCAAACCTTTGCAATACTCTCCGATCATCGCTACGTGCAAATGTGTCTTCCAAGAAAAATATCTGTGTTGCTTGATTTGCCAAAATAAAAGGCTCGTTGGTGCAGTACGCCGCCTTGACATTGATGGATTTGAAATAATCATCAGCTTGTGGGTTTTGCGATCACGGAAAACAGGTTATACCAACGACTGACAATGAACCACACACGATGATCCTCGAAACTCGAGATATATCTGCAATCGAACAATGTACATTATGTTAGCATACATTTCAGTTGTCTCTTTGTCATACGTATCCGTGCTCATGATGGCACTGTTTTGTGTCTTCCTGCCTTCGTCTCGTGCAAGGGTGTTGTGGCGCACATCTCCAACAATGCAAGATTCATAATGTCTTACCCGAGTATCGGGACCCATTGCTAGTGAGTAAAGGGCATCATCAACTGCCTGCCCATCCTCCGCATCTTCTTAACCTATGGTTAGAAAATAGACAAGCTGATCATCTTATGTACTCAATATATTAAAAAAAGCTGACGATGCACTTCAAAAGCTTACATGGTTCTTGAACCATTTACAAATCCTGCCATAACCAGTTTGTCAATGTTTCTTGGATTTTGCGGCGATAACTCCTCTTTGTAGATGCTGCACAACATAGTGATCGCGTCAAACATCTAAATATATAAGAATGTGCTGCAAGTTTAGTAGATTATGATGTATAAGTTGCGATCTTGCACTTACTTGATATAAGGTAGTATCTCGGGACAGTTATTCAACACATACCAAACCATTTTGTCCAAATCTTTAGGTTTGTCCTCTTGTCGACTCTTCCTCTAACTTTCGAATAGAATAATCAAAACATTGAGCCCGGATTGTCTTCACCCACCTCTTTGCTAAGCTGATCAGTTGTTTCAATGTATTTTGAGCAGAATGTCAACACTTCAGTAGCAATGTAGGCCTCTGCAATGGAACCCTCGGGTCTAGCTCTGTTCCTAACATAGCCCTTGAAAGTGCCTAGCCGCCTTTCAATAGGGTACATCCAGCCATCTTGTCTTGGACCTCTAAGTAGTGCCTCATCAGGTAGATGAACAGCCAAATGCACCATCACATCAAAGAAGGTTGGAGGATATATCTTCTCAAGGTCACATAGGATAGTTGGTATCTTGTCTCTAAGGCGCTCCAAAGCATCTATCCTGATATTTCTCTTTGAGTTCCTCAAGAATTGTCCCAACTCTGCAACTGCTCTGATAAGTCGTATGCCCAATCCTCTAAGGATAACAGTAAAACCCTTTGAAGTAGGGCGTGGCAGTCATGAGTTTTCAACCCTTGTACCTTGTTTCCATCTGCACCGACTCTCCTTTCGGGGTTGGAAGCAAATCCATGTGGGAATCTCACACGTGTGAGGACCTCGCAGAATTCTTTTCTTTTACCTTGTCCAAGGCGTACACAACTGGTGCCATATCCGTGGTTTACCTTCATCTTGCACCTGCAAATCCTTTTGATACCAGTGTGTCAAATCAATCCTAGATTTTAAGGTATCTTTCATCTTGCCTTCAATGTTAAGAAGTGTGCCGATAATGCTGTCACATATATTTTCTCGATGTGCATCACATCAAGATTATGCCGCAGATCCAAATCTTTCCAATACTCCAAGTCCCACAAAGTGGACCTGCGGGTAAACAATAATCTCTCTTCTACCGTGCCACGCTTCCTTTTCCCGCTACCATTACCGGGATGGTTTCACGGTGTAATATGCTGACCTTCTCTAATTCCACTTGCAACTCATCGGTGGTGAGCCTCTTTGGCGCATCACGGTTTTCATGCTTTGCATTGAACACATGTCTTTGGTATTTTCTAGGATGCGGCTTGTCCTTGGGAAGGAAATGGCGGTGTCCAATGTAACAGATCTTGCTAAGTATTGCGTATGACAATGATTCTGTCACAATGAACACATGCATTGTAACCATGTGTCGTTAATTACGACATAGTGCCCAAAGCGGATAATCATGGATGCACCAAATTACAACAGCACGCAGAAAGAAATCAGCTGGTGGGCTGCTATATAGGTCTCGAGTGAGAACACCCTTCCATAGCTGTTGAAGTTCCTCCACAAGAGGCTCCATGAACAAATCAAAATCCTTTCCAGGACTTTTTGGACCTGGGATGAGCAAGGCCATCATGTAGTTTGATTCTTTGGTGCAGACATTTGGAGGCATGTTGTAAGGGATAACAAGCACTGGCCACATGCTATATGTGGTGCTTTGGTGGCCAAATGGGTTAAATCCATCTGAAGCTAAGCCAAGTCTAATGTTTCTCGGGTCAGCAGCAAACTCTTTGTGTTTATCATTGAAGCTTTTCCACTCACTACCATGAGCTGGATGGCTCATTACATTCGATCTCTGTACTCCTGGTTCCTAGAATGCCACAAGACATCCTCTCTTGTTTCACATCATGAAACAACCTCTGCAATCTTGGTGTAATTGGAAAATGTCTCGAGAACATTATGAGGAATCCTCTTCACAGCATCGCCATCTTTCCATCTTGATGATTTGCATTTCGGCATTCACTTAAGTTGGCATAATCCTTCCGAACGAACACAATTATTCTTACAAACATGGATCATATCATATCCAATTCCAAGCGCACGAAGGAAATTCTTCATTTCTTTGTAGGTGTGTGGCAGCTCGACGATCATCTGGAAAGATTTGCGGAAAGCAGCCAACATCGCATCGAAAGATTTGTTGGTCATCCGCTCAGATGTCTTCACCTGAAGAAAGGTGACCATAGCTGAGAATACTGACAGCTTATTTCCTGGGCCTTACCGAAGTCTGCCAGGTGGTAGCAATAAATCCATGGAGCAACACGGCTATCACCTTCAATGCCAGTGATGAACCTAAATTCCGAACAGCCCGAGCACCAGCCGCCTTGGTCCTTAGTCCAATTGTGGACGGCTTTTGGCTTACTAAAGTGCTCATAGACGGCGGCAGCGGACTAAACCTCATCTATGAGGAGACAACAACGTTGCATTGTTCCAACATGCGGCCCCACCGTTTTTCTTCTGCAGGTGAAAGTTCATGGAATGCACGAGCATTTCTTAGCATTGTTTCAATGTTGGTCAAACTCACTGGCTCCGCCGCCACCACCTCCTCCTCCTCTTCCACCTGAGCATCAGGCAGATCAAGATGGTGATCTGCTGCTTCCACGTAGTCAATAACATTGACGTTCACAGCTTCACCATGATGAACCCACCTAGTATATGTGACTGACATCCCATACAAGTGTAGATGATTTTGCACAGTTGATTTGGGGTCTTGTAACTGAATTCATACAACTGCTACAGGGCAGAGCACATCTGATTTCGGACCACCGTACTCAGCTCGATAA
Organism: Aegilops longissima; assembly: GCA_021605205.1. Classification (NCBI taxonomy): domain Eukaryota; kingdom Viridiplantae; phylum Streptophyta; class Magnoliopsida; order Poales; family Poaceae; genus Aegilops; species Aegilops longissima. Next base: position 168,529,000 of record CM038681.1, on the reverse strand, counting down.
AGTTCATGAAGTTTTCAACCCCTCGACATATGCATCGGAGAATCTTGAGCAGAAGTTATCCAAGTCATGTCCATCATTGAACATACAAATTAGTTCTTCTACTAGATATTACAGGAAAAACATATATGCTTTTTATGAAGTCGAGAAAAAATACCTAGGTCGATGTCTAAAGCTATGGCAAGATATTTGGACGAGCAGATCTAAGTAACGAAATATATGTAAAGCTAATTCAGCAAACAGATTTGAGTGCTAAATTATGGCAGGCTGTTTCAGCAGTCAATGAGGCCGAGCACACAGCCATCAAACTATCGAAGGCCATCGCAGCAACAAAGATCGAGTATAAAATGGTGTAGAGCTATTTCACCTAACAGATTGGCTACTAGACCATGGCAATCTACGTCACAATAAATATATGGCAGGATATTTTAGCAACTAATCGGCCTTGGCATGCCATCTCAGCTAAGCAGATTGAGTGCAGAACAGGGCAAGGAAGCTTCTTAAGTAGAGCATATTGACAGTAAACTACTTGGCAAACAGTGAGATTAACATCTATCAGCTGACATTCAGCGCTACACCGACATGAACGGGGCCTCAGTCTAGAATGCGCGTACCGTGGGAGAAGGTGACCGCTGCGCATCTCCACACGAACGTCGCTAGCGGTGGCGGCGCTGACCGCCGTGCGCCTCCACAAGAACGTAGCCAGAGGTGGCGGCGTGGCTAGAGGACGGTAGTCTACGAGAGCATATTGTGGGAGCAAGAGGATCGCCGTGCGTCCCCTCGATGAACCGCGGCGCCGGCGTATCGGCGCGGCGGGGAGGGCGGCTTTGGCGAAGCGAATGGAGTGGAGGGGGCGGGGAAGGGGTTTGGGGAATATTTGGCGAAGGCGGTTGAATCGGTTGGGGAATTTTTGTGTGTGGGGGAGGATTTTCGCGTGGTGGGTGGGGGCAGTTTGGCTCATGGTCGGTTTCTCCAAGTGCAGTCCCACGTGTCAGTGAAGAGGCAAGCCGAAGCGCGTTCCGTTTGCGTGAGCCGTGTGCAGGACCGAACGTGTGTGGGGTGCAACGCGACATGACAGAGTGTTGTGAGTGTACCGCCTTTTTTTCCTTTTAAACTAGTAGGTGCTTCTCCTCCTCAAAACAAAATTGTTGCTTCGCGCGATCCATCGATACTACTACTAGTAATCCGGTAATCCCGACTAAAGCGGCGCGGGCGGGTCTTTTCTCATGCGATATCTTTGGGAGGTTGGCTTAGTTGGGTTTTTAGATTTGTCTCGGTTCAATAAAAGCAGAGTTGGTGATGATGGTGTGCTGTCATCCTGCAATATAGGCCGTCCGATCTATATCTAACGGATAGGAAGGAAACTATGACAATTTACCGCACTCCTCTCCACATTTGCGATAAGGCTTTCCCTCGTTCATCCTTTTCTCCCACAAGATCTTGATCTTCCGTGCAGTATACGGGCATCTTGCTAGTACTCCCACAATATGTATATTATTGTGAAAGTTCATATACACCGGCGAGATTAATGCAAACACGGCAGATTTTTATTACATTTCCAACTTTTATAGGACAGAAAAATAAAAGAAACCCGACCCTAAACCTATTCTATGGCGGCGACCGACGTCCTCCATCTGCGATCTCTATGTATGGGGGCGGGGTTCAAGACCCGTGAAGTGAAGGTGCGGTCTCCGGCGAGGAAGAGTAAAACACGGGATACGGACCAGCCAGTTGGCACACCATGCCCTGCCGCCTCCCATGCCCTACTCATCCTCGGAGGAGCCCCCGACCTTGGCGGTGCCGGACGTTGGACGGCGGCAAGTAGGACTCGTGGCTGACGGTGCTCCCGTCGTCGGCCGCCAGCGTGGCCACCGCTTGTGCGGTCGCATCCGCGTCCGGCTACGCCACTATTGCGTCGCGAGGCGACTTGGCGGCGGCGACCTCGAGCTTCATCCCGAACAAGCTCTCCCGAGGCGTTCGCACTTGCGGTCATGGCGGATGTGGTGCGGTAGGAGGGCGATGCGCTATGGTGTGGAGGTTAGCTGGGCGTTGCCGCTTTAAGTAGCGCATTCGGTGAGGCCAAGCGTCCGGTGCGTCATTAAGTCGCGGAGTTGGTTCCTCGGGCACGAGCCTCTTAACGACGACATCTGAATGGGCGACATGAATGCGGGCAGCTGGCGCCCGCTGGGAGCGCACATGCGACGGTAGCGAGGACAAGGGCTTTGGTGTGCGGGGTAGTCAGCTGCGGTCGTGGCAGCGTTGGAGATGCCCTTTGCTCAAATCGATCCCGCATGTCATTGAAAAAGCAAGATGACCCGGCATGGTCTCAGGTCGAGAGGATGCAGTTGGCGCTACACCACTCCAGCGGACGCGTCGCGGCGCCCGTGCATCCTCGGCGAGCCGGGTGTTGGGTGTGTTTGGATTGTGGCCAAAGTGCACCTTACCAAAATTTTGGTCATACCCAAAGATTGGTCTTTGTTTGGATGGTTGCCATTTTTTGGCATGCCAATGAACTCTAGCCAACTCTAGTTCATTTTTCTTGCCAATGTCGGCCAAGTCATGGGCAACCAATACCTCAACCAAAATTTTGGTCATGACCCAAAGATTGGTCTTTGTTTGGATGGTTGCCATTTCTTTGGCATGCCAATGAGCTCTAGCCAACTCTAGTTCATTTTTCTAGCCAATGTCATCCAAATCATGGGCAACCAATACCTCAACCAAAATTTTGGTCATGACCCAAAGATTGGTCTTTGTTTGGATGGTTGCCATTTCTTTGGCATGCCAATGAACTCTAGCCAACTCTAGTTCATTTTTCTTGCCAATGTCAGCCAAATCATGGGCAACCAATACCTCAACCAAAATTTTGGCTACCCAATGCTTTGATGGGGCAACCTTGGGCACAAACCAAACATAGCGTTGGTCGTGCCACAACACTAACGCCACCCTCGGCACACTGAAACCGACCGTGTCTAGCGACGATATGGGTGTGTAAGCTCACCGCTGTTCGCCGTGTCGAGGCGGTCTTTGGAGCTGCGCCCGTTGTTGGCCCCAATGACCCACATGAACAGTTGTCGGTGGCGAGGAGGTCGTGGGCCAGCCCCTCCATTGGACTAGTCTGCGCTACGTCGTCCCGACGGGTGTGCCCCACATGTCGGTTTCCCTATTTTCCCGGCCATATTTGAGCGTCAGTGCTCCGCGTTGCGCATTAGGCCTTTCACTATGTAGGCCAAGCGAGACAACTTATTGTTTATTTGAGCCATTCAAGTGTAATCATGTGGCATTTGCTTATTTCTCATTCCTCTCCAACCCTCTTCTCCATCGATCATGTCGCCCTCCAGTCGAGTCCATCCTCCCGCATGCCTCATTTGAACATTCCGCCGAGTATCATTAGCATGTACCCACCTAGTCCTCTTTCAATAGATCTCCGACCCGAGATGAAATCGAGAGGGAGCGAGTGAGGAACACGTGATACCTAAGGCGGATTAAAAATTTTGAACCGGTGATCATAGCATCCATAAATCATATATAAAGGGTATTCAATGTTCGTTTCATTTTGAGCGTACAATATACTCCCTCCTATCCTTTCTACTTTACATATAAGTTGTATGTGTAGTCAAAGTATCTCTACTATGATAAAAAAGGTATGAACATTCAACAACACCCAATCAATATTGTTAGATTAAATGCGTACTCCTAGATTTGTACTCGAGATGGTTTCCAATTTGACTATTGACAAGATTAATAGTACATGAGATGTATAATGTGAAAATTATATCATTGGAGACTCCTTTCACACACACAATTGACCGTATGCTTTGTGTAAGTTGCATGTCATATATTATTACTCTAACATTTGGTCAAAGTTAGCCTCGAAAAACGCATTAGACCCTGTATGCTTTGTGTAAGTTGCATGTCATATGTAATTACTCTAACATTTGTGTAAGTTGCATGTCATATATTATTACTCTAACATTTGGTCAAAGTAGTGTAGTGGAAGTGGATCCTCTGACGTAGGTATCCCTGCCTTACCCTCCCTTTCGGTCACTTACTGGCGGACCCCATGCTTGCTAGGCCCCGTATGTCAGTTACTCAATGGGTTCGGCCATGTCAGGGGATCCTCATCCGTAGTATACTCCCTCTGTTTTATTTACTCTGCATAAAACGGAGGGAGTGGTGGTATAATAAATGGCGCGGCGGGGAGGGAGGGGCGTCGGTTTGCTCTCAACTACTGTCCCTGGCGGCAGCGCAAGACGAAGCGCGTTCCATTCGGTGGCGGCGTGGAGGTCCAGCGTGCGGGCTGCAACGCGAACGCGACAAGAGCGATGTCTGATCAAAACCGATTGACCGGTCGTCATTGGAACCACTATTCACACGGAACCTTCGCTGCTCGGCCTCGCCAGCCACGCCCTAAAACCGCACCAAATCTCAGCCCATTCCCCACCTTTCGATCCCTAGCCGCATCAAGCGTCCCTAGTTCGCCGGAAAGCCATGGTGCGCCGCAAGATCACTTACTACAAGATCTTGGCGCCGCGCGCCGCAGAAATAGCGGTGGCGGTCGGCGCCATGACCTCCATTCCCAAGCTCGCTTTGTGGCGGGCCAATCCCGAGTTCTCTGGAGCCAAGCTACGAGGAGGAGGAAGCCGATCAATGTTCACTGCGGAGGTCGCGGCGCAGAAGGCCCCCGATGGGTATGAGACGATGGACGTCGACTTCGTGCCGGCGTCCGAGTCCCCCATAGTGCAGGTGGACCAGTGGTTCAACATGGCGATACTAAAGGAGGACCGGGAGGCAGAGGCTCAACTCGACGCGGAGCGCGCGCATGCCGCTGCCATCGAGGCTCTCTGCGGGAGAACTAGATGTCGTGGATGTGAACCGGCGGCGGAGGCTCAACTTGGCGGCAGACGCGCGAGATGCCGCTGCCATCGAGGCCCTCATGCAGCGGAACCGGGCGTCTGGGACATGAACCGGGCGGCGAGGCTCGACTTCGGCGCAGAAGCGGGCGGATGCCGCTCATCGCCGCGCCTCCTGCGGCGGAACCGGACGTCCTCGACTTGAACGGGCTGTGCTCTCGTCCGTGCAGGCGCCCGCACACTCCGCTTGAGCGAGTCGCTAGAGGCGAGAGGACAACCACGGTGCGGAGACACACGTCGGCAGCGGCGGCTGGTTCGCGCCGGCAGCCAAAAACAGACGAGGCCGTCTCTTTCATGACGATGATAGTTTTTCTTTATGTTGTTGTTTTTATGGATCTTTTGCTGTGTATAAACATACTGTACTATATTTGTTATGCAAGTCGCCTGACTTGGGTCAGTCTACCATTTCAGGCGGTTGGATGAATATCTGTTGGATTTCGGGTTCCGGCAGACCCTTAAGGTTCGAACTCTGCGGTGCGCGCGGAGATCCAACCCTCCACCGTCTCGTACCTCGCCGAATCGCAAGGACCTAGAACTAATCGCAAGAACAACACAAGAGACACGAGATTTATACTGGTTCAGGCCACCATCGTGGTGTAATACCCTACTCCAGTGTGTGGTGTGTGGATTGCCTCTTGGGCTATTGAGGAACAATACAGGGAAGAACAGCCTCGCGAGGGTCTGTTCTTGGTGGGTGTGATGAACTGCTAAGTGGTATCCTGTCGCTCTAGCTTGAGGATCGGGTCTCTCTCTCTCTCCTTGGATTCCTAATGCCGGGCCGGAGGAGAGGCTCTACTATGGTGGCTAGCTCTACTTATATAGACGAAGGCCCTGGGCCTCTTCCCAAATATTGAGCGGGAAGGGCGCCAACAATTAGCCATTTGAAGGGGAACAGCGGGTACACTTATCGACTAAAGTTGGTCCTCGCCGCCAAAGGCTCTGGTGATGGCCTTTGCTTGGGCTCCACGATGATGCATTCCAGCCGTTGGGGCTGGTCTTGGTCTTGTTGCACGAAGCGGATGCCTTTGCTTGATGCTCTTGCTGCGCTTGCTCCCTTTGCACCAAAGAGGAAAGGAGGGCGCTGCTGTGGCTGGCGCCCGACGGCGCGCCTTTGGTAAATCATGGCTACGTCATGGGCACCTCGCGAGTACTCCGCCTTGAACTCTCGCCTCCTCACGAGCCAGCCTGGCGAGGCCGCGCTGAGAAGCTCTGGTCGTCCGCCCATGAGAGGCTTGCCCCTCGCGAGGTCTTGAGCATGTGTTGATGAAGTTGGGTCGTCCTGGGCCTCCTTTGAGCCACGTCGCAGGCCGCAGGCAGGCAAGTCTGGGGACCCCCGTTCCCAGAACGCCGACAGTAGCCCCCGGGCCCATGGCGTGCCCGAACTTGACCGGGCAGAGAGGCGAAAGGGCAAGTACGAAGCGTCGCGGACCCTAACAGCCTGCGGTCTTGGGCGACGCATGGCGGTTGATTGGACGTGGGCGAAACTGTTCCCCCATGCCTCCTTATTTCGTGCCTTGCTAGGCGGACACGCTCCGTACACATCCGTTCTCCTCTCTGCTGTTTGTGCGCTCCAGTTCTTCCCTCTCTCGAACTCCAGCTTCCATTCCCAATCCAATCTCAAATCTCCCCTTCCCCCTTTTGATCGCCATGGCTCCGGCGAAGAAGGGAAGGGAAAACCTCGCGCCTTCGCCTCACTGCGCCCTTGGCGGCAGCCCTCCGCTGTCGACCGTCGATCATACTCAATCTGGAGGGCTTGGGCAAGGTCAGTTCGGCTCGGCCACCTCCTTCAAGGAATGCGGGAGGGCGGCGTCTGGCCCGCGTCCCACTTGCCATCGACAGGATAGTCACGAGGTCCGGTATTTCTTGACTCTCGTGGGCAGGGCTGGTTCCCCCCTTCTCGATTTCTTCAATGCCGTGCTTTCCCTGCTCGGATCCACATGATGCATCCCCAGGTCTGTGTCCATTACTCTCCTCTCGGTCTTAGCCTTCGTTTGTGAGGCAATGATGGGCATCCTTCCCTCGGTTGCCTTGCTGCGCCACTTCTTCTCTCTGCGCCTTGTCGATCCCACTCAATGCTCGGCGTCGTGAGCTTCGTCGCCCAGCGCCGAGACAGCGGCCTCGAGGGATTGACTTCAGCCTGCCTCCGCCCGCAGTGAGTTCGCGAGAGGTGGCTGTGCGTGGATGTGGGGTGCCCAGCCCCTGCTATCGAGCCAACCGCTGTTGTCCCCAATTCAGGCTGGGGCGGAGGCGCTTTGAGCCCCGGCTCATCTTCGTCTGGCGCCGCCCGCGTTCTGAGGTCGCTTCTTGTGACAGCGCCCAAGGTGGTGAAGGAGTTCTGATCGCCGCATTGCTCCTCTCGGCGCCATTCCCACGGATGTGGGCCTTGGTGAGGCTGGTGATCGTATGAGGCTCCGGAAGAAGACTGGCCTTGAAGCGCTAAGGGAAGTGCTCTGGTCTGGTTGGCGGTCCCTAACCCGGTAGCATCCGGCATGAAGGGGCCTTGCTGTACCTCTGCCGGAACAGGGGTGACTTGGTGAACGGATGCCTATCTTGATGAATGGGGGCTGCGCCCGCTGGTCTCCTGGGGCCTCGCGAGAACCAGTGGTGGTGCGATCTTTCCAGTGAGCCAAGCGGCTCCTCCTCAAGTGGCGGAGCAGGAGGCCTGAGCCACGAGGCGAAGGACCCCGCCCGGGTGACAGCGCCGGGTGATGCTCGTGAGGGGCAGCTCACGAGGCTCATGCAGCTGCGGTGAGGCGGCAGCCGCCCATGGCGCCCACGGATAGAGCCCCCGAGGCCCTGCTGCTTCTCTTGGTGAGGCAACTAGCAGCCTTGTCGGGCAGAGTGCCCACAGCGCAAGCCGACTTGATGCTTCTCCCTCGCTTGAGCTGATCCTGCGCTCAAATCTTGGGTCGTTTCGCGTGAACTTGAGGCCCTCCGGAAGAGAAGGGAGGCCGTGGCGATGATTACCCTTGTCGCTTTCTTTGAAGCATAGGAAGTGCCATGCCCATGATGAGTAAGCCTTCCCCTTCTCCAGCTCCTGATTCCTCTGCTGCTCGTACTGATCCTTGCCCTGCAGGCCCCTTCCTGCCGAGCTCATGGAGACGGGTGAGGGGCCGTCCTCCCCGGCTTCGCCCCCTCCCCAGTCCTCGAGTGCTCCAAGCAGTGGAGCTCTTGTGGTGAGGGCGACCGGGGAGGTGACCGTCCCGAGGCGCGTCGTGGCCCTGCGCACCTCGCGATCCTTCCTCGCGAGCCTTCCCGAGGCATAGCTAGCCTGCCGTGGGCTTCTCGCCTGGTCGTGGGCGGCGATTGGCTGGCGCTTCCTGCGCCCTCGTCTGCGAGGATGGGCTGGCTCAGGCCAGGCCTTGGCAGCAGCGCCCGGCCGTCGCGAGGGTGCCAGCACCCAGCCCCCTGCCGGAGGAGTGTTGATCGCGGCTCCGGCGCCCATCCAGGCGGTCGATGGTGTGGAGGGCGTGGCGAAGCCCGGGGCGCCGCGCCTTCCGCCAAGAGATTTCTTGAAGGCGGCCGGCAGGTGAGCCTTCTTGGTGAAGACTTCTTGGCGAGGACGCTACGCCTTGAGGCCGAGGCCTGCGCTGGCCGTGAGAGGCGTGAGCTGGGGCGCTGCCGCCCTTGCAGCGCCGCCAGCGCGATCTTGATGATGAAGAGGCCAAAGGCGTCGCTGGTAGCCCCTCGGGAGGCCTGCTCTCGGGCGTCGAGGAGGCCAGGCAGCTAACAGCGGGCGAGAGGCGGCGGAGGTGGGCATGGGAACTCCTGGCCGGTGTCACTCGTTGGAGGAGCAAGCGGGCTGCTGTGAGGCAGCCCTGCGTCGATGAAGGTGGCCTCCGGCGACTCAGCGGAGCTGCGAAGCGTGAGGCGGCGCCGACGCTTGAAGCCGCCCGCGCGCAATCTGGCGCTTGGAGACGAGGCGCTTGGCGGCAGGCGGAAGGATGAGGTTGCAGCACGGGAAGCCAGCGTCATGGAGGTCGGGCGCCGAGTGGCGGCGGCGGCGCTCGAACCTCGGCCTTGAGTTTGAGCGGTTTGGGTTGATCAAGGCCGAGGCTGAGGTCGGGACTGCTGCCTTGAGGCCAAAGCGGAGGAGGCGGCGGGCCGATGCTCTTGGGCCGCCCTCGAGGTGGCGCAGAGGAGTCTACCACCTCTCGGTGGCGCTCCTTCTTTGCCAGCGGGTGGAGGAGTCCGAGGCCGTGCGCCAGAATCTCGGACGAGATCGTCGATGGCGAATCTCGGAACATGAGCATGGTCCCATGCTGCCACGCTCGGGAAAGCTAACGCAGCCTTGGACAATATCTGCGGCGGCGGTGGCAGCGCGCTGCCTTGATTAACTCGCCCGGCAACCTTGATTCTTCATCGGCGTGGTGGCGCGGTGGAAGCGCCGATCGGTCGGGGCCGACAGGTTGGTGGAGAGAGAGCAGCGGCTGCTGGGCGCGCCTTCTCGTGTCTTGACCATCTCCGGGACATGGACCCTCACTTCGATTTTGGCGCAGCCATCGCCCGATTCCCGAGTAAATGCAGGGCGACTGGCGCCTTGGGTGGAAGACAACGTGGATGCCCTCGTCCGGACCTTCGCCGGACGGCAGACGGCGTGGTCGTGGCGGCGATGAGGCGGCGTGGTGAGCAACCCGAGCGCCGCCCGGCGATCACGCGAACAGCGGGGCGAGGCCGGCGACGCCGACAACGGCTCGGGAGGTGCTCCCGAGGATGCATTGGGGGATTTGTCCGACTGATCATGTATTGTCCTTGTTCCGTTACCCTGCATGAATAGAACTCAGGTTTTGGCCTGATGTAGGTGAGAGCATTTTGGGAGGGGGAGCCCCTTATGTAAAACTTGTGTTCTTCGTATTAGCAGGTGTTACATCGCCCATACGCCCGCGCCAAGTGGTTGGCTAAGCGGTGCGCTAGTTGGATGGTTTACCTTAGTTTCGTACGAGCCCCGAGATAGCCTGTGGGAGGCTGAGGCGATCTGAGTGTCTACTGATCGAATCCGTAGGACCTGCAGGAAAAACCCTCCGGAGAGGGCCGCTGCGACAGTGGGCTGCAGCGCAAGCTTAGCCTGGCCCGGCTCATGAGGAGGCAGGCGAGGCGGAGTTATGGCTGAAAGCGAGAGATTTGCTCGAGCGAGACTAAGCACCTTCCCGAATACCGCAAATCTTGAACTCAAATTCAACTTAAATCCAACAGGAAAAAGACAGCGGAGGAAAACCAATGAAAGCGAGAAAAAGGCGCGTCCGCACCTAGTCTAGTCTTGGGCGTCTTCTCACCAGCGTGGAGCTAAGTGCTGCTCTTTGGGCGTAGGAGGGAGCCCAGGGCTGAGGCGGTACCCACGAGACTCAGGCGTGTACAGCCCCACTCATTAATACGTGAGAGTGTCATGGTGCGGCGAGCTTCACGAGCCTGGGCCTTCTTCACAGTACCGCCTTGCTTCATATCGCCAGACGAGGGCCCCCCATTGCGCCACACTCTAGTGCCTGTGATGACCGGAAACCAGGGGCCGCCCGGTGGGGTAGAGCGGTCGCCAGCCAGTTCCCCGAGCGACCACGGGTCCTCCGCCAGGGGCAGGCCCTGAGGCACCTCCCCAGCAGAGGGCCTACCTCCTGAGAACGCCTTGCTCCGAGCGCCCGCGGTGGTGATGTCGGATCTGCCCCTCTCCGACAGCCCCTGCACCCCCCTCCCGGGGTAGGATCTCATGAGGCGGGGCAGCCGCTCGTCGTGGCGACCTGTACCTCCTGCGACCTATGGTTAGCGTATGTTTGCTCTTGAGGAAGTAGCGGTACCCGATAATCGTCGCCCCCGGCGTGACCAGTGGGACTGTCTCGAGACTCCTGGAAGAGCGCGGCCTCTGGCGCCTCATCCCCCCAGATTGGGCTGAGGAGCGAGTCTTGTTCTCCCTCATGCGGGTGCCCTTGGTCCATCATCACGGGCGCGTATTAAATCTGCCCGCCGTCGTCCGAAGCCACGCCCGTAGTCTGGCGTGCCTCGCTGCTCTGCTTGATGCGCCCGCCGTGGGGTGGTGGCGCGGCGGTCCACCAGGGCCATGAGTTGCATCGAGTCCTTCTTCTCCGTGGGCGGGCGGGGCAACCCGCCGCCCGGCCAGCGACAGCTTCGCCCGGTGTTGGAGTAGCTTTGGAGCCAGCAGGCTGACGGAGCCCCGTGCGGGCCGCCCTCGGCCGGAGATGGAAGCTGGTGCGAAGGGTGAGCCCGTGGCGAAGCCAGGAGCTCCGCCACTCGCTCCAGCAACGCGTCGCGGCCGCTCTCCGGCAGCCTTTACTACAGCAGCTCTCGGGCCCGCTTGTGGCGCGGCCCTCGAGTTCGCTTTGCTCCGGCGGGTGTGCGGTGATGTGGTCGCGGCGTGGTTGGAAGCTCTTCTGCTAACCGCGCTTGCCCAGCGGTGTGAAAACCGTCGAAGCCTGTCGCGTCACCGCGGCCCTGGCGCCCTGCGAACCACGAGCTGCACAGGGCATGGGGTCGCCCGTGAAGGCTCTGCGTGGGCGAACCACGCCGCCCAATGTCTGGGTTGCCAGCAGTGCGCCGGTCATGGCGATGGCGATCTGACAGGACACGAGGTGGCCAAAGGCGGACTCGGCGCACCTAAGCTGGCGCGCCAAATGTCGGTTCGGGTTCCGGCGGACCCTTAAGGTTCGAACTACAGGGTGTGGCGTGGATCCAACCCTCCACCGTCTCGTACCTGCCCGATGGGACCTAGAACTACTACTTAAAGAACAACACAAGAGACACGAGATTTATCTTGGTTCAGGCCACCATCATGGTGTAATACCCTACTCCAGTGTGTGGTGTGTGGATTGCCTCTTGGGCTATTGAGGAACAGTACAGGGAAGAACAGCCTCACGAGGGTCTGTTCTTGGTGGGTGTGATGAACTGCTAAGTGGTATCCCGTCGCTCTAGCTTGAGGATCGGGTCTCTCTCTCTCTCCTTGGATTCCTAATGCGGGCGGGAGGAGGGCTCTACTATGGTGGCTAGCTCTACTTATATAGGCGAAGGCCACGGGCCTCTTCCCAAATATTGGCGGGAAGGCGCCAACAATTGGCCATTTGAAGGGAACAGCGGGTACACTTATCTGACTAAAGTTGGTCCTCGCTTTGCCAAAGGCTCTGGTGATAGCCTTTGCTTGGGCTCCACGATGATCTGCATTCCAGCCGTTGGGGCTGGTCTTGGTCTTGTTGCACGAAACGGATGCCTTTGCTTGATGCTCTTACTGCGCTTGCTCCCTTTGCACCAAAGAGAAAGGAGGGCGCTGCTGCTGGCTGGCGCCAGCCCAGGCGCCCTTGGTAAATCATGGCTTACATCATGGGCACCTCGCGAGGTACTCCGCCTTGAACTCTCCGCCTCCTCATGAGCCAGACTGTGAGGCCGCGCTGAGAAGCTCCTGGTCGTCCGCCCAGCGAGCAGCCCCTCGCGAGGTCTTGACCATGTGTTGATGAAGTTGGGCCGTCCTGGGCCTCCTTTGAGCCACGTCAGGCGGGCGAGCGAGCAAGTCTGGGGACCCCGTTCCCGGAGCGCCGACAATATCCTACGTCTCATAACCCTTCTTTCCTTCTTCCTCACCTCTTCTTCTTCCCCAATGCACCACCGCACGGGCCTTACGGATACTCCCCAACATGCGGTTGGATAAACATACTCTATGAAAGAAAATTATGTGTCGGCGATAGGATGGCTGAGTTTGGTTTGTTCACATGCGGCAGCACGTGTCGATGAGGTGTGTTCCTTGGTTGGGTTTGCGGCGTGCGGGAGGCGGTTGTGTGAGGTGCGGTGCGACCATGGCGTGCAGGAAGCGACCGTGTGAGGTGCGGTGCGACCCGCGACAGCCGTCTTGTAAGTGTACTTCCTTCTCATTTGAAAACTTTAGGCAAGCTTGGCAAAATGTGTGGCGAAGTTTGGCAATGCAAGGCCTAGACCCAAACAGGATAAATGCGTGCGTTACTAGGAGTACTAGTGTTAAAAAATAAAGGCGGGGTTTTACTTCACGGGATTTAATCGATACAAATCCTCGTTTCACGTGTCAATTAATGTGTATTTTTTTTGAAAGACCAAAGAGCTAACCATCTCACTCCTCATCGCTTGATTAATGCAGCGCCATGCAAACCAACCTTCTCACTTCGCATGCATGCAGGGATATTAATGTCCTTGGTTGCTAACCCCATCAATTTTGCCTCGATTAGTGTTAGTGGCCCTTTGCAAATTGTAATTTTGATAATATTGGCCTTGTGTACAAAAAATGGAGGTAGTAACTATATTTGACTTCCTTCCCCATTGTGGTGGCGTCGACGATTTTTTTTTGTGGTTTGGCGAAGTCGTTCGACGGACAACACCATTGAGGAGACCATGGTAAGTCGTTCGCAAGTGCACTTTGCAAAGCGAGACAACCGCCTTATTTGCATCCAGAAGTCCTTTACTAGTACTACTACTAGGAGTACTAGTGCGGTGAATGGTTTCTTGAAGAAGGCGATGGAGAAGCGGAGTCGTGAAGAGTGAAATGATGGTTGCTTCGTCCGTGCTTTTGATTTGGCGCCTCACCGCTTTGTGATTTGTGATAGAAGGGACAGGGAGTAGACTCATGCTCTATCTTTGTACTACATGCGTCCAAGCATGGGAGAAAGAGGAGAGATGTTGCATTTTCTATTCCTTCAATCAATCAATCGAGGAGCTTGGTTCCATCTTTTGGCTTTGGCAACACCGTCCATAATGGTTCCCACGATGCCAAAAGCTATTTTCACATTTGGCTACACATCGTGGATGCCCTTAACCGTACCACTTGGTTTCGCTCCTGTGTGCTATCTATACAAATCTCAATTATATTGATCTAAAAAATTATAGAATCAAGATTAGTAAAAAGGAGGTGATTTTGCCGTGCGGATGGCGGTTTGCTAACATGCGGTCCCACGTGCCATGCTTTACCAAGCGATCCGCGTCCCACATGAGGCGAGAACAACGGAAGAAGCAACACGTGGTTAAGTTGAAGAAGATGAGGAGAAGCGGATTCAGCAGCGAGTGAAATGATGGTTGCCGTCCTCAACTTCTTTTTAGCATTATTACTTCGTCCTCCAACTTAAGCTGCGGAAAGGTGCAGCTTTGTGATTTGGCGCTCATTGCTCATTACTACGCCGGCGCCATGGTAGGGTGCTTCACCCGGCTGCTCTGCCTTTGTATTCGGTATGGCACGTGGACCCGGTAGCTTGATGTCCCACATGTCGTGAAAGGACTAGAAGATTTATGAAGCGGCGCTCACTCTTCTGACGGAGGAGTAGGCGACCACGATGGCCCGATGAACTGTCACTTGTATTGTATAGTACTATAGTTTTGCTGTTTACATACGATCCATCGATACAAACCCGATTAAACAAGAAAGGCGGGATTTTCCAGCGGTAGATAATCTTGGCCATACATTTCAAAGGCAATTTTAATGTATGCAAACTGAATAATTATAAGTAACAATATGATATCTAGTAAAACTAAAAACACATATGATTTATTGTGTTAGAGTGTAGTAGTAGTCTTGTATTGCATAGTTGTTAGATGTAACATGCGAGCGTGTAGAGATGTAGTTTTGGAGGGCCTCTGAGAGAAAAGCGTATCGGTCACCAAACTTTAGAATAAGCTGATTACGGTCACTATATACATTTTGCGGTGATTATCCGGTCACTTGCTCACAGTTCAGCATCGGATTGCACTCATTGACCGGCCAAATAGTCTGCATGGTGCCATGTTGACTAGTTAAATTGACCACGTTCCTTGTGGGTCCCACTGTCGATTCGCATAGGGAAAAGGTCGATAAACACAAATTTACGCAGCGCGACAAGGCTCCAACCCGTGCAGGAATCACTGGTTGTGTATGTATGCATCGGGGCCTTGTGTGTGCGCATGCATGTGTAGGTTGAGCACTTGAGCGTGAGAGTGTGTGTTGGTCGTGTGGTGTACTGGTGTGTGCATGCATGCATGCGTGTGTGCGTGTGAGTGTTGCGTGTGTGCGTGGCTGCGTGTGTACGTGTGAGTGTTGTGTGCGTGCGTGGGTGCATGTGTTTGTGTGAGTGTTGCGTTGATGCAGTTCGTGTGCATGCGTGTGTGTGTATAATCACCACACCAGCTCCTGTGTGTTAAAACAGACGGCTCAACATACCAATACAAGGCCACCTTGTCCGCTGTGCCCGCGGTCATGACTTCGAACCACCGTCAAAATATTTTTTTGTCGTTTGTTTTCATTCTTACTAGCAAGATGCCCGTGCGTTGCACGTAACATCAAGATGCATTTGTATGACTTGTTTATCTTGTGAGAGAAAAGGATGAACGAGGGAAGGCCTTATTTGCAAATGTGGAGAGGTGTGTGGGTACCTTTTTGCAAAATTGCCATAGTTTCTTTCCTATCCATCAGATATAAATCGGACGGCCTATATTGCAGGATGGCAGGCACACCATCATCACCAACTCTGTTTTTTATAAGAGTGTATTTTATTTATTTTATAAGAGTGTAGATGTAGAGTAGATACAAGTCGACAGGTGGGCACGATGGTAGTGAGATAATGTGATGCAACACTAGAGGTGCCACGTGGGCGTTTAAGCTGTCAACTAGTCATGTCATGAGCAAATACAGAGTTATGCGGTGAGCCCGTGATTGTATAATAACCACTAAACGTAAACGGTAACCGTAATGAGTGGATTAGGAAGTCCAATGTATGTATCGTGCTTTCGCTTCAAATACAATGATCGTCATTGCATATATCGTGAGAGAAAGATGAAACACGCGTGAATTTTCTAGGGGCTTACTTTTAGAGGACCTAGAGATAGTTTTGTGTGCATACGTGAAAGGCGTCTGAGGGGTGTATGCGATGGAGAGAGATGCTCTTCATTTCTCTTTATTATGACTAACTTTGTATATAATATAAAAATATACAAATTCATAGTCTTGAATAAATATCATTGTGGGCACCATGCAATGCAAATTAGCGTTTGTACTCCTCCATATAACTTTGTAATGTTGTATATATGTAGAAACTCTAAAATAATTTTTGGCCACACTTTATTCAAAAGGAATGTTGTATCTGAAATAAGCGTGAAGAGAGGCTCTTTAGATCAATGGAATGCGTGATGTAACATGTGTGAATGTGTAGTTGATGCATTTGGCGGGGCCTAGAGAGGTATGTGTGTGTATTACGTGTTCGAGAGAGCATGGATAGAGGGGCCGACGAGGCGTGGGAAAGATAGCATTCCCTTGATGTGTGTATATGCAAGGGGGAGGGAATAGAGGCACCAGGAGAAATTTTACTGTGTGTGGTGTTTGTGTTGGTATGTGTGGGTGTGAGAAGATAATGAGGCGTGGGGGCGGAGGGTGTGTCACTGCGTGAGGTCCGGTGGGTCGAGTGAGGCCCTTCATTCGGTTCCGTCCTGCGCCACATTGGTCGACCCATGACACATTTAGGAAGACCCATGGATGACTAGTCTTACAAGACAAAGATAGCAGAATTGTGAAGGACTCTGTGTCCATTGACAAAGCCGTCTAGGATTTGTAACCCTAGGTTCTCGGACTAAGGTAACCCCTTTATCTACGATATTACTATTCATCAACCTAACTTTAAGGGCATCCTACAGAATGCTCTGCTAGAATCATACTAAATCGATTAGGAAGAGGTGTGAGACAATGCGTGAGAGACAGGCTTAAAGATAATGTGCGTACATGAGACACGTAGGAAGGTCCATGTATATAGAAAGGGTCGATGAGGATTGTGCGTGTGTATGTTTGCGAGAGGAAGAGTGCTTGTGATAAAGGTTAGTGAAAACAGTTGTAAATGGTTATGAGAGGGAGGGAGGGTTATATCTAGAGCATGTGTGCGAGAAAGATACCTCGGGAGAGAGTGTTTGAGCATGTGTGAGAGACCACCGATGGAGAGTGAAACTACACGTAAGAGACTGCTCTACACATTGATTAAAGATATAAATTGTATCCAAATATTAGGATGGGATCATGATATTTGCAATTCGCACAAGGAGCAGTCATTGATCCATCAAACATCTAGATTCTATCAAATTTGAGCATGTCTATGTTATTATTCGACACAATTGATCCACATAGTTAGTATTTTGAACTCTAGACAATGCATCGCTTTAGCAATCGAATATAAACGTGAGTATAGTTCATGTTGTGTGTGTAAAGCACATTATACATACGAAAGTTACACAATGGACATTATAAATAGCTACATATGAACTAGCATACATTTGAATTCAACTTAAGGTGGTTTAAAAAATCGAATTCAACATGAAGTCCATTCAATTATTTGGAATTTGATATCATGGCATTTGTAAACCATACCTAAATTATGGGGGCACCAATCTTTGCTCTGATTTTGTACATAATAGCATATGTAGTCGTGTACAAAATAGATTCAAATTAGCTCCTCCATTCCAAAATAATCGTAGTTATAGGATTTTCAAGTGTCAAAATTTCAAAAATAAGCGGATAATTTAATGAGGTTTTCAAACATACAAGGTCAAATATAACGTTGTCTATTTAGGTCAATCCTCATAGTTCAAGAGTACTCTAAGCGTGAATGCTTGTGTTTCAAAATTTGAGCGAAGCGCCAAAAGAGCCTCTACTACTTGAAACGCGTGAGACCAATGTTTGGTAGTACAAAAATTACTTTTCTAATAACTCCGACCGTGAAACCCACGCCCGACGTCCAAAGGTCTAAACCGGGGTAGGTTTGTAGCTTCATCTAGATGCCACACAACCGCCTCCGGAAAACATTCATACACAATGGTCGCCTAAGCACACATGCAGCGGCCAAAATCGCTCCCTCCCACTATTTGGGACACAGGATTACCATCCTACCCCGACCCATGATGGTCCGAAATTTAAGAGGGGGCAAAGTTTGTACTTTCCCCAAATTTCAAACAAGCGCGTCCCATCTTACATTCAAAAAGCCAAAAACAAGCGCGTCCCAGACGAAACATGGTTCCCCCACCCATCGATTCCCCATTCATACTCGTGGGTGCTAAAACTACCTCTCCACCAGCCGAAACCCGGCGTCCTCCGTCCGCCACCCATCCCACCCATCAACGCCGCCCTCCTCCATCACGCCGGGCCGATACCCGGCGTCGTGCGTCCACCGCAACCTCAACTGCAACGCCCTCCACGGCTAGTAGTTGAAGCCGAGGCCGAGCTGTCCGTACCCGAGCCAGTTCAACCACGCCGTCCTGCGCCTCACAGCTGCCGCTCCAACTTCACCACCCTCCACCGCACCGGAGATGTTCCTGCTACGCCGTCCTTCGCCGCCTCGGATCTGCTTCCCCTCCGCCGACATACGGCCACGACAACACAGTCAACAATTTGGCCATGGGTTCGTCCAAGCCTGCACCCTCCAGAACATCGGTTTCCCCGGTAAAAAGAAGAAGATCGGCGCGACATGTGGAGGTGACCACACCGGCAACCGAAGAAGGTACTCCTCTTCCCTTATTCGTGCAAATCTTACGTCTCTGCTTGCACGGTATTCATCCCACAGAAGACACTAGTTGACCGCTTCTTCTTGATACTAGATGTTCCTAGTAACTCACGATGCACAAGGTTTCTCCTCATATACTATTTCACCTTAGCTAGAGGTCCGTCGCCCCTGAATTTCAATTTCTGGCGAGTTGATTCCCAATTAGCGGAAGCATTCCCGGCGTAATAGGCGCTAATCGACTATTACGCCGGGAAGCAGCGCATATAGTGTTTATCTTAGGGCGCGTGTCGGCCTAGAGCTACTAGCGCCCGATCTGGAGGTCGGCGGGATTAAAGGATGGCACAGGCGCTGCCAAGCACTGCGGTGGTGTGAGGTCGATGGGAGGCGGGCGGTGGAGGCAGGGATCTGGGCGGTGGTCGCCGGCGGTTCGAGAAAGATCGTCAACAATGGTGGCGGGAGGTAGACGAAGGCCATCTGCATGTTCCTTATAGATCGGACGGTTCATAAAAAATCGGTGACCTATTTATTTTAATCATTGTTATCTTGATAGGACCACATGTGGTGGTGTCTTTGGAGGAGTACCTGCATTTCCTGTGCTCATATATTACAAAATCATACGGAGTAGAATCTAATTTTGTTTGCCATGCAATATTGTAAAGCTATCATATGTCTCCTGTCATTTATTTTTAGCCACACTGCTATCTGCTACTTTTACGATTGCACTATACGCACACTTCACCCATACTCTCACTATTGTGTTTTTATGCAAGGGTATTTCAGACCCTGCCTTCATAAAGCGAGAAAGAGAAGAGAAGTCACTCCAGTGTGGTGCAGCGGCTAGGCGAAGACGTTTCAAGACTTTAAAGGGTGTAGTGTCGTGAGATGGAGACGAGGAACGTAGCTCTGGAGTTGATGATCTCGCTCGCGTGAACCACCATCCAGGTGCTTGCTTTAACTTCAAGGTGTCATATGTGGTTGCATGTTGCATATGGTGTCTAGCTTGTATTCAAAAGGCGAAGTCGGTCTTTATCAAGATAAGGAAAGATATTTTTACATGAACCACCATCCGGGAGCACCGGAAGACAAATAGCTAGTCGGGGCCTTTGGCGAGCCAAGTGACAAGCCCAACAAAGATAGGCATCACTGGAAGCCAACTAAAAAGCTGCGATGGTGGCGAAGCAGCCGCCTCCACCAGGCTCTCGGGTCCTAGATGATCATGCTCACCACTCCAGCCGGATGTCTAGCTTGTAGTGCTTCCAAATTGGTTAAATTGCATCTGCTTAGCTTACACATTATACCTTTGAATATGACATGCCTTTACATTTTTGGTACATACTAGTACATCGTGTATTAACCATGTTCTTACATCAAACTAATGTTCTTGTGTATCCCTCATCAATCACTTATGACGAGGCAGGCAGGCAAGGGGACTACTCATTTAAAGAATGCAGCGTTAGCCTCCCAACATGATTCTCAAGAAACAGAAATGCTAGATGAAGATAGTGAACGTAGCTCTGTATTTGATTACAGCATTTCCCCCCACACTAGCATCACAGGTGCTTGCTCTAACTTGGCAGCGTGATATGTGGTTGCATGTTGCATATGGTGTCTAGATTGTAATTCTTCCAATATGGTTAAACTGCATGTGCTAGTCTGCTTAGCTTATAGTACATTATACACATTAATGTGACATGCCTTCTGTATTTAGTACATAGTACATCTGTCTATTAAGCATGTCCTTACATAAAACTATTGTTTTTGTATCCGCATCAATCAATATGATGAGACACCTTTAGTATATGCAGTGCGATATTAGTTGCATCTTTCATATGATTTATAGCATCTCGCTGCTTCTAATTTGTTGAAATTCCATTTATGATGGGACACTTTTAACTTGGTAGAGTCATATTGGTTGCATCTTTCACGTGGTGTCTAGCTTGCATTGCTTCTTATTTGCTGGAATGGTTTCTGTTTATTTTACACAAACAGTTGTGAACATGCCATGCCGTCTTGTTTTGGGTTCTTCAGGTTCGCGAGGCGCCCGATCTGCAGAAATAGCAGGGTGATGTCGGCGCCCAGGATGAGAAGCTCAAGGTCGCCACCACCGGATCCACCTCACCATTGCGGGCTCACCACAGGAGATGATTGGGCGGACTTCATCCACCCGGTGCTCCTCTGCACAACAAGGGAGGCCGGCCTGGCTTTCAGGAATCTGGTGACATCATGAGGCTTCGCCCGGACTGAACCACAACTTCATGGTGATGGGGCCGCCCACTCGCAGTGGCTCTTCCAGCTCGGCGTGAACCCGCGGCAGCAAGGCCGAGAGGTTCGGCAAAACTCTCGAAAGGCAACAGGTCGCCAAGGGCCCTTGTTTGGGTTGCGGCCGGGAGTGGTCCCGCTGAGCAATAACTTCGCGAAGCAAACATCGCCAGCCATGATGCGGACTTCACCGCATGCCTCGTCCCAAATTGGGCCGCTGCGGCGGATCAGGTGTAGGTTTCTTTGATACCTTGGTGGAAGTGCGTCCGCGAGCCGCTGCTCATCGAGGACACCACCAGGCAGGTGGACTATATCGCCACCAGCGCGGCGGGCGGAGCTTCGCCAGGAGGCGCGTGGCGGCATGGAGGCGAACGCGGCAGCAGAGAGGAGTTCGCCCGGTGGCGGAATCGCGGGAGGCGATAGTGCCGGCAGGGGCCCTCTCATGAAGATGTGGTCGGCGAGTCGTAAATCGGGAAGTCGATCTGTCGACCCTCGGCCATGGGGAGAGGCGAGTCTGTGGCGGGCCAGCTCTGAAACCGGTCGGCGGCGGTCTTAACGCGATGAGCCCGGGAGAGGCATCCGTGCGATCGGTAAGCGGCGGGAAGGTGGTGAAGGCCACGGTGGAGAAGAACAAAGCTGCCTCTTCCTCGTCAGCGTCCTCGGACTCCATCTACTTCCTCCTCCCTTGAGATGGCGACACGGAGGTCGTCTTGATTTTAGGTCTCAGCCCAGGAGGAAGAGGAAGGCAGCGGAAGAGAGGTGGAGGATGGTAAGTATCTTGCCTTTTATCATCTTCGTCCTTTCAAACGCGTTGCTTATTTGTTTTCATCTTCGAGGATCACGAGAGGCAGCTGTGAGAGGGTGAAGGCGAGCCTCAGCAGACCGGCCCGCCCCGTAATCTTGAGTATGCGGTGGTGGTGGTGAGCAGCCGGACAGCAGCCCGACGCAGCCCAGCATAAGTTCACCACTTGCTCCCCTCAGCAGGTCTTTGAGTGCGATCCTTAAGCTGACCTTGCGTGGTTGCGGGGAGGCGGCAGGGAGGCCACGGGCCACCCCCAACCGCCCGCCCGGCGTCCCGGCAAGGCGCCGCGCCCGAGCCTATCGCCTGAGGAGGAGGGCGAACCGGGTGTGGCTGTCGGCGCGGATGTTGGCGGGAAGGGCTACTTCTTCGGCCGGCATGAGTAAGTGATTAATATACATCATATTCGTTCTGTTTCTTCTTTTTTAAATCTTGGTCTTAGCCTCGCCTCACTCCCCTTCTTGGTGTCTAGATCCTTCCCAGCGAACCGGAGGGCGTTGACACCGTCATCAAGTCGCCCGAGGGCGCCTGTGCCAAGGCCGACAAGATCGCTGCCGAGGAGCCTCCAAGGCTGCTGCTGAAGAACCGCCAAGAGAGACAAACAAGGCTGCTCTTGAGGCAGCCCGAGGCAGCAAGGCCGCTGTCGAGGAGGCGGTCGGCGACCAACCTTCCTCCTCCATTGCCTCTGGCTCGGACAGTACCCAAGGGTGGCGACCTGTTCATCCACCTCCTAGGGGCCCGCAAGCAAGCAGGGCACCCAGGGGGTGTTTGATAATGAAGTGCTCGCCGGCCCGGCTTGAGGTTGTTGGCGAGCGAGCGCCCGTGGGCGATTCGGAAGAGGTGGATCCTCCGGGCCATGAATGCCAACTTCCGAAGCTCGAGCGCTTCCTGCGCCCGCTTTGGACAAGGCCAAGTCAGGATGTCGGTGGTGGACAAAGGCGGGGCGGACCTCGAGTCAGCGGCGCGAGGCTTAGTTCACTTGAGGCCACAAGCGAAGGCCGCCTAGGGCGTCTTTTGGCGTGGTGGAGCTAAATCATGAAGCGGGCCGACATCGAGAGAGCTGGGAAGCTGGCGAGCGATGGGCCACCTAGGCGAGGCTGCTCGGCACCAGCAGCAGCAGCTAAACTCCTAGGAGGAGGACCTTGCCGCTCATGAGGAGAAGCACTTGCTGCGACACTCATGAGAAGAGTCAAGCTTGTCATGCGGACCCAGGAGGTGGGCGACAGGGGGCTCGGCAAGCTCAGTCCATGAAGCAAGGTGAAAGAGCTGGAGGTGGAGTGGGGCCAGGTGAATCAGGCCACTGAAGTTGGCAAGGAAAGACATGCTCAACGATGCATTGGTGGGCGCAAGGCGCATCCTCGTAAGGCTGAGCAGCTTTCCAGGCCAACAACTCCATCAAGACTGGCTGAAGCTGGAGGGTCTCGAGGAGGCGCTGTCGGAGGCCAAGGCCGGGAGACCTGACCAGGATCTGGAGAAGGAGGCAGCTGCGGAAGAACAAAACCGCCAACCACGCGGTTCGTGAAGGGTGAGAAGCTATGGGCCAGCCGTCTACATAGATGCCAGCGGGATCACCATGTGTAAGTGCATCTAGGCCCTTAGTGATTTTGGTGTATTGAAGACTTATAGGTTAAATGGCGATCGTTTGTAAGTGTACACAGTCTATAAGTCTATGAGGAGTTTGATATTCTGATGAAATCGACCCTAAAATGAATTTCTTCAATTTGATATGAAGACTTTACGAAGACTTTGAAAGTGAAAGAAATTGGTGAGATTACGAAGACTTGGTATTAAGCGAGGAATATGAGCGTGAAGACTTTTTGTTTGTAGTTTCATTTTCTCTTTCTTGAGTCATAAAACACACGTACTATTAAAAGAAATTAGAGAAATACTAAGGAAAAATTTCCATTTGATGCTCAACTCAAAATCCTCACCTACCAATCCCTTGAGAAAGCCTTTGGAAATCTCATACAGATTCAGTCAATTTCTTGATGTGACGAAGTTCTTCTAGTCCTTTGAGAATTCATATTGAGAGTTAAATTCGCGCGATCGAATTGCCTACGATGAGAACATGATAGCCACGAGAATTTGATGTTCAAAATTCCAACCGTTCTTTATCTTTAAAGTGTCCCCAAATATCTCCACCTAACGGTCATATCATTTAAGGGCATTTATGTCTTATCATGTGGGCTGCTCCTAGGCTATAAATAGCCGCCCCCAACCACTAGTTGGTTGGCTGCTCCGAAGAACTTGACACTTGTCATTTGAGAGCAACCCATCCTCACGGACTTTGGTGAAAATCATCAAGTGAGGAAAAACCCAAAGTGAGGAAAACCCAAAAACCAAACCCCAACAAACCCAAAGTGATTGAGCATCGAAGAAATTGATCAGCGTGGATCCGGCGCTTTTACCTTTGAAGATGTGCTTCTTCGGGCGGTTAGGCGTCAGGTCTAGAAACATCAAGAGGAATTGTGGATCGCCGGTGACCAAGTATGTGAAGGTTTGGAAATGCTTTGAAGACTTAACGAGTGATTGGGCGAGGTCTGCGTGACCTTAGTTCAAGGAGAATATGGTGAGACTTGGTGTCTGAGCTGCGTGCTTTCGATGGTGGTGTCGAGACTGCGTGTCCTCGAGTTTAAATACTCAGCCGCTCAACAGACGTACAAGCCAGGGCAATGGGATTGGCTGGTCTACCAATCATTGTCTTCACCAACATGGTTCCATTTCCTCAACCCTTTCATTTCCTCATTCTTGTGTTGAGTGTTTGTCATATCGTGTTTGAAGATTTGGTGAAGACTTTCTCAATTTCCTCAGTTCAATTTCTTGATCTGTTTGTCTTCATCTTGTGTTATCTGTGATTCGCTTTCGTACTCTGTGATTGTCTTCATTTCATCATGATGACTATGCATGTAATCTGCTATGCTTACTTGAGTACTTATTCATTGCATGTATTTCTTAGCTAAGGAATTTCCTCTTGAGCAAATTCCTCGGTGAAAAATTATAAAATCATAAAATCGCCTATTCACCCCCCTCTAGTCGATATAGCACTTTCAATTGGTATCGAGCAAGGTACTCCCTTGTTACGTGTGATTTTAGTTTAACCACAGGAGTTTTAGTTATGTCGGCGCGGGTATGATCAAGGTCTCGGCGAGGTGTCCTACCTTGATGGGACGGACTACCCCTTGGAAGAACAAAATGCGAATGCATCTTGAAGCAATTGACAATGATCTACGGTATGTTGTGACAAAAGGTGTTTCCTCGGTCACACCCTCTCGAATGATCTTGATGTGAAGAGATTCAAGCAACTCGATTCTCAAGCGAAGAATATCATATGGCCATCGAGCAAAGGTCAATATGGAAGAGTGAGTGCTTTGGAATCTGCCAAACTCATACAGGACAGGCTGTCCAAAGTAAATGAAGGTGTTTCAACTCAGCGTGACTCTCGAGTTGATGTTCTTGGAATCTCTTCAACGCTTCAAAAGACTCGACAGCGAAAATGTTCAACAAACCTTGATCGCCTCATGACATCTCAAATGAGCTTCAAGCCTTTGGGTGCCTTGACATCACCGACCATGAGGTGGTGAAGAAATGCTAAGATAAGCGATTCCTCATTTGACACTCTTGATGATACAAGCAGTGACTACAAGTCTCTTGATCCTGTGATATCCTCGAAGGCTAAATACTCACGACCGACTTCTTTGAAGATCTCTATGGTTACGGCTATGGAAGAACCCGTGCTGAAGGCCAAGGCTGAATCTGAATAAAGGTAGAACTGTAGTAGCCTTGGAGATCTGAAGAATTTGGCGAGGACTACTTGCTGTGAAGAAATTCAGAAATTCACAAGGCGTGGTCGTTTTGGAAAATCCTCAAGAAGCGGTGATTCCTCATCTAGTGACTATAGCGAAGACTTTGCCACAAATGCAAGAAACCTGGTCACTATATCCAAGATTGTCCTCGATGGGAAAAGAATTAAGAAGAAACACAAGGATTACAGTTACGATGACATGAAGAAGAAGAATCATCTCTTCATCATCAAAATCCTCAAAGCCTTCTTCTCACAAGAAGAGCAGCTCAAAAAGGCTCGGGCATTCATTGGCAAGAAATGGACTCTGAAGCTGAATCGGGGAAAATGAGGAAGAGTGAAGAATCCGAATCTGGTGTGGCTAGTCGGCTCTTACTCGCCTATGTTATAAGTCCATCTTCAACAGCTGAAGAAAGGCTCAGCAAAACAAACGATGAGGAAAATGATTCGCTCCCACCTATTGCTTCATGGCAAAAGGTGCCAAGGTACTCAATTACACCTCCTCTGAATCTAGTGAAAATGAATCGATGAGGATCTCAAGCCCGCTACTCTAAACTTGCTAAGATTGCTATAAAACAACAAAGGGCTTTTGAAAAGGTTCAAAACATGCTAGATAAGAGTGATGATATGTTAGGTGAAGAAATGGATCGCCTCAAGCCTGGTGAAAATCTTGAAGTTGATCTAGGCGGCAGCCTTCAAGGTCATCATAACTCTCTTATCGATCATGAGAAACTTTCTTATGAATTTCTTCAAAAGCAAGATCTTGAGAAGCTAAGCGAGTTATGAAGATCTTGAGAAGGAAGCGCGATTCATTACTTGCTCAACAAATCAAGCTTCTCAAGAAGAATTTGTTCCTCCATTTTAAGTGCATTGAGCGTGAATCGCTAATTCTTCACTGAATGTTCAAATGCTTCAAATGTTACAAATTCTTCACCTGCCTCTACTATCACTAATTCCTCACTGAGGACATTGCTAGTATCCTGACGATGCGGGAATGAAGGAATTGTACATAGCGAGGCATGTACAAAAGCCTCAAAGGGCATCGGACTCTTTGTGATGTGCAAGCAGATCCTCAGGGAACCCTAGGAAGAGGTATTGCCTTTGAGAGGAAACTCAATCTGATGGAACATCTTGGAAGCTGGCGGTATCCCAAAACCTCATGGGTTGCTGCAAAGGGACCTCGATTGATCCATCTACCTTATCTGGTTTTACATGTGAATTTCCTCATTACGATGATGAGTCATTTGACTCAAACTATAAACTGTTCAAAAATCAGAATGGTGAAGTATTTGCTAGATATGTTGGCACTAAGCTGCGAGAGCGGTCCCCTATGAAGAAAATCTGGGTTCCCAAAAGTGCCTGAAAGTCTTGGTGAATGTCCTCATGACACCACAGAAGAAAAGGAACCCCAGATCAAATTCTTCATATGGACAAAATTCTTCATATGGATCCAAGTCCTCATCTGGACCAAATTCCTCCACGTGGATCAAATTCCTCAAAGGATCAAAGTCCTCATATGATTATCATCGTGCTAAAAACTTCTGTTTAGCGAGTAGAGCTAAGGAGCTATGAATATGTGCATTATTCTTCAAACCAATATGTTCATAAGTCCTCGAAGAATTTCTGCCTTATTCATATGCTTACCTAACCCCTCTTATGTGAAGCGAAATGGTTTGGCCTCTATGCCACCATTCTCATATGGTGCCATGAGAATGATGAACTCTTTGCCACCTTGAGATGTGGGTGGTGAAGAAAAGAACTAATCTCTTCTGCGAGTCGGGTCTCGGGCGTGCCTCAGCGTCTGAAGAATTTCTTTGAGGCACGACAAAATGCACGAAAGGGCCTTGAGCCAATCATGATGAAATGAACTTTCATTTCACCGTCCTCATCTGCTTATCTAATTGATCTTGGTGATGAAATTCATCGATGAACTTGATATCATATTCTTCGATGAAGTATATGAGATCGTAAGTTATACTAATTCATCGGGATGATGATCAACCCAAAAAGTGGGTTCTCGATAGTGGATGTACAAATCACATATTGGTGACAAGAATCTATTGATGGATGCTCCTTATCACCGTCACATCTGAAGCATATCATCTTTGACAAAGGCAAAAGTCGGTATTGGGACTTGGTAAGGTTGCTATCTCTAAGGACATGCACATGGACAAAGTCATGCTTGTTGAGTCTTTAGGATATAACCTCATATGGGTCTCAATGCTTTGTGATCTTGATATGGTTGTTATCTTTGGCAAGTATCGTTGTGTTGTGATTATGGAAGACAATTCCAAAGTCTTGAAGGCTTTAGGAGAGGAGACTTGTATATTGTTGATTTTTCCAGGACCACAACCATCCGTGCCTACTTGCAAAAGCTTGAAGGCTGGCTATGGCATCGACTTAGTCCTTGAGCATGAGAATTTACTGCAGCTTGCGAAGAAGAAGCATGTCATTGGCATTGAGAATGTCAAATTCCTCAAGGATCACCTATCGAACTGTGAAGCTGGAAAAATGACCAAGGCCAAGCATCCGTGAAGACTATCATGACCACTACGTCCCTTGATTGCTTCACATGGACCTCTTTGGTCCCAATCATTACTCATTGTCACTAATGATGCATCTCTTTATGGCTTTGTTATTGTTGATGATTACTCTCGCTACACATGGGTACACATTGTTGCCACAAAAATCAAGTGAGAAATCTTCAAGCGATTTTCCTCGAGGGCTTCAACCAACTTTGGTGTGAAGATCAAGCACATCGGGAGTGACAATGGAACTGAGTTCAAAATTCGGTCTTGATGATTATCTTGATGAACTTGGTATTACTCATGAGTTATCTGCTCCTATACTCCTCGACAAAATGGCGTCGTGGGCGCAAGAACAGAACTCTTGTTGAGATGGCTGGCACTATGCTTGATGAATACAAAAGCGCCTAGTCGTTTCGGATTGAAGCAATTGATCTGCGTGCCACATCATCAACAGTATATCTTCACAAATTCTTCAAGAAGACTGCCTATGAACTCCTCACGAGACAGAAACCCAATGTAAGTTATTTCAAAGTCTTGATTGCTAAATGCTGGATTAGAGATCCTCACCACCACTCTAAATTTGCGAAAGCACATGGGGTTTTATGCTTGGTTCGGAAAGGACTACGCACACCTCTGAGTCTTCAACATCGCACTTCACAAGATTGTTGACCTTTGTAGATGTCGGATTCGATGAAACTAATGGCTGCAAAGAGGCACCTACATACATGTTAGAAGAACCTTTTGAGGATTCTATCAGGTTCAAAACAGCGAGGATGTCATTCCTCTTGAAGAAACTCTTGAAGAATTCATTCTGTCTGTGAAGAACGTCGAGCTGATGCACTGAATAATCTTTGAAGAAAATGGTCTTGAGAAAATGATCAAATTCCTCGACAACAACTCATCCTCGCGTTGCAAAAGAAGTGCAAGTTGACAAGATCATCGATGACATTGAAGCGCAGGTCCTCTCACTCGCTCAAAAGCTTCACTTATCTAACTTTTGTGGGCACTATGCTTTTGTCTCTATCACAGAGCCCACTAAGGTAGATGAAGCATTTGGGCGGAGTGGATTCAGGCCATGCAAGAAGAATTACATCGATTCGAGCTCAACAACGTCACAGGAACTGGTCAAGCGTCGAGATCCTGCATAAGCATAATATCATTGGCACAAAGTGGATCTACCGCAACAAGCAAGATGAAAATGGTCTTGTGGTGAGGAATAAAGGCGACTAGTAGCTCAAGGCTACCACGAGTTGAAGGAATTGATTTGATGAAACTTTTACTGTTGCTAGACTTGAGTCTATTGCATATTACTAGCCTATGCTAACCATCACAATATCACTTTATATCAAATGGATGTGAAAAGTGCATTCCTCAATGGTAAGCTTGAGGAAGAAGTATATGTTGCTCAACCCCAGGTTTTGAAGATCAAAGAATCGACAAAGTCTTGAGACTAAATAAGGCCCTCTATGGCCTCAAGCAAGCCCCTCGGGCGTGGTATGATACATTGAAGGAATTCTTCGTGAAGAATGGCTTCACACCGGTTCACTCGACCCTACTCTCTTTACTAAATCTTATGATGGTGAACTGTTTGTGTGCCAAATATATGTTGATGATATTATCTTTGGCTTTGTCTTGACCAGCGTTATAGTGATGAATTTGCCTATATGATGAGTGAAGAATATCAAATGTCTATGATGGGAGAGTTGAAATTCTTCTTAGGTCTTCAAATTAATCAACAACCCAATGGCATATTCATATCTCGGAGAAATACCTCAAAGATGTCACGAAGAAATTTGGCATGCAAGATTGCAAAGCGTCAAAATTCCTATGCACAAATGGCCATCTATGCCTTGATGAAAATGGTATTGACTTGATCACAAGGTATACGCTCCATGATTGGTTCTTTATTGTACTTATGTGCATCTAGGCTAGATATAATGCTTAGTGTTTGCATGTGTGCCCGATTTCAAGCTACAGAAGGAATCACACCATAAGGCTGTGAAGCATATTCTTGATATCTAGCTCACACACCAACACTAGGATTATGGTACCCCAAGGGCTCTACTTTTGATCTCATTGGATATTACGACTCGACTATCTTTGGTGATCGTGTGGACGATAAGTCAACATCTGGTACTTGTCATTTCCTCGGACGATCTTTGATGCATTGGTCCTCGAAGAAAGCGAGCTGCGTATCCTTTACATCCGCTCTTGGCTGAATACATTGCTCTTTGCTCGTGTTGTGCTCAATTACTATGGATGAAGCAAACCCTCAAGGACTCGACATCAACGTGAAGAATGTGCCTCTCTATTGTGACAATGAGAGTGCCATCAAGATTGCTCACAACCAGTTCAGCACTCGAAGACAAAGCACATTCAAATTCGTCATCATTTTTCTTGATCATGTGTTGAAGGCGACATCTCCATCGAGCGCGTGAAGAAGAACAGCTAGCTGATATCTTCACTAAGCCCTTGGATGAGAAGAGATTTAGCAAGTTGCGGTGTGAGCTAAATATCTTAGAATCTTGAGCGTTCTTTGAAAAGGACACATCCTAACACTTATGCAAAATTGATGACTTAGATGTGCAACACATGAAGAAAGCGTTTTCTTCAATCAATGAAGAATAACACTCTAAGTGTGAAGAAATTAATGAAGAATTTGATTCTCGAACCGAATAACACTCTAAGTGTGAACAATGAAGAATTTGATTCGAACTCGACAATTGTGCGGTATCAGAAATCATCATTCTTATCTGATTGGAGTCCGCCACCACCAAAGTTGAAAATCTTCAATTTGAGTTTTTTCTCAGTTTTGAAATTCTTCAGTTTTCAAATTCTTGATTTCAAATTCTTCAACTTTGCAAAATCTTCCTTTATTTCCGTCGTCTTTCTTCATTGACTATATATATATATGGATTTATGTCCTCTCAGACATTCACTTATGGCTATTTCTTCAAGTCGTTTTTTACGCTAAGTGAATGTGATGGGACCCTTCCCTCTATGCTATACTCAACCCAATCCATTCACAAATTCTTCATATGCGTTCTACTTTGAAACTTCGTTCAAATTCTTCCTTTGTCCTTGCAGGTGAAGAAATGCGAGCGGAACTTTTAAAAGCGAATCTTATCAAACTTGATTTTACGCTCAAACCGTTCCGCATCCCGATGCATTATTATATCCACATTGTACGATCTCCACTACACTTCACGTGGGTGACACTGCGTCGTGAGAAGGGAAGCGGTGAGAGCACGTTAAGTCCTAAATCTTGGACGAGCCGTTTTTCACCGTGGCTATAAATACCCTCTCTCCTTCCTCACTCTTTTACTCGCTCGATCTCTCTCGCTCGAGCTCCTCGAAACTCCTGCCCGCTTCTCCATAAATCGCCGGTGAGGAAAAGCTTCTTGCCTTGACCTCTTCGCCTGGCGTACTCGCGCCGACCATGGAATTTCCTCACTCCGCATCGCCGTAGCTGATTTCCTCTGCCAAGTTAGGCGGAGAAGATCTGAACAGACGAACTTCTAAACTGTTCATCTCAGTTCGTCGTGTTCTTCACTTGATAAATTAAAAGTTACTTTTATTACTTGCTTTGATTCTCAAATCTTCTTCAAATTCTTCAAAGGTGTTTATTTCAAATTCCTCACATATGAACACCTCAAATCTCTTGACTCATTTCTCTAAGCAATTTTCTTCAAGATTCCTCAATTGTGTGGATCTTGATCTATACAACTCTGGAACCTAAGATAAAGGCAGCTTATTGAAATTCTTCAAGGCTCATCTGTCAAAATCCTCAAACTTGTTCTTTTTGAAAAACCCTCGAGAAGCATATGACCTCTTCAAATTCCTACGCACCTACTCTCATTCACAGTACAAATGTCTGTTGCTGAATCCCTAGGTTCTCATCAACTTAACTCATTTGCAGCGTTCCTCGAAGAAAACTGCACACTTCTTGAGAACTCAATTGTTCAATTTCCTCAAGAAGAAAATGGCGGATGGCAAAGCATGAAGGGAGAAAAAAACACGAGGTCATGAGCTTGCGTGAAATCCAGGAAATATATGCGACTATTGCACACGGATGAGAAAGCAAAAATCAGCATAAAGGTCGCATTGAGAAAATTGAGCGGAGATGGCGCAGGGAATGGAAGGAATACCGCTATGTTACACCTAAGTACATGAAGAAATTAGCGTTAAATCCTCCATGCCCAAGAGCTCCTTTGGCACCGGCCAAATAGCTGATCCCACTAGCGTCAAGCAGCGGTGAGGACTTTCTGATGAATGGGCTAAGCGCCAAGCTAAGTTGGCTAAGCAAGCAAAGGCGGTGAAGAAATTCAATGAGGATTACGCCGCTGCTCTTTGCCATGAGGTCTCGGTCAAGCCGAGAAATCGATGAAAGAAGTGCGCAAATAAGCCAAGTGCTTCTTCATCTATGCCCTCACGGCCAAGTTCTCGGCAGCTCCCTCAAGGCAAATTCCTCGTGACAAATTCCTCCCTGCCCTCTGTTCCATCAAAGTCCTCATTTTTCGTCCAAACCTTGAGTTCATTACTGGCTACTTGTCAAAGGACTGCTGGTTTTCAATTGCCTCGGGCACCTCTGCAAATTCCTCATTGCTTTCAATTCTTCATCCGGCCAGCGTTCTTTGAAGACAAAGCAACAATTGGGCGTGGTCCTCGGCCTAGCCAAGGAAGAAACAGCTTGTCGTCCGTGCCATCTTATGATGGGCATCGATGAAGAACTTGAAGAAATCATCGAGAGCCGTCAAGCTAGAGCCGCAGAGCCAAGGGAACAGGCGTGCCCACTTTTGGACCGAAGAAAGTCCTCGATTTCATCGACCTCGGCACAATGATCCCAATACCCCTCTTTGATCTTCCTTTGACACTGGTCAAAGTCATATATTGACTCACTTCATTCTTGAAGAAAATGGAAGTTCGAGCGAAGAAATCAAGAAGGCTCAATGAAGGAGAGTTCTTGAAGAAAATGTTGTCAAGATGACACGAGGAACTTCTTCAAGCCCAAACTGAAATTCAGAACCTCGGCAAGGACTTTGACACATACTATCTGATTGGCAAGTTGTCAAGACCAGATTAAATCAATCGGCGAAGAATCTCTGAAGTGTTCTTTTTGTGCAACATGAAAATCCTCGGTGAAGCATCTGCTCAGCCAAATGAAAAAATACCGACCTATTGGCTCGACTCTTGAAGAAAATGCTGATTCGGGCTGATGAAGAAATTCCAGCATTGAAGAATTGCGGGCACCCACTAGTGAGTGCTGAAAAACTACTCAAGTCGAACTACATCGATTCTTTGAAAAAACTACACAAAACAGAGGCGCATCGATTGCTCTGAAGAAACTACCCCAAATTCCTCAGCTGCTCCTGCCAACTCCTCAATTCTTCCATCTGCTTGGATGTGAAGAAAACCAAAAGCTGCGGAAAGAGCTGCTTTGTGAAGAAAAAAGCATCATTGCGTCAGATTCTTGACTGCGAAGAAAATGAAGCCTATGACCAGCTGTTGAAAACAATTGATGCTATTCAATTTCCTCCATACCTTCAAAGGAAGTGGTTCCTTTTGGAGAAGAATATGAAGTGCCAACGGATCGATGAAGAACATCAATCTCTGCTCATGCGAGAAAATTGATGAAAATTGAAGTGGAAGCTGTCCCTTCACGATCATTCCCTCATCAGACCATGAAATTCCTCAAGATGGTGCTGAGGAAATTGAAAATGAAGATGTGGATATTGGATGCACCACTCGGTGATCAATGATGATTTTTGGGAAAATCGGCATCCCAATACTCCGCTCTTCACCCCTTCAACAAGTTCCTCACTCCCCTGCCGCAGACTGTTCAGATAGACTCGAAGAAAATCAACCCACGAGTCACATGCTGAAGAAATTCCACCTCTGCTGCTGATGAAACTACTGCTTCTTTGAAAATCCTCGGTGCACAAGTTGAGGATCAAGAAATTCCTCAAGTGAAGAACCTGAACTTATGGTTCGGTGGTGATGCAAGCGGTGACACACCCTCTGCCAAGAAGAATCCGTTCTCGACCAAGCAAAAGTTCAAGGCTAAGATTTCTTTCTTTGAGCATGTGTTCTTCACTGAATATAATCCTTATGATTCTGCTCGGATTAGGAAGAAGTTACGGACTGCCGGTCAAGCCTTCTATTCCTCGGTGCTTTTCAACAAGGACAAAATCTTGATCATGCTCATATTCCTCATGTGGATATGGAGTCGCTGCGGAGCTTTGAGCCTTCCTAAGTGTTCTTCACACGAGGTCTTCTCAACTTTTGCTGATATATATGATTGGAGAAGAGCTAATTCTTGAGTTCTATAACCCTTCACATCACGAGGCCTGAAGATGTAACTTCATGGGTCTTGGATTGGATGACGAAAACCCACTACAAGGCTGACAAGTGAATGCTTCGTGCCCTTCCACTCGATCCT
Organism: Aegilops longissima; assembly: GCA_021605205.1. Taxonomy (NCBI): domain Eukaryota; kingdom Viridiplantae; phylum Streptophyta; class Magnoliopsida; order Poales; family Poaceae; genus Aegilops; species Aegilops longissima. The sequence goes on along the minus strand of CM038681.1, from coordinate 168,494,809 downwards.
CCAGTTGATGGTGCGTCGCATCTATGAAGAAAAAGAACTTTCAAATCACTATATGCAAGTCTTGATGAAGCCATTGAAGCCAAGGCAAGCTCCAGGACCAAATTCCTCGTCAAGGAATTCTATGTGCCTCGAGCAGTCTATCGAATTTTAGCGAAGACTATGAGTCCTATCAAAGACCCGCGACTCGAATGATGAAGAAGTCGTTGGCATCATGAAGAATATGCTTTTCAACATCATCCATGGCGTTCCTGTCAATTTCCATGATTTCTTCATGAGGACTACGGCTAACATTGCCATGTCACCTTTTGATTTGAAGCCTTATCGCCTTGGATCATGAGATTCATCGGTCAAGATCTTCACTGAATTACAAAGGCGACACTTTGAACCACTGCAGCTACCTGCGGTTGAAGTCCTCAAGCGGCAATTGCCTCGGTGATGAAAAGGGAAAGGCTGCTCTGTGATAGATGAAGGCACCGTCCATTGGATGGACGGTTTTAAAACAGCATCTTACTCCACCAATGATGACTCGCCACATGACTCAGCAGCAAATACCTCGATTAAGCATAGTCCTCAAGCTACGGGGTGATGGTGATCGTGAATTACTCCTCGGTCTTCATCGGAAGGTTGATCGCAATCACAAGTGGGTCAACGTCGGTTTGGTACTATTCTTTAAACATGACCTCAACTCACAATGCGGTGAAGAAAAACCACTACTATCTTCATGAAACCTTCAAGCGCTCTGGGCTGTTCTTCACATGTCTACAATGAAGAAGAACTGAAATCAATGGGACTCAAGGAAGAATTTGTAGTCTACACCTCCTCGAAGAAATTCAAGAAAGTCAAAGTTCCTTCCTTGGTAGCTCCCTATTCTTCATCTCGCGACAACTGATGAAAATGAAGATTTGGAAGACATTGCGCTGGTCCTACTTCAGCGAACAACCCGACAATCTTTGGCTCCGTCTTCAACTTGAATTTCTCAAGCGTTAGTCCTCGGTTTGATCCTTTTGGTCATTCGATGACAAAGGGAGAAATTTGAGTTAGTCTTCAAGCGGGTCTCGTTTTTGTCTATATACAATATTTTATTAAGTTACAACTCTCGTTCTTGAAACCTTTTATTGGATCGAGTTGTAATCTTAAACCCGATGGTGCTTTGATACTTTTGATGCATTATGCTTTTGCTTTATGCTCTGATTGCGAGGCCGGCCCGAATCGATACCCATTCTTCGTCGATTACTTTTCACCGTGGCCTCTGCCCCCTTCTCCGATTTCTACAATGATGTCATGCACATCGGCTTCCACCTTGGATTTCCTCCAGATGTCGTGGCGTGCATGGCTCTTTTCCCATCTCTGCGAGGCATCACGGAGTGCTCCCCAATCTGGCGCTCTTCCGCCACTACTTTTATCCTCGTATCCAAAGGGCGCCATCTCGGTTGTGTGCACTTTGGGTCCCAGGACTTAGGAGAAAGGACATACCGGGCGCTTCGAGAAGGAGAGGTGGGAGGAGTGGTGGAGCCGGTGGTGCTGGATTGACGAGGAGGACCCACAGGAATTCTTCCGGGTTCGCCAGGCGCCGCCGATACGCAGAAATGACTGGGGTGATGTCGACGCCCAGGATGAGAAGCTCAAGGTCGCCACCACCAGGATCCACCGCCTCACCATTGCCGGGCTCACCCTGGAGATGATTGGGGCGGACTTCATCCACCGCCGAATTGCTCCTCTGCACAACAAGGGGAGGCCGGCCTGGCTTTTCGAGAATCTGGTGACATCATGAGGCCGCCCGGACTGAACCACAACTTCATGGTGATGGGGCCGCCCGCTTCGCGATGGCTCTTTCAGCTCGGCGTGAACCCCGCGGCAGCAAGGCCGAGAGGTTCGGCAAGGCTCTGAAAGGCCGGCAAGGTCGCCAGGGCCCTTGTTTGGGTTGCGGCGGGAGTGGTCCCGCTGAGCAATAACTTCGCGTAAACCGACATCATCGCCATGATGCGGACTTCAACCGCATGCGGCCTCGTCCCAAATTGGGCGAGCTGCGGCGGATCGAGTGTAAGTTTCTTTGATACCTTGGTGGAAGATGCGTCCATAGCGAGCCGCTGCTCATCGAGACACCACCAGGCAGAATGGACTATATCGCCACCAGTAGCGGCGGGCGGAGCTTCGCCAGGAGGCGGCGGCGCTGGCGGCATGGAGGGCGAGGCCACGGCGGCAGCGGAGGAGAGGAGCTTCGCCCGGTGGGCGGAATCCGCGAGGAGGCCATGTAGTGCCGCTGCAGGGGCCCTCTCATTGAAGATGTGGTCGGCGAGTGGAAATCGTCGGAGGAGGTCGATCTTGTCGACCCTCGGCCATGGGGAAGAAGCGAGTCTGTGGCGGGCCAGCTCTGGCGAGCGGTCCGGCCCGCGAGAGCTGCGCAACATGATAGGCCCAGGAGGCATCCGTGCGCCAGATGAGGGTCGCAGCGGCGAGGAAGGTGGTGAAGGCCACGGTGGAGAAGAACAAGGCGACTGCCTCTTCCTCGTCCAAGCGTCCTCGGACTCCATCTACTTCCCCTCCTCCCGCAGATGACGACACGGAGGTCGTCTTCGATTTTGGGTCTCTCAGCCCAAGGAGGAAGAGGAAGGCAGCGGAAGAAGAGGTGGAGGATGAGTAAGTATCTTGCCTTTTTATCATCTTCGTCCTTTCAAACCGCGTTGCTTTTCTTGATTTGTTTTCATCTTGCGGGGATCTTGAGCGCTGTGAGGAGGTGAAGAGGGCGAGGGCCTCAGCAGACGGCCAGCCCGTGAATCACTTGAGTATGCCGCTGGTGGTGGTGAGCAGCCCGGACAGCAGCCCCGGCCGCAGCCCCCAGCATAAGTTCACCACTTGCTCCCCCTCAACGGGTGCTGGGGTACGATCCCTTGGCGCTGACCTTGCCGTGGTTGCAGGAGGAGGGCGGCAACAGGAGGAGCCACCGGGGGCCACCCCCAACACGCCGCCCCGAGGGGCGTCCCCGGCAAGGGCGCCAAGCGCCGAGCCTATGCGCACAGAGGAGGAGGAGGCGAACCCGGGTGTGGCTCTGTCCCGGCGCCAGATGTTGGCAGGGAAGGGGCTACTTCTTCCCAGCCCGGCATGAGTAAGTGATTCGCCTTCTGTCCTTGTTCGTTCCTGTTTCTTCTTTTTTTAAAATCTTGGTCTTGGCCTCGCCTCACTCCCCTTCTTGGTGTCTAGATCCTTCCCCGGCGAACCCGGAGGACGTTGACACCGTCATCAAGGAGGTCGCCAGGGACGCCGCGGCCAAGGCCGACAAGATCGCTGCCGAGGAGGCCTCCAAGGCTGCCGCTGAAGAGGCCGCCAAGGGGTCTGCTGAGGAGACAAGCAAGGCTGCTGCTGAGGAGGCCGGCGAGGCCGGCAAGGCCGCTGTCGAGGAGGGGGCGGTCGGCGACCAACCTTCCTCCTCCATTGCCTCTGGCTCGGACAGGTACCCAAGGGTGAGCGACGACCTGTTCATCCACCTCCTAGGGACGGCAAGCACCGGGGCACCCACCGAGGGGGAGGTGTTTGATGACGAAGTGCTCGCCGCAGCCGGGCTTGAGGTTGTTGACGAGCCGAACGCCGGTGGAGGCAGTTCCCAGGAAGGGTGGATCCTCCAGGCCATGAATGCCAACTTCCAGAAGCTCCAGGCGCTTCACTGCGCCCGCCTGGACAAGGCCAAGTCCAGGATGTCGGTGGTGGACAAGGCGGAGGCGGACCTCGAGGCGCGTCACGGCGCGAGGCTTAGTTCCGCCGAGCCCACAAGCATGAAGGCCGCCTAGGGCGTCTTGGCTGGCGTAAATTGGAGCTAAATCATGAAGCGAGGCCGACATCGAGAAGGCCTAGGAGGCTGGCGAAGCGATGAGGCCACCTAGGCCGAGGCTGCTCGGCACCAGCAGACCGAGCAGCTAAACTCCTAGGAGGAGGACCTTGCAGCTCATGAGGAGAAGCTTGCTGCGACACTCCAGCAGCAGGGCGAGAATCAAGCTTGTCATGCAGCGGACCCGGGAGGCTGGAGCGGAGAGCCTGGGGGCTCGGCGCCCAAGCTACAGTCCATGCGGCAAGGTGAAAGAGCTGGAGGTGGAGTGGGACGGGCTGAAGAATCAGGCCCTGAAGTTGGCAAAGGAGAAGGACATGCTCAACGATGCATTGGTGGAGGCGCAAGGCGCAGTCCTCGGTAAGGCTGAGCAGCTTTCCAAGGCCAACAACTCCATCAAAGACCTGAAGCTGAAGCTGGAGGGTCTCGAGGGAGCGCTGTCGGAGGCCAAGGCCCGGGAGGAGACCCTGACCAAGGATCTGGAGAAGGAGAGGCAGCTGCGGAAGAACAAAACCGCCAACCACGCGGATTTCGTGAAGGGTGAGAAGCTATGGGCCAGCCGTCTCGCCGAGATCGCCGGCAGGATCACCATGTGTAAGTGCATCTAGTGCCCCTTAGTGATTTTGGTGTATTGAAGACTTATAGGTTAAGTAACTGATGCGTTTGTAAGTGTACACAGGTCTATAAGTCTATGAGGAGTTTGATATTCTGATGGAAGTCGACCCTAAAATGAATTTCTTCAATGAAGAATTTGATATTACGAAGACTTTATGAAGACTTTGAAAGTGAAGAAATTGGTGTGATTCTGAAGACTTGGTATTCGCTTGAGGAATATGAAGCGTGAAGACTTTTGTTTTCGTAGTTTCATTTTCTCTTTCTTGAGTCATAGGAAACACCGTACTGTTAAAGGGGGTCGAGGAAATACTAAGGAAAAATTTCCATTTGATGCTCAACTCAAAATCCTCACCTACCAATCCCTTGAGTGAAGCCTTTGGAAATCTCATACTGATTCAGTCAATTTCTTGATGTGAGAGCGAAGTTCTTCTAGTCCTTTGAGAATTTATTCGGCGAGAGAGTTAAAATCGCCGATCTGAATTGCCTACGATGAGGAACATGATAGCCACGAGAATTTGATGTTCAAAATTCCAACCGTTCTTTGTCTCTTGGCATGGTGTCCCAAAATATCTCCACCTAACGGTCATATCATTTAAGGGCATTTATGTCTTATCATGTCGGGCTGCTCCCTAGGCTATAAATAGCCGCCCCTACAACCACTAGTTGGTTGGCTGCTCGAAGAACTTGACACTTGTCATTTGAGAGCAACCCATCCTCTGAGGACTTTGGTGAAAATCATCAAGTGAGGAAAAACCCAAAGTGAGGAAAACCCAAAAACCAAACCCCAACAAACCCAAAGTGATTGAGCATCCTTGAAGAAATTGATCCAGCGTGGATCCGGCGCTTTTACCTTTGAAGACTGTGCTTCTTCCAGGCGGTTAGGCGTCAAGGTCTAGAAACATCAAGAGGAATTGTGGATCGCCGGTGACCAAGTATGTGAAGGTTTGGAAGTCGCTGAAGACTTACCACGAGTGATTGGGCGAGTCTGCGTGACCTTAGTTCAAGGAGAATATGGTGAGGACTTGGTGTCTGAGCTGCGTGCTTTCGATGGTGGTGTCCGGACTGCGTGTCCTCGAGTTTAAATACTCAGCCGCTCCAACCAGACGTACAAGCTGAGACAGCAGTTGGAACTGGTCTACAAATCATTGTCTTCACCAACCTAACTGGTTCTATTTCCTCAACCCTTTCATTTCCTCATTCTTGTGTTGAGTGTTTGTCATATCTGTGTTTGAAGACTTTGGTGAAGACTTTCTCAATTTCCTCAGTTCAATTTCTTGATCTGTTTGTCTTCATCTTGTGTTATCCTGTGATTCGCTTTACGTACTCTGTGATTGTCTTCATTTCATCATGATGACTATGCATGTAATCTGCTATGCTTACTTCGAGTACTTATTCCGCTGCATGTATTTCTTAGCTAAGGAATTTCCTCACGGCAAATTCCTCGATGAAGAAATTGTAAATCATAAAATCGCCTATTCACCCCCCTCTAGTCGATATAGCGCACTTTCAATTGGTATCGAGCAAGGTACTCCCTTGTTACGTGTGATTTTAGTTTAACCACAGGAGTTTTAGTTATATGGACCGCGGGTATGATCAAGGTCTCGGCGGGGTGTCCTACCTTGATGGGACGGACTACCCCTCTTGGAAGAACAAAATGCGAATGCATCTTGAAGCAATTGACAATGATCTACGGTATGTTGTGACAAAAGGTGTTTCCTCGGTCACACCCTCTACGAATGATCTTGATGTGAAGAGATTCAAGCAACTCGATTCTCAAGCGAAGAATATCATATGTAGCCATCGAGCAAAGGTCAATATGGAAGAGTGAGTGCTTTGGAATCTGCCAAACTCATACAGGACGAGGCTGTCCAAAGTAAATGAAGGTGTTTCAACTCAGCGTGACTCTCGAGTTGATGTTCTTGAATCTCTTCAACGCTTCAAAAGACTCGACAACGAAAATGTTCAACAAACCTTGATCGCCTCATTGACATCTCAAATGAGCTTCAAGCCTTTGGGTGCCACTGACATCACCGACCATGAGGTGGTGAAGAAATTACTAAGATAAACGATTCCTCATTTGACACTCACAGCTGTGATGATACAAGAGCGAGCTGACTACAAGTCTCTTGATCCTGCTGATATCCTCGAAGGCTAAATACTCACGAGTTCGACTTGCTGAAAGAGATCTCTATGGTTACGGCTATGGAAGAACCGTGCCACGAAGGCCAAGGCTGAATCTGAATCGAGAGTGAAGACTCGGTAGTAGCCTTGGAGATCTGAAGAATTTGGCGAGAGCTAGCCTTTGCTCGTGAAGAAATTCAGAAATTCACAAGGCGTGGTCGTTTTGGAAAATCCTCAAGAAGCGGTGATTCCTCATCTAGTGACTATAAGCGAAGACTTTGCCACAAATGCAAGAAACCTGGTCACTATATCCAAGATTGTCCTCGATGGGAAAAGGAATTAAGAAAGAAGAAACACAAGGATTACAGATTACGATGACGTGAAGAAGAAGAAGAAATCATCAAATCTTCATCATCAAAATCCTCAAAGCCTTCTTCTCACAAGAAGAGCAGCTCCAAAAAGGCTCGGGCATTCATTGGCAAGAAATGGACTCTGAAGCTGAATCGAGGAAAATGAGGAAGAGGAGGAGTCGAAGAATCCGAATCTGGTGTGGCTAGTCGGCTCTTGCTCACGCCTATGTTAGCAAGTCCATCTTCAACGCTGAAGAAACTGACTCCATGAAACAAACTGATGAGGAAAATGATGACTCGCTCCCACCTATTGCTTCATGGCAAAAGGTGCCAAGGTACTCAATTACACCTCCTCTGAATCTAGTGAAAATGAATCGATGAGGATCTCAAGCCCAGCTACTCTAAACTTGCTAAGATTGCTATAAAACAACAAAGGGCTTTTGAAAAGGTTCAAAACATGCTAGATAAGAGTGATGATATGTTAGGTGAAGAAATGGATCGCACTCAAGCCTGGATGAAAATCTTGAAAGTTCAGTCTAGGCTTGACAGCCTTCAAGGTCATCATAACACTCTCTTATCGATCATGAAAACTTTCTTATGAATTTCTTCAAAAGCAAGATCTTGAGAAGCTAAGGCGAGTTATGAAGATCTTGAAGGAAGCGCGATTCATTACTTGCTCAACAAATCAGCGCTTCTCAAGAAGAATTTGTTCCTCCATGCTTAAAGTGCATTGAGCGTGAATCGCTAATTCTTCACTGAATGTTCAAATGCTTCAAATGTTACAAATTCTTCACCTGCCTCTGCTATCACTAATTCCTCACACGAGGACATTGCTAGTATCCTTGACGATGCAGGGTGAAGGAATTGTACATGAGAGGCATGTACAAAAGCCTCAAAGGGCATCGGACTCTTTGTGATGTGCTTAAAAGCAGATCCTCAACAGAACCCTAGGAAAGAGGTATTGCCTTTGAGAGGAAACTCAATGCTGATGGAACATCTTGGAAGCTTTGAGCGGTATCCCAAAACCTCATGGGTTGCTGCAAAGGGACCTCCAGTTGATCCATCTACCTTATCTGGTTTTACATGTGAATTTCCTCATTACGATGATGAGTCATTTGACTCAAACTATAAACTGTTCAAAAATCAGAATGGTGAAGTATTTGCTAGATATGTTGGCACTAAGCTGCGAGAGCGGTCCCCTATGAAGAAAATCTGGGTTCCCAAGAAGTGCCTTGAAAGTCTTCAGTGAATGTCCTCATGACACCACATGTGAAGAAAAGGAACCCCAGATCAAATTCTTCATATGGACAAAATTCTTCATATGGATCCAAGTCCTCATACGGACCAAATTCCTCACGTGGATCAAATTCCTCAAAAGGATCAAAGTCCTCATATGATTATCATCGTGCTAACAACTCTGTTTACATGAGGTAGAGCTAAGGGCTATGAATATGTGCATTATTCTTCAAACCAATATGTTCATAAGTCCTCGAAGAATTTCTCTGCTTATTCATATGCTTACCTAACCCCTCTTATGTGAAACGAAATGGTTTGGCCTCTATGCCACCATTCTCATATGGTGCCATGAGAATGATGAACTCTTTGCCACCCCTTGAGATGTGGGTGGTGAAGAAAAAGAACTAATCTCTTCTGCAGGGTCAGGTCTCGGGCGTGCCTCAACGTCTGAAGAATTTCTTTGAGGGCACGACAAAATGCACGAAAGGGCCTTGGCTAATCATGATGAAATGAACTTTCATTTCACCGTCCTCATCTTGCTTATCTAATTGATCTTGGTGATGAAATTCATCGATGAACTTGATATCATATTCTTCAGCGATGAAGTATATGAGATCGTAAGTTATACTAATTCATCTGCAGGATGATCAACCCAAAACCAGAGTGGGTTCTCGATAGTGGATGTACAAATCACATGGTGGTGACAAGAATCTATTGATGGATGCTCCCTTATCACCGTCACATCTGAAGCATATCATCTTTCTTGACAAAGGCAAAAGTCGGTATTGGGACTTGGTAAGGTTGCTATCTCTAAGGACATGCACATGGACAAAGTCATGCTTGTTGAGTCTTTAGGATATAACCTCATGTCAGTCTCAATGCTTTGTGATCTTGATATGGTTGTTATCTTTGGCAAATATCGTTGTGTTGTGATTATGGAAGCTGACAATTCCAAAGTCTTGAAGGCTTTAGGAGAGGAGACTTGTATATTGTTGATTTTCCACAGGACCACAACCATCCGTGTGCCTACTTGCAAAAGCTTGAAAGGCTGGCTATGGCATCGGCGACTTAGTCACGCAGCATGAGGAATTTACTGCACTTGCGAAGAAGAAGCATGTCATTGGCATTGAGAATGTCAAATTCCTCAAGGATCACTTATCTGAACTGTGAAGCTGGAAAAATGACCAAGGCCAAGCATCCGTGAAGACTATCATGACCACTACTCGTCCCTTGAATTGCTTCACATGGACCTCTTTGGTCCCAATCATTACTCAGCTGTCACTAATGATGCATCTCTTTATGGCTTTGTTATTGTTGATGATTACTCTCGCTACACATGGGTACACATTGTTACTTACAAAAATCAAGTGCGGGAAATCTTCAAGCGATTTTCCTCGAGGCTTCAACCAACTTTGGTGTGAAGATCAAGCACATCGGGAGTGACAATGGAACTGAGTTCAAAAATTCGGTCTTGATGATTATCTTGATGAACTTGGTATTACTCATGAGTTATCTGCTCCCTATACTCCTCGGCAAAATGGCGTCGTGGGCGCAAGAACAGAACTCTTGTTGAGATGGCTGCACTATGCTTGATGAATACAAAGCGCCTAGTCGTTTCGGATTGAAGCAATTGATCTGCGTGCCACATCATCAACAGTATATCTTCACAAATTCTTCAAGAAGACTGCCTATGAACTCCTCACGACAAGAAACCCAATGTAAGTTATTTCAAAGTCTTGATTGCAAAATGCTGGATTAGAGATCCTCACCACCACTCTAAATTTGCACGAAAGCACATGAGGGTTTTATGCTTGGTTACGGAAAGGACTACGCACACCTCTGAGTCTTCAACATCGCACTTCACAAGATTGTTGACCTTTGTAGATGTCGGATTCGATGAAACTAATGGCTGCAAAGAGAGCACCTACCTACGTGTTAGAAGAACCAGCACTGAGGATTCTATCAGGTTCAAGGCAAGCGAGGATGTCATTCCTCTTGAAGAAACTGCTGAAGAATTCATTCTGTCTGTGAAAACGTCGAGTGATGCACTGAAGATAATCTTTGAAGAAAATGGTCTTGAGGAAAATGGTCAAATTCCTCGAAGACAACCAGCTCATCCTCGCGTTGCAAAAGAAGTGCAAGTTGACAAGATCATCGATGACATTGAAGCGCGAGTCCTCTCACTCGCTCAAAAGCTTCACACTTATCTAACTTTTGTGGGCACTATGCTTTTGTCTCTATCACAGAGCCCACTAAGGTAGATGAAGCATTTACGGGCGGAGTGGATTCAGGCCATGCAAGAAGAATTACATCGATTCGAGCTCAACAACGTCAGGGAACTGGTCAAGCGTCCAGATCCTCGCAAGCATAATATCATTGGCACAAAGTGGATCTACCGCAACAAGCAAGATGAAAATGGTCTTGTGGTGAGGAATAAAGCACGACTAGTAGCTCAAGGCTACCACGAGTTGAAGGAATTGATTTCGATGAAACTTTTGCACTGTTGCTAGACTTGAGTCTATTAGCATATTACTACGCCTATGCTAACCATCACAATATCACTTTATATCAAATGGATGTGAAAAGTGCATTCCTCAATGGTAAGCTTGAGGAAGAAGTATATGTTGCTCAACCCCAGGTTTTGAAGATCCAAAGAATCGACAAAGTCTTGAGACTAAATAAGGCCCTCTATGGCCTCAAGCAAGCCCCTCGGGCGTGGTATGATACATTGAAGGAATTCTTCGTGAAGAATGGCTTCACACCGTTCACTCGACCCTACTCTCTTTACTAAATCATATGATGGTGAACTGTTTGTGTGCCAAATATATGTTGATGATATTATCTTTGGCTGTCTTGACCAGCGTTATAGTGATGAATTTGCCTATATGATGAGTGAAGAATATCAAATGTCTATGATGGGAGAGTTGAAATTCTTCTTAGGTCTTCAAATTAAATCAACAACCCAATGGCATATTCATATCTCGGAGAAATACCTCAAAGATGTCTGAAGAAATTTGGCATGCAAGATTGCAAAGCGTCAAAATTCCTATGCCCACAAATGGCCATCTATGCCTTGATGAAAATGGTATTGACTTGATCACAAGGTATACCGCTCCATGATTGGTTCTTTATTGTACTTATGTGCATCTAGGCTAGATATAATGCTTAGTGTTTGCATGTGTGCCCGATTTCAAGCTACACGAAGGAATCACACCATAAGGCTGTGAAGCATATTCTTGATATCTAGCTCACACACCAACACTAGGATTATGGTACCCCAAGGGCTCTACTTTTGATCTCATTGGATATTCGACTCGACTATCTTTGGTGATCGTGTGGACCGCAAGTCAACATCTGGTACTTGTCATTTCCTCGGACGATCTTTGATGCATTGGTCCTCGAAGAAAGCAGAACTGCGTATCACATCCCCTCGCGAAAGCTGAATACATTGCTGCTGGCTCGTGTTGTGCTCAATTACTATGGATGAAGCAAACCCTCAAGGACTACGACATCAACGTGAAGAATGTGCCTCTCTATTGTGACAATGAGAGTGCCATCAAGATTGCTCACAACCAGTTCAGCACTCGAAGACAAAGCACATTCAAATTCGTCATCATTTTCTTCGTGATCATGTGTTGAAGGCGACATCTCCATCGAGCACGTGAAGGCGAAGAACAGCTAGCTGATATCTTCACTAAGCCCTTGGATGAGAAGAGATTTAGCAAGTTGCGGTGTGAGCTAAATATCTTAGAATCTTGAGCGTTCTTTGAAAAGGACACATCCTAACACTTATGCAAAATTGATGACTTAGATGTGCAACACATGAAGAAACGTTTTTCTTCAATCAATGAAGAATAACACTCTAAGTGTGAAGAAATTAATGAAGAATTTGATTCTCAGAACCCAAGAATAACACTCTAAGTGTGAAGAAATTAATGAAGAATTTGATTCTCAGAACCCTACGACAATTATGCGCGGTGTCTGAAATCATCATTCTTATCTGATTGGAGTCACGCCACCACCAAAGTTGAAAATCTTCAATTTGAGTTTTTTCTCAGTTTTGAAATTCTTCAGTTTTCAAATTCTTCAGTTTTCAAATTCTTCAACTTTGCAAAATCTTCCTTTGTTTCCGTCGTCTTTCTTCATTGACTATATATATATATGGATTTATGTCCTCTCAGCATTCACTTATGGCTATTTCTTCAAGTCGTTTTTTACGCTAAGTGAATGTGATGGGACCCTTTCCCTCTATGCTATACTCAACCCAATCCATTCACAAATTCTTCATGTGCGTTCTACTTTGAAACTTCGTTCAAATTCTTCTTTGTGTCCTTGACAGCTGAAGAAATTGCGAGCGGAACTTTTAAAACGAATCTTATCAAACTTGATTTTACCGCTCAAGCCGTTCCGCATCCCACGATGCATTATTATATCCACCCACGATGCTTTACGATCTCCACTACCTGTCGTGGGTGACACATGTCGTGAGAAGGGAAGCGGTCGAGGCACGTTAGTCCTAAATCTTGGACGAGCCGTTTTTCACCGTGGCTATAAATACCCTCTCTCCCTTCCTCACTCTTTTACCTCGCTCGATCTCTCTCCGCTCGAGCTCCTCGAAACCCTAAGCGCCGCTTCTCCATAAATCGCCGGTGAGGAAAAGCTTCACCGCCTTGACCTCTTCGCCCGGCGTACTCGCGCCGACCATGGAATTTCCTCACTCCGCCGTCGCCGTAGCTGATTTCCTCTGCCAAGTTAGGCGGAGAAGATCTGAGCAGACGAACTTCTAAACTGTTCATCTCAGTTCGTCGTGTTCTTCACTTCGGGTAAATTAAAAGTTACTTTTATTACTTGCTTTGATTCTCAAATCTTCTTCAAATTCTTCAAAGGTGTTTATTTCAAATTCCTCACACATATGAACACCTCAAATCCCTTGACTCATTTCTCTAAGCAATGATTTTCTTCAAGATTCCTCAATTGTGTGGATCTTCGATCTATACAACTCTGGAACCTAAGATAAAGAACGCTTATTGAAATTCTTCAAGGCTCATCTGGTCAAAATCCTCAAACTTGTTCTTTTTGAAAAACCCTCACGAGAGCATATGACCTCTTCAAATTCCTCGCACCTATACTCTGTTCACGGTACAAATGTCTGCTGCTGAATCCCTAGGTTCTCATCAACTTAACTCATTTGCAGCGTTCCTCGAAGAAAAACTGCACACTTCTTGAGAGAACTCAATTGTTCAATTTCCTCAACGAAGAAAATGGCAGATGGCAAGAAGCCGCATGAAGGGAGAAAGAAACACGAGGTCATGACAGCATTGAAATCCACGAGGAAATATATGCTGACTATTGCACACGGATGAGGAAAGCAAAAACCAACGCATAAGGTGCGCATTGAGAAAATTGAGCGGAGATGGGCACGGGAATGGAAGGAATACCGCTATGTTACACCTAAGTACATGAAGAAATTAGCGTTAAATCCTCCATGCCCAAGAGCTCCTTTGGCACCAGGCCAAATAGCTGATCCCACTAGCGTCAAGCGCGTGAGGACTTTCTGATGAATGGGCTAAGCGCCAAGCTAAGTTGGCTAAGCAAGCAAAGGAAGCGGTGAAGAAATTCAATGAGGATTCTGCGCTGCTGCTGCTGAGGTCTCGGTCAAGCCGAGAAATCGATGCAAAAGAAGTCTGCAAATAAGCCAAGTGCTTCTTCATCTATGCCCTCACGGCCAAGTTCCTCGGCAGCTCCCTCAAGGCAAATTCCTCGTGACAAATTCCTCACCTGCTCTTTGTTCCATCAAAGTCCTCAACTGCTCCGTCCAAACCTTGAGTTCAGTGCACTGCTACTTGTCAAAGGACTGCTGGTTTTCAATTGCCTCGAGCACCTCTGCAAATTCCTCGGCTGCTTTCAATTCTTCATCGGCCCGCGTTCTTTGAAGACAAAAGCAACAGTGGGCGTGGTCCTCGGCCTAGCCCAAGGAAGAAACAGCTTGTCGTCCACGTGCCATCTTATGATGAGGCATCTGATGAAGAACTTGAAGAAATCATCAGAGACCGTCAAGCTAGAGCCGCAAGAGCCAAGGGAACAGCTGTGCCACTGCTTTTGGACCCGAAGAAAGTCCTCGATTTCATCGACCTCTGGCACAATGATCCCAATACCCCTCTGCCTGATCTTCCTTTGACACCTGGTCAAAGTCATATGTTGACTCACTTCATTGCTGAAGAAAAATGGAAGTTCGAGAAGGCGAAGGAAATCAAGAAGGCTCAATACAAGAAGGAGAGGTTCTTGAAGAAAAATGTAGTCAAAATGACACCTGAGGAACTTCTTCAAGCCCAAACTGAAATTCAGAACCTCAGCAAGGACTTTGACACATACTATGCTGATTGGCAAGTTGTCAAGACCAGATTAAATCAATCGACGAAGAATCTCAAGTGTTGCTGCACTTTTGTGCAACATGAAAATCCTCGGTGAAGCATCTGCTCAGCCAAATGAAAAAAATGCCAAGCACGCTGAAGCTCAACTTCTTTGAAGAAAATGCTGATTCGAGGCTGATGAAGAAATTCCAGCCAGTTGAAGAAATTGCGGGGCACCCACTAGTGGTGCGCTGAAAAGCTACTCAAGTCGAGCAATTGCATCGATTCTTTGCTGAAGAAACTACACAAAGACAGAGGCGCATCGATTGCTCTGAAGAAACTACCCCAAATTCCTCGGCTGCTCCTGCACCAACTCCCTCCAATTCTTCCATCTGCCGGATGTGAAGAAAACCAAAGCTGCGGAAAGAGCTGCTGTGAAGAAAAAAAAGCATCAGCTGCATCAGATTCTTCGGCTGCGAAGAAAATGAAGCCTATGACCAGCTCTGTTGAAAACCCAATTGATGCTATTCCAATTTCCTCCATACCTTCAAAGGAAGTGGTTCCTTTTGGAGAAGAATATGAAGTGCCAACCGGATCGATGAAGAACATCAATCTCACTGCTGTCGAGAAAATTGATGAGGAAATTGAAGTGGAAGCTGTCCCTTCAACCCCAGTCATTCCCTCATCAGACCATGAAATTCCTCAAGATGGTGCTGAGGAAATTGAAAATGAAGATGTGGATATTGGATGCACCACTCCAGTGATCAATGATGATTTTTGGGAAAATCGGCATCCCAATACTCCGCTCTTCACCCCACTTCAACAAGTTCCTCACTCCCCTGCACAGACTGTTCAGATAGACTCTGAAGAACATCAACCCACGAGTCACATGCTGAAGAAATTCCAGCCTCTGCTGCTGATGAAACTACTTCTTGCTGCTGAAAATCCTCGGGCTGCACAAGTTGAGGATCAAGAAATTCCTCAAGTGAAGAACCTGAACTTATGGTTCGAGAGGTGGTGATGCAAGCGGTGACACACCTCTGCCAAAGCGGAAGAATCCATTCTCGACCAAGCAAAAGTTCAAGGCTAAGATTTCTTTCTTTGAGCATGTGTTCTTCATGAATACAATCCTTATGATTCTGCTCGGATTAGGAAGAGGCGCTTACGGACTGCCAGTCAAGCCAACTTCTATTCCTCGGTGCTTTTCAACAAGGACAAAATCTTGATCATGCTCATATTCCTCATGTGGATATGGAGTCATTTGCCGGAGCTTTGAGCCCTTCCTAAGTGTTCTTCACGATGCAGGTCTTCTCAACTTTTGCAGCGATATATGTGATTGGAGCGAAGAGCTAATTCTTGATTCTATGCAACCCTTCACATCACGGAGGCGCTGAAGATGTAACTTCATGGGTCTTGGATTGGATGACGAAAACACCCACTACAAGGCACCGACAAGTGAATTGCCGTGCCCTTCCACTCGATCCTCCAGTTGATGGTGCGTCGCATCTATGAAGAAAAGAACTTTCAAATCACTATATGCAAGTCTTGATGAAGCCATTGAAGCCAAGGCAAGCTCAAGGACCAAATTCCTCGTCAAGGAATTGCTCTATGTGCCTCGAACAGTCTATCGAATTTTGCGAAGACTATGAGTCCTATCAAGGGCCACGACTCGAATGATGAAGAAGTCGTTGGCATCATGAAGAATATGCTTTTCAACATCATCCATGGCGTTCTGTCAATTTCCATGATTTCTTCATGAGGACTCGGCTAACATTGCCATGTCACCTTTTGAGCTGAAGCCTTATCGCCTTGGATCATGAGATTCATCGGTCAAGATCTTCACTGAATTACAAAGTGACACTTTGAACCACTGCAGCTACCCTTGGTTGAAGTCCTCAAGCGGCCAATTGCCTCGGTGATGAAAAGGAAAGGCTGCTGCTGTGATAGATGAAGGCACCGTCCATTGGATGGACAGTTTACAAAGCGACATCTTACTCCACCAATGATGACTCTGCCACACATGACTCAGCAGCAAATACCTCAGTTAAGCATAGTCCTCAAGCCACTGCACCCAGGGTGATGACTGATCGTGAATTACTCCTCAGTCTTCATCAGAAGGTTGATCGCAATCACAAGTGGGTCAAACGTCAGTTTGGTACTATTCTTTACAACATGACCTCAACTCACAATGCAGTGAAGAAAAACCACTACTATCTTCATGAAACCTTCAAGCGCACCTGGGCTGTTCTTTCACATGTCTACAATGAAGAAGAACTGAAATCAATGGGACTCAAGGAAGAATTTGGTGGTCTACACCTCCTCGAAGAAATTCAAGAAAGTCAAAGTTCCTTCCTTGGTGGCCAGCTCCTATTCTTCATCTCGCGACAGATGAAAATGAAGATTTGGAAGACATTGCGGCTGGTCCTACTTCAACGAACAACCCGACAATCTTTGGCGCTCCGTCTTCAACTTGAATTTCTTCAAGGCGTTAGTCCTCGGTTTGATCCTTTTGGTCATTCGATGACAAAGGGGAGAAATTTGAGTTAGTCTTCAAGCGGGTCTCGTTTTTGTCTATATACAATATTTTATTAAGTTACAACTCTCGTTCTTACGAAACCTTTTATTGGATCGAGTTGTAATCTTAAACCCGATGGTGCTTTGATACTTTTGATGCATTATGCTTTTGCTTTATGCTCGATTACGATAGTATTGATATCGTTGATCCTTGTTATGCTCGATCCTCGTGAGCTCGGTGAAAATCTTCAAATCGATTTGGGATCGATACTCATGAAGAGTTTCAAATTCCTCATACGCATTGGGCTCGATACTCTTTATGCATTATTTTGCATGCTCGCATATCATCAAGCACCATATTTCATCATGCATTTCAAATTCCTCATATTATTTGTCAAATCGTGTATGAATTACAAGATATAGGGGAGATCTCCATGATTCAATTCTTCAAATGTGCATTGCCTCAAAAGCAAATTCCTCACTATGCACATCTTGGGGGAGTTCTAGTATATCTTGCAATCAAAATCCTCATTATCAGAATTTACACTTCATATATTTATCCCGTTGAAAACTTAACTTTGTATTGTCATCAATCACCAAAAGGGGAGATTGTAAGTGCATCTAGTGCCCTTAGTGATTTTGGTGTATTGAAGACTTATAGGTTAAATAACTAATCGTTTGTAAGTGTACACAGGTCTATAAGTCTATGAGGAGTTTGATATTTACAGTGAAAGTCGACCCCTAAAAATGAATTTCTTCAGCTGAAGAATTTGATATTCTGAAGACTTTCTGAAGACTTTGAAAGTGAAGAAATTGGTGTGATTCTGAAGACTTGGTATTCGCTTGAGGAATATGAAGCGTGAAGACTTTTGTTTTCGTAGTTTCATTTTCTCTTTCTTGAGTCATAGGAAACACCGTACTGTTAAAGGGGGTCGAGGAAATACTAAGGAAAAATCTCCATTTGATGCTCAACTCAAAATCCTCACCTACCAATCCCTTGAGTGAAGCCTTTGGAAATCTCATACAGATTCAGTCAATTTCTTGATGTGAGAGGCGAAGTTCTTCTAGTCCTTGAGAATTTATTCGGCGAGTTTAGGAATTCGCCGGTCTGAATTGCCTACGATGAGAACATGATAGCCACGAGGAATTTGATGTTCAAAATTCCGACCGTTCTTTGTCTTTGTCTTGCTGTCCCAAAATATCTCCACCTAACGGTCATATCATTTAAGGGCATTTATGTCTTATCATGTCGGGCTGCTCCTAGGCTATAAATAGCGCCCCTACAACCACTAGTTGGTTGGCTGCTCGAAGAACTTGACACTTGTCATTTGAGAGCAACCCATCCTCACGAGGACTTTGGTGAAAATCATCAAGTGAGGAAAAACCCAAAGTGAGGAAAAACCCAAAACCAAACCCCAACAAACCCAAAGTGATTGAGCATCATTGAAGAAATTGATCCAGCGTGGATCCGGCGCTTTTACCTTTGAAGACTGTGCTTCTTCCAGACGGTTAGGCGTCAAGGTCTAGAACATCAAGAGGAATTGTGGATCGCCGAGTGACCAAGTATGTGAAGGTTTGGAAATCGCTGAAGACTTACCACGAGTGATTGGGCGAGGTCTGCGTGACCTTAATTCAAGGAGAATCTGGTGAGGACTTGGTGTCTGAGCTGCGTGCTTTCGATGTTGGGTGTCCGGACTGCGTGTCCTCGAGTTTAAATACTCGGCCGCTCCAACCAGACGTACAAGCCGAGACAGCAGTTGGAACTGGTCTACCAAATCATTGTCTTCACCAACCTAACTGGTTCCATTTCCTCAACCCTTTCATTTCCTCATTCTTGTGTTGAGTGTTTGTCATATCTGTGTTTGAAGATTTTGGTGAAGACTTTCTCAATTTCCTCAGTTCAATTTCTTGATCTGTTTGTCTTCATCTTGTGTTATCCTGTGATTACGCTTTACGTACTCTGTGATTGTCTTCATTTCATCATGATGACTATGCATGTAATCTGCTATGCTTACTTCTGAGTACTTATTCCGCTGCATGTATTTCTTAGCTAAGGAATTTCCTCACGGCAAATTCCTCGATGAAGAAATTGTAAAATCATAAAATCGCCTATTCACCCCCTCTAGTCGATATAGCACTTTCACCATGCAGCTGGCCACCATGGGGATGCCAAGCGTGAGGTGCGTCTCGGGCTGGCGTGAGTCCCACGCCAAGCTGACCATGTTCTTTGAGGGTGTTCTCGGGGCCTGGGCAGTTCCGCTCCAACAGGCAGCCTCTCGGCAGCGAGGCCGGAAGCTTCTTGAGGCGCCATGACCAAGGTCCTCACCAAGGTGGCGTCTGGAACCTCGACCTCGACTTTGGCGCCCACATTGGAGAGCTTGCCGGAGGAGTGGACCTCCACGGCGCTCGAGGCGTATCAAGCCCATCATCGATTCGTCGGCGGAATCCGGAGGTGGAGGCCAGCCCGGATTAAGCGCCCGTTTCTTATCGCCGCTGCAGGTTCATGACCAAGACAATTTTTTTCTTTAATTAGAACCGCAGCAACAACTGATGTAATATAACTCTCTGATGCTTTTAATACCATGCATTCTATCTTCCGTTATATCTTTCTTCGTGCGTTCGTACCCTCGCTTGTTGAGATAAGGCTGCGGTAGCGTAAACCCATGCCATGGTGCTTTAAGGACGGATCCTTAGCACCCTACCGGAAGGCGCTTGCTGCAGGCGAAACCACCTTGCCGCCGCCAGCTTGATCGCTTCAGGTGTCGGCGGACTCGGCGGGACAAGGCGCTTGTTGAGCAGGTAAGCCACCTTGCCACCGCCAGCGTGGCCGCAGGAACTGTCGAGCAGGCTCGAGAATGAACAAAGGCGTTGCCAATAGCGGAAGGGTCCCATCGCGTGCAGGTTTCCCGTACAAAGAACGAGATCTCTCAGGGAGAACATCCTTATATAAGTGAAAATAGCCAAGATTTCGCTTGACTTAGCTTTTACGTAGATTCTTGCGGGCCCTTCACCGCACCCTTGGAGGCGTCGTCTCAACGTATCTATAATTTTGATTGCTCCATGCTATATTATCTACTGTTTTGGACCATATTGGGCTTTATTTTCTAATTTTATATTACTTTTGGGACTAACTTATTAACGGAGGCCCAGCCAGTTGTTGTTTTTTGCCTATTTGGTGTTTGAAGAAACGGAATATCAAACGCAGTCTAAGCGGAATGAAACCTTGAGGCGTGATTTTCTCACGAACATGATCCAGAGACTTGGAACCTACATCAAGCAATCTGAGGAAGGCACGAGGTAGAGGCGCGCCCCCCCAGTAGCGCCTCCACCTCGTGGGCCCCTGTTGCTCCACCGACGTACTTCTTCCTCCTATATATACCTCATTGCCCCGAGCGATCGACATCTGAGCCAAAACCTAATTCCACCGCCGCAACTTTACGTATCCACGAGATCCCATCTTGGGACCAGTTCGAGAGCTCCGCGAAAAGGAATCCACCATGGAGGCTTCTACATCATCATAGCCTCTCCGATGAAGTGTGAGTAGTTTACTTCAGACCTTGGGTCCATAGTTAGTAGCTAGATGGCTTCTTCTCTCTTTTTGGATCTCAATACAATGCTCTCCCCCTCTCTCGTGGAGATCTATTCGATGTAATCTTCTTTTTGCGATGTGTTTGTTGAGATCGATGAATTGTGGGTTTATGTTCAAGATTATCTATGAGCAATATTTGAATCTTCTCTGAATTCTTTTATGTATGATTGGTTATCTTTGCAAGTCTCTTCGAATTATCCGTTTGGTTTGGCCAACTAGATTGGTAGTTCTTGAAATGGGAGAAGTGCTTAGCTTTAGGTTCAATCTTGCGGTGTCCTTTCCCGGTGTGATGGGGGCAGCAAGGCACGTATTGTATTGTTGCCATCGAGGATAACAAGATGGGTTTTTATCATATTGCATGAATTTATCCCTCTACATCATGTCATCTTGCTTAAGGCGTTACTCTGTTTTCATTAACTTAATACTCTAGATGCATCTTTGGATAGCGGTCGATGAGTGGAGTAATAGTAGTAGATGCACGCAGGAGTTGGTCTACTTGTTTCGGACGTGATGCCTATATACATGATCATACCTAGATACTCTCATAATTATGCTCAATTCTGTCAATTGCTCAACAGTAATTCGTTCACCCACTGTGAAATACTTATGCTCTTGAGAGAAGCCACTAGTGAAATCTATGGCCCTCGGGTCTATTCTCTATCATATAAATCTTCCATCACTTTATTATTGCTTTGCTTTTTACTTTGCTTTTTATTTTACTTTGCATCTTTATACCAAAAATACCAAAAATATTATCTATCATCTCTATCAGATCTCACTCTCGTAAGTGACCGTGAAGGGATTGACAACCCCTAATCGCGTTGGTTGCGTTGAGCTATTTGTTTTGTGTAGGTACGAGGGACTTGCGTGTGGACTCCTCTTGGATTGATACCTTGGTTCTCAAAAAGCTGGGAAATACTTACGCTACTTTGCTGCATTATCCTCTCCTCTTGAAATCCAGCAAGCTCAAGAGGTAGCAAGAAGGATTTACTGAGTGCCGTTGTTAGAGAGTCTCATAAAGTCAACATACCAAGTACCCTTCACAATCCCTTATCTCTCGCATTACATTATTTGACATTTGCCTCTCGTTTTCCTCTCCCCCACTTCACCCTTGCCGTTTTATTCGCCTTCTCTTTTCCGTTTGCCTTTCTTTGCGCTTGCTTTTTGTTTGCTCATGTGTTAGTTTGCTTGCTTGTCACGATGGCTCAAGATAATACCAAATTATGTGACTTTACCAATACCAACAATAATGATTTCCTTAGCACTCCGATTGCTCCTCTTGCCAATACTGAATCTTGTGAAATCAATCTTGCTTTATTGAATCTTTTATGAAAGATCAAATCGTCGGCCTACCTAGTGAAGATGCGCTACTCATCTAAATAACCGTTGATTTATGTGATATGCAAAAGAAGAGTGATGTTGACAGTGATGTTGTGAAATTGAAGCTATTTACTTTTTCGCTTAGAGATCGTGCAAAAGCTTGGTTTTCGTCTTTGCCTAAAAATAGTATTGATTCTTGGAACAAGTGCAAAGATGCTTTTATCTCTGGAGGAAAAGAATGAAGGTGTGGGCGGGAAGGAGGAGGCAAGGCCCCCTCAATGTGTATTCGACTACTCATTACGGAACCACCGATTGATCCGATTAGACTTCCAGCAGGGTAGCACGGGAACTTGCTGAATCAACTCCTTGGAATCGGAGGCTGGACCGAGGTCAATCCAATGGTAACCTCAACCTAGGAATGCATGTTTCACATCCTAAGTATTTTCCTCCGCTAAGATCATCTCTCTTAGAAGCGACATTATGAACTTTAAGCAACTTGACCATGAACATGTTGCACAAGCTTGGGAGAGGATGAAATTAATGATACACAATTGCCCTACTCATGGTTTGAATTTATGGATGATTATACAAAAATTTATGCGGATTGAATTTTGCTTCTAGAAACCTTTTAGATTCGACCACGGAGGCACTTTTATGGAAATCACTTTAGGAGGCGCTACTAAACTCCTAGATAATATTATGGTTAATTATTCTCAATGGCACCTTTGAAGATCTACCAATAAAAAAGTGCATGCGATAGAAGAGATAAATGTTTTGAGTGGAAAGATGGATGAACTTATGAAATTATTTGCTACTAAGAGTGTTTCTTCTGATCCTAATGATATGCCTTTGTCTACTTTGATTGAGAATAATAATGAATCTATGGATGTGAATTTTGTTGGTAGGAATAATTTTGGTAACAACGCATATAGAGGAACTTTAATCCTAGGCCTTATCCTAGTAATCCTTCTAATAATTATGGAAATTCCTACAACAACTCTTATGGAAATTTTAATAAGATGCCCTCTGAATTTGAGACTAGTGTTAAAGAGTTTATGAATTCGCAAAAGAATTTTAATTCTTTGCTTGAGGAAAAATTGCTTAAAGTTGATGAATTGGCTAGGAACGTTGATAGAATTTTTCTTGATGTTGATTCTTTAAAGCATAGATCTATCCCTCCTAAGCATGATATCAATGAGTCTCTCAAAGCCATGATAATTTCCATTGATGAGTGCAAGGAAAGAACCGCTAGGATGCGTGCTACGAAAGATGCCTTTATTAAAGCGTGTTCTTCCAATTTCCATGAAAATAAAGATGAAGATCTAAAATTTATTGATGTATCTCCTATCAAATCTTTGTTTTGCAACATGAATCTTGATAATGATGGGACTTAATTTGATCCACCTTTACCTAGAAGGCGTTCTAAAAATTCGGAGTTTTTAGATCTTGATGCTAAAATTGATAAAAGTGGGATTGAAGAAAGTAAAACCCTAGATGTTGCTAAACCCACTATTTTGGATTTCAAGGAATTTAATTATGAAAGTTGCTCTTTAATTGATTGTATTTCCTTGTTGCAATCCGTGCTAAATTCTTCTCACGCTTATAGTCAAAATAAAGTGTTTACCAAACATATTGTTGATGCCTTGATACAATCTTATGAGGAAAAACTTGAGTTGGAAGTCTCTATCCCTAGAAAACTTTATGATGAGTGGGAACCAACTATTAAAATTAAGATTAAGGATCATGAATTTTATGCTTTATGTGATTTGGGTGCTAGTGTTTCCACTATTCCCAAAACTTCGTGTGATTTGCTAGATTTCCGTGATTTTGATGATTGCTCTCTAAACTTGCACCTTGCGGATTCCACTATTAAGAAACCTATGGGAAGAATTAGTGATGTTATTATTGTTGCAAATAGGAATTATCTGCCCGTAGATTTTATCATTCTTGATATAGATTGCAATCCTTCATGTCCTATTATTCTTGGTAGGCTTTTCCTTAGAACGATTGGTGCAATCATTGATATGAATGAAGGGAATGTTAGATTCCAATTTATGTTAAGGAAAGGCATGTAACACTTTCCTAGAAAGAAAATAAAATTACCATATGAATCTATTATGAGAGCCACTTATGGATTGCCTACCAAAGATGGCAATGCCTAGATCTATCCTTTCTTTTATGCCTAGCTAGGGGCGTTAAACGATAGCGCTTGTTGGGAGGCAACCCAATTTTATTTTTAATTTTTTGTTTTTGTTTCTGTTTAGGAATAAATAATCCCTCTACCCTCTGTTTAGATGTGGTTTTATGTTTTTATTAGTGTTTGTGCCAAGTTAAACCTATAGGATCTTCTTGGATGATAGTTATTTGATCTTGCTGTAATTTCCAGAAACTTTCGGTTCACGAAAACTATTGTTAAAAATCACCAGAACGTGATAAAATAGTGATTCCAATTGATGCTGATCAATAAAAAAATTGCCTAGGTCTTCCTATTTTGTCTGAATTTTTGGAGTTCAGAAGTTTGCGTTAGTTACAGATTACTACAGACTGTTCTGTTTTGAAAGATTCTGTTTTTAGTGTGTTGTTTGCTTATTTTGATGAATATATGGCTAGTAAAATAGTTTATAATCCATAGAAGTTGGAATAAATTAGTTTTAAACCAATATAAATAAAGAATGAGTTCATTACAGTACCTTGAAGTGGTATTTTGTTTTCTTTAATAGCAGACTCACGAGATTTCTGTTGAGTTTTGTGTTGTGAAGTTTTCAAGTTTTGGGTGGAATTTTTTGATGGATTATGGAACAAGGAGTGGCAAGAGCCTAAGCTTGGGGATTCCCATGGCACCCCCAAGATAATCCAAGGACACCAAAAAATCAAAGCTTGGGGATGCCCCCGGAAGGCATCACCTCTTTCGTCTACTTCCATCGGTAACTTTACTTGGAGCTATATTTTTATTCACCACATAATATGTGTTTTGCTTGGAGCGTCTTGTATGATTTGAGTCTTTGATTTTTAGTTTACCCCAATCATCCTTGCTGTACACACCTTTTGAGAGAGCCATACATGAATTGGAATTTGATAGAATACTCTATGTGCTTCACTTATATCTTTTGAGCTATATAGTTTTGCTCTAGTGCTTCACTTATATCTTTTAGAGCACGGTGGTAGATTTGTTTTATAGAAACCATTGATCTCTCATACTTCACTTAGATTATTTTGAGAGTCTTAAATAGCATGGTAATTTGCTAATAATAATAATATGCTTGGTATTCAAGATTTGTAAAACTTTCTTGTGAGTCGTTGAATACTAAGAAAAGTTTGATGCTTGATAATTGTTTTGAGATATGGAGGTAGTAATATTAGAGTCATGCTAGTTGAGTAGTTGTGAATTTGAGAAATACTTGTGTTAAAGTTTGTGATTCCCGTAGCATGCACGTATGGTGAACCGTTATGTGATGAAGTTGGAGCATGATTTATTTATTGATTGTCTTCCTTATGAGTGGCGGTCGGGGACGGCGATGGTTTTTCCTACCAATCTATCCCCTAGGAGCATCGAGTAATACTTTGCTTTGATAACTTATAGATTTTTGCAATAAGTATATGAGTTCTTTATGACTAATGTTGAGTCCATGGATTATCGCACTTTTCTCACCTTCCACCATTGCTAGCCTTTCTAATACAGCACTTTTAGCGGTAAAATACACCCACCATATACCTTCCTCAAAACAGCCACCATACCTACCTATTATGGCATTTCCATAGCCATTCCGAGATATACCATGCAACTTTCCACCGTTCCGTTTATTATGACACGCTCCATCATTGTCATATTGCTTAGCATGATCATGTAGTTGACATCGTGTTTGTGGCAAAGCCACCATTCATAATTCTTTCATACATGTCACTCATGAATCATTGCATATCCGATACACCTTGAAGGCATACACATAGAGTCATATTTTGTTCTAAGTATCGAGTTGTAATTGTTGAGTTGTAAGTAAATAAAAGTGTGATGATCATCATTTTTAGAGCATTGTCCCAAGTGAGGAAAGGATGATGGAGACTATGATACCCCCACAAGTCAGGATGAGACTCCGAATGAAAAAAGAGAGAGAGAAAAGAGGCCATAAAAAAAGAGAAAATGCCCAAATAAAAAAATGAGAGAAAAAGAGAGAAGGGACAATGTTACTATCCTTTTACCACACTTGTGCTTCAAAGTAGCACCATGATGTTCATAATAGAGAGTCTCTCATTTGTCACTTTCATATACTAGTGGGAATTTTCATTATAGAACTTGGCTTGTATATTCCAATGATGGGCTTCCTCAAATTGCCCTAGGTCTTCGTGAGCAAGCGAGTTGGATGCACACCCACTTAGTTTCTTTTGTTGAGCTTTCATATACTTATAGCTCTAGTGCATTTGTTGCATAGCAATCCCTACTCACTCACATTGATATCTATTGATGGGCATCTCCATAGCCCGTTGATACGCCTAGTTGATGTGAGACTATCTTCTCCCTTTTTGTTTTCTCCACAACCACCATCCTATTCCACATATAGTGATATATCCATGGCTCACGCTCATGTATTGCGTGAAGATTGAATTTTTTTTGAGAATGTCAAAAGTATGAAACAATTTCTTGGCTTGTCATCGGGGTTGTGCATGATTTAAATACTTTGTGTGGTGAAGATAGAGCATAGCCAGACTATATGATTTTGTAGGGATAACTTTCTTTGGCCATGTTATTTTGAGAAGACATGATTGCTTTGTTAGTATGCTTGAAGTATTATTATTTTTATGTCAATATTAAACGTTTGTCTTGAATCTTTCGAATCTGAATATTCATACCACAATTAAGAAGAATTACATTGAAATTATGCCAAGTAGCACTCCGCATCAAAAATTCTCCTTTTATCATTTACCTACTAGAGGACGAGCAGGAATTAAGCTTGGGGATGCGATCGTCTCCAACGTATCTATAATTTTGATTGCTCCATGCTATATTATCTACTGTTTTGGACCATATTGGGCTTTATTTTCCACTTTTATATTACTTTTGGGACTAACCTATTAACGGAGGCCCAGCCCAGATTTGCTGTTTTTTGCCTATTTCAGTGTTTGAAGAAACGGAATATCAAGCGGAGTCCAAGCGGAATGAAACCTTGGGAACGTGATTTTCTCACGAGCATGATCCGGAGACTTGGACCCTAAGTCAAGCAATCAACAGAGGAAGGCATGAAGTAGGGTGCGCCCCCCCCAGCGCGCCCTCCACCCTCGTGGGCCCCTGTTGCTCCACCGACGTACTTCTTCCTCCTATATATACCTACCCCGAGCGATCGAATCACGGGCCAAAACCTAATTCCACCGCCACAACTTTCACGTATCCACGAGATCCCATCTTGGGGCCTGTTAGAACACCGCCGGAAGGGAATCCACCATGGAGGCTTCTACATCATCATAGCCTCTCCGATGAAGTGTGAGTAGTTTACTTGACCTTGGGTCCATAGTAAGTAGCTAGATGGCTTCTTCTCTCTTTTGGATCTCAATACAATGTTCTCCCCCTCTCTCGTGGATATCTATTCGATGTAATCTTCTTTTTGCGATGTGTTTGTTGAGATCGATGAATTGTGGGTTTATGATCAAGATTATCTATGAGCAATATCTGAATCTTCTCTAAATTCTTTTATGTATGATTGGTTATCTTTGCAAGTCTCTTCGAATTATCCGTTTGGTTTGGCCAACTAGATTGGTAGTTCTTGCAATGGGAGAAGTGCTTAGCTTTGGGTTCAATCTTGCGGTGTCCTTTCCCAGTGACAGTAGGGCAGCAAGGCACGTATTGTATTGTTGACATCGAGGATAACAAGATGGGGTTTTTATCATATTGCATGAATTTATCCCTCTACATCATGTCATCTTGCTTAAGGCGTTACTCTGTTTTCATTAACTTAATACTCTAGATGCATCTTTGGATAGCGGTCGATGAGTGGAGTAATAGTAGTAGATGCGAGGCGAGTCGGTCTACTTGTTTGGACGTGATGCCTATATACATGATCATACCTAGATACTCTCATAACTATGCTCAATTCATCAATTGCTCAACAGATAATTCGTTCACCCATGTGAAATACTTATGCTCTTGAGAGAAGCCACTAGTGAAATCTATGGCCCCGGTCTATTCTCTATCATATCAATCTTCCATCACTTTATTATTGCTTTGCTTTTTACTTTGCTTTTTATTTTACTTTGCATCTTTATACCAAAATACCAAAATATTATCTATCATCTCTATCGGATCTCACTCTAAGTAAGTGACCGTGAAGGGATTGACAACCCCTAATCGCGTTGGTTGCGTTGAGCTATTTGTTTTGTGTAGGTACGAGGGACTTGCGCGTGGCCTCCTACTGGATTGATACCTTGGTTCTCAAAAACTGAGGGAAATACTTACGCTACTCTGCTGCATTATCCTCTCCTCTTCGGGGAAATCCAATGCAAGCTCAAGAGGTAGCAGCGACATCGCCCGTTTGGTCGTCTTCTTCCTTGGATTGATGACCACCACAAAGCCGTTGCTCCAACCAGACCAGATTCTCACAACCTGTGCCCCCTACAGCGGCGGCCAAAGATGTCGGTGAGAACGACACCTATGGGATCACTGGGATCCCTTCTACGGTTCATGGTAGCGGTGTTGTCGAAGAGCAGGTCTAGTAGCCAACACAAAGATCATTTACCCGAGTTCAAAGGCTGCGAGGATCGTAATACCCTAGTCCTGCCTTGGTGTATGTATTTGTGTGTTCTTGAGTTCTTGAGCTAGCTACGGTGCGTGTCTAGTCCAAAAGATCCCAAATCCTCCTCCTGGTCACCTCGGGCCTCCTTTTATAGACAAAAGGGTGCCATACAGTGCACAGGGAGGTGGAAAGGTGTCTGATGGATGAGTCTATCCTCTGGCACCGTCGGACAAATGCATTTAATGCGCTGCCGACGTGCCCCTCTTGCTTTATCGGGGACAGCAAGGAAGCTCGTCCCCATATGCCACCTCGCTCGGCTGCGACCTTGCGTCCGAGTGACGAGGCGTTATGGCGCCACGTTGGCTGGCTCTTTGGGCTATCACGCCCAAGATGCGACCCTATCCTAAAGGAACGAAGGTCCCACCAAGGATAGAAGTGCATCTTGAAGCGCTTTACAAGGTGGATATCATTACATCAACATTACATAATAGTGGGATACATACATAAGGCACGAGTGCCACAAGAATACATCAACATCATATACAAGATCAACATCCGACTACGGATGAAACATAAACGAAGCTCAAGCGACATCCACCCTGCTAGCCCGGCTGCCAACTGGAACCTATCCCGATCGAAGAAGAAGCGGAAGAAGAACTCCAAAACAAGTAACATCGCTCTCGCGTCATGATCATCATGAAACCTGTACACTGCAACTGGTGGTGTAGTAATCTGTGAGCCACGAGGACTCAACAATCCCATTACCATGGGTATCAAGACTAGCAAAGCTTAAAGGGAAAGGAAGGGGTAAAGTGGTGAGGTTGCAGCGACTAAGCATATATGGTGGCTAACATACGCAAATGAGGCGAGAAGAGAAACAACGGGCAGTCGTCAACTAGAAATGATCAAGAAGTGATCCTGAACTCCTACTTCGTCGGACATAACCCGAAACCGTGTTCTCCTCTTGATCAACCCGAAAAAAACACTCACGATTACGCACATGGTTGGTGTATTTTAGAAGAGTTTGCTTCAAGTTTACTACAACGGATATTAACAAATTCCCATCGCCACATAACCGCAGCACGGCTCTCGAAAGTTTATACCTGCGGGGTGTCCCAACAGCCCATGATAAGCTCTCGCGATCAACGAAGGATATTCCTTCTCCCGGAAGACCGATCAGTCTCGAATCCCGCTACAAGACATTTCTACAGCAATAAAACAAGACCAGCAAAGCCGCCCGATGTCGCCGACAAATCCCGATAGGAGTCGCACGTACCTCGTTCTCGGGGCACACCGGATAGGTCAGCCTACGAGTAAAACCAGCCCTCGAGTTGCCCGTGGTGGCCCCTTGATCTGCCCGTTTGGACCAACACTCGAAGGAGCACCGGCCGGGGGCTATAATAAAGATGACCCTCGGACTCCGAAAACCCAAGGGAAAAAGGGCTAGGTGAGGCAAATGGTAAAACCAATGTTGGGCCTTCTGGAGAGTCTTATTCAAAGCGAACTGTCAAGGGGTCCCATAAATCACCCGACCGCGTTAGGGACGCAAAATCCGGGAACATAATACCGATATGACGGAAACTAGAGCGGCAAGAGTGGAACAAAACACCAGGCATAAGGCCGAGCCTTCCACCCTTTACCAAGTATATAGGTGCATTAATAATATAAGATATATTGTGATATCCCAACAAGTAAACATGTTCCAACAAGGAACAACATCTCCATGTTCAACAAGGAACAAACTTCATCTTCACCTGCAACTAACAACGCTATAAGAGGGGCTGAGCAAAGCGGTAACATAGCCAAACAACGGTTTGCTAGGAAGGGTGCAAAAGGTTAGAGGCTGACATGGCAATTTGGGAGGCTTGAGGAGCAAGTGATAGGTAGCGCAGCATAGCGATAGAACGAAGCAACTAGCATAGCAATGATAGTAGTGAGATCCAGGGTAGCGGTCATCTTGCCTGAAATCCCGCAAGGAAGAAGAACGAGTCCATGAAGAAGACGAGCGGATGAAGCCGAACCAAGCGTGAGCGAACGAATCCTCACGATCATAGCAAGCAGGAACTATCGAGAAGAAGCACACAACATGGGTAAACACACCACACATGAACATGACAAGATGCACAACAAACATGATGCATGACAAATCTAGATGAGGCTACTCATGGCAAGAGATGATGCAAACAAGATCAACACATCAAAGCAAGTTTAAATGAGGCCGGAAACAACATATAACAACTCGGTAAGTCCTCATATGCAAATTTCGAAATTGGTCCAGATCTGAATAAACCTTATGTTGAAGTTGTTAAACAGCAAGTTAAGATGCACCACGATGATCTACACGTAAATTCTAGTCAAGTTACATATAAAGTTCATTAGATTGAGCTACGGCCTAGAGGATATGAGCAAAACAAGTTAAACATGGCATTGATGCAAAATGCATACAAACATCAAGCAAACACCTCAAAACAAGGATGCAACATGATAATATGAAACTACATGCAAAAACAAGCAAGTTTCATATAGAGCACACTCAAACGGACAACAGTTCAACACATACACTCCATACAAGTCATGACAACAATCATCCAAAACAGCAACTAGGCATATTGCAAGCATCAAAACAACATGCTACAGCATCTCAACGTAATAACAAAAGGCATGGACATGATGTACAGGTAAAGCATGACAAAACATGAACACTGAGCTAACTCCAGAAATCATTAGAACATGCTCAAACACACATGGCAAGATTGCATATAATAACAGTTTCAGCCTTTAGCAGAAATAACATCAGGTTGCAATGTTTAGAGCTATCAAACAACATGCTACAGGAAATTATCATGGCAACCAAAGGCATGGCATGAATCTACTAATTGCATAGAACAAATGTCCCTTACTGACCATGAGCCAAAAGGGCACAGAAAATATGATGGAACC
This sequence comes from Aegilops longissima, assembly GCA_021605205.1. Taxonomy (NCBI): domain Eukaryota; kingdom Viridiplantae; phylum Streptophyta; class Magnoliopsida; order Poales; family Poaceae; genus Aegilops; species Aegilops longissima. The sequence goes on along the minus strand of CM038681.1, from coordinate 168,463,238 downwards.
CATGTAAACATGGCAAGTTATACTACTGATTCATACATGGCAGAACAACAATAAGTAGGCATGTTGGTGAGCTTGAACCACTCACCACAGAGCAATACATGATAAACTAAGCATACATAAATCAAGAAGACATGGCATAGAAGCTATACATGGCAAGAACAACATCATAGCATACGGATCAACTACAACAACCTTGGCAAAATTGAATAACATGTAAACAACCTGCCAGGAAACATTTTATAGCAAAAGTAGAGCTCGATTGACTCAAGCTATGGCACTCCATAATTTCAAACAAGGGCATAGATGGATAGAGAATAACCATATGTTCAAAACATCCTTACTGAAGTATCTCAAAATACGCATGGAACTCTCTGTACCATCAAGTTAACATGGCATAAAAATATCAGCAAAACAGGGGCTGAAAACAGCAACATCATGAAGCCTAGTTTGCATGCTTCTGCTAGTCACCAAAGAGATCACAAAAATACATGGCATACACCCCTGTAAAGATGGCATGGCATATTACAAAACACATGTAGGACTCAAGTTCATAGGGTGCACACATCAACCATGGCAAAAATGACAAAAGTGCATGTTCTGATAAGAATCTGAAACTAACATCACATAGCCCTCTTCTAACAGCATTTCGGGCATCAAGGTGAGCTCAAATGTAAATGATGCAATGGAATGAAATGATGTACTTGTCGAGGCGAACAATTTAACATATTACACGTCCAAAGCAGACTCACGGATGCAGAGTTATGGCATGATGAAAATGCAACAAAATAATGATAGAATAAATGACTTAGAGGAAATCGGGGAGAAGAAGTCAACCGAGGGCACCCGAACCGAGGCGGCGGCGGATCT